>CM053586.1:202257891-202281552 GCA_028646515.1 Pseudochirops corinnae
CTCATAAAGTCATTTGCTTCCATTTGCTCCACTCTGATTCTGAAGGAATTATTCTCTTCAGAAAGCTTTTGAGATTCTTTTTCCATCTGGCAAATTTGACTTTTTAAGGCATTCTTCTCCTCATTGGCTTTTTGGGCCTCTTTTGCCATTCGAATTAATCTATTTTTTGGAGTGTTATTTTCTTCAGTCAGGTTGTTGACTGTCTTTTCATGATTTTCTTGCATCATTCTCATTTCTTTTCCCAATTTTTTCCTCCACTTCTCCTATTTGGTTTTCAAAATCCTTCTTAAGCTGCTCTATGACTTGTAACCAGTCTATATTTTTCTTGGAAGCTTTTGGTGCGGGAGTTCTGACTGTGTTGTCTTCCCCCCATTCCATGCTTTGATCCTCTTTGTCCCCAAAAAAGGATTCTAAAGTTGGATTGCTGTTCTTACTTTGCTTCCTTTGCCTGCTCATGTTGCCAGTCAATTATTTGACTTTTTAGCTTGTAGAGCTCTGCTGCCAGAGGGAAAAGCTCTGTCCCAAATTGCTGGGATTTTCGCAGCTGCTTCCAGAGCATTAGGAGGCCTCTGCAGCCCCCACCAGCTTTGGCTCACTGAAAATACACCTCAGGACCACCACCCAATACCACGATCCTGATCCAGGCCAGTTAAGGCAAGAACAGTTAGCTCCTGAAGATTGCTTGGCCCCCCTGCAATCTGCAGTCCATGAGCTCTGGAGCAACCACATGGAGGTAGCTGTACTGCTTCTGGTGCCTTCTTGCCTTGGGGGCAGTTCGGCCAGACCCTCTCCCCTGAATTTAGCCTAGTTCCACTAACCTTTCACTTAGTCCTTATTTCTTATGGCTTGATAATTCTGGAAATCGCCATTGCTGCTGCTGATCCACTCTCCTGAAGGCTCTAGCTGCAGCTCCTGCTGGCCACCCCGGGCCAAGCAGTGGTTTCAGGTTGGGCTGAGTGGGCCCTTCTATCCCACTTGCTGAGCTGCCTTCAACAGCAGATGTGTTTTTCTGTAATTTTGTGAGTTCTAGAGCCCTAAAATTTGTTTAGAGTCATATTTTATGGGTATTTGAGGTGGCTATGTGGGAGCAGTGGAGTTTTCTTGCTTATATGCTGCCATCTTGACTCTGCACCCTGATTTGCATCTCTCTTACCAATAATGATTTAGAGCATTTTTTTCATATGACTATAGATAGCTTTAGTTTCTTCCTCTGAAAACTACCTGTTCATATTCTTTGACCATTTATCAGTTGGTGAATGATTTGTATTCTTGTGAATTTCAATCAGTTTTCTATGTATTTTAGAAATGAGACCTTTTTCAGGTAAAAATTCTTTCCCAGTTTTGTGCTGCTGTCCTAATCTTGGTTGCATTGGCTTTGTGCAAAACCTTTTCAATTTAATGTAATCAAGCCATTTTGCATTTCGTTATGTTCTCTATCTGTTGTTTGGTCATAAATTCCTCCAGTCTTCATAAATCTGACAGATAAACTATTTCTTCCTTCTCTAATTTGTTTATAGTATCAGCCTTTATACATAAATTGTGTACTCATTTGGACTTTGTTTTGGTATACGGTGTCAGACGTTGGTCTATGCCGTTTCTGCTATACTGTTTTCTAGTTTTCCCAGCAGTTTTTGTCAGATAGTGAGTTCTTATCATAGAAGCTGTGGTCTTTTGATTTATCAAACAGTAGATTGCTTATAATCATTGACTACTGTGTCTTGTGTACGTAACCTATTCCATTGATCTGCCCCTCTATTTCTTAGCCAATACTAAGTACTTTTGATGATTGCTGCTTTATAATACAATTAAGATATGGTATGGCTAGGCCACCTTCCCTAGCATTTCTTTTTATTAATTCCCTTGATATTCTGGACCTTTTGTTCTTCTGCTTGTCAACTTTTTTGAGTATGACAGACTTATCATGAAAGAAGTTTAAATATTAAAGAACATAAACAGTGTTTTCACGTTGTAATTCATTTTTGTGTTCTAAGAAATAATTATTTAAAACTTCGTATATAATAAAATCTAATTTTAATTTTTCTGATTTCAGATAGAAAATCCAAGGTATCTACGTGAGAGGCCCATTCCAGTGTCTTTGGTAAGTGTTGAATGTTTTGATTTTTCTTCAGTGACAAATATTTTCCTATAAAGTATATGTTAATAAGTAGTCTTAGTTTGTCTAATGAAAAATGAATTCTCATGTTAATCACTTAAAAGTGATTCAGACAATTCTTATTTGTCTTATTGATATTATTCAAGCATTTTTACATCTACTAATTAAAAATCTCATGTTGTTCAACTACAAATTAAAAACAGAATGCAAATATTCATAAATATATTGCTTAAGTATATATGAGGCCTTAAAAAGTATTTAAAGTTTACTAAATTAAATCTTTCTTTTTCAGCAGATGTCTTCCACATCAAATCTGGGGAAAGCCAGCAGTCTCCAAGATGAGCAATTATTCTTTCTAATGCATGAAAAAGAGGTAGGATTGAAATATTTCTAAAATACATAATAGGAATTATAACTTATGTATTTGATCCAATATTAGTAGTAATAGTTAGACAAAATTGTGATGGCTTGTTTATAATTAATGTCTTTTTCCTTTTCACATCCCTTTTCTGTCTTGTGATACTTATTTTTCTTTCTTATACCTTTGCTTTTCCCTCCCACACATCCTCCCCTAAAGTCTTAGTGCTGAGTCTAGCTGTCTAAAGTCTGGTAATATGGTGTAATTTGGTGGACTGCCTTTCTCAGGGAGTCTGCCTCAGACCTGTCGCTTTACTTTCCCCTTTATCAGAGCCTTCCTGTTGTGTATTTCATACCTATTAATTAACTCTCCTCAGTGATTAAACTGATAAGCTAATACATTTAATGATTAATAAGGATATAATATGTTGCTTTTTTTTAGAGGTTTAAAAGGGGATGCTTCGAGGGTTGACTTACTGACAGTAGTGGCACTTCTATAGAAAGTAAAGGGGGAGATTTTTGGATAAGATAAGGTTTCTTGGGACCTCTCAAAGCTGCTATGTAGGCAAGCGCTGACTATATCTATCTTCCAGTAATGCTAACTCTATTAGATTTATGGTAGCAGTTTTCATGAAGTGTATTCCACAATTTTTGTATTATTAGGTATAGGTATATGTTAGTGATGATGTGACACATTTGGAAATGCTGACCTGGATTTAGCTCATGTAGCAATGAAGATTGTGATCCAATCTTGACAAAACTTTGTCACAGGCACAGATACATAGCCACTGACACAAAGACACACAGATTCCTCATAGAGAAAGTAGAAAAAGCAAGAATTTTGCCTAGCAGAACAAACCATGTTTTGTATCCCATCTAGTCATTATCCACACTGAGCATCTTGCCATCTACTCTGTCCCCCCAGTATAGTCAATTTGACAATACTGCCATTATATCTGGAAAGGGGGTATCACATAAATGACCCATGAATCAATTTTTTGTCTCTGTTCCCGTAGACACTCCCTAGACTACCTGTTACCCTAGACACTTTCCTGGCTACCACTTACTATGTGTGTATGTGTTCTCTATTGCAAAGTAAGCTCCAAGTACTTATGACAGTTCCTGGCAAGTAGCATCATTTATTTATTTTGAGAGAGATTTTACCCCCTCTCCTGGGAAAGAAGATGATCATAAGAGGTACACAAGTCAGAATAGTCTCCATTTTTTCTCCATTTTAGGAGCATATAGGGTAGAAGATTTGAAGGAGCTCATTTTTTTGTTTTGGGTAACAGGTTGACATTCAAATAATATCATTCTGGTGATTTTTTTTTCCCCCAGAAAAGTATTTATATTCCCTCCCTCTCTTTCTCCCTCCCTCCCCCCCCTCCCCTCTTCCCTCTTTCTTTCTCTCTCTGTCTGTTTGCTTCTCTCTGTGCCTCTGTCTGTTTCTGTCTCTCTGTCTCTCTCTTTCTCTCTCTCTGTCTCTGTCTCTCTCCTTTCTGTTGACTAAATAATTTTAATTAGAAGTTTCTTGCAGAACAAAAAACTAGATGCTCAACTAAATGTTGAGGATATAAAGAAAAAATGAAACATTCTTTATCCTGAATTATATTCAATGAGGGAGACAAGACATACCTAGAGACTGTCCTAAAAGTCTTAGCGGAGTTTAAAGTTTTAAATACACACATAATACATCTATATCTATTTATATATATATATATAATATACATAATATTATGTATATAATATTATATGTATATAAGAAATGGACAGAGCCTAGTTTTGAGAAGGGGGCACCATCAGGTGGGGGTTCAGGAAACACTTCCTATAGAATATGGTGCTTGAACTAAGTCTAGAAGGAACTAGGAATTCTCAGAGGCAGACATAACACTAGGACCACCTTCTAGTCCTGGGGATTAGCTAGTGCAGGGAGGAGCTATGGTGTCTTGTATGAGCTAATAGTAAGGAGACAATATTACAAGAACACAGACAGGGATCAGTTGTAAATGACAAACAGGAATTTCTCTTTGATCCTACAGATGATAGGAAACTACTAGAGTTTATTCAGGGGGTATGTGTATTATAAAAGCTGTACTTTAGGAATATCAATTTTGAAGATGGAGTGGAGTGGGAGAGATTTCAGGCAAGAAGATAAATAGTAGGATAGTACAGTGGTCCAGGTGAGGTGATAAGGACCTGAATTAAGGTGGCAGCCATATGGATAGAGAAAACAGAGGGGACAGAAGTGAGATGTAGTGGAGATAGAAAGGATAGATTTGGCAGTTGATTGTCTATAGAGGGTAAAGGAGAGTAATGAGTTACAAAATAGGTAATGATGGTGGTGCTCTCAACAGAAGCATGGGGGCAGGGTGTAGAAGAGATCCCAAATCATAGATTTAGAACTGATTTAAATGTCAGAGTCCAGCCTCCTTTTATAGATGAAGAAGCTTAGGCTCCCAGACTAAGGGATTTGTGCAGGTTCACATCAACAGTTGGCATCTGAACCAGGATTTGAACCCAGGTCTTCAGGTTCACTGCCCTATCTATTACATCATTTTGTCATACTGAGGACTTGGCCTGATACACAGGTCTGGAAGTCCTCCGAAGAGATGATAATTGAACCTTATAAGGTCACTAAATGAGAGTATATATAGAGATTAAGGGCCAGGACAGAACCTTAGGGAATATACAGTTAGTGAGAATCACATTTGATCGTCCACCACCCTTGGAGCCTGAAAAGGACTGGTTCTACAGGGTGGAGTAGAAAGGGGAGAACATCAGAAAAACCTAGAGAGGAGATAATATGGGGTAATTCAAGAGTGTTACCTGGTACAAAGGGATTGAGAAAGAAGAGGACTAAGATAAAACAATGAAATCTGAGAGATCATTGATAATTTTGGAGAGAGCTATTAAAATTGAGTTATATTGGTAGCCAGATTACTGAGATCCAAAACACTTTGAGACCCTTAAAGTGTTATGGTCTGAGAAATTAGTGAGGTAAATTTGACTTTCATTGATTTTTTTTCCCCCGTAAATCATAAACTAAATATCAAAAAATGCAGAATGCTGGAATTAGGTGTGGAAAGGGTTTTTTGTTTATGAATTAAAAATTTTCTTTTCCTTTTATGAAAGGGCTTTCATTTCATAAATTGACATTTAAAAGTTTGTACTTTTCAAGAAGATGTAGCTTCCTTAAGCATCCTGTTTATAAATGAAAGCTAAACATCTACAAAAGAAAATTACATCTTAATATTGGAGAATATTTTAAGCAATTTCATAACAAGTAAGTTTATTGTTGTTGATAATGGAGAGAATATTTATTTTTGGTTTTGTTTTGTTTTTTTTGCCTTTTTTGGAGGGGGGAGCGCAGAGCAATTGGGGTTAAGTGACTTGCTCAAGGTCACACGGCTAGTAAGTGTTAAGTGTCTGAGGCTGGATTTGAACTCAGATCCTCCTGACTCCAGGGCCAGTGCTCTATTCACTGTGCTACCTAGCCACCCCTAAGAATATTTATTTTTAATTTTTTTCTTCTATGTGAACCCTATTCACTCTTACCTTAGTGAAAAAAAAGTTATTTAGTAGCTGTAATTTAAAGATAAAGTTTTTACCTAGTACCATTTTGGAATTAAAAATAATGTTTGAGGTATTTACAAATGATATAAGGAGCTCATTTTGGTATAATCATTGTTGTATTCTGATCCACCTTTTGGGGGTGAGATGAAGGTGGATGGGCAGGGGAGGGATAGCCTATGGAAAGACATGGATGGAAGGACATACAATGTCATGCTGTGGCCAGTATATATGCCAGCCAAATTGTCAGGTGTGTGACAGGGAATAAGAAAAAATCAGGTGGAAAAAAAAAGGTTATGACATGCATATATGTGTGTATATACATATATATATTTATACACACATATACATCTATATCAGTATTAATAACATATACATACACATATATACACATACATGCACACACACACACACACACACATACACATTGGGGGTGGGGTGGGGTTATAACCAGTTTTTGAAAGGCTTTAAATGCCAGAGGAATTTGTATTTATTCTCAGAAGTAATAGTGAGCTTATAAAACTTCTTGAACAGTAGAGTGACATGGTCAGACTGTACCTTTAGGAGTACCAACTTGTCAGCTGTAGGGTAGAGACTTATAGGAAGGGCTTAGGTATAGCCACGTGAATGGAGAAAAGGGGATATGTGTGAGAAATATTAGAAAAGTAGAATTGATAAGACTTGGGAATTGATTAAGTGTGAGGGAGAATTTAATCAAGGAGTGCTCTGAGATTGAGAACCTGGGTGACTTAGAAGGATTGTGGTACTCTTGATAGAAAATGGGAAATTAGTTGGGAGGCAGGTTTTTCTTTTCTTTTTCTAACTTTTTAAAAATGTATTTTTGACCTTTTTTTCTTTTAATATTGAGTTCCAAATTCTCTCCCTTCTACCCTTTCCCCACCAATTGAGAAGGCAAGCAATATGATATCAATGATGCATGTGAGATTATGCAAAACATATTTACATATTAGCCATATTATGAAAGATGAAAGAAAGAAAGAGAGAAAGAGAAAATTATACTTTGCTTTGTACTCAGAGTTCATTAGTTATCTCTCTGGTAGTGGATACCATTTTTTCATCATGAATTGTTTGGAATTGTCTTCGATTCTTGTATTGGTCAGAGTAGTCAAATATTTCACAGTTGATCATCATTGCAATATTGCTATTACTGGGCACAATGATCTTCTGGTTCTTCTTACTTCACTTTGTATCTGTTCATCTAGTTTTTGCCATGTTTTCTGTGAAACCACACCCCTCATCATTTCATATAGTACAATATAACTCCATCATAATCACATGCCGCAGCTCTTCAGCCATTTTCCGATTGATGAGTATCCCCTTGATTTTTAATTCTTTGCTACCACAAAAAGATTTTTTTTTTTTTTGCTTTTTTTTTTGGAGGGCAATTGGGGTTAAGTGACTTGCCCAAAGTCACATGGCTAGTAAGGCTGTCAAGTGTCTGAGGCCAGATTTGAACTCAGGTCCTCCTGACTCCAGGGCCAGTGCTCTATTCACTGCACCACCTAGCTGCCCCAGAAAGATCTTCTATAAATAGTTTTGTATATGTTGGTTATTTTTTTGTTTGACTTCTTTGAGGTACAGACCTTGTAGTGGTATTGCTGAGTCAAAGGGTACATAGTTTTATAGCCCTGTAATTTAAAATTGTTCTGCATAGTGGTTGGATCAGTTCAGAATTCCACCATTTTGTTAGCATACCTATTTTCTCCTTCATTCCCTCCAGCATTTGTCATTTCTGATAGGTGTGAGGTGATACTTCAGAGTTATTTGAATTTGCATTTCTCTGATATAGAACATTTTTTGTATGAATATCGATAGCTTTGATGTCTTCTTTTGAAAATTGCTTGCTCATATCCTTTGACCATTTATCAATTGGGAATGGCTCTTTTTTGTAAATTTGACTCAGTTACTTATATATTTGAGAAATGAGGTCTTTATCATAGAAATTTGCTGTAAAATTTTTTGATGTTACTTAATTTTCTATAGTGAGGTAGGTTTTTTGATGAAAATAATGAGTTCTGTTTTTGATATGTTAAATTTGTGATACCTTTGAGATATCTAGGTGCAGATATTTATCAGGGAGTAGAGCTTTGGATGTACAGATATAGGACGAATCTCCAGAGAGATAATAATTGAATCCATAGGAATAGGTGAAATCTCTAGTATTTAGAAGAGGAGAGGGCCTGAAATGATGGAGTATGCCAAAGCAATGGGACAGGGATGATGGCCCAGTAAAGGAGAAAGTGAAGAGACAGAAAGAGAATCAGACTTCTTTCAAGTCTTAGTCAAGTCCCATCTTCTGTAAGAAGTCTTTTCCAGTCCCCTGTCATCTTAGTGACATCCCAATAGCATTATTTCCAGTTTATTTTATTTGATAGGATAAACTTGATAAATCTTATTTGTATGTCATTGTTTGTGTATTTTCTTCTTTGTTAGACTGAGCTCCGTGAGAAGACAGGGACTGTGTATTGCCTTTCTTTGTATCCACAGTACTTAGCATAGTGCTGGGCACATGGTTGGTACTTAATAAATGCCAGTTGCCTGATTAGTTGAACAATATCATGAAAACTGTCCATGGAATCAGATACTGGAGAGAGGTCAAGAAGGATGAGGACTGAGAAATGGTCTTTAGTAAAGATGTAAATTTTCATGGATTTTTCGTTATAATCAGTGTTAACATTGGAAATGAAAATTTACACTTTAAAATATTTGACAGCACCATATTATTATGAGATACTAGAAAGAAATGACAATACCCAGTTATGACTCCAAAAGATAGATGATGAATCATGCTTCCCACCTCTTGGTAGAGAAGTGATAAATCAGAGGTGCAGAAATTAGTTCTTAAGTCTTTTTCTTTACCGTTTTGTAATCATTTTATAAATTATTTTCTGGTTTTGCTTACTTTACTGTGTATCAGTTCATACAAGTGCTCCAGGTTTCTGTGACTGCACAGTCCCTTTAATTATTTTTAATAATGCAATAATAGTTGTATCATTTAACCACTTTTCTATTGGGGAATGGCTTTTTGTCTTATATATATTTGTTAATTGTTTATATAGCCTTATTATTAATTACTTATTTAAATAGTTTAGTGTTGAGTTGTTTTCAGATATATGTCTGATTTTTTTTTTCATTATTTTTCTTTTAACTTTTTACTAATCATTTTTGCTCTGCCAAGTTGGTGGTCTAACTGAACATGGACAGCTTAGTAAGAGATGATTCCCACATCAGTAATGATTTATTGTTGTATTTTAAAATGTTATTTTTCAATTTTTTTGATGTTGTTTATGGCTTTACATGCCTAGTGTCTTCCAATTCTCTTCTTCAAGAAAGTAATCATGATATAAAAGCCTGAGGAGTCTTTGTAATCTGTAAGTCACTGGGCTCTCTCTTTCCTACTTCTTTCCAATATATTTTTTATTATCCTTACCTGTTCTCACCTTTGTTTTGAAGGCACTGGGTAGCAAAGTATAGATTCTTTTTTTTTTTTTTTTTTTTGCTTATTTTTTGGAGGGGAAGGCGGGGCAATTTGGGTTAAGTGACTTGCCAAAGGTCACATGGTAAGTGTTAAGTGTCTGAGGCCGGATTTGAATTCAGGTCCTCCTAACTCCAGGCCTATGGCTGATCAGTCCAATGTGAGTTTGGAAGGTCCTTAAAGATCCCGCACAAGTCATGCATTATAACATTTAGAGTGAAAGTGGCTCTGAATTTGTGCAGCTCATGTTCTTTTTGCTTTTACGGTTCTGTTTGCTCATGGAGTACAGCACCTTTTTTGATGAGGGCATGCCATGCTGGACAGTCCTGTGCCAGTGTTTCCCATGTCTCTAAAATTCTTCAGAGATACCTTGAGTGTCCTTATGCCACTTCTGACAAGCCCTGTGAGTGCTTAACTTGGGTGAGTTCTCTGTAAAGTAGTCTTTTGGGTATGCATGCATTTGGCTTTGAACTATGTAGCCAGACCATTGGAGTTGCACTGCCTGCAACAGAGTTTGAATATTTGGCAGTTCAGTTCCTACAGAGGATCTCAGGACCTTATCTTGCTAGGTAGTCTTCAGGATCTTCCTGAGACAATTCAAGTGGAAGTGGTTCAGTTTCCTGGTATGGTACTGATAGATTGTCCAAGGTTCATAAGTATGCAACAGTGTATTAGCATGATGACTCTGTAGACCTTCAGTTTGGTATGCAGCCTGATACCTTTTCTCTCCCATACTTTCTTTTGGAGACTTCCAAACACTGACTTAGCTTTGGCAATATGTGCATCCCCTTAATTATCTGTGCGAATAGCCCTGGAGAGTATGCTGCCAAGATAATGAACTTATCCACAGCATTCAGAATTTCTCCATTTATTGTGACTGGTATGGATAATGCTGTGCTGGCTGGTGGATGACCTCTGTTTTCTTGATGTTGATTGTCAGGCCAAAATTAGCACAAGCTGCAGAGAACTGATTCATACTCTGTTGCATCTTGGCCTCAGAGACTGCATTGAACAAATCCATGAACAAAAAGTTGTACACCAACTTCCCCTCCACTTTCATCTTAGCTTATAGTCTTTACAAGTTAAATAGGTTACTATCAGTGCAGAAGCTGGTTGACAGCATCTGACAGCATTGTGGAAAACATTGTATTGAAGAGCACAGAAGCAAGCATACAACCCTGCTTCACTGCATTGGTGACTGAGAAAGCATGAGACCGTTGTTCTTCATCCAGAACCCATGTGGGCATGCCATCATGAAACTGGCATACAATGCTGCTGAACTTCTCTTGGCAACCCAATTTCACCATGTTCTTCCACAGGTCCTCACAGCTGGGAGTATCAAGAGCCTTAGTCATGTCTATAGATGTTGTGTACTGAGCTCTGTTCTGTTCCTGGCACTTTTTCTGGAGTTGTCTAGCTGTGAGACCATGGACAAGTCACTTAACCCTGTTTGCCACAGTTTCTCTTCTGTAAAATGATCTGGGAAAAGAAATGGCAAACCACTCCAATATCTCTGCCAAGAAAACCCTTAAATGGGCTGATGGAGAGTTGGATACTACTGGAACAACAACAACAACAGAAGGCACTTACTAGAATAGCATAGCATGAACAGTAGTAAAAAATCATTTTCCACATTAACTTGGCTCACATCCTCTCAGAAATAAATAGCATCCAGTGGGAGAATGTGCACACACACTAATTGAATGACACATATGTAGGGAATACAGGTAGCCAAGGCAGTGAACCCTCATATTTTTTCCTTCTGTATCCTTATACTACTCCCTATAGGGAATAATATTTTTCTTAGGCTTAGGCTGTATTTCTTGGCGTGATCTTCTCTGTAGTTCATCTTTTTTGTCCTGCTCTCTGCTGGAAGACACAGGTATTGCACAGGTGGCTCCACTGCAAGCTACTTTGTTGATAGCAGGAGAAAGGAGAGAGAATTCCCTTCAGCCCTGTTGTCCTCTGGAAGACCTATTCCATTCCAAGGACTGGATTCTACTCCCATGGCTGGTTCTCTTTTCAGCTCCCAGAGATAATTATCTCAAATTACAGCACTTCTGTCTCAACTGACTCCAGAGTTGGAAACTTTGCTTTTTAAAGATTACCAGTGGTGTGACTGATCTGAGAGCCAGCCACTAGCTATTTAGCTATCAGGTTGCTGGATAAACTTCTTCTTCACTTATAAAGGAGTATAAACACCTCTTTTGTTTAAGTTACATGTGTATAAAACACTTCTTTATGTCCCAGTTCGTCACCCTTTTCGCTTTTTGAATGGGCCTTTTAGGTTTACAAGGAGCAAAGTGATCCACTTGGAATCTTAAAGGAGTGCATTCTTTAAGGTACAAATGCAACTATTTCCGGTCTGAAAAAGAGCGAAGCCTAATACCTCACTGTTTTTGTTACCTGCTCCTTATATTCTGTAATTTCATCAAATGGGCCAGGGGGACCTAGTTGATCAGGGATTCCTCCACTAAAAAATAATGATGATAATAATAATAAATAGCTATTTGTATTATGGCACATCTTTCTTGGTGACAAGCAATTGGAAATTGAGGAGGTACACAGTAATTGGGGAGTGGATGAACACATTGTGATATGATAGAGTATGATTGTCTTGTGAGGTATAATGTAAGGAATGGTTTCAGAGAAAGATGGGAATACTTGTATGAACTGATACAGAGTGAAATTATCAGAACTAGGAAAGCAATTTATACAGTAACAACAGTATTTTGGTCGGCCTGGTCTGTGCTGGCACTGCCAGCATTAGTCTGTGTTGCTCTTCCGGCCTGATAACATTTCCTGTCCACCTTCCAGGTTGTCTTAGGCTGGAAATTGGTTTCACTCTGTCATTTTGTGGGTTCTACTGTTCTAGAATTTGTATAGGATTTGACCTTGCCTCCCCACCCTCCCAATAACAACAGTAATTTAAAGATAAACAACTTTGAAAGACTTAGGAACATTGATGTACACAATGATTAACCACAATTCCAGACACTCAAGATGAAATATCCTTTTCCAGATAAAGAGGTGCTGTACTCAGAATGTAGATTGAGGCACGTATTTTTTAGACATAGCCAAAAGAGACATTTGTTTGAAAACTTGAAACTAAAATATTTTAGGAAGACCAAAATAAAAGGGAAAAAAAGATAATTGACTCAAAGTTAAGAACCCTTGTAATAGGGGAAGGCAATACACATGAGAGAATGGTGACCAGGGAAAGGAGAGTGAGTGCTGAGACATAGTAGCAAAGTAGGCAGATGTCTAAATAGGATGTGATGCTGAAGTGTGCTCTGATATGTAGGATCTGCCAGTAGATATAGTTGTCTTATTGGGCTGGTTTGTACATACTCCTAACAATCTTCAGTCAACTGGATTGAACCCTTAGGGGGGAGCTCCAAAGATGAGTCAGTTAACTACCTTAGGCATTTGGGATATGGATTTTGGAAATTCCAAGTTAGAGGTCTACTTGCAAGTTTGGCATGGAGGGTGCTAGTTCAGGTTGAGAGGAACAAATAGATGGGGGAGATAGTATAATGAATATGGGGAAAACTTAATAGGTTTGACTGGAACATTATTGGACTTGTCCTACCAGGGACCCCTAGATTTATGTCTGATACCAAAATAAAATGTGCAATGAACTCTATAGGTTAATGGTGGTAGAGACCTGAACTAGAAAGATGGCAGTGTCAGTTGAGAGAAAGGAACAAACAGAAGAATTGTGGGGGTAGAATTGATGTGACCTTGAAACTGATTTCATATGAAGTTTAAGGTGGCCCAAACACTTGCTATCCACATCTAGGTATTGAGCGCCTTCTTCTACTAAGTATCACAATAAACTTAGGTTCTGTTCCACTCATGAGAAAGCTCTTAGAAGTGGATGATGATGTTAGGAGCTGAGACAAAAAAGTTAGTTATGAATTTGGCCACGATCCCTCAGTCCCAAGGAATTTTATACCCATTTGTGGCCTATAAGAGGCTCCATTCATCCCAAGCATTGCTTTCCAAGCCAATTAGAACTCCTGGGCTGAAGGAATTAGAGGCATCACCTTAGCTGACGTAGATGTTTAGATGAACAAGCTCTTTAAGACTGGGACAGACAGTTCCAGAATCAGTAGCACTTAGCTGCTATCATATGCTAAATGGTTCAGTTAACTCAGGATTATGGTTCACCTCCATTCCTATGACCAGCCACCATCCCTGAGAGCAGACAGCTCACAGATAGTCACAGTAGGACTCTGCTATCCAGCAGAGTGAAAAATGTATATATCTGTATTTTTCCATAGCTCTATTTCTCTCCCCTGGATCCCCACTCTCTCCCTCTGACAACTTGGTCCTGAACTGCCCCCCAAACCCTGGGTTAGAATATATAAATTACCAAGGAGAAAAAATGCTGGGTTACCCATAATTACAAGGTTCATGGCTTTTTGATCCATAGTTTGATCTTAGGGCTTCTTATTTTTCCATAGGACTTCACCCTGCATCTTCCAGAAGCATGTATTGAAATTGCTGTTTGTGATTTGATAAGATTTGGTCCAGCCTTTTCAAAATTATCTTTTTTTAACCTAAAATTAATTGGCAGCAATGAGAGTTTGCACTTAGGCTTTCTTTGCTAATCACTTTCAGAGAGCTTTGACAAGGACAATTTCAACTTAGTACTACTTTCAAGCTCCGCTCATTCCAACCTATCTGAGTTTTATGTAAGCTCTCATGAGAAAAATAAGCAGTATGTATGCAATCTACTGTAAACATATCTTGATATTTTGATTCAATGGATTCACAAAGACTTCATTAAACAACATTTTTTAATCAGAGGAAGCTGGTGGTGCAATGGGTAGAGCACTAGGCTTCGAGTCAGGAAGACCAGAAGTCAGATCCAGCCTCACACACGTAATAACTGTATGATGCTGGGTGGATGAAACTTAACCTCTGTTCGCTCCAGTCTTTTCAAATGTGAAATGGGGACAATAATGGCACCTACTTTGTATGGTTGTTGTGAGGACCAAATGAGATAATATTTGTAAAATGTGCTTGTTCCCTTCCTTTCCCCTAATGTAGGAAATTGATACAGTGCTTCAATTCTTAAACCTTTATGAGCACAAGAAAGGTCAGGGTTACTCCTGGGAACAGTGATGGGTATAGAAGTCTTTTCTTTAGCTTTTTTTTTTTGATAGTCTGAACTCCACTGATGTTCCTGACATTTTGCACAAAAATGTACTTCTACTTATGGATTCGTACTAAGGAATTACTCAGTTGAAATTTATATTTGGAATGAATTTGTAAATTAATGGCTTTTTCCTTGTTGAAAACCTTCCATAAATGATCAGACTCTTGGGGTCTACTTTAGGAGCCAGCCTACACATTTCCTATAATAGGAAGTTGTCTTATGTTTTGTGATCTTTCAAATGGACCATTGTGCTTATGGTTTAGAAAAGCACAACCTCTGATACAATAAGCAAATTTGGAGAGCATGGAATAGTTTGCATGTTAGATCTATAGATAAGGGAAGAATTTAGAATCAAACAAGATATAGCAAACATTATGATATGTAAAATGAATAAAATAATTCCTTGGACTGCTTACCTAGTGTCTAGGCAATATTTATATACTTTGGTGTTACAATGTGTATTATTAGATTAACTTTTTCCTCATGATAGATTTTACTGAGGGACCTTTGCAGTGTTGTAGGGCATGGTATCATTAGAACAATGTTATCTACAAAGAGTATCTCTCTCAATAAGAAATGCTTCTTTTGTTTGGAACTTAGAGCATTTAACATGACACGTTTGACAGACTTATCTCTTTGTTTAACACTGTGGAACATGATCTATCAAGAATTGAGAGTGATGTCAGTTATCCCCTGGACTGTATTCTTCTACTTGGGATAGAGTGGCAAGCTGCAGGTAGACAGAGAACTAAGTCTAGAATTGATTGAGTAGAGGGAAGAGATAGGCAAGAGCTGCCTTTGGAAAATTGCATAGTGTTTTCAGTGATGATAAACTTTTCACAGCTGTAAAAGCCTAAATATTCTTTTAGTGATGCTTTATGGTGATGATCATGGGGTACCATGCTGCCAATGATAATTTGAATAAAGAAACAGTATGACAACAAACATTATTAAAAATATGTATAATTATCAAAGGAGTTGGATTGATCATAAAATAAGAATGAGAAATCGGATAATAGTTTATGACTAAAAGGGACCTAAGTTATCTATGCACTTTCTTTTTTAATAGATGAAGAAACTAAGGCTCAGAGAATTTAAGTGACTTGGACACACAGCAATTGGAGAGCCTGGATTTAGAGGAGTTCCTCTTATTCCACATATAATTCTTCTTCCTATTGTATCATACTGCCTTTCATTTGATTCGTTAGTATCTTCAAGATACTAAAAGAAGTGAAAATCTTTTTTTTTTCCTGAGCTGCATTGTTTATTTTGCTGTTTGAAACCTAAGTGACAGTATGCCCCTATCATTATGGGGTTTTGTCTAAACCTTTACTGCACTGCAGGTACAGAAATATACGGACACATTTTTGGAGAATTGACATTTTGCAAAATGCAGCAAACATTTTAATTTATACATGAGAAAAGGAAGTGTTCAAAAGGGTATGCATTTCAAGTTATTGCAGGTTATTTCTGGTGAGAGAATTTCTGCAGGTAAAACATATTTAAATTTAACCAACAGTGACGTGTCAGTGTATTTAAAATCATGACAAAAATCTTCTCTCTGGTCATTAGTTGCCCATGACAAATTACTATGACATATGTTTAGGGCAAGATGTTAATACAGCATAAATCTCATGGCATTTTGGTTTTCTTCTGGAGATTAAAGCTGTTTTTCTTGGGATAAATGCAGCAGCAAAACACAAACCAGCTGATCAAAAAAGCACTTCTGCCATAACTCCAGTAATTTTCAGGGCACATCAACCGACAGTAGTTTTGCCATTCCCGGTTCTTTTAAGGTTTACATCACTGCACTGTTGCCTTAAGTATGTCTTGTAAAAGCTTGTTCTCTGTTAAGCCAGTTTACTGACTACGGCTTGGTTGAGAGAATTTAGCTGGTTGGTCCACTTACCTAGTGCAGTATATCGGGCACCACCCCTCTTCTCATGATCCAGTTCAAGGAGCTGGTTGAATTGATCAATTTGGCCATGAATATTGTTATCCAATATGCATTGTACCAGCAGGCTCTCCACATCAACTACATCTATGTTTAATTCCTTAGAAATAAAAGGAATATGTATTCTTGTGTAAGGCTTAATTAATTTTATAAGCACTTGTGTTCTGATGTTTTGCAAAAGTGCTTCAATGTGCTGAAGGGATCATCCATGATGTTGCTGTGATTTATTTTCAGAATCTTCTCAAATTCAGTGATATCATTATTCTGATAGGTACTTACTAAATTTGTCATTGCTAGAATCTCTGGATCATTTTTATACGGCTTTGCCTCCTGAGAGTCAAATGAATTTATTCCTGATTTCATTAGCATGTTTGCTAAGACCAAATATTTTAAGCAAGTGGTTCGTCTGGGACTCCCTGGTTCATCATAATTCTTGGATGCTTCAAAAAAATCAGTGCGAGCATTGTCGAATTCAGCTTCTCTTAAGTGCATTTTACTGCCACATTCTCTAATGACACCCATGATCAGTGGATGGGGGATGGCCGATTTGATGTGCAGTGAGTGTTCATACAATGCTTTAAGTTTTTTTTTTTATTTTTCTGTGCTGTATACATTTGAATTTCTAACGCATAGATTTCCAATAATTGTGTACCCTTTTTAAGGTCATCTTCTCCATCATCCATCTGACATGACTGATGCAACCGGTGCAAAATTTTTTGAAGTCTTCCATATTCTTCTCATTCTAGATATAGTTTTTACAAGCTTTGTGTTTGTCTTAAACCACAACCTATCATTCTTTGTGTCTTTCGGCACTTCCAGTGTTGTTTCATAGAATTCCTGCAGTAAATCTATCTGTTTGGAAGTAGAGATATAATCAAGAATAGAGTTAATGGACTTTTCAGAATAATTCCTTGTGACTGCACCCTGAATGTAGGTCAATAGTTGTTTATATCTATTCATCATTTCTGGATAGTTTGTCAACTTGAAGTTTATTTTAATCATCTGTTTCAGTGCTTTAAACCCCCATTCTCCTTTTTCACCTTCACCTTTTGGAAACTGCTTAATGCTGCTTTGGGTCATCTTCCTTCAGTGCTTTGGAATTGTAGTACTGGTTTTCCAAATCCACATTTGGTTCAGAGTTACTGTCTTCAGAGTATTCCAGGTCGTAGTCTTCCTCTTCATCGCACATGGAAATAATGACAAGGTATATAAAATTTAAGCTATCTTACCACTCAGGCAAGGGGTGGTGGGTTGGTTACAAAGTCCTCTGAGATTTGTGGTTCTTCCCAATTTGGGAAAAAAGAAATTGAATGTGATATTGAATGGGATGGGGTAGGGGTGAGTGAGTATAATTTTGATTGATGGTTGTGGCACATTGTGGTGGACTTGAGGAAAGAGTGGGAGAGAAGGGGCAATAACATCAGCACAATTGTGAAATCCAATGACTAAGAGTCATTAAGAGTCCATCTGCAAGTCCTTTCTTTTTTTTTTTAGTGTCCTGAGAGGTGATCTGCATAAAAAAAAGGAACAACTTAGAACTGTGCATTGGTTTTTATTTTTGTTTTTTTTTTTACCCATGCTCATTTCTGTAGTAGGAATGTTGAGGGAAGTCTTGATTGGAGAAAAGGGTAGATTCTAACCTGCTCCTGCCTTACTTCCACTTAGTTGTACATTAAAAAAAAATTGTTATAATGCTACCTTTACTGGGATTTTAATATTTGTTTTATAAATAGCTGTGACTAATCTTGTCTTTAAGTGTGATGTCCTTGTGATGGAAGGGTATGAGGAAGCATTGGGAACTGCTGAAGAAACAAGGACCTCTAGTGTGAAGCTAGAAGTTAAAACCCCAGCCTGAAACCCCAGGCATAAGCAATAGCCATATCATAAGCACAGAATGACTAGAAATGAGTGCCTTATGGGATAAATTTACTTCATAGACTAGAATGAAGGTTATACATGAGTATAGATTTATGGGACTACCCAGCCCTTTAAGCACTGAAAAAAGCCTTTGTTGGTAGAATTTGCTTCTCTGGGATCAATCTTGGCTATTCCCTCTCAACTTAACTTGGCTAACCTCCTAGTTCAACTTTTCTGGTCTGGATCATGGTCTGTCAACCATATATATCCTCTGTCTTTGATTGCTTCATCCAACCCACCTCTTCTGGAAAACAGTCCTTTGCAAAATTTCTGCCTGTGTACATGCTGTCACTCATTTGAACAACTCTTAACTCTGAAATTCTTAGTGTTGACCCACAGCTCACCTGAGTATTGCTGATTTTTACTTGCTCCTTGCTGTTTATTAGGCAACCTGGCTTTTTAAAAAAATATGTCCCCAGATTGCCTCCTCCTTATTGTAATCACTTCTGGACCTGAACAGTTTTGCCATAGTACCTGATAGAGCTGATTCCTGTTCAAAATTTTGCTTATCATTACTCTTGAGCACAGCTCAGAACCTATAAGTGTTTTCAGATTCCTTTGCCCATTCCATTTATCCTGGTACTAGAAAAAATGCCAGCCTATCTTTGTTCTATCATAAAGTTTCTATGCTGCATGGTTCTTTTGTTCTTTTTGTGTGTGTATTTATCGGCAAAATTATATATTTATATTTTACTGATGTGATATATGCTTGTTTTTTGTTTTGTTTTTTTGCAGGGGGAAAGCAGGGCAGTTGGGGTAAAGTGACTTGTCCAAGGTCACATGGCTAGTTAGTGCTAAGTGTCTGAGGCTGGACTTGAACTCAGGCCCTCCTGACTCCAGGGCTGGTGCTTTATTCACTGTGTCACCTAGCTGCCCCAATATATGCTTGTTTTGAAAAGGTGCTTTTTAGTTCATCTTAAATTTTGCCATTTTAGTTTAAAACTGTTTTATTTTTTAAAGATGCTCTGTGTTAAAAGTGTTACAATTTGCTTTATATTTGTAGTTGGGTAGAATATAGTGCAGATGCTTTGCAAGAGAATTGACCTAACAAAAAGTGTTTTGTTTTGAATGCAACTTTGAAGAGCTATTTAGTGAATGCAGTAAAGTTGCCATTCCTGTCTACACTTTGTATTTGTCAATTTCATTTTTTTCTCTTAAAATGTTTTGGTAAGATAGCTTAAATTTTATATACCTTGTCATTATTTCCAACAAACATTTGTGAAGAAAATTTTATGTTGCTGGAAGGGGACTGCAAGTTATGATAAACATAAAACAAACAAAATCATTCCTCTTAAGAATCTTAGAATGTTAAGTATTAGGGAAAGAGGTTTTTTTTAAGTGCTTAAGGAGATTTGTCTATATGAATAAAATGTCTAAAATTAATATGATATATATTCTCATTTTGCTAAGCCTCTGATAGGCCTCATTCTGAGAGGAATTATGGACTACCAAGTAGGGAGCTGGCCTTGGAAATAGGGGGCCATAGGTTTAAATTTGTTTTCTAACACATACTGGCTATGTGATCATGGACAAATCATTTAACCTGTGAATGCTTTAGGCATCTCTGTAAGACTGAGTTGCAGAGAAAGTTCTGACCTCTATTGGTACAAGGAATTTTTTCATGTGGAAGTTACCTATGCCAATGAAATAAGTCAATTTCCTATCCTGATATTTTTTCACTCATAGAAACAGCATATTTAAAATCACATGAACACATTCAGAAGACATATGTAAATGGAAATGGTGGGGTTGGAGATAGGCTATTCATAGCTAAAATATTCCATGAAAGGTTAATGAAATTTTACTTATATGTGTATGTGTATATATATGTATATGTGTATATGTTATATATATGTGTGTGTGTATATATATATATATATATATATATATATATATATATATAAAATTAAAGTAATTTTGGGTACAAAATTCACTTTAAAAAGTGACCCCATTAAAATTAAATTCAAAGTAAAAGGTAGATAAAAATCTGTATTTGAAATTTTTTGCTACTCTTAGAAATATGATAATAATCTTCAGGAAGAAGTATATAATTTCATCATGAAAGAGCTTAATTTAATTTAAATTTAATTTTACATATCACAAAGCAAACTAATTTGTTACAATTTATAATTCTTTTTTTCCCTTAAAGTTGAAGATGAAAACAAAAATATTAGAAGGTAAATTTCATGAGGAAAAGCTTAAATTACAACAGAAGCATGATGCTGATGTTCAGAAGGTAAGATACAGTTGTTTATTAAACAAATATTTAATGCATGCCTAGTATATGCAAGTAATTCTGTGGGAGATATAATGATGTATGAAACTTCTCTTTTCTCAAAAAGTTGATAGCTTAGTAGGAATTTTTGAAAGTTGTGTATCAGATTGTTTTGGAATTCAAAATGAATAAATAATTAGTGATATTTCTTTAAGTGGGAAACATAACCAAAACCAAAAACATTTGTGAAGCAACAATTAATTACTTTAACAATACTTATTAGCATAATGAATTGTCAAAATAGAATCTCTGAAAAAATATGCTTGACAGTTACTTTATATAAGTTGAAGAACAATTCAAAAAATGTGTATTAAGTATCTCTTATTTGTATAATACAGAGCTAAGCACTAGGGAAGATAAAAAGATCAGATACTGATTTATTTGTGTTGGTGTCATATTTCCCTACTAGGCTGTGAACACACTGAGTTCACCTGCACAAATAAATATGATACAAAATAGAACATAATGAGTACATACCTGAGGGTTGAGAAAAGAAAAGCTGGAAAGCTAAAACATAGCAGAAATTGGACTTAGAGCAATATACGTTATTTACCAAGATAAGGTCAAAATGGATATGTGACCTAGATATAAAGAGAGATATTACAAGAAAATTAGAAGACCATAGAACATGTCACGTGTCAAACTTATGGATGTTGTGAACAATTTATAAATAAAGAAGAGATAGAGAACAAAGATGTAAAATGGTTAATTTAGATTACATTAAAAAGTTGCTGTATGGATAAAACAAATGTAGTCAAAAGGAAAGCGGAAAATTGTGGAAAAAAATTATTGGCAGTTTATTAGATAAAGGTCTCATATCGAAAGTATATAAAGAACTTGGTCAAATCTGTAAGAATATTAGTAATTCCTCAATTGATAAATGATCAAAGGATATGAACAGGCAGTTTTCCAATGAAGAAATCAAAACAGTTTATAGTCATATGAAAAAAATGATCTAAGTCATTATTGATTAGAGAAATATAAATTAGAACAAACTTGAGATATTGTTTCATACCTATCATATTGGCAAAGATGATTGAAGGGAATATGTTGGAGGGGATATGGAAAAATTGGGAGACTGATTCATTGTTGTTGAATTGTGAACTGATCCAGCCATTTTGGAGAGCAATCTGGCATCGAGTCCAAAGAGTTATTAATCTGTCTTTAACCTTTGAGCCAGCAATACTACTACCAGGTCTCTTTTCAAAGATGATTAGAAAAAAATGGAAAAGAACTTATATGTTCTACAATGTTTATAGCAACTCTCTTTGTGGAGGCAAAGTCCTGGAAATTTCAGGGTTATTCATTAATTGGGGAATGTCTGAACAAGTTGTGGTATATGATTGTGATGGAATGCTACTGTACTATAAGAAATGAGCTCAGTGATCTTAGAAAAACATGGAAAGACTTGCATGAAATAATGAAGATTGAAAGAACAGAACCAAGAGAACGTTGTATACAGCAATAGCAATGATGTTTTAAGAATGATTTTGAGCTAATAAGTCATTTTGACTATTATAAATACTCAAATTAGCTATAAAGGATTATAAAGAAATATGCTATCTGCATCCAGAGAAAGAACTGATAAATAGAAGTATGCATAGAATATTTTACATATATATATATATATATATATTTATATGAACATACACATACATACACATATACATGTATATTTATTTATATATGCACCCATAATGGTAGCCATCTCTGAGGTGGGGGTGGAGTAGTGGGGAAGGAAGAAAAAAAAGCGGAAAAAGGAAACTTAGAATAACTTTATTGTGTATTTAAAGGCATATCAAGTTGTACATAGTAAATTTGCGGTTTCAGGTGCAATCATCTTT
Organism: Pseudochirops corinnae; assembly: GCA_028646515.1. Classification (NCBI taxonomy): domain Eukaryota; kingdom Metazoa; phylum Chordata; class Mammalia; order Diprotodontia; family Pseudocheiridae; genus Pseudochirops; species Pseudochirops corinnae. The sequence goes on from CM053586.1 coordinate 202,280,585, forward strand.
TTTTTATTGTATTTTGTTATGGAAATGCTTGTATTATTCTATAAATTAAAAAAAAGGATAAAAAAGAAAAAGCATAGATTCATAGATCAAGTTATATTTGAGATGAGACTTAAAGGATTTCACCTGGTGGAAAATATTATATTTAGAATTGAGGAAACTGAGACCTAGGAAAATTATGATGTGTTGAAGATTACACAGATAACAAAGCTGTGTTTTGAACCCAGTTTCCTTGATTCTAAATCCATTGCTCTATTATGCTATACTTCAGGAAGCTTAAGGAATATTGTGAATAGACTACTTTGATAGCCGTATAGTATTTGATGGAGTAGAATACTGTGAGTTAAGTCTAGGGAGGTGGGATTAGGTGGACTAAGACTGTCAGGGAACTTCAGTGATTGAGGAATTTCAATTTTGTTATGTAGGCAGGACAGAAAAATTAAAGGAATATGACCAGATGTGTGCATAATAAAATTGTCTAGGATAGATGTGAATTATAGTGCTAGAATAGAAGTAGATTAGAAGGCTCTGCAGAAGTTTGTGAGAAGGTTATGTGAGTTGATTGGGTGGGAATTGGAAAAGAGAGGGACAAATAGATATAGGGATTTTTGTAGAGATGGAGTCAGTGGGAGTCCATAAATGATTACATATATGAATTGAACGAGAGGGCAACTCAAAGATATCAAAGTTTGAAGATGGAGGACAGAGTAGTGGTGCCATTGATAGAAATCGTGAAGTCAGAAGGAAGATGAAGTTTTTAGGGAAAGAAAATAAGCTCAAGTTTGAGATTTTGGACGTTTAGGTGGAATATTTTTTAGATAGGTGAAGACATGAGCCTAGAGCATCGGAAAGAGTTCAGGTCTTGAATTATAGTTTTTTAATATATATATATATATATTAAAAATATATATATATATATATAAATATATATATATATATATATATCTAGCATATTCATTTAATATTCACCC
>CM053586.1:202282052-202309075 GCA_028646515.1 Pseudochirops corinnae
ACAAAGTAGAGAATAGAACAAGGGGGGGGGCGGGATAGGAAGGAGGGAAATACAGTCAGTCTTTTACAATATGTCTATTGTGCAGATGTTCTGCATAACTACACATGTACAACCTGTATTGAATTGCTTGTCTTTCCAGTGGTGGTGGGTGATGAGGGAGGAAGGAAAGAATCTAAAATTTAAAATTCTATAATAAAATGTTTTTTTAAAATGTATGTGTATATGTATATATATACATATATATATACATATCTATCTATCTATCTATCTATCTATCTATCTATCTATCTATCTATCTGTATTTCTTATTATTTACATGCAACTGGGAATTAAGGCACTGGGGTAAGGAGATCCATCTCACCCTACTGGAAAGTCAGTGGGGTGATGGGCGAGGGCAGATTGGGGGAGGGTATATACAGTGGGATCGCTGTTTTGGGGTGATGGGTAGGGGAAAGATGGAGAGAAAATTTGTACCTCAAAATCTTGTGGAAATGAATGATGTAAACTAAAAATAAACAAAAATTAATTAAAAAAAAAAAGAAAGTTAACATCTTAATTCAGTAACCAGAGCCCAAACAGTATCCCAAGGTCAAAACAAGAAAGTAGAAATTTACCTAATTGAGAGTCTGAAATTCAAAGTTAGGGTCAGGAGTCAGAAAAGGCATCAGAAATCAAGAATAGTAAATTATAGGACATAGAACACTGGAAAAACAAAGAGATTTTCTGAAGCAATGAAGGTTTATAGGTTCTCTTTCTTTTCTAAATGAGCCATTGACCAAGTGCCTAACCTTTTGAACATGGTGATACTGGAGGGCAGTTACACATTGTCCACTAACCAGAATCAAGGATAGATAAGGCAAACCATGATAATGATGTAACTTAATAAACAAAAAATGGCATATATGAATATCAGTGTGGTGGCTGACACTAACTTCTTTGAGCACTAAAAAGGAAAGAATAAATTATTTTTTAATTTAAAAAAACACAAATGGCTAAATCTATAGTTTTATATATCATAGTTAAGAAATATATTTATTTGCATTCAAACAACAGACAATAGCAAGGCATTTTTAGCAGAAAAATATCAAATAGTGACTCTATAATTATGATACTCAATTTTATGTCCTCAGTTTTGACAAAGTTCTGGAAAATTAATTTTATCAATACAAATACAGCATTATGTTTCTGTGAATGCGGAGTCGTCTGTTACTGCTTAATATAGAAACAAAATAGGAAAAAGAAAAACATTTGAGATATTTGGTCCGTGTTACCTATTACTGACAGTATAAAAAAACCTCACTGAAAGCCATCTCCTCTATTCACATAAGACCAAACCGATCAGTTTCTGATTTGATAAAAATTACAAGTCTTATTTTCAGAATCTGAATGAGTCCTTATAAAGAATATTTAGTACTAAATAGTTGTGACGATTACAGTTTTATGATATAGTCCAGGGGCTGGAAGTGCTACTCCAACCTGCACCCTATTTCTACTTTTCCCTTTTTATTTGTCTTGATATTACAGATCTTATGTCCCTCCAAAGGACTTCTGTTACTGCTTTGCCCAGCTCTATAAAGTAACCTCTTGGTATTTTGATTGGTATAACATAAAATCCACAAATTAATTTTGGTAGTATTAACATATTTATCATATTGATTTGGCTCCAACATAATCACTGAATATGTCTCCAATTATTTATTTTGTTCCTTGTTTCTTTAAGTAATATTTTGTAATCATAACTTTACAGGCATTGAATTGCTTTGGTAGAGTGACTACCAGGGACTTTATGTATTTTGTAGTAATTTTTCCTGAGATTTCTCTTCCTATTATTCCCTACTAGATTAGAAATGCTATGGATTTGTGTGAGTTTATTTTGTAATCTGTTCTTTTACTGAAGCTATCGTCTCAATAACTTTCTTTGCTGATTTACTGGTATTTTTAAGTAAACCGTCATATAATCAGCAAATAGTTTTCTATTTTGCTTCTCTGCTTATCTTTATACCCTTAAGTTTTTCTTGTCTTTTTGCTACTAATATTTCTAAAATCATGTCAAACAGCAGTTGGGAAAGGAGATATTTGATTTACTTCTACGTTTATTGGAAAAGTTTTCCCTTACTGTACACAATGCTAGCTTTTGGGTTAAGAGAGCTTTGTTAATCATGTTAAGATAAAATCCTCGTATGCCTACATTTTGTGGGATTTTATGAAAAGCATAAATGAATATTGTCCCTTACTAAAGACTTTTTCTGCATCTACTCAGATAGTCATGTGGTTTTCAATATTTTTATTTTTAACATGTTTTTAAACTGTATTTCTAATCTTGAATTAACCTTAAACACATTGTATAATTCTAAATTGATCATAGTGATTTTGGGCAGACAAATTGTTATAGTCTTTTTGTTATGATATTATTTAAATTTTTTAAATTGATAGTCATTAGTGATTTTGACCTACAGTTCACTTTGTTTTTCCTTCCCTGGTTTAGATATTTGAACTAAATTTGCTTCATAAAAGGTATTTAATGTTTTGTTTTATTTTTATTTTGTAGCAATATAATTATATACATTGGGTTCTGACAATCATTTTTATTTCTTCTGAATCTGTTGAAATTTCACCAAGTTTCAGTTTTATTTATTAGTTTTTTAGTATTTTTGTTTCCAAAATTGCTGTTTTTCCTCTAATATTTGAGATTTCCCTTTTAATGTTTATTTTGGGTTAGTTTTCTAATTTTTTTGAATTGAGCCTACAATCCATGAATGCTTTGTTTTATTTTCTTAATATATGTTTTAGGGATTTAGTTTTTCCTTTAAGACTGCTTTTAGTTTCATGCTAGAAATTATAGTATTTTTGTCTCATAATTATCATTGTCTTTCAGATGCAGATTATTTCTACCACTTGTTCCTTGTCACAATCATTTAAGATGATAATAAGTCTTCAACCAGGTCTGAATTTTTTCCTTTTGTTTTCTGTATTTCTTAGTACTTTCTGAAGCTATTACTACTTCTTTGACTTCACTTTCCTCCCTTTCAATCTTGATGCTATAGCAAACAAATTCAAATTGAAACTTTATTTTTGAATCCTTTGACCTCTTTGTCCTACCTCTCTTCACCACTGGTCAAATCTCAGTCATTGATTACTCCCCTCATTGTTCTCCTCAGCTCCTACACACATACTGTTGAAAGGAGTTATAGGAAGTCGAGCAACTGTGCTGACGTGGTTACATTAACAATCCTTAATATTCAAATTCAACTACACTTTTATTCAAGTAAGGAAATCCTTTTATTCCTCCCTAAAAGATACTATCTCTCAATCTCTACAAAATCTAAGTCAAACTCCCTCTTGTCTACTCAACTCTTCTAAACTTCCTGTTGGCTAAGACCATTACCTCTTCCTTCTCCACTCCTAATGTTCATATGGACTATTTGTGCCCCAGCTGTGGCAGAGCCTTCCAACCTTACATTGGTCTGATCAGCCACAGTCAGACCCATTGTACTTTCACCCCAACATCGTGATGTCATTTTGGTCCTCTGAGAGAATGAAGGACAACAATCAACCAAATTCTTACTTTACTGAGAAAACTGAGGCCACTCAACAAGAACTCCCTCTTCTCCCTTTCTCTTCATCTCAATATTCCTTGATTTCATGTCCTTTCCCTACTCCCTCTTCCCCTCAGTCTCTGACCATGAGGTAGCCTTTCTTCTCGACAGAACCAATACCTTTATACATGCCTCAATTTTTTTAAATTTTTTTTTACAAAATACAATTTTGTAAATTTTTTTAAATTTTACTTTAATACAATTAATACAATTTCCTTTAACACAATTCCCTTCCATCTTCTTGGTAAATGGTAATTTCAATCTCTTCTTTCTCAAAACTTCAGCCTCTCCATGTATGTACTGGTTTCTTCCTATTGCTTTCATATATGTTTAAGCCTTTCCTTTCCTTAAAAACACAAAAAACAAAACAAAACAAAACAAAAAAACCTTCACTAGACCCTACCATCTCCTCAAGCTATTGCTTGAGTAGACATTTGTGTCTACTCTCATTCACTTTTCAACCATGAGTAATTTAGTTTCTAACATCATTACTCAATTGAAATCACACTCTCCAAAATTACCAATGATTTCTTAATTGACAACATAATGATCTTTTAAAAATCCTATTAATACTAATTCTGGACCTTTCTGTTGCATTTGACACTGTTTACTACTCCTCCAGAAAATACTCATCCTTCACTGTGTTTTCATGACCCCGTATAAATGATTTTCTTATCAGTCTAAGAGCTCCTCTCTGCAGCCACATTTGCTGGATCACCATCTATAGTACATCCCACAACTGCTGAGTATTTCCCACAGCTCTGTTCTGGGCCTTCTTCTCTTTCCTTTCTATGCTCTTAATCAATGAACACAATTAACTCATTGGTCTAATGAAATTGCTGCGGTAATGCTTCATGTTGAAATTGAATGTGGTAGTGCCCAAGTCCTGTCAGAGGTTTTTTCCTGAGCTTCAGTTCCACGTCATCAGTGGCCCAATGTACTGGATGTCTCAGAAACATCCCAAATTCAATATGTGAAAAGTAGAACTTATCCCCTATCCCTCAATGTCCTCCCTTTTCCAAATTTCCCTGTATCAATTGAAGGCACCATTCTTCTTCAGTTGCCTTATGTCTATAACCTTGGCATTATCCTCAATGCTCCCTCTCCCTTGCCCCATAGATTCAATGAGGCACCAAAATCTGTTGTTTCTACTCATATAGCCATTAGTTTATTTCAAGTTCTGATCACCTCTTGCATAGTTTCACACAATAGCTTCTTAATTGGTCTTCTGCCTCCAACCTCTTCCATATTGGCCCATCTTGTATCCTGATGTGAGTGATAGTCCTTAAATGTTTATCTTGTCACATGACTCCCCTACTAAATAACCTCTAGTGGTTTCTTACCTCTATGATAAAAATTAAACTCTTTTATGTAGCTTTTATAACCCTTCACAAACTGGCCCTAATTTATCTTTTCTGTCTAATTATACATTATACAGCTTCCTGCATTTGATGGTCTAGTCAGTCTCTAAGTCAATAAAAATTAAATACTTACTATGTGCCAGGCACTGTGCTAAGTACTTGGGGATATGAAGAAAGGCAAAAGAACCTTCACTCTGAAGTGAAGTGAAGCTTACAATCTAATGGGGGAGATAACATGCAAACAAAAATATACTAAGCAAGCTATAAACAAGATAGGAAAAAAAATGAACAAAGGGAAGGCATTGGTTTTAAGAGGAGTTGGGGAAGGGTTTCTGTAGAACGTGGGATTTTAGTTGGGACTTAAAGCAAGCCAGGGAGATAAGTAGTTGGAGGCAAAGAGTGAGAGCATTCCAGGCATGCGGAACAGTCAGAACCAAAAGATGAAGTGTCTTGTTCTTAGAACTCTCAAGAGGCCAGTATCATTGAATCAAAGAGTACTTGTCAGGGTGTAAGGAGACTGGAAAGGTAGGAGGGGAAATAGGTTTGCAGGAATGTCTCAAATACCTCTCGTGAATATCCATCTTTTTTTTTTTTGGTTGATGAGTAAGTATAGGTTTGTAGACTATGTCAATTTTGGGCTACAGATTGAATTACTTTTAGGAATATACTACTTAATTCTGTTCTATGGTTTCTCTTTGCTATCTAATAATCTTGTTATTTGAAATTCTTTTTCTTTAGATTTAGTCCATTGCATAAAGATGTTGTCATTAAACCTGTTAAATTTAACACTATACATGTTGGAATTTGAAGCCCAGGTTGTTTTTTTTTTTTAAGATCTGTTTTTTTCTAAAAGCAATATGTGGATTTTCCAGATTGGTGCTTTGGGTTTTTTGTTTTGTTTTGTTTTGTTTTTGTATTTAGAAGTTCTAAGTAGTTTTCTGACATCATTTCTTGCACTATAGTGTTTAGGTTCTTCTTATTTGTTGGCTCTCCTGAGAGACTTATGGTTTTCATTTTATCTTGTGCATTTTGCCATAGAGGTCAAATGCTTTGATTTATATAGAGTTCATGCACCTTTTAACATCATTGCCTTTTACTTCTCTTCTGTCAAGTCCCCCTCCCCTGATCCCTTTCAGTATTTTTGAATTTCAAAAATCTTTAATTTATTTAGAGAAATTCTTTATCTTGGATTCATTTTTTAACCTCTCTTTTAATTGAATTTTTAAACTTTTCAGTGAGATTTCTTATTTCTCTTTTAAATCATTGTTTCTTGTTGTTTTCCCATGATCTCTTGGACACAGGATCCTCTGTTTCACTAGGAATTGGTTAACTTTCCTTCAACTTGTAGTATAATTGTATTAGGGCCACCTTTCTCATAACCACCAGTGACAACGGTTGATCAACAGACACCAACAGTCAGATAGGCACAATAGCCCTGGAAGTGGCAGCACCTTCTCCAATGCTTCTTAAATTGTGGGTTGCAACCCCATTTGAGGTCATGAAAAATTTGGCTTCAGTAAAAGGTTTCTGCATGCACAATCATCAAAAATTAATTAATAATCAAACACATAATGAATCTGAGGTGTTTCTGGCAATGACTGCCCATGTTGCATCACATAACTTTACTGCAGCCTTGATTCTGAACACAATGCATGTGCACATTGCACTGGGCATGCTCTCATGCCACCTAATGCCAATGAAACACTGCCAAAAAACAAAAAAGGGGTCAAAAGTGGAAAATGTTCAAGAAGCCCTGTTCTAGACCACCAGTTCCACTTCAAATCCAACCCTTAGAGTTAACATCTGGAGAAATAACTCCTGTGGAGAAGAAGCCTGCCACCTCCACCAAATGTCAACCAACTGCCACTCACAGGACAATCTGGCTGAAGAAGCAAAGACCATGGAGCTTTTTCATCTGAGTTGCAGTTAAAATCTTCCCTATTTGTTGTCTCCCCATGAGAATGTGAGCTCTTTGAGAGCAGAAGCTGTCTCACTTTTCTATTCATATATCAAGTACGGAGCACATTTTTTTTGGTACATAATAAGCATTTTTAATAAATGTTTTACTCATCTCATTAATTTAAGAAAGATTTGTATTATATTTGAAGATTTACCAATCACTGTTCTGATTTTTAGAATTCTCTCTGTTAATTTATCTGCTTGTGCTTCAGGCTTTTATTGAGAGTTTTTCCATTGAAATATTTAATGTTATAGACTTTTTGTACGCATATCTATGGCATGTACTCCCAAGGCCAGGCAGCTTGAGTCTTCTAGGGTTCAGTGGCCCGTGTCTTTCTCCTAAATACCCTTTAGGGGATAGATAAAATGGGTCTTTGCTAGGTGTAAGTCTCCTTGTCTTCAGGCACAGCATAGTCATGCATGCTAGTTGCTTTGTCCCAATTTCTCCCTTCACTCTCTTTCTTTCCTTCTGTGGTTGGGTTAAATCAGTACCTGATACTTTTTCTGAGATGAAGGGAGGTTAGAAGGGCATTCTAGGCAGAGTCTCTGGAACCTTGAAAGTCCCTAACCTAGGTAGGCATTTCTTCAGTCAGAAGGCAGCCTATTTTCAGCCTTTTCCTTCTTTCATCTCAGGGAAGAAGTGGGGGCAGGGGATGGGAGGGAAAGGCAGTTTCAACAGAATTGAGGCAGCAACAGAATTGAGGAGTCCAAGATGGGTCCCAGGTAAAAAACCTGAATTAACTTGTTTCCTACTTGTAGAGGCTGATGAGGAAGGAGTTCTAAGGGAATGCTTCAAGGATTTGAGTATTCTTGTGTTAGTTTATAAGGATTTAACTTAACATTCTCTTTTCTTTGTCCTTTGATTACAGATATACTTGCTTTATATTTGTATCATAATTTCCTACCCACTTTTTGGGGGTAGGGTGAAAAAGCTGAAAAGGCCCCAAAATGACTAATCTGTTATCTTGTTGGTCATATTTTACCATAAGTATCAAGAGAAAGTATTGGTTTTACTAAATTTGACTCAAATTTGAATAGCAAATTAGAATCTGACACTTTTGTCTGAGTAATTGAGCTGGTAAATGTATTGTGCAGTTATCATCCTCTAAGTTTAGATAATTTAACATGTATAATCATAGGATCATGTGAAAAAGTAACAATGGGATAGTCAAAATGTCTATTCCCTAAAATGGGGGCCAAGAATTACTTTTCTTGCATGTTTCTCAAAATTTTTATTTTGAGAATATCTACTTATATCTACTGAATATCTACTTATGACGTAGGATTGAAAGTATTCTTACATATGAAAAGGTTAGATTACATGGTTTCTGAGAACTCCTTGTAAATGTGAGATTCTTCAAATATATAGGTGAGTATCAGGAGATATTACTGGAAAGAAAGGCTACAGTCAAAAGTTGATTTTGCTAAAAATAGAGAGCCATTGACAATTTGGGGGAAGGCAAGGGATAACAGGATTGGAGCTAAGAAGCTAGGAAGTAAGAATAGCTTGGCACTCTACATTACTAATAATTAGAGAAGTGAAAATAGCACAACTCTGATGTTCTACTTCACACTCACTAGATTAGCAAAACTGACAAAAGGAAGAAATAACAAATGTTGGAGGAGTTACAGTAAAATACATTATTGCATTTTGAGGGAGCCATGAATTGGCCCGGCCATTCTAGAAAGCAATTTGGAACTATGTCCTAATAAACCTGTATCTACTATTTGATTTAGTAGGTCTACATCCTGAAGAGATCAAAGAAAAAGGAAAAGGATACATATGTACAAAGATATTTATGGCAAATCTTTTTGTAGTGGCAAAGAATTGGGAATATGTCTATCAATTAGGGAATGGCCTAACAAATTGTGTGTTACATGAACACAATATAATATTACATATATTACATATTATTATATAATATATTAAATATTATATTAGATATGTATATAATGCAAAGATTCCCTCTTCATTTCTCGTTAAGCGGCCCTCTAGGCCTTGACCGTCACCTAGAAACCTCTTCATCCTGGACAATCACTCCAGTCCTGGAACTCACATTTCAGACCTCCCTCCCTGCAATCTGCTCCACCTGCCCACACACTCCTTCAGTCTCTTTCTCTGACTGGACGGATCCTCCCAGAATCACTATTTAAGGACTATGCCAAGATTAATTTATCTTCATAATAAAATTTCTAATTATTGTAAGAGAATCCAAAAGTGAAAAGTGTGTCAGTATGTCAGTTACCTCTTGGGGTCCCATTTCCCTCATCTGTGAAATAATAATAGCTAAAATTTATACAGCATTTTAATATTTGCAAAGGCCTTTACAAATATCATCTCAATTAATCCTTACAACAACTCTGTGAGGCAGGTGCTATTATTATCTCCATTTTACAGATTGAGAAAACTGAGGCAAAAAGAAGCTATGTGATTTGCCCAGGGTCACAGAACTAGTAAGTTTCTGAGGCAGGATTCAAACTCAGTTCTTCTTGACTTCAAGTCCAACACTCAAATCCATTGTGCTACCTAACTTGAGATGATCTCTAAGGTCCCTCTCAGCTCTAAATTTAAGATTATAAACCCACATAAACTGTACATGGCTAACATCACAACCACTGAGCCTAACTTTAACTTAGTGAGAATATCATTAAGGGCGAATACTAGAAGACAAATTTACAATACATTATTTTCTACTAAAGTTATATGCCACTTAAGTTTTGATTTTAAAATGTAGGACAATCTAGTGGAAAAAATAATGGGACATAATCAAATTAAATAAACTGGGATTTGTTGTTCCAAATAAGTAAACAGTACTAACTGAAAATTTGAACAAATCTAAGGACAACCAAGAGCAGAAGTAATCAATATAGCTTAACAAGTTTACCCTGGATTAATCTTATTAATTTTAAATGAAACAAAAGTTTCACAAAACAAAACAAAAACAACATAATAGTTACATAGAGCCAAACAGCAATATTGCCAGTGTTTTTCCATGGGGAGATCCAGAAAAATCCCAAGTAGAATGTGATACATTGTTTACTTAATCATGAAAACAATTAAAATACATAAATGTGATTTAACCAGACCCTAACATTGTCAGAATATAATTATTTATGTATATTCAAGTCATATAGCTCTACGTTAGAAATTACTCTTATAAAAACACACACACAAAAAACGCATTTTGATATTTTTAACTCATTCATTTTCAACCAAACATCCAGTTTCATTTAAATTCACACAAGAACTGCAACAGTTTCACTTAAATCAAATTTTCTACAAGTTAAACATCCCTCCTATACTTAGATATGATTGTGAAAATACTTTGATCTCTATTCCCAAATTTATTCCTGTGTAATCCATGACAAAATATAATGTGATTTACTGTATCTTTATAGGACAGCCAAGCAGCTGACAGAACTTAATAATTTGCGTAAGAAAAAAAGCTTCTGGCCCCAAAATACAGAAATCATAATTGAAGCACTTTATTATCACATTATAATTAAGCATATACAGCATTGTCATAAGATCTTCAAAACAATTCACATTTTTCTCACCTTTTAAAAAAGAACATTTTATTTACATATTTCAATAGTACAAGGAAGTGATTTTTAAAATTTATTAATTCATTCATTCATTAATATATTTGTCTGATTGGATGCTACTATCTCACCTAGGCTGGAAATGCAAGGGCTACTTATAGGCCTGAAACCATTATGATCAACAGGGAAGCTTTGTCAAGCTTAGTTTTTGCTCTCACCTGGTTTGCCACTCCTCAGACAATGCAATGACCACTCAATCCTGGGTCTCACTTATATTAATATTAACTTTACTATGTACACCCAAATCTGCTAAACCCTGTATAGCTCAGAACTCCCAAACTTATAATATCGGTCAACCTCAGCCTCAATAGTAACAGGGATTATAGATATGTTGCAACACCATATCCATTAAGAAACTCACTTTAGAACACTTGCTTTTGTCCACAGAAATCATAATGTTGAATTGGCCACAGATTCAACAACCATTCATTTATTTTAAAAAGTACCTTTAAAAAATTATTTCTGAGGTTAATAAAAATGAGAGAAAAATAGGATACGAGAACAAAGTTAAGAAAACTGCCTAAATTTATGTATGGGACATCCTTAAAAGGAAAATTATAAATCTGCATTCACTCAAAATAAATAAAAAGTAGTAATTAGCAGACTAGACATTAATTTACAGTTGAAAAATTGCAGGGTAATCATAGTTTTCTCTAAAACAGTTAAAACTTAAATCTCCACAAAATGTTCCATCATTAAACGTGGCTCTAACTCCATATTTATGTTTGTAGGAGAATGAATAAGGAGAGCTAATTTAAGGTCTTCTGACTCTTTGTTTGATGCTGCTGTCACTATATTATGTGGTCTTGCTCTCTTCCCTTCATCTGAGACCTTAGTGTGAAGGAGGTAGGTACATAGGTACAACTGGTGCTGACTTTTTTTTTTTAAGAGAAGCCTTTCCCTTAGAACTCACAACATTATTGTAAGTATAGCTACAGAACGGTGATGAAAAGGTTTTTATTTACCACGGAATGTTTCAAACCTTGTTTCTCTTCTGGAAAGTTTGGGTTTGGGAGTTCTCTAATAATCTCTACAACTGAATCATTGATCAAAATACTTTACTTAATAGGTTGGCTATAAAAAAGAACATTTTTCAGAGGGTAAAAGTGAGCATAAGAAAATACAAGCATCTGGGGCAAGGACTGTATCATTTTTATCCACTAAAATGTAACCTCCTTGAGGCCAGGGACTGTCTTTCTTTTGAGGTAAGCACTTCATAATCAACCAATTTAAAAAACTGTTAAATGGTTGGGTGACTGAAACTGTGCTAAACCCTAGGGATACAAAAAGAAGCAAAACACAGTCCCTAACCTCAAGGAACTCACAATCTAATGGGGGAGACGACAAATATATGCAAAAAAGCTATATGCAAGATAAATAGGAAATAATCAACAGGGGGAAGGCACTAGAATTACAAGCATTTGGGAAAAGTTTCCTAAAAAAAATATGGGATTTTAGTTGGCACAGAAAAGAAGTCATATAGAAGCCAGTAGGGAGACAGGAGCAGGAAGAGCATTCCAAGGGAGGAGAGATAGAGAAAATGCCTGGAGTCTCTGGAGAGAGAGAGAGAACGTATTGTTGTACAAAAGACAAGAGGCCAGTCTCACTGGACTGAAAAGCAAGTGGTAAGGAGCAAAGGTTTAAGAGGACTGGAAAGGTAGCAGGGGGCTAGTTTAGGAAGAGCTTTGAACACCAAGCAAAGTATTTTGTATTTGGTCTTGGAGGCAAGAGAAAATCACAGGAGTTTAGGTAGAAGGTAATTTAGGAGTAGGGGTGGGTGGGGCGACCTCAGACCTGCCCTTTCGGAAAAATCACTTTAGAGGGTAAATGGAGAATGGAGTTGAGAGAGTGGGGTGGACCCACCAGTGGGTTATTGCAGTAATAGGTGTAAGGTGCATCAAAGTGGTGGCAATGGCAGAGGTGAGAAAAAGGCCTATTAGAGAGATGTTGCAAAGATGAAATTGACAGGCCTTGGCAACAGCTTGAATGGCTGGAGGAAGGGGGAAGAGGTGGTGAGGTGGGACAGGGATAGGAAGGAGTCCAGGATGAGTCCTAGATTGCTTGCTTTCTTCTTTCCTTCCTTTGTATCCCAAGTGCCTTGACTATTACTCTGAACACAGTGGGAGTTTGGGCTTTACTATCAGAGCTTTTGGAAATCCCAGGTTACCTGAAGGTAGAAATGTAAGGACTCTGTCTCATTGAGGTAGCATTTTAAAACTAGTAACAGACTTTCAAATGGACCACTACACTGGACTCTTTTCATTGTCTACAGAATTGCCATATTACAAAGTTCTTTTGTTGCTTCAGCCTACATTCCAGAGGATCTAAAATCAATGTGACTCAATCTATAGAGAGCAAAATGATACTATTTCTAGTGCCCAACAAGGTAGATAGGCACTCAGATATTTTTTGAATATAAATATTATATTAATATATTTTTACCAGATACAAAATAATTTCACATATTTTTACATTAGTTCCCGAGTTCTAGAGACACTGGGGGATTTTTGGTAGGGTTTAGAATCTAGTGGCAAGTTCAGATTAAATTACAGTGCAATCATAATGCGTTCATCTGGCAAGATACATAAAATCTCAAGTAGAAAACATATTCTGATTAATCTGGCTTACTTTATACTTTCTCAGAATTCCCAGTAATTAGTTTATATTCCACAAGCCAGAATTTGATCATATACTATGCTATTATATACATGCTATTCTCAGGGCAGCTAGGTGGTACAGTGAATAGACTGCTGAGTCTGAGTCAGGAAGACATTTTCCTGAGTTCAAATCTGGCTTCAGACACTTACTTATGGGACCCTGGGCAAGTTATTTAATCTCATTTGTCTCAGTTTCCTTATCTGTAAAATGAGCTGGAGAAGCAATGGTAAACTACTCCAGTATCTTTGCCAAGAAAACCCAGAATGGGGTCACGAAGAGCTGGACATAACTGAAACTAATGAACAACAACAAACACTGTTTTTTAGTCTATATTATTCATGTGTGTTAGCTTTTTTTTCTCCCAAATTTAATTGTAAACTTCCTGAGACATATCCTCATACTAGCTACTGTTATTGTGCTATCTACATTGTGTGTGCTTTGTAAATACTTAATGACAAAAGGGAAAGTAGGAGTAGGTAGGGGCATATTTCTAACATTCTAGAAACTAACATAGCCCAAAAACCAAACTGACCTCTGACAAACTGTATTCTAATTCAATGTCAGTGAACAAATATTGGTATAGAGAGACCATGGGTCTTGCTTATACCTAATCTTTATTTCATAATTCATTTGAAGACTATAAAATGGAAATCCTTTTTAAAAATATAACCACACTTCCTCAGAATTAAACATACAGCCACACGCTGAGTAAACATATTAATGATAACTGAAAAAAGAACTGTAATACTCAATAAAAAAAATGTCAAGCTAAGATAGTAAAGATCATACCATTAAAAAATTAAAAGGGAAGCAGATAATAAATAAACCTTTCATAGCTCTGGGTAGTGAATGAATTCTTAAACACACTAAGTGATAAAGGCAATTACAAAAAACAAGACAGATAATTTTGATTACATAAAATTGAAAAACTTTTACATAAAATCAATGCATCTAGGACAAAAAGGGAAGCTGTGAACTATGGGAAAATCTCTGTAGCAAATATCTCTCATAAGGACTTTGTATTTAAGATATATAGACAATGAATACAAATATATACATCAAGTCAACAAGCATTCATTAAACACCTACTATGTGCCAGGCATTGTACCAAGTACTGGGGATACAAAGAAAGGCAAAGAACAGTCCCTGCTCTCAAAGAGCTCATGGTTTAAAGGGAGGGACAATATGCAAACAACTGTATGTGTCTATGTGTATATATGCATATACACAAATGTATGTATATATGTGTGTATATACACACGTGCACGTGTGTATATGTGTGTATACACATGTGCATGTATGCATATATACATGTGTGTATGTATATGTGTATGCATATACATGTGTGCATATATATGGGATAAAAAATGAAGTGGGGAGAGAGTGAAGTACAAAAAGACTAGAAAGGTAGGAAGGAGACAGGTTATAGAGGAGGCCTTTAAAAAAACAGAATTTTAAATTTGGTCCTGGAGGAAATGGGGAGGTACTATACTTTACTCAGTATGGAAGTGACACAATCAGACTTGCCTTTTAGGAAGTTCAATTTGCCACGTGAGCAGAGGACACACTGTAGTGGGGAGATACTTGAGGCAGGGATACCAACCAAAAGACTACTGTAATAGTTCGGATGAGAGGCAGTGAAGTCCTGCATCAGAGTGACAGTGTCAAAGCAGTGAAGAAAACATATATGAGAGATGTTATTAAGAATCAACAGGACTTGTCAATTGATTGGATACAGGGGGAGGGGCACTGAGGGGAGTCCAAGAAGACATCAGAGTGGTGAGCCTTGGTGACCAGAATTTTTACCATAATAGAAAAGACAGGAAGAAGGAAAGGTTTAAAGGGGAAAGACAACGAATATCATTTTGGAAACTTTGAGTTAACAACATCGACAGCACATCCAGTTTGAGATGCCCAATAGGCAGCTGGAGATTCAAGAGTCATGGTCAAGAAAGATATTAGGGTTAGATAAAAAGCCTGAGAATCTTTTGCATAGAGATGATACTTAGATTCATGAGAGCTAATGAGATCAAACAAAATAGCGTAAAGAGAGAAGAGGACACAGGATAGAGAAATGATGGACACCCGGAGTTATCAGATACAAACTTGGAAGACAATCCAGCAAAGAAGACGGAGAAGGAACTGTCAGACAGGTAGGAGGTAAACCAGTCCAAGGAAGATCTTTGAAAATCTAGAGACAAGTATATCAAGGAGAAGAAAGTGAAGGACAATATCAAAGGTTGAAGAAAGGTAAAGAACGATAAGGACCGAGAAAAGCCATTAGATTTGGCGACTAAAAGACCTATAATTTTAGAGAGAGCAATTTCAGTTGAATAATGAGAGCGGAAACCAGATAATGGAGTATTAAGAAGAGAGAGGGAGGAAATTAAATGGAAGCATGGATTCTAATAAGAGAAATGTTCATAATTGTGAAACATTGTGAATAACAGATTATTTTCATTGTATTGGTCAATTTTGCTGAATTTTTTCCCCTTTTTTTCCTCCCTTTAAAGAAAAGTCCTTGTTAAAACAAGGGGACAGCTCTCTGGAAGAGGATAGAAAATATTGAGGAAAATCTAAGCTAAAAATTCAGTGTAAGGGAACCCCCATTCAATAACAGCATAAGGTAGATATATATTTTCACATTTAAAGTACAAAGATAATGTTGTTTTATGAGGTATTTTCAACTTTCCAAGGTTGCTTCCTGAGAATATTTTTACTCATCTGTTAAAGGCATGTTTTGAAATTGAATTTTCATTTTTCTTGCCAAGAAAATACCTTGAAAAAAGGTAAGTTTGCCAAACTTCACATTTGCATACATTTAGAAATATGGTATTTCCTTTTTTTGGTGTAATATTTGGTAAATTCTACAATACTTGTAAGTTTCATATAATATTTTACACCTAATTAGCAAGTAGTTTTCTCATAAATACAGTCATACATCCTGTAAAATAGGCGATCTATTGCTGAAATTAACAATCAGTGTTCTCTGAATAAAGATAGTATGCATAGTTCACTAATTTTTTTCTTTTTTAAAATTAAATTTAATGTTTATTTTTAGTTCACATCATTCATTTCCACAAGATTTTGAGTTACAAATTTTCTCCCTGTCTTTCCCCTACCCACCAACCCAAAACAGCAAATCCACTGTATACTCCCTCCCCGAATCGGCTCTCTCCTATATTCTACGCCATCCTCCCTCCAACTTTCCAATAAGGCAAGATGGACCTCCATACCCCACTGCCTGTATATCTTATTTCCCAAATGCATGGAAATAATAATAATAATAATAACAATAATAATAATAATAATAATAATAATATATGTATATACATATAGGCATATAATATTAAACATTTTATTTTAATACTTTGAGCCCCAGATTCTTTCTCTTCCTCCCTTATCACCCACCCTTACTGGGAAGATAAGCAATTCAATAGAGGTTGTACATGTGTAGTTATGAAAAACATTTCCATAGTGGATATGTTGTGAAAGACTGACTGACTAACTATATTTCCCTCCATCCTATCCTGCCCCCTACTTGTTCTATTCTCTACTTTGACCCTGTCCCTTTACGAAAGTGTGTGCTTCTAACTACCCTCCTCCCAACCTGCCCTCCCTTCCATCATTGCCCCTCTCATCCCCTTCCCCCCTATTCTCCTATAGGGCAAGATACACAATTTAGTGTGTATGTCATTTCCTCCCTAAGCCAAATTCAATGAGAGTAAGGTTGACCCATTCCCTTTTGTCTTCCTGTTCTTCCCCTCCATTGTAACAGTTATCCCTTGCCTCTTCTATATGAGATAATTTGCCCCATTCTGTCTCTTTGCATCTCCTCTCATTATATTCCTCTCTCAACTCTCAATTTCACTTTTTAAATATCATCCCTTCCTATTCAATTAATCCTGTCCCCTCCGTCTATGTATACCTGTACACATATTTACACACACTCACATATGTATTCATACGCACACATACTCTCCTATATAGCCACATGTATGTATACATATATATACATTTACATTCCCTTCAAATATCCTCATACTGAGAAAAGTTTCATAAATTACAATTATCGTTTTTCCATGTAGGCATGTAAATAGTTCAACTTTCATAAGTTCCTTATGATTTCTTTTCCCTGTTTACCTTCTCATGCTTCTCTTGCTTCTTGTTTTTGAATGTCAAATTTTCTAATCAACTCTGGTTTTTTCATCAAGAATACTTAAAAGTCCTCCAACCTCACTGAATGACCATATTTTCCCCTGAAACATTACACTCAGTCTTTCTGGGTAGGTGATTCTTGGTTTTAATCCTAGCTCCTTTGACTTTTGGAATAATCATATTCCACGCCCTTCGACCCCTTAATGTAGACATTGCTAGACCCTGTGTTACCCTGTGTTATCCTGATTGTGTTTCCACAATGTTCAAATTGTTTCTTCTGGGCAGCTTGTAATATTTTCTCCTTGATCTGGCAACTCCAGAACCAGGCTATAATATTCCTACGAGTTTTCTTTTTGGGATCCTTTTCAAGAGGTGATGGCTGAATTCTTTCAATTTGTATTTTGCCCTCTGGTTCTAAAGTATCAGGGCAGTTTTCCTGGAGAATTTCTTGAAGGATGATTTTTAGGTCTTTTTTTGATCATGGCTTTCAGGTAGTCCAATAGTTATCTCTCCTGGATCTATTTTCCAAGTCAGTGGTTTTTCCAATGAGATATTTCACATTGCCTTCTATTTTTTCATTTGTTTGGATCTGTTTAATAGTATCTTGATGTCTCATAAAGTCATTAGCTTCTATTTGCTCCAATCTTATTCTGAAAGAATTATTCTCTTTAGCGAGCTTTCAAGATTCTTTTTCCATCTGGCAAATTTGACTTTTTAAAGCATTCTTCTCCTCATTGGCTTTTTGGGCCTCTTTTGCCATTTGAGTTGGTCTATTTTTTAAGGTGTTATTTTCTTCAGTCAAGTTTTTGACTCTCTTTTCATGATTTTCTTGCATTGTTCTCATGTCTCTTCCCAATTTTTCCTCCTCTTCTCTTACTTGATTTTCAAAATTCCTTTTGAGCTCCTCCATGGCCTGTAATCAGTTCATATTTTTCTTGGAAGCTTTTGGTGCAGGAGTTCTGACTTCATTGTCTTCCTCCCATTCCATGCTTTGATCCTTTTTGTCCCCAAAAAAGGAATCTAAATTTGGATGGCTGTGCTTGCTTTGCTTCCTTTGCTTGCTCATATTGCCACTCAATTACTTGACTTCTGAGCCTTTGCCACAGAAGAACTCTGCTTCCAGAGGGGAGAGCTTTGTCCCAAATTGCTGAGGTTTTCACAGCTTCCAGAGCTATTAAGGGGTCACCCTTTCTACAGCTTCCACCAGCTCTGGCTCGCTGATCACACACCTCAGAACCACGACCCAAGACCATGATCCAGATCCAGGGAGGTTAAAGCAAGAGCAATTACCCTCTGAATGTTCATTTGGCGCCCCCTGTGATCTGTAGGCTGGGAGCTCTGAAGTAGCCATGTGGAAGTGGCTGCAGGGCTGCTGCACCTCTGACATTTCTCATTCCAGGAGCAGAGGCCAGATTGCACTCCATCTCCCCCAGTTCCAACATAGTTCCACTGACCTCTCACTTTTTCTTTCGCATCTATGGGCTGATATTTCTGGAAACCACCACAGCTGCTGGTGATTTACTCTCCCAACATCCACTGCCCCCGGTTGGGGCCACCTTGGGGCCAAAACTGTGGGCTCACCAGGGCTCGGCTAGGCTCCCAGCATACTGTGATGAACTCTTCTTGTCCGCCTGCTGGGCTGCCTTCAGTGGGAGATTTGTTTCCCTCTGTCACTTTGTGGGTTCTGTAGCTCTAAAATATGTTTAGAATCATATTTTATAGGTATTTGAACTGCTTATGGGGGAAGCTCACAGAGTTTTTCTGCTTCTATGCCGCCATCTTGGCTCCAGTCCCCCACTAATTTTCTATGATACATCTAATAATTAGCATCTAGCTGGATATAACTTACAACATTCAATAAATATACAACAACAATATAGCTGACTAAATGAAATAAAATATTTTTAGAAGAATATAAAATGTCTGCTTTTAAAAGGGACTTCCAATATGACCAATGGATGATAACAAATACATCTATAGTGCTTTATGGTTTAAGGAAAGGAATTCTCATAAAGAGATGAGGAACCTGAAGCTGAGGGAGGTTAAATGACTTGCTTATGGTCCCTAATATAGTCAGTTTGGGAGGTGGTTTCTAAACCTAGATCTTCCAGATTCCAAGTCCTGCTCTTTTCCTACAACACTCCTAAGGAAACTGAAGCTCACTGAGGTTAAGTGACTTGTGCAAGACAACATAGCCACTAAATGGCAAAGCCTAGCACTGACTTCAGTTTTTTCATGCTAAGCTCAGTAGTACTCTCAATATTTAAATACTATAAAATATTCCTTCAATTTTTAATTTATATATGATAAATAAGATCTTATTTATTTTTTAATTGGTGAGTCTTCTACCAAAAAAATGGATACTAAAGATATATTCTTTAGAAATATATTCTTTAATATTCCCACTTGGAAAATTTCTGAGACACTGTAATGAAAATTATAGAAGATGAAGTACATAGTAGTACTCAAATGATAACAGAATTTATATAGTGTTCTAAGTTTGCAAAAGTGCTTTACATATATTATCTCACTTGATCCTCACTACAGTTCTTTGAGGTATATATGCTATTATTATCCCAATTTTACAGATGAGGAAGCTGAGACAAATAAAGGTTAAGTGACTTACCTAGGGTCACAGAGCTAATAATTGTCTAGGGTAGGATTTGAAATCAGGTCTTTCTGACTCCAAATCTAGTACTGTGCCACCTGGACAGACATTTATATTTTAATATAGGTTTATCTGACTTTATATAATACATTGTTTCAGAAAAATTAAGGATGAATTTAAATTATTTTTTTTACCCATGTATTAAGGGGTAGGCATTATGCTTTATTAATTTTTGCATTCCCTTCAGTACCTAGCACAGTGCCTTATCTATTTGATGTTACTCTTTGGAGGTTTCTTTACTTCAATATCCTCCTCTGAAGATCAACCCCAGTCATCTCTATTCCCATAATAGCTTTCTATGGTTGGACTCTTTCTCCTTTGTCTTTGCATTTTTTGTGCTAATAGCTAAATTTTTATAATCACCTCTAGCTCTGGGATATAGGAAATGGTGCCTCTTGCCCCAGATCTTCAGTTCTCCCCTCTAGCCTAAGTAGAGTCGAACCTCCACCTCCTGTAAGTACCCACAGCCAGGGGCTTTCTGCTCCACTGCTTCTGCACTCACTAGGTATGTGCTGATTCTTTCTTGTCCCCACCACTCTTCTCAGCACAGCTGGGTCTGATATTCCTGGTCACCAGAGGTTCCCTCAATCTTCCCGGCCTCAAAAGCCCAACTTCCCTCACTACGCAGTGATAAAAGTTCCTGTGGCTGGGGCTGAGGTAGCCTCTCAAACCAACCAACCCCAGGTTTTCCTCTTGTTTTTAAAACAGAACCTCTCCTGGAGGTGTTCACCCTTCACAGGGACCAAACCTCATCCTGGGATTTTTCTTCTGATCTTCTCAAATTGTCCCAGGAAAACCCCAGTTGTGCCGCTATTCTTATTTATCTTGACCCACACTTTGTCCACCCTAAGGTGCTATTTTAACTATCTTGTGGTGGAAAATCTTGAGAGCTTTGAATTTTCTGACTTACTCTGCCACCTTCCCAGAATCCTCTCCCAGTGCTTTGTCTAAATGACATTCTCAATAAACAATTACTGATCAGGTTATTGAATAAATAACTTGGCTTTCTGTCTCCAGATATCAGTTTCCCCATGTGATGACCTCCAAATTTCCTTCCATTTATGGATATTATAATCCTTATTAAATGACAAAGCCTTTCCTCACGTCTATTAAACATTAAAGCTTCATTTATCTGGTATAAGCAAGGGACATTTTATAATATCAATTTAGCAGATAATTAAGACATTAACACACTTAAATCATTTCTATGGAAATTATACTTATCATGGAATTCCAAAAAATTTTAATGTGTATTTGTTGTAGTTGCTATTCAGTCGTTCCAGACATACCTGACTCTCCATGACCTCATTTGGGGTTTTCTTGGCAAAGATATGGAATGTTTTGCTATTTCTTCTCCAGTTCATTTTACAGATGAGGAAACTGAGGTTTCATCATAACCCAAAACAGGCTAAAAGGAATCCCCAGAGCCACACAGCAGTGTCTGAGGCCAAATTTGAACTCAGGAACCTGGGTCTTCCAGACTTCAGGCCTAGTACTCTATCCACTGCGCCACCAACTGCTACACATTTCATTATACAGAGTTTATCAAAAGCAGATGAAAGACCATTAAACATTTAAGTAGAATCTTTTGAGTAGAGTGTTTTAAGTCCAATTTATCCTCTTGTGACAGAGGATCACTATGATAAACACCAATCATCTTTCCACGTGATAATGGAGGGGTCTTTAGATGTTACCAAGTGTTTAATATTACTCGCCTCTATACTAACTAGTCTCAAATTTCTGTGACTAATTTTATAGTTTTTCAATTTTCTTCCTCATTATATGGGTATAGGCTGTTACTTCTTAACTCTTACCTAGCTAATCTGTTACTTCCATTCCATGTTAAGAAACCAAAAAGTCTGTTGTAACTAAACTTTAGTTGGTAGTAAAAATGGGCCAGATGCAGAATAACAGGGACATGGAGACAAGTCGTCTCTAGGGTTAGCAAGTGGGGACACTGCTCACAACAGAAAACACAAGTGAGTCCAGGAATCTAGGTAGTTCACATAAAGGGGGTTTAAAAGTGGTAAAATGTATGAATCATGGACGACAGATAGAATATGGCATTAGTCGGGTTACCGACTAATTACCTGCAAAAAATAAAGAGAATAAGCCTGGGAGGCAGTTAGCATAATGGATTTCTAAAAGCAAACAGTGAGGAATCACATTAAGAACCTCGACACCAGATGAATGCTGTGTAGTGATAATAATAACAATAATCAAATTTGGCCCTAAAGAAAGGAGAAAATACACCTTCATCACGAAGATAAAGGACTACTGGGGTGGGACAGTGCATATTTTGCCAAACTTGGCGGATATTGCAGTTAGTTTTGCTAAACTATTTTTTTCCTTTTTATTCATCGTTAAAAGAGATGGCTCTTGGGGGAGTGGAAAAGGGAACCATCTATTTGGAAATAAATGTAATCTAAAAAATATCAATAAAATTAAAAAGGAAAAAATTCCTCTTGATTTGGGGTGGAACCAGTTTGAATCAGGGGAATTAACCTAGAAAGAGCAATGTAAAGGATCCTAGCTGCCAGTAATAGAAATATAATAGGGTTGGTAACACACAGAGTTAATAAGGCCTGGCCCATAGGGACCTCTCTTGTGGCTTAAAGTGATTTTGTAACAAGTATATTTTAGTTATAGACACACACATATACCAGTTTATTCTAAATTTATATGTAAGATCCAGAAAGTTAAGATATCTGGAAACTGAATTTGGAAAAGTAGTTTCTAATCCCCACAAACTAGTACCTAAATGCTACTGTGTACCCTATGGAAGTTAAACAATGACAACTGTTTCTAACTGGGGTGATGGAGCTGAATGTGCCTGTCCTTCCTGCTTGTGGGTCCTGAGTTCAGGTCACTTATGTTAATATTTGTGCTTTGTCACCTTGGTAATAGGCATATGTAGTTAGAAACTTCTAGTTGGTACCTTGGTCCTTGTTTAAGGGGGGAAGGAACTGTGTAAGGGAGCTGTCACCCAATCAGCAGATTGAAAAAGAGAAACAACTTCTGCTTTCTCTCTTTCTTAATTCAAATGTGCAACACCTGGCCCTTCCTTGAACTTCCAACAAATTGTGGAGGTCTCTTTTTTCTTGCCCCTTCCCCAGTAGCAACAATTATAGTAGCACAGATCTTGTAGGCAGAGAGAGAGAGAGAGAGAGAGAGAGAGAGAGAGAGAGAGAGAGAGAGAGGGTGAGGGTGTGTGTGTGTGTGTGTGTGTGTGTCCTGGTAAGCCTGAGATTGGATCTCAAGTCCCTAGCTTCCTCATCTGCTTTGTGTTGCTTTATCTGAGAAAAGGTGACTGAATAGCACTCTTGAGATGAATGTTTCCAGACTTAGTGACTACCTTGTGAACTGGAAAGGTCCAGAAACATTGGGAGGTCTGAGTGTTGGCAGCAAGAGGTATTTCTTGTAGCTATATTCTTCTCAAAGTAGATATCCACTGACACCAAGATGAGCTGTGCATGTTTGCCAAAAGATACTGATCTTTAGTGAGTTATGTGAACAATACAGACATAAGGTGAAAGTGAAATAATTTGTGGTTGTATAAAGTGGTTCGTGTTTTATTTATTAATAACCCAGATGAAAATAACTTGAGTGAAGGGTTACTGGTTCATGTTTTAAGTATTCATCAGTAAACATTTATGAGTATATTTTCTTGGTGATAGAGTATATACACAGCTATTCTATATCTTTTATCTACTATTTTGTACATTAAGTAATTTCTATAGACTTTTTTATAGAAAAGAAATGGGGAAAACTCCATAGATGAGTCAAACCTGAACTTTGTTTAAGGAGGTTTTCCTGGAATAACTCTAAGTAGGGGCATAAGGGATAAACCAGAGAGTATAGAAAAAAAAACAAAAAACCCTGCTCTCACCCAAACTGGGTGAATACCAAGCAGAAGCCTCCTGTAGGCAACTATGTAGTGCAGTGAATAGAATACTGAACTTGGGAGTCAGGAAGGCCTGAGTTCAAATCTGATCTCAGGCACTCAGCTGAAAGATTCTGGGCAAGACACTTAACTTCTATTTGCCTTAATTTCCTCATTTGTAAACATAAAGGCAATGATAGCACTTAACTCTAGGGTTATTGTGAAGACTGTAGAAGATAATGTTTGTAAAGTGTTTTGTAAACCTTAAAGTTCTACATAATTACTTTAGCAAAGCTTAAAAATATGGCAAAGTACTCAATTTGCTCAATATGAAAGTATATTACAGTAAAAATAAATTTAACTTTAGTTCATAATTACTTTATAAATTACAAATTAAGAATCTCCTAAGGGAGAAAAGGTTAATAGTTTATATTATCTCTGGGGTTTACCGTTATGACTTTTTATACAAAAGTTCTATACAGTGAGTTCACTTGGATAGCTTACCATTTCCAAAGTTAACTCTGTTTCAGCTGCATGTGTCATTTTCAATTCTAACTTCATCTTTTCTGAATCAGCCTTCAATTTGTTCACAATAGTCTCATGGTCTCTAGCTGTTCGCTGTTTTTCCTCTTCCCGAAGAATTCCAAGCTCTACGAGCTGCTGTTTCCGTTGAGAGTTTACTTGAATCAGCTCTTCTCTCAATTTGTGAACTTGAGCCTCCATATCAGAGATTATCTATTTTTTTAAGACAGAGGGACTCTTATTAGAAATAGTATTCCTGAAAAAAATTCTTTCTTAAGTATTATGAAGATAAGTGGAAATGCTGTCTCATTCTTCTTCTTTCTTCCTTCCACCTATATCTCTTAGCAATATATGCTAAATCTTAAGGAAATTCCCCAATTATTCATTTTACTACACTAAAAACCTGAATTTATTTCTTCCATATTGGAAGGCATCACCCTGCCAAAACTTCCTGATGGAATCAGCAGAGTGATCGTGAGATTAGGCATGATGTTCTTTCAATAGAAATGGAATAAATTGAAATTTCTCCACAAAGGAACCAGGGCAAGATGGTAGATAGCAATAATAAAAACTTGAAATATCAAGATTAGGATTAATCTAGAGCAGCGGTTCTCAACCTGTGGGTTGTGACCCCTTTTGGGGTCGAATGACCCTTTCATAGGGGTGGCCTAAGACCACAGGAAAACACATATTACCAATGGTCTCAGGAACCGAGACACGGCTCCGCTGTTTCCATGCGGGTCTGCTCACATGCAGATACACCCACATACGAGTATTAAAGGGTTGCGGCATTAGGAAGGTTGAGAACCACTGATCTAGAGGATTAGGAACCATAGAACAAAATTATAAAAAGTCCTTATTTTCATCATCACAACTATAACAAAGAATAAATTATTTAATTTACATTAAAATTTCTATTTTTATTATTTTGTACCTTAAAGAATTCAATCATTTCCACATGAAATTTCTGGACTAGAATAGACACTTCCACTTGAATCTACTAGATTAGAATTTACAAGCACTATCGGGCATCATCTCAAACAAACAGACGAGATCTACTGATCTGTTATGCAAGGATAGCGGAGTAATCCATTTCATGCTTGCCTCTGCAGATAATGTAGACTTGCAATTGGTTCTACTATTGTGCAGAAATGGTTTGAAACTGATGACTCTGTCTTTCATTTTCTAGTGGAGATGGCCTCACAGATATGTCTAATATTATTTCTATCCATTTGTTTCTCTGTTCTAGACATTTAGGGATGAATATTTCCATAAAAATAAAGTACAGCAAAACAGTTCCCTCTGCTCCTCTTGTACCTGATTCTAAACTCAAGTATGGCAAATGGAAAGGAAAAGTTGGTCAATTTCAAGCAAAATTCTACTATTGTTAAATCAGAAGATGACTTTACAGAGGGGTACAAATCTGATATGATATTAAAGTGATACTGACCATGGCTAATTAAATTAAGAAGCACAATGTAGAGACTCAAATTTTACACTAAAGAAAAAATAATTGCTTTATTTATGAAATGTTTCAAAACTAATATGTTGACTTTTCAATATAATTATTAGGAAAAAACAACACTTAAGTTACTATTCTAGGCTTTCTAAAAAATTGCAGCTTCAATCAAGGCATAATTAAGGTGAACACTGTTTAGGTTAAGTGTTTTTATTCTCATTTTTTCTTCAAAATAAAAGAATTTTTAAAATAATTTTTCTTTAAGAAATCTTAAATTCGGGGCGGAGCCAAGATGGCAGTGTAGCAGCAGCAACATATCGCAGCTCTCACATAGCTACCCCAAAATACCCATAAAATAGGACTCTAAACCAATCCTAGAACTCCAAAACGCACACAAAGATACTTCCCACTAAAGTCAGCTCGGCTACGAGGAACCATATCAGCACTGCGAACTGAAACCAGCCTGGCCTGAAGCCTTGGCTGTGCCCCGGGGGCAGCTGGGCGGGACAGCAGAGGAGCCTCTCAGGTGAGTGGATCATCAGCAGTGGCAGCTGCGAGTGGGGATTGCGAAAGGGGGAGATAAGCAGTCCAGCCAAAAGGCCTCCAGAGCGGAAAAGCAAAAGGCAGAGGTTTTGCACCCGCCTCCGCATTGCAGCTTCCCGCCCACGGCCTGCAGACAGCAGGGGGACTGAGCAATTGTTCTCAGGCCAAGAGCTCTCGTGTTGAGCAGCCTGGATCCGGATCGCCATCTTGGGCCTCGGTTCTGGAGTCTTCGCTATCCAGTCAGCCATAAGTAAATAAGAAGAGTTCCCAGCATCTTCCTGAGAGCTACGGCAGAAGGGAAGACCCCAGCGATTTGGGACAGAGCTTTCCCTTCTGGAAGCAGAGCCCCACAGAGATTTACAACCACGAGTAAGAATAAGCATAAGAAGCAAAAGAAGGACAGCTCCCAAACCCTAGATTCCTTCTTTGGGGAAAAGAAAGATCATGGGAGAGAGAGGGAAGGAAGAGGAGAGCGCAGCCAGAGCGCCCCCACCAGGGGCCTCCAATAAACATGAAGAATGCCTTAAAGCTAGAGATAAGCTGAAGAAGGATCTTCAAAACCAAATAAGGGAAGTGGAAGAAAAATTGGGAAGAGAAATAAGAATGTTGCAGG
>CM053586.1:202309575-202325204 GCA_028646515.1 Pseudochirops corinnae
ATGAAATTGTATATTCTTAAAACTGTAGTTCTTTTTGTTCCTTTCTTCCATTTTTTATTTCTCAATGCATTCTTCCTGATTTATAAAGATTATATTTCACCAATGAAATGCTGTGGGGATTGCCCAATATTGCTTTCAAGTCACTCTCCTGTTTATTTAGTTACTAAGGAAAAAAAAATACAAAACAAAACAAAACAAAAAAATACCCCAAACCTTCTTTGATAGAAAGATGAGTTTTGCTTCCTTTCTTTTCTGCAAGTGATTGAAAAATCTGAATTCAATGTCTCAGACATTATAGGCATTTAAATATTTGTTAAATGAAAGGAAGAAATAAAGATGATTAGGAGACATAACACTTCGATTTTTTCCTAAAAATTCTGTTTCTACATATGGTCTACATTAGTGATCATTAAAACACAGGCCATGGAGAAGACTCAAGGGAATGTGGTTTTACCTCCAAGGGGTCAGTAACCTAGGGGCCAGTAGGAAGAAGGGTTCCATCCTACCATACAACTAAGTCTCCAACACAACTACACTCTCCCCCTTAAGTACTCTGTCATTCTGTTCTCTCTTACCTCTGGCCTTCTAGAGTTTTGCAGGCTTGGGCCCCTCTAGGTGGTTATAGCCTACCCTGACCCAGAGCATCTATAGCAGTTGCAGCAGACAAAATTCCTGAGGTCTCTTGACACCTCACCATCTCTGTACTCTATCTCATATCCCCATCTCTTATTCAATGAACTCTAAAGGTCTTTTATTGACTTTAGAGTCATATAATACTTCATCTTTATTTGGTTATTTTAAAAAATTTCTGTTTATTGAATAATAAACAGTATTATATGGTAATGTATGCATATAACTTATGAATAAATAAAAATATAAATATGGGAGTGAGGGCTGAAAAATTTTTACTGATGGGAGTCAAGATCAAAAAAGTTAGAAGAGCACTTGTGTAAATGATGATGAACTTAATTTTAAGAAGCATCATTTGCTTTCAGTTCAGATAAAAGAATTGTTTTTAAAAGACTTTAATGTAAACTGTACAACATATATTTCAAGGGGGTAAAATGAGTTTAGAAATTATCATACTTTTCTAAACCATTGAAGCCTTTCTGTACTAATCAGAAAAGTAGTGGTGGAGGACACATATAATACATATATATGAGAAGAAAGAAAGATAAAAGCAGTCAGCTCTTCCCCAAACTCTCCAATTATCAAGAGATCTCAATATCTCCTCATCCTACCAAGAATAATGAGGGAAGGTGTATAAAAAGAAATATAAAAAAAGGTGAGAGACTCAT
Source organism: Pseudochirops corinnae (assembly GCA_028646515.1). Classification (NCBI taxonomy): domain Eukaryota; kingdom Metazoa; phylum Chordata; class Mammalia; order Diprotodontia; family Pseudocheiridae; genus Pseudochirops; species Pseudochirops corinnae. Next base: position 202,310,874 of record CM053586.1, read on the forward strand.
TTGAAGACAGAGTAGACTAACTGTGGCTGCCATGTCAGGAGCCCCTGTTGAACTAGAATTGACCTAAATCTCCTGAATTGTCTTTCTTGGAACTTCTATTCAGAGGAATTGCCTGCTACCTTCCCAGAGAGGTTAGATCTGAACATATAGTGGAGCAGCTGAAGGGAATTTGGTGTCTCAGCCCAGAAAGATCAAGGAAACCTCTGCTGACAAGGAATGCCGGACTCAGCTGCACTGTGGAGATATGGTCCTGGGAGAGAAGGAACCAGTACACCTCCAATGAGTGCAGAAGCAGTGGGGTGTGGATGCTGCTGACTGGACACTTACAGGAGACTGAAGGTCTTTGTTTCTGTTTCAGCACAGAGGGGAGAACTGAAGAAGATTTTGAGGCCATTCCCCATACCCTACAAGTAGAGATGATTGCAAAAAATAAGTTGCTACAGATTTTTAAAAAATGAACAGGCAAAGGAGAAAGAATTCAACCATAGTGAATTATTATGGGAATAAAGAAGACTGGGGTTTGTCTTCAGAGGAGGATAATGAAGTAAAGAAACCTTCTTCCACCCCAAAGAGTAACATCAAGTGGTCACAGAAGAACTTAAAAAAGACTTTAAAAATCAAATAAGAGAGCTTAAGGAAAAACTAAAAAAAAAAAAAAAAAAAAGAATAATTAAAGAAAAAAGATTATGAGACCCCCGCAAAGTCAACCTAGGAGTGGGAGCATATCGCACTGATGATTGCCAGCCCTGGGTTTTGCCAGTTGTGAGAAAGGTGGAGCATCAGATTGCTAAAAATGACTCTCTAAACCACGAGTACTTGCCTATTTTGGGACTACCAGAATTCTGAAACAATGCTTCCCACATTGCTCTTGAAGATGACAGCCCAGCCATCAAGGAGAAGCAGATAGGAAGTGTGCAGGCTTTGGGGGGAACAGGTGCCCTTCGAGTTGGAGCTGAGTTCTTACGCAAGTGGTACAATGGAACGAACAACACAGCCACTCCTGTCTACGTGTCTTCTCCAACCTGGGAAATTTATAATGGAGTATTTGGTGCTGCTGGCTTTATGGACATCCGAATGTATCATTATTGTGATGCAGCTAAGAGAGGGCTTGACCTTCAGGGCCTACTGCAAGATATGGCGAATGCTCCAGAATTCTCTATCTTTGTCCTTCATGCCTGTGCACATAACCCCACTGGCACAGATCCAACTCCAGAGCAATGGGAGAAGATTGCTGCTGTCATGAAGTGCCGATTACTGTTCCCTTTCTTCGACTCAGCTTACCAAGGTTTTGCATCTGGGGACCTAGACAAAGATGCGTGGGCTGTCCACTATTTTGTGAATGAGGGCTTTGAGCTCTTCTGTGCTCAATCCTTCTCCAAGAACTCTGGGCTCTACAATGAACGGGTGGAGAATCTGACCGTGGTTGGGAAAGATGGTGATAACGTCCTATGTGTCCTTTCCCAGATGGAGAAGATCGTGCGTGTATTGTGGTCCAACCCTCCTGCTCAGGGAGCTCAGATAGTGGCCACTACACTTTCCAGCCCTGAGCTCTTTACTATGTGGAAAGAAAACGTTAAGACCATGGCTGACCGGATTCTGTTAATGAGAGCTGAACTTAGATCTCACCTTGAAGCCCTTGGCACGCCAGGAACCTGGAATCACATCACTGAACAGATTGGAATGTTCAGTTTCACAGGGTTAACTAGTAAGCAAGTGGAATATCTGATCAATGAAAAGCACATCTACCTACTGCCAAGGGGCCGGATCAATATGTGTGGCCTCACCACAAAGAATCTGGATTATGTGGCTACCTCCATCCATGAAGCTGTCACTAAAGTCCAGTGAAGAAGCATCAACCCAACCAGTACCCCCAAAGCTACTGTCTGTCATGGGTGTGTATCCCTGCTTGCACAAACCCATTATCTGTATAGTGTAAGAGTGACAATCAAAGGACTGGAATGACTACAGGGAGCGGGATGCCACTGCTGGGAGTTGACGTGATTTGAGATTGCCCAGGATTAGGGCCCTTCTGGAGACCCATGCAAAACGAACACTTTTGATTTAAAGGCAAAAAAAGAAGAGAAGAAAAAGCTTCCATGTGATTCTGATCATTGTGTGAAGTAAGCATGTTGACCCCCCCCTCCCCCAATCCATGTGTTCATAATTCATTCACTTCTGTGTGAGCATTGTAAAGGATAGATCACATCAAGTCATTTATTATTGGAGCAAAACCTAACCCCAAAGATCAAGTTAGCAGACAGCTATGTGATTGTAGCCATTGGCAATGCCATTAAACCACCGCCCCCCAAAAAAAGAAAAAAAAAAGAAAAAAGATTATGAAAAGAAAGTCAATCAATTAGAAAAGACTCTTAAGGAAGAAAATAGCTCACTGTGTGACCTTGGGCAAGTCACTTAACCCCAATTGCTTTACCTTCCCCCCCTCCAAAAAAAAAAAAGAAAAGAAATTGGCTCCCTGAAAATCAAAATAGGGCAAGGGGAAGTCAGTGAAGTTATAAGAGAATGTTTGTCTTTTATAGGAGGAAATATGTCTAAGATTGTTATCAGTAATTGGATAGCTCATAAGAAAGATTGAAGTAGACCAGAATATGCTATGATTTAAGAAAAATAAAACCATGTAAGAACAGCTAAAAAGTGTAATTATCTTATACAAATGAGGTGCAAGAGGAAGAAGAGACACAAGGGAATTAGATGGGAGAAGAGGGCTGGTAGTTCTGGAAATACACTTTCATTGGGAATGAGGGAGGGAGCAATTGGGAATCAAGAAGGAGCAAAAACATATACTTAGAAGAATATAAATATTATCTAAATTCAGAAGGGAAATAAGCTGCTAAGGGGATAGGGAGGGGGAGAGGAGTAGGGAGGGATCTTTAGAGGGAAAGGTGAGGGAATAGATTAAAGGGGGGCATAAAGAAGTGTGTTTAACTTAATGAGAATGGAAGGACAAGGGAAGGATCCTTGGGAGGGGAGGGTAGGTTAAGTAATAGGAGGGCAAAGTAGGGAGAAGTAAAGTAGAGGAATTAGGAGGGATAGGAAATAAGAGACACGCACAAACATAAAATAAAGACCAGGAGCAGAATTTGTTAGGGAAAAAGGATCAGTGGTGGTAATCATGATCTAGGACAAAGGTAAGGCTAAAATAGATTTAATCAAAAGAGAAAAATAGGGAAACTACACTATGTGTCAGCCATATTCATCAAAGTTGTTTTGGACTATTTAAAATACCTACACAGTAAAAGGTTGGAATATTGCTATGGTGTAAGAAATGAGTTAGGGGACTTGGAAAAATATGGAAAGACTTGTACTTATGAAGGAAGAGGTTATCCACCCTCAGTGAAACAAAAGACAAATAAGTATAGTAGTCTTATATAGATACATATGAATACATATGTCTATATATAGGTATGATTATAGATATCTAAGTATATCTATGTGTAAGTTTATATATGTAAGGATATATGTACGTATATATTTGTGTGTATGTGTCTATAAATGTATACATATATATGTGTGTATACATATATACATATATATATGTATATGTTTGCACTTAATTGTAGCCTTCAGAGCAGGGGGAAGAAGGAGGAAAAAAGAACAAAATAAAAAGTGTACAACAATGAACAAAAGAAAACTTACAAGGAAGCAAAGATGGACAGCTCTCAACACAGTGTATAGTATTTATTAAATAAGCTTTCTTGAAATGTAAATTTATTGCTGTATATTTTTAATCTCTTATGTTCTGCTGTACATATGGCAATACTTTTTTTTCCACATTTTGTGTTTGTTTCAATATTTAAGTTTATAATATGTTTCTTTTTATTTTCTTATTGTATATTTGTCTTAGTATTTGAGTCTAAAATGGAAAGAAAAATTTAAAAAGAGAAAAGTTAGATATGATAGACTTCTGGACAACATTGAATGGTAATAGAAAGGAATATGCCATTTTCTCACCTACACCAAAACTAGCCAAATATTAGGGCATAAAAACATCACAATAAAATGCAGAAATGTTAAATGCATCCTTTACAGATCATAATTCAGTAAGAATTACATTCAATAAAAAGCAGTGGGAAGATTAAAGATTAAACATTAATTGGAAAATAATCTAATTCTAAAGAATAAGGAGTTCAAAGAACAAATTATGCAAACAATAAATTCTTTAAAGAGAGTGAAAACAATGAGACAATATATCAAAATTTGTGGGATGCAGTCAAAGTACCTAGGGGAAATTTTATGTCTTTAAACACTTACATCAATAAAATATAGAAAGAGCAGGTCAATGAATTGGGCATGCAACTAAATAAAAATACTACAAAAAGAACGAATTAAGAATCCCTAATTAAACACTAAATTAGAAATCCTGAAAATCAAAGAAGAGAATGATAAACTTAAAAGTAAGAAAGCTATTCAACTAATAAATAAAACTGGAAGCTGATTTTATTGGAGAGGGGGGGAACCAACAAAATAGATAAATCTCTGGTTAAACTGATTTTTAAAAAGGAAAAAAGGAAAACAAATTACCGGTATCAGAAATAAAAAGGACGAATTCCCCACCAATGAAGAGGAAATTGAAGCAATTATCAGGAGCTATGCCAATAAACCTGACAATCTAAGCAAAATGGATGAATATTTACATATACATATATATATGTGTATATATATATATATATATATATATATATATATATATAAATTGCCCAGATTAGCATAAGAAGAAATAGAATACTTAACTAACTCCATCTTAGAAAAGAAAAGATGTTGAACAAGCCATTAATGAATCCTTAAGAAAAAATCTCCAGGACCAGATGAATTCACTAGTGAGTTCTACCAAACATTTAAAAAATAATTAATTCTAATACTATATAATCTATTTGAAAATTTAAAAACAGGCAAAGGAGTCTACCAAATTCCTTTTACAACACAAATATGGTGCTGATACCTAAACCAGGAAGAGTAAAAACAGAAAAAGAAAATTATAAACCAATTCCCATAATGAATATTGTTGCAAAAATTTTAAATAGCATACTAGCAAGGAGATTACAGCAATATTTCACAAGGATCATGTACTATGACCAGGTAGGATTTATACTAGGAATTTATACCAGGCTGGTTCAATAAAAAAAACTTTTAGCATAATTAACCATATCAATAACAAAATCAACAAAAATCATACGATTATCTCAATAGACGCTGAAAAAGTTTTTAACAAAATACAATACACATTCCTATTAAAAACACTACACAGCATATGAATAAATGGAGCTTTCCTTAAAATGATAAGTAGTAGCTATGGTTTTAAATCAGCAGCATTATCTGTAATAAGGATAAGTCATAAGCCTTCCCAGTAAGATCAGGGGTGAAGCAAGCATGCTCATTACCACCTCAATATTGTATTAGAAATGCTAGCTATAGCAATAAGAGAAGAAATTAAATTGAAGGAATTTTAATGAGGAAAACAAATGAGGAAACAAAAAAAAAAAGCCACGAAGAAACAAAACTCACTTTTTGATATGATGGTATACTTAGAGGATCCTAGCAAATAACTAAAAAAATTAGTTGAAATAATTAACAACTTCAGCAAAATTGCAGTATATAAAATAAACCCACATAAATTATCAGAATTTCTATGTATTATCAACCAAGTCCAGCAGCAAGACATAGAAAGAGAAATTTCTTTTAAAATTATTGTAAACAATATAAAATACTCCTACATATGCCAAGACAAATCCAGGAATTATTATAAACACAATTACAAAACACTTCACATACAAAAAAAGTGCTATCTAAACAACTGGAAAAATATTAACTGCTCATGAGTAAATCAAATCAATACAATAAAAATGACAATTTTACCTAACTTAATTTATTTATTCAATGCCATTTTAATCAAAGTACCTACAAATTATTTTAGAGCACTAGAAATAATCATAACAAAATTCATCTGGAAGAACAAAATGTGAAGAATATCAATGGAATTAATGAATACAAATGTGAAGGAAGGTGGCCCAGCTATAACAGATCTCAAACTGTATTATAAAATGGTAATCATCAAAACTATCTGGTACTTGCTAAGAAATAGAGTGGTAAATCAGTAGAATAGATTAGGTACACAAGGCTCTGTACTACTGTAAATGACCACAGTAACCTAGTGTTTGATAAATCCAAATATTCCAACTTTTGGGACAAGAACTCACTATTTAACAAAAACTGCTGGGAAAACTTGAAAACAGTATGGCAGAAATTTGGTATAGACCAGGGGTGGGGAAATCTGTTACCTAAAGGCCACATGTGGCCCTCTAGGAACTCCCACTAACTGAATGCAAACTTCACAGAACAAATACCCATAATAAAAGGATTAATTCTGTAAAATTTGGACTCAGTTGAAAGGTCATGCCTAAGAACCTAGAAGGTCACATGTGGCCTCAAGGCTGCAGGTTCCCTACCTCTGACACTGACCAGCATCTTATACCATATAACAAGATAAGGCCAAAATTGGCACATGATTTAAATATAAAGGGTGACACCATAAGTGAATTAGAAGAGCAAGGAATAGTTTATCTGTCGGATCCCCGGAGAAGAGAATAATTTATGACCAAACAAGGAGTAAAGAGCACCAAGAGATGTAAAATGGGCAATTTTCATTATATTAAATTGAAAAGGTTTTGCACAAACAAAACCAATGCAAACAAGATTAGAATGAAAGCAAAAAGCTGGCCAACAATTATCACAGCAAGTGTCTCTGATAAGGCTTCATTTCTCAAATATATAGATAACTGAGTCAAATTTATAAGACTACAAGTCACTCTTCAATTGATAAATAGTCAAAGGATATGAATAGGCAGTTTTCTGACAAAGAAATCAAAGCTATGTATGGTCATATGAAAAAATGCTCTAAGCCACTATTAAGTAGACATGCAAATTAAACAACTCTGAGGTACCACCTCACACCCATCAGATTGGCTAACATGACAGAAAGGGAACATAAATTCTCGAGGGGATGTGGGAAAATTGCAACATTAATGTACTTTCGGTTGAGTTGTGAACTGATCCAACCATTCTGTAGAAGAATTAGGAACTATGTCCAAAGGGCTATAAAACTGTGCATACCCTTTCATTCAGCGATAACACTACTAGGTCTATATCCCAAGGAGATAAAATAAAAAGGGGCAAATGATCTATTTGTACAAAAATATTTATGGCAGCTCTTTCTGTGGTGGCTAAGAATTGGAAGTTGAAGGATTGATCATCAATTGGGAAATGGCTGATCAAGTTATGCTATATAATTGTAGTAATGGAATATTACTGTGAAATGATGAGCAGGCTTATTTTAGAAAAACCTGGAAAGACTCATATAAACTGATGTGAAGTGAAGTGTGTATAACCATAAGAACAATGTATGCTGACAGTAATACTGTACAAAGACCAACTGTGAATGTCTCAGCTATTCTCAGCAATACAATGATCCATAATAGTTTCAAGAGACTCATGGTGAAAAATGCTCTCCACCAGCACAAAAAGAACTGATGTCTAAATTGCTTGCTGTCTAAGAGAAGGAGAAAATATGGAGCTCAGTTTTCTAAAAAAAATGAATATTAAAAATTGTCTTGGGGGGAAATAAGATATTTTTTTAAAAAGACCGCACAAAAAAACCACAACACTTCACTATATGACAAAAGCTGTTGCAAAAACTGGAAAATAATGTAGCAGGAACTAAGCACAGAACAAAACCTCACACTATGTACCAATTAAGGTCAAAATGGGTACATTATTTAGACATAAAAAGTGATACCATACACAAATTAGGGGAACATGGAATAGTTTACCTGTTGGATCCATGGACAAGGGAAGAAGTTAAAACCAAACAGGAAATAGAGCATCACAAAATATGAAATGAATAGTTTTGATTATATCAAATTAAAGATTTTTTTAAAATCCATTGCACAAACAAAACCAATGCATCCAAAATTAGAAGGAAAATAGAAAACTGGTGGAAAATTTTTTTTATAGCAAATATCTCTGATAAAGCCTCATTTATCAAATTTATAGAAAACCAGTGTAATGACATACATGAGCAGCTTCCCAAAAGAATGCTACTGTGAACAGCTTTTAAGGTTCTGATTACACAGTATAGTGAATACTCTGTTTATTCAAGAACAAATCAAAAGAAAACATTCACAACAAATCAAGATACAGTATATACAACATTACATCTTATTATAGAAAAATCTCAATATAGTGTTCACAACAGCTTAACATTAGAATGGCTACAGTCTTCACCAAAGTGGTCACAGTATTTAGAACAAAGAACAAAAGAACAATCATCTGCTATCCCTAAGGTTTGCCTCCTTAATTAATCATTCAATCATTTCACAATCCAAGTCAGTCTTTCACTCACTGGGCAACTAGATTAACTTAATGAGTCACTTATTTAGCAATCAATCGCTAAGTATCACTAATCACTAAATACAATGATTAGAAAATACATAAACCCTCCACCCCTAGGTCTCTAGTAAACTTCAATTTCATCATAACATTCAATATCCAAGGAGAGACCTTTTCTTCATCTTGACTCAGGGTGGTCTCTCAGATTCCCTGGATCCATATCATAGCTTCCAAATGCTTTTGAGAGAAATTCTCTCTCTCTCTCTCTCTCTCTCTCTCAGCTGGCTTCAGTCTCCATGATTCTTCCACCAGGATCTTGTCAAGAGAAAATTCTGCTTCTTCCACCCAGAAGCTTGTCAGGAGAAAAATTCAGACTCTCTCTGGGGCTTTTCTTATACACACACACACACACTGGCTTCCTGTTTCAGCCAGCCCCTTCCTGTTATGTCAGCAGCAAGAGATGGGAGTTCACACCTTCTGTTTCTTCACAGAGACTTGATCAGTTACTAAGAGCTAAGGACCTGCTTACTTGACATAACAAAAAAAGGGTCTTCAAATTCAAATTAATTACCATTACAATCAGTTAAATTTATAAGAATATAAGTCACTCTCCAACTGACAAATAGTCAAAGTCTATGAACAGGTAGTTTTTAGACAAACAATGAAAGTAATAAATTGTCATATGAAAAAAATGCTCTAGAGAAATGCAACTTAAAACAGCTCTGAGGTACCAGCTCACACCTATCAAATTGGTTAATATGACAGAAAAAGGAACCTGATAAATTTTGAAAAGGATATGAGAAAATTGGTATACTAATGGACTGCTGGTGCAGCTGTGAACTGATCCAACTATTATAGAGAGCAACTTAGAACTATACCTAAGGGGCTATAAAAGTTTGCATACCCTTTGACCCAGCAATACCACTACTAGGTCTATACCCCAAAGAGATTTCCATAAAAAAGGGAAAAGGGCCTATTTGTACAAAAATATTTATGGCAGCTCTTTTTGTGGTGGCTAAGAATTGGAAATTGAGGAGATAACCATCAATTGAGGAATGGCTGAACAAGTTGTGGTATATGATTGTAATGGAATATTATCATTCTATAATAAATGACAAGCAAGATGATTTCAAAAAAACCTTGAAAGACTTACAAGAACTAATGCTGAGTGAAGTTAGCCAAAACCAGAGAACATTGTACACATTAACAACAATATTGTACGATGAACAACAATGAATAATGTGGCTATTTTCAGCAATTCAATGATCCAAGACAATCCCAAAGGACTAATGATGAAAAATCCTACCTGGCCCCAAAGAAATTACTGATGGTGTCTGAAGACAGACTGAAGCATGTTATTTTTCATTGTCTTTCTTTCTTTTTGTTTTTTGGTTGGACTTTTCTTCCACAAATGATTAATATGGAACTATGTTTTATATGATTGTACATGTATAATCTATATCAAATTCTTTAACAGATCAGGGAGGGGGAGTGAAGGAAGGGTAGAACAGAATGTGAAATTCAAAATTTTTTAAAATGGATATTAAAAATTTTTTACATATAATTTTGGGAAAGTAAAATATTACATAAACATAAAAGTTTAGTGTATGAAGAAAAAAAAGATGATAAGCTGGTCATAAGCCAAAGAGTAAGGGACAACTTGTAGACAGCACTTGGCCTCCACTGATATCCTAAGGTTCTTAAAAAATTAGGAAGACCTCCAGCATACTGAGTGGATACCCTGGGGGGAACTTATGGGAGGATTTGAATAATCTAGCACAAAACGAGCAGATATGGATGGAATGTATTTTGCATTATTGGAAGAAATATCCCCATTGGCAATATCATAGAACTATTTAAATATCTAGGTAGCTAAGTGGTATAGTGGATAAAGGATTGGACCTGGAGTCAGGAAGATATGAGCCCAAATACCAATTCAAGCACTAGCTATGTCATCATGGCCAAGTCACTTAACATTTCCTAGCCTCAGTTTCCTCCTCTGTAAAATGTGATTAATATAAAAGCATCTACCTTAAAGGGTTTTTTGCAAAGATCAAATTAGATAACTGACAGATAGCTAGAGCTAGATAAATTTTAAAGCACTATATAAATGCTCTCTACTATTGCTATTATTTGAGAATCCTCAGTTCGTAGAATACTTCCTTACATAAAGTAGCCACCTAATGAATATCTGTTTACTTGTATTATCTTAGGTATCTTAGGTTGCAAACTCCTAATAGCACAGTATGGCACTTGGTCAAGACTTTGGGAGTTTATCAGGGATCAAGGATAAAGTCCTCTTGGAAGAAACAATAAGTTCCTTCTTATCCAAACCAGTTCTTCTTCCTGACATCCCTATTTCTGTCATCATTTTCCCAGTCAACCAGTTTCCCTGTGGTTTTCTTGCCCTGATATATCCAATTAATCACTAAACACTACCTTTGATTTGTCAATGAGTATATCTGTTCCTTTCCATTTCTACTGCTGCTATCCTACCTTTAAGCTTCTATTACCTTTCCTGGGATGAATACAGTAGAAACAGAATTGATTTCTCCTCTTCTATTCTCTCCCACTCCAAAAATTACTACAAGAATAATATTCCTAAACTAAAGTTCTGATCATGTCACTCAACAACCTTTAATTTCCATTCCCTTTATACAGAATAAAGACTGGTCAACAAGCATTTATTAAGTATCTAGTATGTGCTGGGCACTGTACTCAATTCTGGGAATACAAAGAAAAGCAAAAGATAGTCCTTGCTCTCATGGAGCTCACAGTCTAACGGGGAGAGGACATGAAAACACTTATGGACAAAGAGAATATAGACAGGATAAATTAAAGACAATCAGAGAGAAGGCACTAAGGTTCAGGAGGGACAGGAAAAGGTTTTTGGCAGAAGGTAGGACATTAGCTGAGATCTGAAGAAAGTCATGGACACAAGAAGATGAATGTAAAGAGGCAAAGAATTTCAGGTATGGGGGAAAAGCAATGAAAATGTCTGTTTTCAGGAGACGAAGCATCTTGTGTGAAGAAGAGCAAGGAGGCCGGTGTCACTGAATTGTAGAATAAATTTGGAAGGTAAAATATAGGAAGACTGGAAAAAGAGGAATAGGCCAGGTTATAAAGGGCTTTCAAAACCAAACAGAGCATTTTATATTTGATCCTGGAGGCAACCAGAAGCTACAGGAGCTTACTGAATGGTGGCTGACTGGTCAAATTTGCACTTAAGGAAGATCATCAAATATTTTGAAGATACTTCTTTTTAGGAAGATTAGTGGGATAGCTGAGGGGAAAGATGGATTTAGCATGGGGAGAGAAGAAACATGGAAACCAACCAAAAGGCTATTACATTAGTTCAGCGTGAAGGGTTGGAAGTATGCATGAGACAAGAAGAGGCAAAGAAAAGAGAGGCTACAAAGGTAGAAATGAAAAATTCTTTATGTGGTACAATAGAAAGAGCACTGAGTTGGAGTCAGAAGGTCTGGATTTAAATACCACTTCTGAAGGTTGCTATCTGTGATCTTGGGCGAGTTCCTTAATTTCCCTAGGTTTTGGTTTACTCATACATAAAAGGAGGTCAGACTAGTTGGTCTATGATGTCCCTTCCAGTTCTAGACCTATGATCCTATGCCTTTCTAAGCTTAATACTCACATTTTATTTTATACCCTATTTACTCCATCCAAACTATATTTCTTACCATTCCTTGATCATGCCATGGTCATTCATACTTTTTCTTTATTTATGCTGTTCCATTCACTTAAAATGACTTCCATTAATACCTCCACCTGTCAAAACTCAACCTATAGTTTAATGTCCCCTTCCACAGGAACCTTGTCCGATCATACCCAAACTCTAACCAGTGAGGGAAGATAATAAATGAGCAATTGAGGGTAGATGGCATCAAAATTAATCCACAGTAATAACGGAGAAGAGAAAGTAAAAGATATGTCAGGAAACTGGATCCCTCTATTAGACATTCTATAAGATGTAAGAAAAGTCAATCAATCTGTAAGGATTTATTAAGTACCTACTCACAGATCTATGGTGGAGGGACATTTTCTTCTTAGTAATATACCAGAACCTCTTTCAAATACTCTAGGTAGTATACAAAGAAAGGAGGAAGTTCAGATGCAAGCAGCAGCAATGTGACTCAGATACCAGGAGAAGAGTAGGGTCTCAGCTCCAGCTTTTAGCCTAACCTGAAATCTGCTGAGGAATAAACAAGGCACAAATTACTCTGAATAAGTATAGCTAATAGTGCCTGGATCCAGAAAAAGTCTGCTATTACTCATACACAAACAAATAACAGGAATTTTGAAATCACAACACAGGTTGAGAGAAGGGATAGATATAGTAATAAAACAATGCCCTGAATGTATACACTGATCCCCATCCTGAGCTGTTCCTGAGATACTGGAATAATACAAAACTCAATATTCTAAAAAAGCAGAAATATTATCAGTCCAGACTATCACTCTGGAAGTAAGCAGAGGCCAATCCTAATATCAAGTCCAAAGTCAGGAAGCAGCTTGGAGGAATGAACAATAAAAACAAATCCCACCATGAAAAGTTATTATTGTGATAGAGATGATTAAGACACAAACCTAAAAGAAGAGAATGACTCCAAAGCATCTATAAGCAAAATCTCAAAGAAAAAACACAGCTTGGGCACAAATCCAACTAAAATTCCTGGAAAAATATGAAGTAAAAAAAAGAATTTAAAAATCTTTACACAGATGAAATGAGAGTACTAGAGGAAAAAACGGAAAAGAAATGAGAATTAGGGAAGAAAGAACTGGAAAGAACTGCTAATAAGAGTTTGGCTCAAGATCTTAGAATATAATATTCCAGAAGGCAAAAGATCTAAGTTTACAACCAATACCTTACCAAGCAAAAGTGAATATAGTTCTATATGAAGAAAAAATTAACCTTAATGAAATAAAGGTCTACCAAACATTCCTAACGGAAAAGTCAAAACTGCTTAGAAACTCTGAAGTTCAAACATAGGATTCAAGAGAATAAAAAGGTACACGTGGGGGGGCGGAGCCAAGATGGCGGCGTAGCAGCAGCAACATATCACAGATCTCACACAGCCACCCCAAAATACCCATAAAATAGGACTCTAAACCAATCCTATAACTCCAAAACGCACACAAAGATATTTCCCACTAAAGTCAGCTCGGCTACGAGGAACCATATCAGCACCGCGAACCGAAACCAGCCTGGCCTGAAGCCGCGGATGTGCCTCGGGGGCAGCTGGACGGGAGCAGCAGAGGAGCCTCTTTGGTGAGCGGATGAGCAGAAGCTGGGAGCAGCATTCAGAACCAGATCAGTGGAGCTTGGGAGGTCTTGGGAGAAAAGCAGTCCAGCCAAAAGGCCCCTGGAGTGGAAAAGCGAAAGGCAGAGGTTTTGCACCCACCTCTGCATTACAGCTTCCCGCCCGCGTCCTGCAGACAGCAGGGGGACTATGCGACTGTTCTGAGGCCTGTGCTCTTGCGTTGAGCGGCCTGGATCTGGATCGCCATCTTGGGCCTCGGTCTTGGAGTCCTCATTATCCAGCAAGCCAGAAGTAGGTAGGAAGGGTCCCAGCACCTTCCTGAGAGCTACGGCAGCTGGGAGGACCCCAGCGATTTGGGACAGAGCTTTCCCTTCTGGAAGCAGAGCCCCACAGAGATTTAAAAAAAAAATCACAGACTGAACAACCATGAGTAAGAATAAGCATAAGAAGCAAAGTAAGAACAGCAACCAAACCCTAGATTCCTTCTTTGGGGAAAAGAAAGATCATGGGGGAGAGAGAGGGAGGAGGAGAGCACAGCCAGAGCGCCCCCACCAGAGGCCTCCAATAAACATGAAGAATGCCTTAAAGCTAGAGATGAGCTGAAGAAGGATTTTCAAAACCAAATAAGGGAAGTGGAAGAAAAATTGGGAAG
>CM053586.1:202325704-202356449 GCA_028646515.1 Pseudochirops corinnae
ATATGTTCAGTATTTACACTGATTCCTTGTTGATGGTACCTTGTTAATCCCTTTTAATCAAGTCTATTTTTGCTTTTTCTTTGTTTGTTTGAGATCATGACTGAAATTCCTGACTTTTTTTTTTTTACTTTAAGGGAAGCATAATAAATTCTGTTTAAATTCTTTATTTTAACACAGTATGTATCTTTCTGTTTTAAGTGAGTTTCTTGTAAACAATATATTGTTGAATTCTGATTTCCAATCCATTCTACTATCCTCTTCTGTTTTATGTGTTCAATTAAATTCAATAATATTTATTAAGTGCCTACTATGTGCCAGGCACTGTGCTAAGTACTAGAGATACAAAAAGAGGCAAAAGACAATCCATGTTCTCAAGGAGCTTACCATCTATTAAAGATTAAACATGCAAACAAAGCAAGCTATATACAATATTGGTTTAAATTGGGAAAGGAATATGACAAGGCTATACATTGTTATTGTCTTTATTAAATTTATGTGGAGAGTACATCATGTGGAATGCCAAGCTGTATGAATCAGAAGTTGGAATTAAGGTTCCTGGGAGAAATATCAACAATTTCAGATATGTAGATGATACCACTCTGGTGGCAGAAAGTGAAGAAGAATTAAGAAGCCTCTAGATGAAGGTGAAAGAGGAGAGTTTAAAAGCTTTCTTGAAGCTTAATATTAAAAAAAAAAACAAAAAACCACAATCTAAGATCATGGCAACTGACCCCATCATTTCCTGGCAAATAGAGGGAAAAGAAAGTGGAAGCAGTGTCAGATTTTATATTCTTACACTCAAAGATCACTGCGAACAGTGACTACAGTCAAGAAATTAAGGCATTTGTTCCTTGGAAAGAAAGCTATGGAAAATCCAGACAACATTCTAAAAAACAGAGACATCACTGTTCTGACAAAGGTTTGTAGAGCCAATTCCACAGTTTTTCCAGCAGTCAAGTATGACTGTGAGAGTTGAACTATAAGGAAAGCAGAGTGCCTCAGAAGTGATGGTTTTGAATTGTGGTGCTGGAAAAATATGTTTGAGAATCCCTTGGACAGCAAGGATATCAGTAAATACTTAAAAGAAATTAATTCAGACTATTTTTTGGAAGGACAAATACGGAAGTTGAAGTTTAAATACTTTGGCCACATAATAAGAAGATGGGACTTATTGGAAAAAGACTGTGAGGTTAGGAAAGACTGAAGGCAAAAGGAAAAGGTGACAGCAGAGGATGAAATGGACAGATAGTGTCATGGAAGCAACAAAAATGAGCTTGACCAGACTCTGGGAGATAGGAGAGGACAGAACATCCTAGCATGCTATGCGGCCCATGAGGTCATGAAGAGTCAAACATGACTGAACAACTGAATAACAAATATGTAAGATAAACAGGAAATAACAGTGGGAAGGCACTGGAATTAAGAGAGATTGTGGAAGGCTTCCCATAGAAGATGGGATTTTAGTTGGCACTTAAAGAAACCAGGGAGAACAGCAGTCAGAGTGGAGTAGAGAGAGCATTCCAGGCATGGGGGACATTCAGAAAAAATGCCCAGAGCTGAAAGATGAAGTGTTTTATTCATGGAATAGTCAGAAGACCAGTATTGCTGGATCAAAGAGTACATTTTAAGGAGTAAAGTGTAAGAAAACTGGGAAGATAAGAGGGTGTTAGGTCATGAAGGGCTTTGAATGCCAAACAGAGCATTTTGGATTTGCCCCTAGAGTCAAGAGAAAGTCATTCAAGTTTATTGAGTAGAAGGTTAGATGATCAGACTTGTGTTTTAGGAAAATCAAGTTAGTGGCTAAACAGAGAAAGGATTGAAGTGGAGACTTGAGGCATGCAGACCTATCAGCAGGTTATTGTAGCAATCAAGGCAAGAGGTGATAAGGGTCTGGAATGGAATAGTGGCAGTGATGTTAACAAATGCAAAATTGGCAGGCCTTGGCAACAGATTGGATATGGGGGTGAGAGATAGTGAAGAATCCAGGTTGACTTCTAAGTTGTAAACCTGAGAAAACTGGGAGGATGGTGTTGTCCTCTACAGTAACTGGGAAGGTGGATGGGGGAGGGGGGGAAAGAAGAAAGGATTGGGTGAAAGATAATGAGTACTGTTTTAGATCAATTGAGTTTAAGATATCAACTGAACATCCAATTTAATATGTCTGAAAGACAGAGTTTCAAGACTGAAGGTCAGCAGAGAACATTGAGGCAGGAAAGTAGATATGAGAATCATCAGCATAAAGATACTAATTGAATCTATGGGAACTGATGAGATCATCAAGTGAAGTGGTATAGAGGAAAAAGAGAAAAGGACCCAGTACAGAACACTGAGGGATACCTATGGTTAGAAGGCATGATTTGGAGAAACCAGCAAAGGGGTGATCAGATAAGTAAGAGCAAAACTATGAGATAATGCTGTCCCAAAAACCTAGAGAGAAGAGAATATTGAGGAGAAGGGAGTGATCAACAGCATCAAAGGCTACAGAGAGGTCAAGGAGAATGTAGATTGAGAAAAGGCCATTGGATTTGGCAAGTAAGAGATCATTAATAGCTTTGAAGAAAGCAGTTCCAGTAAAATGATAAGGCTGAAATTCAGATTAAAAGTGTGAGTTGATCCCATTCAAAATTCACAGTTACGATTGCTAACTGTGTATTTTCCTTCATACTACTCTCTTAGTCATATCTGTCAATGATACTATCCATCTTCTCAAGTCCATTTTATTTCTGACCAATACCTCCCTTAATTTACCTCCTTCTTCTTGTTCAGTCTTTCACTCATGTTGGATTGTTCATGACCCCATAGACTATAGTATGCCACGTCCCTCTATCCTCTCTTATCTTGCAAAATCTGTCCAATTCATGTTCATTGTTTCCATGATACTATCTATTCATCTCATCCTCTGCTGGCCCCTTTTCCTTTTTGCCTTCAATCTTTTCCAACATCAGGATCATTTCCAATGAGTCTCATCTTCTCATTATGTGGCCAAAGTATTTAAGTTTCAGCTTTAGTATTGGTCCTTCCAAAGAACATTCTGAATTAATTTCTTATTTCTCTTTTTTTTTGCTTTTTGGAGGAGGGGAAGGCAGGGCAATTGGGACTTGCCCAAAGTCACATGGCTAGTAAGTGTTAAGTGTCTGAGGCCGGATTTGAACTCAGGTCCTCCTAACTCCAGGACTGCTGCTATATTCATTGTGCCACCTTGCTGTCCCCAGAATTAATTTCTTTAAGTATTGACTGATTTGATCTCTTTGCTGTCCAAGGGATTCTTAAAAGTATTCTCCAGCACCACAATTCAAAACCATTGTTTTTGTGGCACTTGGCTTTCCTTATAGTCCAGCTCTCACAGCCATACATTACTACTGGAAAAACCATAGCTTTGATTATACGGACATTTGTTGGTCAAGTGATGGCACAACAGAATGTAGTCATGAGGAAAACTTGTTGATTTAAGGACTACAATGAAGTCACATATGGGTAAAGGTAGTATGGTTATTCTAAAGTCACAGAATCAAAGAAGCTGAAAAGGATCTCAGTAGCCATTTAGTCCAAAACATCCATGAAAGGAATCACTGTAATAAGATCATAATCATTCATCTTCTACTTTAGAGGGAACCTGCTACTACTATAGCTAGCTCATTCCATTTTTGGACAGCTTTCATCGTTAGGGATTTTTTTTTTTCTGAAATCAAGCCTAAAAACTTTCCTCTTACACCTTTCATGCAATCTTCTTGGTTCTGACCTCTGTAGCCAAAAAGAACAAGTCTAGTCCACCTGCTCTATATGACAACCCTTCAAAAACTTGAAAATAGCAATCACATTCCACACAGTTTTCTCTTCACTAGGCTAAATCTCAATTCCCTTCCACTGATTTTCATATGACATCAACTCAAAACCCTTCACCATCCTAGTTGCCCTCCTCTGTCTGGACCTTCTCTGGCTTATACAGAGTATATCATGACTATTGCCTCCTTGTTCTTGAATCTCTGCCATGTAATACAGTTCAAAATCTCTTTAGCTTTTGTTGATTGGCACATTACACACTTCAGGCTTATTGGGCCTTAATTCTGCTGAATCCCCCAGATATTTTTCAGAACAACTGTTGTCTCTCTATGCCTTCCCCAATTTACGCTTAGAAAGTTGATTTGTACCCAAGTGCAAGACTTAAACATCACTCTTGAATTTTATCTTGTTAGATTAAGCCCTAATACACAAGGCTGTCAAGATTCTTTTGGATGCCTGTCCATTGTTTTAGCTATTCATTCCAACTCTGAGTCATGAACAGATTTGATGACCATGCCACCTATGTTTTTGTGCAAGTAATGGATAAAAATATTAAACACAGGAGAGACACAGAGAGGAAGGGAGGTGAGGAGGAAGAGAGCGATAGAGAGAGAGAAAGAGAGAGAGAGAACGAGTAAAAAATAGGGGGTAGGGTGCAAAGAGAGGAAAAAGTATAATAAAATAGAATGGAGGAGAATATGCAATTAATGATCATAACTCTGAATCTGAATGGGATGAATGTACCTATAAAATAGAAAAGAATATCTGAATGGATTACAAAGAGGAACCCAATAACATGTTGTTTAGAAGAGACATATTTGAAACTTTGAGACATATTTGAAAGTTTCACACAGAGTTAAAATAAGGAGCTGAAGCAAAATCTAAATGCTTCAGCTGAATTTAAAAAGTAGGTGTAGCAACTATGGATTTCATACAAATCAACAACTAAGAGAAACTTAATTAAAAGAGATAAAGAGGGAAACTATATTATTGCTGAAAGATATCATAGATAATGCCTTAATTTTAATGTGTGAAACTGTCCTCAAAGGCACAGCATTTAAATTCTTAAAGGAAAAGCTAAATGAGTTACAGGGAGAAATAGTAAAACCATAATTGTGAGAGACTTCCTTCTCGGAATTAGACAAAGCTAACTAAAAAAAACCAAACCAAAACAAAAAAAATAATTTTTTTTTTTTTAAAAAGGAAGTTGGGGCAGCTAGGTGATGCAATGAATAGAGTGCCAACCCTGATGTCAGAAGGATCTGTGTTCAAATCTAGCTTTAGTCAGTTCACCCCAATTGCCTTCTCCCTCCAAAAAGAAAGGAAGTGAAGGATCAGAACAGAATTTTAGAACAAGTTGGAAATGTTAGCCTTTGGTGAATATTGAATGGGAAAAAGGAGTACAGAAAAGATAGACAATTCCATTAAAGATAATGACAACAACAACAAAAATGCCAAAATTTGGAAATCACAGAAAAAGACATGGAACATATTATAAACAAATCTCCAAAGAAAACTAAACCCAGAAGGAGATGGATTCAAAAGTAAATTCTATCAAACATTAAAAGAATAATTAATTCTACTATCATGCAAACAGCTTTACAAAAGAAGGGATCCTTACCACATTTCTTTTGTCACCAAATCAAAGACTTGGTAACTAAGCTACTGAGAGTCAAAATAGATCAATATTTCTAATAAACACTGAGGCAAACATCTCAAATACAATATTAGCAAAGAGGATGCAGTTGCATAGCCTATATATGTTTCTTTCTCTCCACTCACACAGCCACCTCTAGTATAAGCTATCTCTTGCCATTCTAATTGGTCTCCCTGCCTCAAGTCTATCCCTACTCTAAACCATTGTTGGTACTGCCACAATGATTTTACTGAAGTGAAAGTCTGATCATGTCACTCCTCTAATCTATAAATTCCAATGAATTCTTAGGATTCATAAAATATTCTGTTTGCCATTTTAAAACTTTCATGACCTGGTCCTTCCTACCTTTACAATCTTCTTACATTTTACAGTCTTTTTGCTGATCACAGCAACTCTGTGCTTTTTCACTAGCCATTCATTCTCACTCTTATAAACTGTACTTTTTTTTTTTAAACTGGTTGTCCCCCCATGCCTAGAATGCTCTCCCTCTTCATCTCAACCACCTGATTTTTCTGTCCTCCTTCAAGACAGTTCAAATTCCACCTTATACTAAAAACTTTTCCTGGTTGCTGCACTGCACTTCCTTGGAAATTACCTTCCATTATATCATATGTTTTGTATAAACAGAATTATTTATATGGTGTCTTCCCTAATAGAATGTGAGCTCTTTGAGGGTAGAGGCCATCTTTTTGTACTTCACTGAATCTCCAGAACGTAGCACTGTGCCTGGCATATAGTAAGCATTTAATAAATGCTTGTTGAGTCCATGTCTGATCACAAAGATTATAGACTGTAACCAGGTTGGATTTATGCCAGGAACACAGAGTTAGTTTAATATTAGGAAAACTACAAACACAACTGAAAATATAATAAGAAAAGCAACAAATATTATATGATTATATTAATAGAATCAGGAGAAGCTTTTGACAACCTACAATATCTATCCCTTCTAAAAATCACTAGCTCAAGTCTAGTTATTCAGGTTAAGTTTTTCATATGTCTTGGGGAAAACAGAAAAGATAAAATTGAAGCAAAAAAAGAGAAACTCCTCTTAGCTGTCTCATTGTTCTCTATGCATAGTTAAAAATGCCAGCTAATTATTTACAAAGAAAAATGCTACGCTGTCTATTCTAAATCATTTTGATAGAATAATAAAAGTTAAACTTATACGAATAAAGTGGAAAAAATACAACTTTGCTCTCTCTTCTCCAGCTTGGTAAATGTATCATAAAAACACACTGTAATAGATTAGCTAAGTGATGTATTGCTCTAGAATAGGTAAAGTTTTTTTAAAATGACTTTTAGAGGGGGGAAGCCAAGGCGATTGGGGTTATGTGACTTGCCCAAGGTCACATAGCTAATAAGGGTCAAGTGTCTGAGGCTGGATTTCAATCCAGGTCCTCCTGACTCCAGGGCAGGGACTCTATTCATTGTGCCACCTAGCTGTACCCCTCTGCCTCCCCTTTTTTTTTCACTTTTAGAAGTTAAATGTATCTCTCCCTCACATACTAACTTCATGGGGTGGGGGGGGGTGGGAGAGTGGGGGGGGGGAGAAGGGGGCAGGGTGTAAGTAAATTAAGTTAATCCTCATTAAAACATCCCTTTCTTCCTTTTCTCCACCATGTGACCTGAATACTAGACAATGTTTTCACCTTGAATGAGTTGCATAAAATAAAAGGAAAAGCATGGCATTAAATTTTCAGCTACATAATGGCCTTAGTTTCTTGAAATAAACTATTGACAAAGTACATTATATTTCTAGAAAAAGTGTGAAAACACAGGAAGGATTAATGAGAAATTTGAACCCTAGAAAGGGACAAAAGTAATAAGTGGTCAAGCCAACAATAAGCACTTATTAAGTACTTACTACATGCTGGGCACTGGGCTGAAAATGTGAATTAAAATAAAAAGAAAGTCAGTCTCTGCTCCCAAGAAGCTGACATTTTAACGGGAGAAGACAACACATAAAAGGGGCATAGTAGAGATAGATGTTTTTAAAAAGTAGTCTTTAAAACTTGGCATGTGTATGGAAGAATGAGATGGCTATGAAAATCAAAGATCTCTGGCTTAATTTTGGTATGTAGAAAAATGTTAAAAGAAATTATTTTTTAAAAACATCAAAATTTTGCACACTCCCAGTAGATCAGAGGGAACTGGGCAACACAGTAATCATCAGAATAGGTTTAGAAGGAATGTCACCTAGCAAGGCTAATGTGATTTTGATCCATGAAAGAGATATGTCTGAGAAAAAAGAAAAAAAAAATCTTAATAGAAAAATTCTATTTCAAAGGAGACAAGAAGATAAGGGGGGGAAAACATCCTTTAGGTGAGAAGTAGCTATGATATTCCTAAGCTCGGTTAACTAACAGAGTTCGAACTACTTCAGTAAAAAATTAGTAAACCAGTATGTACAAAGTACTTTATTAGGGTTGAAGGAGATGTTTGCCCTCAAAGAGCTTAGTAATACAAAGGCCTCTGTCAATAGCCAGAAGCAGGTTTAGATACATTCAAGGACAGAGTGGTTGTAAAGACAAAACTAGTGATCATGAAACTGATAGGAAAGCTCAGTCTGACTGATAGAGCTTGACAGCTCTTTTAGTCTCTTATTTTTGTTGCCTAATTTATCTCATAGATGCGAAGCCCCAAAATATATATGAATTACTGAACAAAAGCCCTTAGTGTAAACCTAATTACTATACCTTTATATAGTGTTTAAAAACTTAGAGACTTGAAAATAAAGAATTAAGAAATTCAGTTCCTGTGAAAATTTAATGAAACCTTTGATTTTCTCCAGTGTGTTGTTTCAAGTTCTGAGAATGCACAGATAAATGTCTTGCAGACCCCAGCCAAAGGCCATGAGTAGGGGCCCCTCATTCCAATGCAGTGAATAATAAAATCACAATGTCAGTCACTGGGTAATCCAGATTCATTCTTCCTCTCCCAATACTTCCTTTCCCCTTCACATACTCAAACAACTGTACTCTCAAAGATCCCAGAGCACAGAATCAAAAACAGAAGAAATAAATAACGCCTCTTCTTCCCACTCATCATTGCCTTAGACTCCTACGGTATTGATGAAGTTAATGAGACATCACCAGTTTATGTTGGAAATAGGATATTTTTTTCTTTATATAAGGGAAAAGCTGTGAAGTCATTTGGCTTCTCTCACTCTATGAACTAAGTCCATTAAATCTGTTTCATGGGGGTTGGGCAACCAGCTGGCATAACACTTGAGAACCCCACAGGCCAAATAAGAATATTTCTCATACAGCAAAACACTAAGAGAACAGATGCTGATTCATGGATTAACTGTTTATAAACTTCAAATATGCTTCAAGAAATTTGGCTCCAGATATTTACATTTTAGTGGCCATTAAGTTACCCACTGAAAAAAGACTTCACAGATAAATGGTGGGCTGAGTGGACAGAAGTGTCTGATCACTTATTTCACCCCTACCAAGTTAACAAAGTGCTTACTATGTGTCAGGCACTGTACTAAGGGATGGAGCTATAACAAAAGAGGAAGAGTCCCCGACTTCAAGAAGTGCACAATACAATGGAGGAGACAACATGCAGATAATTATGAACAAACAAGACATATACAGAATAACATAGCTAACCTTGGAGGAAAGGAACTAGCATTAAGGGAGAATGAACCATTTTGAAGTTCCAAACTAAGACAGGAAATCAGGAAACAGCTAAAGAGCAGGTGAAGACAGTGGTACTCATAGAGTGGCTATCATTTAGTCTTGAGGTTGACATTTTAGAAAATAGATCTACAGATATTCTGAAGAATCAATTCTGAGTCAGACTTTTATAAATCTCTATATTATATTCCAGAATTTGGATGATAAAATGCTGGGTGTTCCAACTAAATTTGCAAATAAAATTAATTTTAGGAATTTGCAAAGTTCTTGGACTAACAGTATTAGAATTCAAAACAACCTGGGATAACTAAAGTAAAATGGAATAAGTAAATATAGAGATATTTCAATGAGAAAAAAGGAAAATATACATAAAAGGAGGAAAAAATATAAAATGTGTTACATATAAAAACGCATATGAGAAACAGGGATTAATGTGGTGCTGCTGTTCAAAACATACAATGCTGAAATATACTGACAGATACTAAATCTCTTTGAAATAATTCTTTCAATAAACTGTAATGCTAGCATGTATCTCTCTAGAATTGTACTCAAGGAAATAAGTAAAATATAACTACTGGCTAAAGACAGGGAATAGATGCTGAGTATTTTCATGCATATCTGAAGATATTTATGCTTCTTCCACTGGAGCAAGGACAAAAAGGGAGGAAATCAAAATAAGAGAATGAAACATCCCAGCATATGAGATGGTGCAGGAGAAAAACAAATTAATTTGTGTAGAATTTGAAGTGGAACTGTTCTTCCAGTCTCCAAATATTCTTATGCTTTGCTTCCTTTCCCTACCCTACAGAATCTACACCAACTTTACACTGGTTGTTAGCATTTCCCAAGCATTATTCTTAAAAACAATCAGCAAATTTGTGATACAATAACTTGGCATAAGTAGGTATAATATTGTTACAAATAAATGTTTTAAGTGCTTAGTTTATTGTTAATATCTCAGATGAAAATAGAAACCAAAATATTTTAAAATCATTTTTATGACAAAACACATACAGGTTTATGTTTTAAAATCTATAATTTTAGATGACTCCTTTACTCCAATGGATGTGTGAGTATTCCCTCTAGTGATGCAAATCACAACCCATCCCTAGTGGCTTAAAAGCTTTATTTACTATAAATTTTGTTATTAAAAATTCATATTGAATATTACTTTCACACAAAAAATAGTTTTCTATGAGAAAAATCATTAGCAAAGGGTAATTATTTTAAAGCAATAACCTTACAAATTTTGTTGTCTTAGCCTAAAAAACCATATCACAGCAATCTAGCATGTATTTGGTGGCTATTACTACATCATTTAAGAAGAACGCCATCTAATAAAATTAAAACAATATATTATAAAATTTTTCCCCCCCAATTTTGGGAGATATCAATCTACCAAAGATCTGAACAACATAATCAGGTGATTCTGGTGTTAATTAGCTGGCAATGCTTTTACTCAAAATCTCAGAAGATAAATTGTGGCTTTCTTTCCTTTTTCTGAACCAGCTTGGCCTAGACTAGCTTGTCCCGCAGTGACATGTATACTGAATACAAATCAGACAGCACAGCTTTAAATCTGTGTTGCAGCTCTCATTTCCAATTCGAGAACTGTACTCTAATCATAAGCTTCTGGTGGATGAAAGGAAATCAGCTCTCTGAATATTAGCTAATGCCACATTTGCAAGTCCTGAAGAGATCTGTGCTGTTTAAAAAAAAAAATAAATCATTTCTCGTGAACCTATATATATGAATTGCTTTGTACTGTTCAACTGATAGAAGCAATGCCTGTGCTGGGATTAAACACTTTTCATCATAAAACCTCATCTGGTTCGGAGTCCAAGTCCATCAAACCTTTTTCCTTTAAAGTCCCGCCTTTGATTCTACATCAATTTATTCAAACCACAGCTGGGTGGCTGAAAACGAAAGGACAGCATCATTTAAGCTAACCATGTCCCCAACTTGAAAGAAGGGCTATAATTAAAAAAATGGGCATAAAAGAATGGAAATGGGATAATATTTTTTAATGGTAGTTCAAAGGCCGACAGATGTCAAAGCCTTTGAAGATGTCAGTACACTGAGCAAGAAGTTGCCATTAAAGAGTTTGCCTGAGAGGTGAAGCAGCTTTTTAATGACTTAAAAAAAAAAAAAACCCTTGCAGATACATCCTTGTGTTTTTAATTTGTCAGAGTTTCTGCAGTATTTTCTGATTAATGACATATGATTATAACTGCATAGCAGACATTTTTATACTTGGTCAAATGAATATTTTATTTCAAATTCTTTTAGAGCTAGATAAGAGCAAAGACACTTTACCAAGAAGTCCAAAATTATTCTGATACTTGCAAATATTCATGGTAATTTTGTGAACCTGGCAAAATTTTGAATTGCTACACGTTGCTAGCTTTTGTTCTCCTAGTCTGATCACTAGAAACATCACAATCCACATATGGTAGTTAGGGATGTGATTCACTAAACTTTTATGCCTTTCATGTACATGGAACAATATGTGCCTAAATAATTAATTTGTGCACCAAGTCATGTCAAACCAAATTAAGGTTTTAAAATATTCTTTAACTGAACCTAAACAACTGTGGGATGTCACCACACTTAAAAGGGAAATACTTGCCCAGGAAAAACTAGCAGCCCTAGTTACAGCAAGACCACTCAAAAAAGAAAGAGCTAAAACAGCCAGATAATTAACACCAGAATCACCTGATTATGTTGTTCAGGTATTTGGTAGATTGATATCTCCCAAGATTGAGGGGTAAAATTTTATATTCCCGTGTTTTAATTTTATTAGATGGCAGTCTTTTCCATTAAAAGGTATTGCAACAGTAAATGACGTCGTAATAATCACCCAATACAGGACAGATTGCTGTGATATTACTTTTTAGGCCAAGACAACAATATTCGTAAGGTTATTGCTTTAAAATAAAATATTTCAAAAATATTTGAAAATAACTCCTCTAAGACTCAGGAAAAGAGTTTATACTAGTATTTTTGCTACTACTTTCCTCTCTAAACAGGTCTGCCACATGAATTTGACTTGTTCTGTGTAATTATTCCAACAATCTTCAAAAATATTAAGCATAATTCTTCAGCAAGAAAGTATTAGGAAGTTTTCTCTTGCATACATGGGTGGGTTTGGTCTGTCTGCCCTCAATTTACACCCAGCACAATGTAGTCCATCTGCTAATTCCAAGGCAGACTTCTGGTTAAAAATTCCAACAGAATGAAAATATAAACCCCACTTGGAATTGTAACACAGCTCACGGAAAATGTTCACCTCTCAATTGAGATGGCTTCCTAAGCCTTTTTACCATGTGAAATCCAGGTTCTAATTACAAAAACTGTCACATATAATATATGACACATGCAACATGTATCATTAGATTAAATATAGGACCATTTTAATTTGGGGATCATTGTTTCATATTGTAGGAACACAAATTATAGCAACTATTGGGTAGTTGTAAAGCATGAAATAAAAAAATAAAACAAAAAATTAAACATAAAGCAAAAAATATGAAAATGTTCCTTATGATTCAATTAGAAACAACCTGCCAAAGAAAGGTAGGTGGCTCAATTCAGTTCAGTGCTATTTGTGTTGTCATTCAACATAGGAAAATACATAGAAAAATGGAAATAGTCCATCATACATTTTTAACTGAGAATATTTACGATGTCATTTTTGCATAGCTGATATGTATTTCTATCTGTAACAAAATCCAAAGTCTATAGAAAGCCATTTAAAATGAAGTAAATTTATTTTTTAAAATGAGTATTAATAACTCACCATTTTAAATGTACCTGACAATCAGGTGTGGTACCAAGTCTCAGTGGCTCAGTAACATTCTGCCCCTTAAAAAATGTTTTATACACATATCTTCCATTAAACCCTAGTCCAAATTACTGGTTAATAATCTTACTGATATAACACAGGAGCAAATATTTTAATTAATACTATAGTTAATTTTAACATAACAATAGCATCACCAATATTCCCCCAAAAAAGTTGCTTACAACCTCTTATCATAATACAGAAGCACCTGTTAAGCATCGTTCTCTTTAAGGAGCCCACAAATGCCCCCAAACTCATTCCTCAAACACCTGTTGGCTAGACCCGTCCATATTTCCTGTTAAAGAATTCCAGGCTTCAGACCACTTCACATAGAAGGCAGAAAGGAGAGTGGCAGAAGATTTCCCAGTGGTGTTAGGCTTGGGAAGTATAAAATATGTTTTCTTTTTCAATATAGGGAAGAAATTATTCTCCTGATCAAAAAAAAACTAAATCCCACAAGCAAGCAGAAAACACATGTCCTGAGTGTCAGGGAACTCTCTCCCTTCCTAGGTACCGTGTAATCGTGAATAAGTAAAGCAATCTCTTACTCAAAAGGAAAAAAAAAAGACTAATACTAATATTTAATGACACATGCCAATTTAACAAAAGCAAAACCTAAGACCAAGTATCATCAAAAGCTAATGCATACTGTGATCTTATAAACCTAACTTATAACCTCTGGCTCATTCCTGTAACCAAAATATATGCCAAGGCAAATCAGGTATCCAATGAGGGTTCCCTGTTCTTTCAGAAAATATAAAAGACTATGGCTCTGAGGTCTGAATCTCATGGAAAGTAATCTTTGGAAGTTATAACAACTCACACACAAGAAAGTGCAGGGATGGAAGTCTAATACTGTCATAGCTATAGATAGTGAAACCTGGAATGTATGCAATGAACTCCTTTGAAGCTGTTTTTTCTGTTTCATTCAGAAAAAATTGGTTGGCCTACTCCAGAAAAACCAAAATTAATAAACGTTCTGATAACATCTTATGTAGTGGCAAAAGTATATAGGATTTGGAATCAAAGAACTCTAATTCTTGAATTTACTATTTTTTAAATAATTTTTCTAATATCTCATGTTTTTATTCCCCAGTATATCTAAACCCTTAGCCTTCCCCTTATATTACAATAAAAAGGAGGAAAAAAACAGTTCAACAAAACTAATTAAGACATCAAAAAGTCTGACACATGGAGGATTACATATAATCGGGACTTTGTCCTCAGAGTCCCTAACCTCTGCAAAGAAGTGGCAAGATGTCTTCAAATATATCTTCTTTGGGACTAACCTTAGCTATTATAATTTCATAAATTCAATTTAAATCTTTTAAAAGAGTATTTTTCTCATTGTAATGGCAATGGGAATTTGAAGATCTTCCCTGCCCCTTGTATTTGCAGTCAAACAGGTACTTAGCACCTTGTTCCAAGTTCATGACTGTGTCAAGTATTAAGACCCAGAACTTGTGAATCCCACAGTGGGATGAACTTGTAGATGTAACAGGAAGGGACTTTAATGGTAATTAATTTATTTAGTAACTAAGGGCTAAGTACCTCTGTGAAAGAAACAGAAGGTGTGAACTCTGTCTCCTGTTGCTGACATAACAGGAAGGGGTTGCCTGAGACAGGAAGCCAATGTATATGTGTGTGTGTGTGTGTGTGTGTGTAAGAAGAACCCGAGAGAGAGGCAGTCAGAATCAAGAATGTTGTTCCTCCTGGCGGCTCTTGGTGGAAGGTGCAGAATTTTCACAGCATCTGGAAGCTGGGCTACCACTTGCTGGACTGAGAAGTGAGCTGGAGTTTTCTATGAGACCAGAATCTAGTGAAGGCTAAAGTTGCTGCCAAGAAGGCCACCTGGAAGGCTGAGAAGGCTGCCTGGAAGGCAAGGATTTCTTCTGGGTCCTAGGGCCAGCCTAGAGGACTGAAGAAGTATGACCTGGATAAGACTTTGTTTGTTTGTGGCTTGACTGATCCATGAGGTCCCAGAAACAGAAGTTGTGAAGGTTTTGAGATGTGCTGGACCCTGTGAACTTCAGTATGTAACAAGAACTGCTTGGAGAATTGGAAAAGAACTTGGGAACTGTCTGCCTCTGAAACCAGGTGACGGTTTGGTGGATTCAGGTAGCTACTGGGACCATGGAAGGGGATCCAGGGAATCTGAGAGACCACTCAAGTCAAGATGAAGAAAAGGCCTCTCATTGGCTTTGAATGTGTGATGAAATTTAAGTTTACTAGACACCAAGAGGTGGAGGGTTTGTATAATTTTCTAATGATTGTATTTAGTGATTAACAATAATTAGTGACTCATTGCTAGATAAGTGACTGATTAAGTTAATCTATAATTGCCCCATGAGTGGAAGATTGATTATTGTATTGTGAGATGAATGAATGACTGAGTGAGGAGCCAAACCTCCTTAGAGATATCATGATTATTCTTTTGTTCTTTGTTCTAAATACTGTGACCACTTTGGTGAAAACTATGTGGCCATTGTAATGTTAAGATGTTGTGAACACTATATTGTGATTTTTTGATAAGATGTAATGTTGTGAATATTATACTGTGATTTGTTGTGAATGTTTGCCTTCATTTGTTCTTGGATAAATAGAGTATTCACTATACTGGGTAATCAGAACCTTAAAAGCTGTTCACAGTAGCATTCTTTTCGGAAGCTTCATCTGCATGGCATTACAGGGGCAAAACAGGGAGGAGCTAATACTGTATATAAGGAAAAGCTCAAGCTGAGAGAAGCCAGAACTTCTGGGAGCGAGCATCTGGAGGCTGGGCTGCTACTGCTGGAGAAAGAGAGGAGAACCGAGAACTAAACTGAGAAGAACTGAGAAGAGAAATGAAAACTGAAGACTGAACTGGGAATTGAGAAGAACTGAGAAATGAGAAGAGAGGAGAACTGGAAGGAGGCAGGGCTGTGGTGTCAGTACTTTGTATGTCTGTTTTGATGTTACTTTGTCAGATTCGTCTCCTAATAGAGGACGATGGTGCTGTTGTTACAGAAGCCCTGGGAACTTGCTGCTGGTTCAGAAGATCTGAAAGAGGATTTTCTTGCTATATATTTACAGAAATCCTGGAGGAGGATCTTGCTGATGATTTCAGAGGTGCAGGGACCATAATGATGATTTTGTTGATTCCTCAGATCTTATTGTTTGGTCTATGTTGATTTCACAGCCAGAAAGTGAATTGATGAGGATGCCAACAATGCATATGAATGTTATTGTGGCTTTGTTAAGCTTTGTCTTCCCAAGAACAGAAACTGTGAAGGACTTGAGGTGGACCAGACACTGTGAGTTTCAATATGGAACAGGAACTGCACAAGAAGCTGGACAAAGAACTGAGAGAGCTGTCTGCCTTTGAACCCAGGTGGCAGTTGGACAGATTTGGGCAGGACTTGGGACCATGGAAGAAGAACAATGGAAGCTGAGAGCCTGCCTCCAATAAAGATGAAAAGACCTCTCCTTGGGTATTTAATGCAAACTGAGAAAGTCATGACTTACTGTGGCCTAGGGGTGGAGAACTCTGATGTTTATATTTAGATGATCCAGTCAAGGACTTCTCCAATTAAGAAGAAAGAGGACTTTTTGATTGAAGAGAGTAAGACAATGTGACCTAGGAGTGGAGAACTTTGACTTATACTTTGTGTCAATTAAGCAGGCTTGCCTCCTTTACAATGATTGAATTAAGGACTTATTAAATGATTGTATTACTAAATGAATGTTATCATTTGTTTAAAACTATGTGATCACTTTGGTGAAAACTGTGTGGCCATTTTACTGATAAGTTGTTATGCCATAACATTGTGAATGCTGTACTATGGTTTCTGTGAATGTTTTGTCTTAGTTTGTCACTGAATAGAGAGTGTGCTATACTGTGTAATCAGAACCTTGAAGCTGTTCACAGCAGCAGTCCTCTGGAAAGCTGCACGTGCTTGGATTCACATTCATTTACATTGTTGTAGTCACTATGCATACTGTCTTCCTAGAACTGCTTACTTCACTTTGCATCAGTTGTGTCCCACTTTTCTATATTCTTCATATTCCTTATTTCTTACAACACTGCAATATTCCATTACACTCATGTTCTACAATTTGTTTGGTTATTCCCCCATTGATGGTCATAAACTCTTTCCAGTTCTTTGCTATTATTTTTAAAGGTCTATTATAAATATTTGGGGAGTCTTTCTTTTTTTATCAGTTCTGTCAGAATTGCTTCCTTTGATCATTTCTCTTCGGAGAAATGATGGATTTTACTATTACTATTACTTTACCAGTGTAAACTTGGGCAAGTTTACTTCCATCCTCACATCCTTGGTTTATCAATTTGTAAAATGAGGGGAATGGTCTAGATAATCTTTAAGGTCCCTTCTACTTCTTTTTTTTGTTTCTGGAAGTTAACCACCACTGTTAATTCATTTAATGGATTTTCACAAATACAGAAGTTTTTTCACTTATCCACAGTAGTAGTTGCTTTGGAGGGAAGAACAACTCAATTGCAATGTAGTTCCTCCTCTGTGGTGTTGCATAAACCAGTAAGTCACAGTGGGAGCAGAACCTACAAAGCAGCAAAGGCATCTCTAATGTGAGAAGGCCACTGGGATGGAGGCAGAAAAGTAGTCTGAAATCAGGAGTTGAGCCAGGTTAGTAGAACCAGACAGTCTGTTGGCATAAAAACATCCATTGTGTAAACTTCACCAATGGAGATGTCAACTCATCTGTGGTCAAGTCTTAAGAGTTTCCAGAGCTACTGAGAGGAACATGAATTGAGTGCTGGAGGCAGGACAAGAACACAACTGACTCCATCCACCATCCCATATTGCCTCTCAGTTATAGTTACTAGAGATTATGTGAGATAAAATAATTAGCCATCTCTTAATATATGAAAGTAGAGTGAGAACTCTATTTAATTTGACAACTGGGGCTTTTAAAGCCAGAAGTGGTAGAAGAAGCCTCCTGAATTTCT
Source organism: Pseudochirops corinnae (assembly GCA_028646515.1). NCBI lineage: Eukaryota > Metazoa > Chordata > Mammalia > Diprotodontia > Pseudocheiridae > Pseudochirops > Pseudochirops corinnae. Next base: position 202,343,599 of record CM053586.1, read on the forward strand.
GGAAGGCCAAACAGTAATCCAATAGTATCTTAGACTTGGTGTTGTGTTTGTACTAAAGTGCTCAGTGAAGCAGACTGCTTTGACAAACTTGGCCAACGGGCCATTTGGCAGGGAAAGAGAGCAATCAAGTCTAGCACAGGTGAAGGCAAGTACTATGTAGCTGAACCCAATCTCTATTAATTCAAATCTGGGGGGAAAGAGCAGCAAACTCAGTAACTCTACAGTAGTTACTAGTACACTCCATACAATCACAATCAGGAGGCACATTATGAAAGTCTGAATGCAGCAAGAAGAAAACTAAACCAGTGAGTTCATCTGGGCCAACATACACAAATATGCTAGACTCCTAGTTCAGGATGATAGTGAACCCCAGATGGAAATCTTTGGTTGCATAGGTTTCCCAAGCATGGACTAAAGTATAACTGATTCATCTCCACAAGGGAAGGGTATGTGCTAGAATGCTGGACCTAAGTCAGGAGAACCTGGGTCCAAGTCTCTTCACTTCTGAACTTGTTTCTCCATGTGTAAAATGGGAAAATATAATACCTAAGCTTCAAGAGCATTGAAGAGTTCAAGAGAGCATATAAAACCTGGGTCAAAAAAAGCACCAGTGCAATGGCGCCTAGTAGGTCCCTTCTACTTCTAAATGCTATGATCCTATGGATGCTTGCTTTCAAGCACTAGTTGGAGGAAATGACTGCAAAATAGATATAGAAATCAGCCTAAACTGCTATTATGCCTGAGCACTGACTTCCCTCAACCATTTCCCATGAAGTTATGCTTACTTAGGAAGTATGGACAACACTGATTGCCGAGGTACATGGGTAGTTTGTAGCACTTTGTTCTTCCCACTGCAGGATCAGTGTGGTAAATGATTTTCAAATCTTCTATATTTGGTCTGCCTGAGCCACTAACACTAAGAAAACTGAAACCAGTTTTATATATTTGGGAGGCTAATTGCTTAAACTAATTTTAGTAACTGTGAATTACAGATATCATCCATAACACTATCATGTATATTTCCATTTTAAAATATGGTTCTTATTACCTCAAATCAATTATAGGAGAATTAACAAAATTTTATTATTAGCATGTTGCTTCTCCCACTGCAGCATTAGTGCAGTAAATCATTCTCCAGTCTCCTATATTTGGTCTGCCTGAGCCACTAACGCTAGAAAAACTGAAACCAGCTTTTGATCCCCATGTTTTCCTTTACCCTGATACCCTCAGTTCATTAAGGCAGATAGGACTATGGAGGTTACCTGTAAGCTATTTTCTAAAAAGAACAGCTTCCCATGGAACGTCAAAGGTAAAGAATTTCAGGTGGTATTGAAGAGATTCACTGTCGTAAAATCTAAGTATCAGATTACAGAGTTCCAAAAACCATCAGAGGGATCTCAAAGTAGCTTTCTTCTCTTACCAAACCTTTGCTCTTCTTCCTGTATTTAGCTGACTCTGAAAATTCTCTTCTAATCCCCTTCCTGTAGCTCCCTTGATTTGGATTAGGCTATAACTGATATGAACATTTTTACTTTATTTCTCTGCTCCTAAACCACTCCTAAAGGGGAGGACTGTTCCTCAGAAACCTACAAAGTAATCTTTGGCTCCAGATACACTTGATTAGAGATTTTATTTTCTCTGGAAGAGGAGAGTGGATCAGAAGAGGCTCTCACCTATTTATTCAGGCTGTCACCAAAGCTGACCCCTCCTCAAACTGCAAACTAAATTCTTTTCTGCCCTTTAAATGTAGATAAATAATTTAATCTCTCTAAACCTCAGTTTTCTTATTTGTAAATGGATGGGATTGTACCAGGTGATCTTTAAAGTCTTTTCTGGCTTAATATTTTTTAAAAATATTTTATTTTATTTATTTTAGTTTACATCATTCATTTCCATGAGATTTTGAGTTACAAATTTTCTCCCCATCTTTCCCCTACTCCCCCCCCTCAAAACAGCCATCCCCTTGTATGATCTGTCCCCCAGTCTAATCTCTCCTATGTCCTCCCCCATCACTCCTCTAACTTTCCGATAGGGCAGGATGAATCTCCCTTCCACAGTCTGGCTTAATATTTTATATATAGACAGTCTTCATAATTTGCTATTCATATAGCCTGTTAATCTAATCATATGGCAGTCATTAGCTAAAACTAAAAAGAACAAGCCTACCAAATATTAATTATTTCATGAAATGCAGAATTATCACCTTAGGCTTAGATGCAGTAATTCATAAAACTACCTTTGCTCTAAAAGTTGTTTAGAGTTAACACATATATTTCCTTCATAGCCTGCCCGAGAAATTTCTTAATGTTAGTTTCAGCAGTGTTTCTCTAGCTTTTACAATTTTAGTACTGTCCATGGGATTTTTATGGTAAAGATGCTGAAGTGGTTTGCCATTTCCTTCGCTACCTTAAGTCTAAATAGCCTCATTTTTCTTGACCTCTCTGTAGCATTTGACAGTTGATTATCCCTTTTTTCCTCAATACTCTCTCCTAAGCTTTTATGACAATGCTTTCCTGGTGGTTTTCCTTTCTGTCTCACCCCTCCTTTTTGGTTTTCTTTGCTGACATATTATTCATATCAAGCCTACTTATTCTAGGAGTCTTTCAAGGCTCTGTCCTGAGCCTTCTTCAATTCTCCCTCTATATTGTTTCATTTAACGATCTCATTAACTCTTATGGGTTCAATTATCATCTCTACGCAAATGATTCTTTGATGTTTATGCAGTCCTAACTTCTTTCCAAAGCTGTAGGCTCCCATCACCAGCTGCCTACTAGACATCTCAAACTTAATATGTACAAAATTGAATATTGTTGAATATTGAACAATATCTTTGTTCCCAAGCCCTCCCCTCTTCTCAATTTTTATATTAATATCAGTGGGCACTCCCATCCTTCCCAGTTGCCTAGGTTTGCAGTTGCACTTGCCTTACACATCCAATATGTTGCCAACTCTTCTCATTTCAAAATCATTTCATGTCTCGTATGTGGCCCCTCCTCTTCATTCATATGGCAGGTCCTCATCATTTCCCACCTAGACCACTCCAGTAGTCTAGCTGGTCTTTCTGCCTCAAATTACTCTCCATTCTAATCCTTTCTTCACTCTGTTACTAAGTTAATCTTCATAAAGTACTGGTCTAACCCATTCATTCCCCTACTCATTAAACTTCAATGGCTTCCCATTACATGAAGAATAAAATATAAAGCCTCTGCTTGGCATTTAAGCCCTTCACAGCCTAGACCTTCCTATATTCCCTGTCTTCCTATATTTCACTCACTCCAAAGACACCAGCCTTCTATCTGTTTCTTGCGAACAACACCCTTAATAAAGGACTACTTTAAATATTTTAGTAAAGACAAAACCTTGTTTTTTGTCACTCACCTCCTTAGAGTATATATCTGGTAGTAAAATCTCTGGGTCAAAGGTTATACACGTTAGTAACTTCACTAAGTTAGTTAATTTGCTTCATGTCAGTTACTTTCTGAAATAGAAAACTAACATGATTTTAGTGTGCTTTAAGTGAAGCAGTTACCAACACTAGGATGGTTTTGACCCTGGTGTGTTCTTTCCTAAGCAGACCATAACCAGACTATTACAATCAGTTCTAGGCACTACATTTTAGGAAAATCATTGATAAGCTGGAGAATTCTTAGAGAAAGACAGGATAGTGACAAATCTTGAAATAATGCTGCATTAGGAGTAATTGAAGTAAATAGGGATATTTAGCTTGGAGAAGACTAAGGATAGTTTTCAAATATTTCAAAAATAGCTGTCACATAAAGAGGGATTAAACCCATCTCTGACTCAGTTCAAATCTCACTTTCAGCATGAAGCCTTTTCCTGGTATCATCTACAACAGATGCCTTCCCCATGAGATAATCTTCCATTTACATTGTATATGTTTTATATGTGCATAGTTGTTTCCATGTCACCTCCTCATTAGAATGTGAGCTCCTTGAGGGCAAAAACAATATTTTTGCCTCTCTTTACATGTAGTAAACACTTTAAAAATGCTTGTTGACGAACCAAATTTCACTAACCAATAACCAAGAAGTATTCTTTTTCCAAGGAAAAAGAAATTATATATACTTTAAAATTACCAACATTTTTGGAAAACATATCCTTTTGCCTCTCTGAATCTGAATTATATCTAAGATATTAATTTTTATTTTCTTAGATGTAGGTTATACTTGACTTTCTCCTATCTGCTCTTTTCTCTTCTCACCTGAGTTAGATGTGTTGTTATTTTTGCCTTTGAGGGTCAGAATTCTTTCTATGTTGTTATTTAGGTTCTTGGGTTTCATACTATTATAGTTTTTTTCTTAAAACATGATATCATTTTTTAATCTTTATGGAAACTTCTCCTTTAAAAAAAAACAAGCAAAAACCTAAATGAGTTTATGCTGAACCCATTTTGTAAAACTGGAGGTTTTTTTTAATTTCATGAAATTACCAACAGAAATGTCTTTAAGAAAAATTATTTTCAAAAAGATAGGTAAGAAGAATTCACTTAAAATATTTTCAGACATATTGAATATCAATTATATGATGATACGTAAAAATAAATTGTAGCATGGGTCTTATTTAGATTCATTTCACTGATTTGAGAAAATTATTCAGTTATATGCAACAAATGACTATACTGAAAAAAATGACTAATAAATAAGAATTTAGAGAAATTCTAATTTTATGTGAAAATTTCTCTTTTTGGAAAAAAAAAAAACTTCAGAGAAGATTCTAGGAAGACAGGGTAATAAGAAAGGAAATACCCGCAGGATCTCCAATATTTTCCTACAAAGAAGGTAAAATATTGTCTCAAAGTGAGCTTTGAGTGACAGAAATAATTAAAAGTCAAGGTAAATCAGTTGTCCTCTCAAGATAACTTGAAAGGGCCTTGGGAAAGACCAAACCTCCTGGGGTGGAGGGAAAACACCTCCAGGAAGATTCCTCTATCCTCTAAATCCTCTAAATCAACAACAAGCCTTGGAGGCAGCTAGATCACAGCAGCCTCAGCTTCAGTAACTTTCACCTCACGGACAATGTGGGTGTTGGAGAATTAAGCAGAAGACTGAAGAATGCTCTGCTGTCATTAGACACCAGGTCCAGATGTGCTGACCAGACAGGGTCCCAAGCTGTGGCTGTGGGTGAGAAGAAGAGAGCTCATGCCTGCTGAGTGTGGTAGCAAAGTGGCAGCAACCCTGCTAGCTTTGGGACTTGCAGGAGAGCAGAGTTCCCAGTTTCAGTTCCAAAGCAGAGGAGAGAGCTGAAGTTTGTAGTCATGGAAAGAACTGCAGGAAGCAAGAGCTTATGTAGTGTGACAGTTCTAGCTGGGTGTCCTATCCAGGGTTCAGGGGCCGAAAGGGGTGCCCAAGGTCAGGGCTAAGATAGAGCTCAGAAAACAACAGTAAGAAAAACCTGAAGCCTGAGGCATCATTCCCTACATCTCCATACAGGAATCTCATTATAATAATCCACTAAAAAAAAATAAACAAGCAAAGGAGAAAGAACCTGACCATAGATAGCTACCACCGGCATAGAGAAGATCTGGGTTCATACCCAGAAGAAGACAGGAAAGTTAAAAAAGTCTCTCCTACTTCAAACAAAAAATGTCAAATGGTCACTAGCCCAAAAAGACTTCTTGGAAGAATTTTAAAATAACTTTAAAAATCAAATAGGAAAACTTGGGGGAGGAAAATAAGAGCAATCCAAGAAAATCAAGAAAATTGTGGGGGAAGAAAGAGATCCAAAAACTTAAGAAAATAACTCCTTTTAAAAATGGGCAAGGGCAAGCTAATGACACTATAAGACACCAAGAAATAATGAAACAAAACTAAAAGAATGAAAAAAATTGAAGAGAATGTGAAACATCTCATTAGAAAAAACAACTGATCTGGAGAACAGATCAAGTAGAGACAATATAAGAATTGTTGGACTACCTGAAAGTAATGATTAAAAAAAAAAGTCTAGATACAATATTACAAAAAATTATTAAGGAAAATTGCCCCAAAGTTGTAGAATGAGAGAATAAAATAAAAAGAGAAAAATTCACCAATCACCACTTGAGAAAGATCCTGTGATGAAAACTCACAGGAACATCACCATAGCCAAGTTTGGAGCTCTCAGGTCAAGGAGAAAATACTATAAGCAACAAGAAAAAATATTCAAATTCTTTGGAGCTATCATAAGGATAACCCAAGATCTAACAACTTGTACATTAAAAGACTGAAGGGCTTGGAACATTATATTTCAAAGAGCAAAGGAGCTATGTTTGTAACCAAGACTCACTCAGCAAGAGTTGAGTATAATCCTAAATGTTAAAAAAAAAAAAAACCAAACATTTAGTGAATTGAAATATTTTCAGGTATTTGTAACAAAAAGACCAGAACTCAATAGAAAATCTGATCTACATTTTCTGATCTAGATAAAAATCTGATACAAGATCTAGGAGAAACATAAAGTAAAAGTAAGACCAATTATAAGGAATTTAATAAAGTCAAACTGTTTACTTCTTATTTGTGAAAATGTTATCTGTACTCTTCAAAACATTATCATTACTTGGGTAGTTTGAAAGAGAAAGAGAGGTTGGTGACCTTGCACAGAACTCTCTCACTCACATTCAAGTCAACTGCAAGTCATGTCATCATTCCCTGACATCATGATCCTCTTTGAGAACAAAGGACAAACACAACGAGTGAATAGTTTCCCCCTGTCAGTCTCCCTCTCTTCATCTAATGATACTCTGCCCAAAAGAAGGTACATTTTGTTGGCTGAAAGCTGCCTCATTCATTAACTTGGGGTTTACTGACTAGATTTTCTTCTCAAAGACCAAGGCTTAAACCCAATTCACTCTTAGAGCTCATAGATTGGACAACAATAAGTCCCTGCCCTCCTGGCACAGAGTGAATGAAAAGAGTAAATAGTAACTGTTTCTCTTTTGGCCAACAACCCCAATAGTCTTCCTCTCCTAGTTTGAGTTTTTTTTTATTTAAAGGGGCCATTCCTTGACTCACTTCTTAAAGCAGCCTATTCACTGAATGGACCTTACCTCACTCAAAGTGAGAATCTGAAAAGACCTTAGCCTAAAATGGCCAGGGTCTCCCATTGCATACTGACCCATCTCAAGTCATCTTGTTTCAGGTCACTGAACCCTGATGGCTATGGAGGAGAAAGTGAGGCTGTTGACCTTGTACAGCCCTCCCTCACTCAAATCCAAGTCAACTACAAGTCATGCCATCATTTCCTGATGTCATGGTCCTCTTTGAGAATGAAGGACAAACACTACAACACAGATACAATGTTTGGGGTTGAATTGAGTATGGTGGGATGATTCTAAAAAACAAAACTGAGTAGAAATGGTAAAATGAAGACATTATATCATAGAAATGAGGTGTCAAAGGAAGAGCTGTTACAGAGGAGGCAGGTAGAGGTAGAGGGTTGGTAGTGCTGGAACTGGGTTAAAGAGGGAATAACATGCATCTAGAAGAGTATAAAAGTCTTCTAAATTTATAAAGAAATAGGAAGATAAGGGGACAGGAACTGAAAGGGATTTTTAGAAGATTTTGTAGATAAAGAAGTAGGAGGGTAGGGGGTGAGAATAAGGGAAGGTCTCCTAGGGAGGTGGGCAGATTAAGGAATGGGAGGATAAAGGGACAAGATAAAGGAAGGATTGTTTAAAAGGGTACAGATTAGTGAGGTGGTAGTTACAAGTAAATCACAGGTGTGAGAGGAGGGACAGGCTTAAAACAGAGGATGAGAAGTATATTGGGAAAAATAACACATAGGGAAAAACACAAATAGAAATAATAACTTTGAATATGAATGAGATGAACTCACCAATAAGCAGAAATGGATTAAAAACCAGAATCCAAAAATATGATGTTTACAAGAAATATATTTTAAATGAGAGATATATAGGGAGTCGAAATTTGAAAAGAAAAATTAAGTAGAATTTATTATACTCCAGCTGATGTAAAAAAAATCAGAGGTAGCAATCATGATCTCAGATAAAGTAAAAACTAAAATAGATTTAATTTTAAAAGATAAACAAGAAAACTACATTAAATCTTTAAATTTTAAAAGGAAAAATTAAATGACATAATAGTGGGGGACTTTAACCTTCTCCTCTCAGAATTAGACAAATCTAACCAAAAAATAAATAAGAAGTCAAGGAGAGGAATAGAATTTTTAATAAGTTAAATAAGATAGTTAACTGGAGAGAAGTTAATGGGAATAAAAAAAGAATAAACCTTTTCTCAGCAGCACATGGTACCTTTACAAACATTGACCACAGAGCATAAAAACATTATGGTTAAATGCAGAAAAGCAGAAATATTAAATACATTCTTTTCAGATCACAATGCCATAAAAATTATATTCAATAAGGGACCATGGAAACACAAATTTAAAACTAATTAGATATGAAAGTATATGCAGATCCTATACTTAATTGCATGCTGCCATGGTGTGGGGGGGGGAGGAGGGACAGGGAGGAGAGAAAATTGAAACTTAAGGGATTGTAGAACAGAATCTTCTAAACTAAAAGTAAACAAACAAATTAACAAAAAAAATTTAAAAAAACTAATTGGAGACTAAGCAACCTAATCTTAAAGAATGAGTAAATTAAAGAAACAATACATAAATAATCAGTAATGTCACCAAAGAGAACGACAATAATGAGACATCAAAACCTATGGGATGCAGTAAAAGCTGTACTCAGAGGAAAAAATTGTATCTCTAAATGCCTATATCAATAAAATAGAGAAACAGCAGGACAATGAATTGGGTATGCAACTGAAAAAGAACAAATTAAAAATCCCCAATTAAGCATCAATTTAGAAATCCGAAAACTTAAGGGTGAGATTAATATAACTGAGTATAAGAAAACCATTGAATTAATAAATCTAGGAGTTGGTTTTATGAAAAAAACAGCAAAATAGATAAAACATTGGTTAATATTATTTTTTACAAAAGAGAAGAAAGCCAAATCATTAGTATTAAAATGAAAATGGCGAATATACCAATAACAAAGATGAAATCAAAGTAAAGGAGCTATTTTGCCCAATTATATGCCAATAAATTTAACAATAAATGAAATTGAAGGACATTTAGAAAAATATAAACTCGATTAAGAGATTAAGAGAAGAGGAAATAGAATATCTAAAGAAACCTATTTTAGAAAAAGAAATTGAGCATCCCATAAATGAGTTGCCTAAGAAAAAGGCACCAAGAACAGATGGATTTACAAATAAATTCTATAAAATATTTATGATCAACTAATTCCAATATTAAATAAATTATTCTGATTAACAGCAAAGAAGCAATCCTACCAAACTCCTTTTATGAAACAAATATGGTACTCATAACTAAACCAGGAAGAGTAAAAACACAGAAAGAAAATTATAGACCAATTTCATTAATAAATACAGCTGCAAAAATCCTAAATAAAATACTAGCAAGGAGACTATAACAATAAATTACAAATATTATTCATTGTGACCAAGTGGGGTTAATACCAGGATTGCAGGGATATTTTAACCCAAGGAAAACTATTAACATAATTGAACACATCAATAACATAAGTAACAAAAATCATATAATTACAACAATAGATGCAGAAAAAGCTTCTGATAAAATACAACACTCATTTCTATTAAAAACATCTGAAGGTATAGTCATAAATAGATTCTTCCTTAAAATAAGAAGCATCCAACTAAAACCATCATTAAGCATTATTTGTAATGAGGATAAGCTAGAAGCCTTTCTAATAAGATCAGGAGTGAAACAAGCATACCCCTTATAAAAATATTATTCAATATTGTGTTAAAAATCCTAGCAATAAGAGAAGAAAAAGAAATAAAAGGAATCAGAATGGGCAATGAGGCAATAAAAATATTTCTTTTTTGGTGATGATATGATTATATACTTGGAAAATCCTAAAGAATCAACAAAAAGCTAGTTGAAACAACTAATAATTTTATCAACGTAGCAGGATATAAAATAAACTCACATAAATCATCAGCATTTTTATATATCACCAACAAAACACTGCAAAGAAGATATAGTAAGAGATATTCCATTTAAAATAACTGTAGACAATATAAAATACCTGGGAGCAGACCTGCCAAAATACAGCCAGGAACTACATGAACATAATTATAAAAAGCTTTTTATACAAATAAAGTCAGGTTTAAATAATTGGAGAAATAGTAATTGTTCATGGGTAGGCAGAGACAACACAATAAAAATGACAATTTTAACTGATCTATTTATTCAATACCATCTCAATTAAATTATCAAAAAATTACTTCACTGAGTTAAAAAAAATAAGAAGAAAATTCATTTGGAAGACCAAATGGTAAATAATATCAAAGCAACTAATGAAAAAAATGCAAAGGGAGGAGATTTAGGGGCAGCTAAGTGGCGCAGCGAATGGAACACCGGTCCTGGAGTCAGAAGGATCTGAGTTCAAATTCAACCTCAGATACTTACCACTTAGCCCTGTGACTTTGGGCAAGTCATATAACCGAAATTGCCCTGCTTTTCCCTCTCCAAAAAAGAAAAAAAAAAAAAGCAGGGGTAGAAGATTTAGCAATATCAGATATTAAACCATATTATAAAGCATAATTATCAAAATTATCTGGTACTGGCTAAGAAATAGAAAAGTAGATCAGTAGAACAAAGTAGATATACAATACACAGTAGCAAATGATTATAATGATTTTGTATTTGACAAATGTAAAGATTTAAGCTTTTAGGATAAGAATTCATTATTTGGTAAAAATTTAGGAAGCTGGAAAGGAGTCTGGCCAAAACTAGGTATAAACCAATAACTTACATGATTTACCAAAATAAAGTCAAAATGGATATATGAACTAGATATAAAGAAAGATATCATAAGAAAATTAAAATAACAGGGAGCAGTACTTATCAGACATGGATAGGAAAACAATTTATGAATATATAAGAGATAGAGAGCATTGTAATATGTAAAATGAATAATCCTGATTACATTAAATTAAAAAGGTTTTGTACAAATAAAACTAATGTAGCCAAAATCAGAAAGTAGAAAATTGGTGAGAAAATTTTAAAGACAATTTCTCAGATAAAGATTTCATATATAAAGAACTGTCAAATGTATAACAATACCAGTCATTTCTCAATTGATAAATGGTCAAATGATATGAACAGGCAATTTTTTGATAAAGAAATCATATGTGTGTATGTATGGGGGGTACTCATATGAAAAATGCTCTAAATCATTATTTATTAGATAAATGCAAATTAAAACAACTTTGAGAAATGATTTTACACCTATCAGATTAGCTAAAATGATAGAAGGGGAAAGCAACAAATGTTGGAGGGGCTGTGGAAAAACTGGAACACTAATTCACTACTGGTGGAACTATGAACTGAGCCAACCATTCTGGAAAGCAATTTGGAATTACGGCCAGAGTTACAAAACTGTATATTCCCTCTGACCCAGCAATATCAGTGATAGGTCAGTTTCTCAAGAAGATTAGGAAAAAAGGAAAAGAACTTGTATGTACTAAAATATTTACAGAAGTTCTCTTTATGGTGGCAAAGAACTGGAAATTGAGGGGATGCCTTTCAACTGGGGAATGGCTAAACAAATTGTGGTACATGATATGATCATGATGGAATACTACTATGCTATAAGAAATGATGAGCTGGCTAATTTTTAAAAATATGGAAAGACTTGCATGAGATAATGAAGAATGAAATGAGCAAAATCAAGATAATGTTGCATATAGTAACAGCAATGTTGTTCTTAAGAACTTTGAATTACTGTCATTTTTAGCATCATAAACACTCAAATTATCCACATCCAGAGGAAAAAACTGAAGTATTTATAGTATGGTTTTTAAAAAAATATATATGATATATAGATACACACGCATACATACAAACTTGTATCTAATGATAGCCTTCTCTAAGAGGGAGGCAGGAAAAAAAATAGAAAGTGCAGAATGAAGAATAAAAAAATGCATAGAAGGATGAACAGAAAAGCAAGATAGCTATGAACATGGCATGTCGTACTTATTACACAGTTTTTAAAAAAAGTTTGAGTTGGAAATTTATAGTTCTATATTGAATCATTTTTTAATATTGTACTGTGTACATGGAAAGGCTCTTTTTGTCTTACATAGTACTATTCAAAATGAATAATTTTTTAAAAAAAGAATAGAAAAAATCCACATAAAAAACTTCCCCATGGTAGATGACAAAGTATGTATGTGTATGTGTATGTATATGTGTATGTATGTATAGCTATAAACACACAAATGTATACATATAAAATGTGTATATATGCACACGTGTGTGCAAATATATGTACATGTATGCACACATAATAAACACTTGCATATATACACACTCATAAATCTCTTGAAATTATTAATTAAATTAATCAAATTAAAAATTAAGTTTTCCTTAATATGTCAGCTCAAGGTCTTTATTCTTTTTGCTTGTGTGTTTGTTTTTATAGGAACAAAGGCTGATTTTTGTTGCATGCCAGCAATCATGATGGAAAGAACTACGGCACAAATTTAAAATGAACTTTAAAATGTACACAGTCTCTTTATTACTACCATTTTACAAACAACTCTATCAATGAACAATCTGACAATTCTACCTTCATATACTACAAACAAATGGGAGCAATTTTCAATTTTTATAATTATGCCTTACATATATTTTTATATAATCAAGGATACTCATATACAATAAACATGTCTCTCTTTAGGCTAGGCTTTCCTTTCATTGTACATTTTTACTCTAAAGTAAGACAAATTTGATTACTTGTCTATTTTCTATCAAGTGTTTCCATAGAATTT
>CM053586.1:202356949-202383705 GCA_028646515.1 Pseudochirops corinnae
GATGAGAGGTGGGATGATGGAGGGGAGGGCAGGGTTGGGGGGAGGGTTGATGGAAGTACGTACTTCTATAAAGGGACAGGGACAGGGTAGAGAGTAGAGACGGGGGGGGGTGGGATAGGAAGGAGGGACATGTAATCAGTCTCTCACAATCTGCCCACTGTGGAGAGGTTCTGGGTTATTACACATGTACAGCCTGTATTTGATTGCTTGTCCTTCCAGTGGCGGTGGGTGATGAGGGAGGAAGAGAAAGAATCTAGAATTTAAAGTTGTATAATCAAATGTTAAAAATATATATGTATATGTATGTTTACAATTATTTTTATTGTTATTATTAACTACATCCAACTGGGACTTAAGATACACAGGCATTGTGGTAGGGAGATCCATCTTGCCCTACCGGAAAGTCAGAGGGGAAATGGGGGAGGACATAGGAGAGAATAGATTGGGGGAGGGGTTATACAAGGGGATGGCTGTTTTGGGGTGGTAGGTGGGGGAAAGATGGGGAGAAAATTTGTAACTCAAGATCTCGTGAAAATGGATGATGTAAACTAAAATTAATTAAAAAAAAAAAGCAGTTGAAGGGTAGAGCCAAGATGGCTTAGTAAAAGCAGGAACTTGCTTGAGCTCCTGCTCCAACCACCTTCAATACCTGTAAAAAAAAATGACTCTAAACAAATTTTAGATCTACAGAAACCACAAAGTGACAGAGAGAAACATCTCCCACTGAAGGCAGGCTGGCAGGCCAACAGGAAGGGTCTATCACACTGGGCTAGGGTCTAAGAAGTCCTGTGTGAGCTGCATGGGCCCAGACTAAGGGCAGCCTTAACCAGTGGCATAGCCTGGCCAGTGCAGACTTCAGGAGATTCAATCACTGGCAGCTGTGGTGGTTTCCAGACTTCTCAACCCATAAATACCAAAGAGAAAGTAAAAGGTCAATAAGGAACTCTGTTGGACCTGGATGATGGAAGAGTGTGGTCCAGCCCCTGTCTCCAGGGCAAGAGGTGGCAGAGGTGCATGTAATAGTAATGAAATTTGAAATTCCTTTCGTCTTGCTAAACTGAGAGGTACTTAGCACCTAGTTGAAATTAAGCCTCTGTTAAAGAAACAGAAGGTATGTACTCCTGTTGCTGATGTAATAGGATGGGGCTCAAAAGGAAGGAGCGATACTGTGTATAAGAAAAAGCCTCAGAGAAGGAGAGTCAGAATTTCTTGGGACAAGCATCTGGAGGCAGAGCAGTTTCTGTAGAGAATTGAGAACTGAGTCAGAGTTTTGGGGAGCAAGCCAAGTGGATGCTGGATGAAGTCATTTTGAACAGAGTTTATGGTGCTGAAGGAGGGCGAGCTGGAGCTGCTGAAAAGATGCTGAGGAGCTGATGAATCTGAGGGCCAGCCAGAGCTGCAGGAGGAGGCATTACAGTGGTGTTGATACTTTGTCTTTGGCTTTGTTAAGCCTTGACTTCCCAGGAACAGAGACTGTGAAGGATTTAAGGTAGACCCGACACTGTGAGCTTCAGCATGGAACAGGAAGTGCACAGAGCTGGACAAGGACCTGGAAGCTGTCTGCCTTTGAATCCAGGTGACATTTTGGTGAATCTAGGTAGGAGCTGGCACCATGGGAGGGGATCCAGGGAAACTGAGTCAAGATGAAAAGACCTCTCTGTGAATCCTGAGTAGTGACTGACCCCGATGTGAGGTTTTGATTTGGGACTCACTTTGGGAAGAGTTATGTGATTTAACCAAAAGAGAATCTGGGCAGCTATTGAGCTCCCCCCAGCTTTGAAAACCCAGATGTTGGTGCTTCCCTCTCTGGTGACTAACTAGATATGAGTCTAATGGTCAGATAGTTGGAAGGCTTGTCTGCTGAATTGTGTTATTTTCTGTTGAGTAATGACTCCTGGAATTGTAATTTATTTGTGATTGTACTTTGTGATTGAATTAAGGATTCTGTGATTGACTAAATGAATCTACTACCCGGGGGTGGAGTACTTTGACTTTTGTGTTTTGTGTTTTGAGGCAAGCCTCCTTAAGGATGATTGAATGATTGAGTTGATCGAATGATTGAGTTACTAAGTGATTGATTGACTAAATGAATATACTTTGTTGAAAACTATGTGACCACTGTTGTGAAAACTATGTGGCCATTGTCTGTGATAAGTTCTTGAGTTGTGACATGGTGAATGCTGTATTTTGATTTACTGTGATAAGTTGTAATATTGTGTATTCTGTACCTTGATTTTCTCTGAATGTTTTGCTTTGATTTGTTATTAAATAAATAGAATATTCACTATATTGTGTAATTAGAACCTTGAAAAGCTATTCACAGCAGCCATCCTCTGGAAAGCTGCTCGTGCTTGGCTTTCCAGCATGCATGCTGCACCTGCTGCTGTGTGGCTGCCTCTAGAGCTCCTAGCCTGCAAATTGTAGGGGGACCAAGTGATCATTCAGAAGCTAATTGCTCTTGCTGTGACCTGCTTGGATCTGTGTCAAAGTCTTGGGTGGTGGTTCTGTGGTGAGGAATGCTAGTGTGCGAAAGCTTGTGGTGGCAGTAGAGAGGGCACCCTCCTCATAGCTGTGGAAACTGCAAAAACCCCAGCAATTTGGGACACAGCTCTCTCTACTCTGGAAACAGAGTTCTGCCATGGCAAAGAGCTCAAAAGTTAAGTAATTGTCTGGGAAGATGAGCAAGCAGAGGAATCACAATCAGACCATAGAATACTTTTGGGGGGACAAAAAGAATCAAACTATGGAATCAGAAGAAGACAACAAAGTCAAAACTTCTGCATCAAAAGCTTCCAAGAAAAATATGAACTGGTTATAGGCCATGGAAGAGCTCAAGAAGGATTTTGAAAATCAAATAAGAGAAGTGGAGGAAAAATTGGGAAGAGAAATGAGAATGATGCAAGAAAATCATGAAAAGTGAATCAACAGCCTGCTAAAGGAGACCCTAAAATACACTGAAGAAATTACCACCTTAAAAAATAGACTAACTCAAATGGCAAAAGAGGTCCAAAAAAGTGATGAGAAGAGTGTCATAAAACGTTGGATTTGCCAGATGGAAAAGGAATTTCAAAAACTCACTGAAGAGAATAATTCCTCCAGAATTAGATTGGAGCAAATGGAAGCTAATGACTTTATGAGAAATCGGGATACTACTAAACAGATCCAAACAAATGAAAAAAATAGAAGGCAATGTGTAATATCTCATCAGAAAAACCACTGACCTGGAAAATACATCCAGGAGAGACAATTTAAAAATTATTGGATTACCTTGGAGGATGGTTGAAGTGAATATATATATATGCATACATATATATATTCATGTATGCATAGGAGGGTGTATGTGTGTATAAATACATATGTGATTGTGTATATGTGTGTACATGTATACATAGAGGGCACGGGATCAATTTAATAGGAAGGGATGATATCTAAAAGATAAAATAAAGAGGTGAGAGAGGAATATAATGGTAGAAGGGGAGAGATAGAACAGGGTAAATTATCTCATATAAAAGAGGCAAGAAAAAACTTACAATGGAGGCGAAGAGCAGGAAGGTGAAAGGGAATGGGTCAACATTACTCTCATTGAATTTGGCTTAAGGAGGGAATAACATACACACTGACTTGGGTTTCTTACCGTACAGGAAAGTAGGGGGAAGGGGAAAAGAGGGGGGATGATAAAAGGGAGGGCGGATTGGGGGAGAGGGTAATTAGAAGCAAAAATTTTGAAAAGGGATAGGGTCAAAGGAGAAAATAGAATAAGTGGGAGGTGGGACAGGATGGAGGCAAATATAGTTAGTCTTTCATAATATAACTACTGTAGAAACATTTTACATAACTACACATGTACAACCTATATTGAATTGCTTGTCTTCCCAGTGTGGGGTGTATGAGTAGAGAAGAAGGGAAAGAATATGGAAATCAAAGTTTTAAAAACATGTTAAAAATTGTATTTTTATGCAACTGGGAAATAAGATATACAAGCACTGGGGTACAGAAACCCATCTTGCTCTGTTAGAAAGTTGGTGCAGGATGGGAGAGCATATAAGAGAGAGCATATGGGGGAAGGGGTTTTCAGTAGTCTTGCTGTCTTGGGGTAGGGGAAAGACAGGAAGAAAATTTGTAACTCAAAATCTTGTGGAAATGAATTGTCAATAACTAAAAATAAATAAAAAATTAATTACCAAAAATAGAGAAAAAAAAGAAAAGATCAGTCATTAAGCAATTATTAAGTGCTTTCTATGGGCTAGGCACTGTGTGAGGCACTGTGGATACAAAAAGAGGCTAAAAATAGTCCCTTCCCTCAATGATTTAACAATCTAATGGTGGAGACAATATGCAAACAAATGTATGCAAAGCAAACTATGTACAGGATGTATATGAAATAATTAACAGGGGAAAGGCACTGGAATTAAGAGGTGTTGGAGAAAGCTTCCTGTATGATGTAGGATTTTAGTTGGAATTTAACGGAAGCTAGGAGGTCAGTAATTGGACCAGAGGAGAGCATTTTTGGCTTGAGCGACAGCCAGAAAATATGCCTGGTGCTAAAAGATCGACTGGCTTGTTTGTGAAACAACCAGGAAGAAGCCAGTGTTATTGGACTGAAGAGTATATGTAAGGGAATACGGTATGTGAGGACTGAAAAGGTAGGAGGGACTAGGTTTTGATGGTTTTAAATGTCAAAAAGCATTTTACATTCGCTCTTGCAGGCAATAGGAAACCACTGGAGTTTGAATGTGGAGGAGGTGGTGGTAGTGATGGTGGTTACATAATCATTTTAGAAAATGCATTTTAAGAAAATCATTTTAGTGGCTGAATGGAAAATGGATTAAAGTAGGAAGAATTTTGAGTCAGGCTGACTCACCAGCAGGCTCTTGCAATAATCTAGGCACAAGGTGATACATTACCAGAGTGTGTTAGGGTGGTATCAGTGTCAGAGGAGAGAAGGGAACATATTCGAGAGATGTTGTGAAGGTGTAATTGACAGATCTTGGCTATAGATTGGATATGGGGTGAGAGATAGTGAGGAATCCAGGGGGTGAGAGATAGTGAGGAATCCAGGATGACTCCTAGGTTGTGAACCTGAGGAACTTGGAGGTTAATGTTGTCCTTTACAGTAATAGGGGAGGTGAAGAGGTTTGGGTAGGGCAGTTAGGGAGAAAGATAATGAGTTCTGTGTTAGATAGATTGAGTTTAAGATTTCTACTGGACAACTAATTCAAGATGTCTGAAAGACAGATTCCAGATTGGAGGTCAACAGAGACACTGAGGCAGGAAAGATAGATTTATAGATTTGAGAATCATTAGTGTAAAAATGGTAATTAAATTGGTGAGAACTGATGAAATCACCAAGTGAAGTGGTATAGAGAGCCAAGAGAAGAGGACCCAGGACAGAACATTGAGGTACACCTATGGTTAAAAGGCATGATTTGGGGATTCAGTAGAGAAGGAGTGTAGGAGAGAAAAGTAGGAGGAAAACCAGGAGAGAGTGGTGTACCAAAAACCTAGAGAGAGGAGGATTGAGTGATCAACAGCATTGTTGAGAAACAGCCGTTAGATCTGGCAACTAAGAGATCATTAGCAACTTTGAAGAAAGTTATTTCAGTAAAATAAAGTTGGAATCCATATTGTAAGGGTGAATTGATACCATGCAAAATTCACAGTTATGATTGTTGACTGTGTATTTCCCTCCGTCCTATTCTCTTTTACTTATCCTTCCAAGGATATTATCCCTTTCTCAAATCCGTATTATGACTTTTGATGACCCTTCCAATTTTGTAATTCTTTGATTTATTGGGAATATTAGACTTATTCCCAGTCAAATCACCAAAACTTGGTTGCACAGGATGGGCAGGTATGCACGAGTTAGTCTCTTCATCCTTCAAGGTAATTCCTTTGATCACATCAGGTAAATCACAAATCCATTGGCATATATGATTATCTGAAACATAGGACAGTACTCATAGAGCATGACCCAATTATGTAAAAGTGTTACTTTAAGAAAGTGCTTTCAGAGATCCAGCTCTTGAAGTCAAAGCATGATAACTCTTTCCCCTCTCCCGATCCCCAACCCTCAGCCTTTCCCTGTTCCTGAAAGTGGGAGTAGCAACTCAATTTTAAGATATAGATGGTAGTTTTCATAGCCAGCGGCAGGGACTCAGTAGGGTAGGGGATGGAAGAAAGGGGAGGATTCAGAATATGGAGATGGGGTGAAGAATTGGGAAGGAGTTGCCTTTTACTTTTTTTTTTTTTTGGAGGGGGGGAAGGCAAGGCAATTGGGATTAAGTGACTTGTCCAAGGTCACACAGCTAGTAAGTGTTAAGTGTCTGATGCAGGCTTTGATCTCAGGTCTTCCTTACTCTGTTCACTGTGCCATCTCGCTGCCCCCACCTTTTGCTTTTGTAGGATTTGAGGATCCTTTTTTAGTCTTGAGCTGAGTGCCCAGTCATTTCCTTTCTTTTCTTCTGTAGTCCTCAGATATTGGCCCACTTACTGATTCTATGATTTTATTACCAATATTTGTTACTTCAGGATTTCTCTGTTCCCTGGTGTATTGCATTCTCACTGGTTCCTCCCCTACCTATCCCTGAGGCAAGAACATAGTCCTTTCAAGATTTTCCAAGGTTTTGACTGCTAAGTAATAGTGGGAAACAAGGAATTAAAACAGACATCAAATCCCTCCTTGACTTCCCTTCATTTTTTTTTGGACCCAGTAAGCAAAACTCCACTAAGACAGTAACCAATGACTTCTTTGAATACACAAAAGGTTAAAGTAAAATTTATCTATATTTACATTCAGACTATCATGGGCAAGAGATATATAATGAAGAGAAGTAAGGCCTCAAGAAGATATGGTAATAAAGAAAAGTATGGAGACTGGTAATTATGCATTATGATACCAGAATAAGATCAACACATTGAAGCTGGGAAAGATATTGATCTGGGGGGGTAGGAGAAGGTAGGCTATTTGCCTTAGTGATTTTCCCTCTCCTCTTCCTTTTGCTACTGCCAGTTTAGCTATTGAACAGTCTTGCCTAGACCAGCCCTAGGAAGAGCAGACAAGGAGATTGGGTTAATGTGGTAATCCCAGGCAGTAGTGGGTGAAAGGAGAATGGAAATTCTAAATCATGAAAGCAGAGAGGGAAGGCAGGGCCCTGTTGCCATAGTACCATGTGTGGCTGAGGTGGCGAGTCTTTCATAAGGATTTATACCATATATATATATATATATATATATATATATATATATATATATATATATATATATATGTATGTCGTGGACTGCAAACACACACACAGAGGTGTTTGTATATATATGTATATATATATATATATATATATATATATATATATATACACATATATGAGCATTATATATGCATATGTTAGGGTTTATATGAATAGTATCCAAACCTGATTAAATACAGAATTCTGTTATATAAAAGTGTCCTTGATACCATTTTAAATTCCTCCATAATAATATTTATGATATTGTAAATATGAAAATTATATTCAAAAAATTCTGGTGGGGGCTGAAATAGCCTCCTATCTTGCTCTTACCACTGCATCTCAGTTACTGTACTGTGACTTAGTCTTGGAATACTCTCTGGCATTGAGAGGTTAAGTAACTTGTCCTGGATCATAACACCAGTGTATGAGAGGCAGGACTTGAACCCAGACTTTCCTGACTTTGAGGATGGCTCTACTATATGTCATGTTGCCTTTTGACCATTAATTACATGTCTTATGTGAAGAGGACATGTGAAGTTTCTTTTGTTTATACGAAAGTTTAATTTATTTAGAATAAATAAGATTTAATCTTTAAATTCCTTCTTATTTAATCTTTATGCTAGTAACTGGTGGGTTTCTTACATAAGAAATAGAAGACATGGCTCCTGTTTTCAAGATAGAATGTACACTTTTGAGAAGACTTGAGAATAATTACAATACACTGTCCTAATAACGCATGTTTGTTGGCTCAAAAAACTCTTCATGTTATGTTGGAAAGAACAATACTTCTGGAGTAAGAGGAATTGGGGTCAAATGCTGCTTTTCTTACTCCTGGTGTGACATAAACAAGTCACAACACCTCTGGGGCTCAATTTTTCACCTAAAAAATGGGAAGTTAAATTATAGTTTAACCTATGTCTTCTCAGGACCCTTCAATCCTTCTAGTTCTGTGATCTTTCCAGTACCTATGATCTATGATCAAACTTACTGCAAAACAGGATAGTAGTCTACTTAATGCAAATGTATATTAAAAGAATATGTACTTGTTTTCAAAGGCCTATAAATTAATAAGTTTAACATACATTGTTTCTTTATTTCAAAACTAGATCTTCTACCCTCAGGGACAAGGAAAGTATTTTTTAAATGTTTTCTTGAGTTTACATTGATCAATGTAAGTAAAATCATGAGAGGTGACATTGTACAGTACATAGAGAACTGGCCTTGAAGTCATGAAGACCTTGATTTAAGTGCTGTCTTTGATATATACTGTTTGTGTGATCTTGAGTAAGTCACCTAAAATCTTAGTGCCCCCCTAACTCCTTTCTGATTGTCTAGGCTACTGACAAGTTTCCAGTCTGTATCAATGAAAGGAGTTTCTATACTCCTGACCTGGATGAATTCATAGACCTGATCTCCTACTATATAATCACCTGTATTTACCTTGGCCGTTAAGTCTATTTCTTCTGACAATTCTGGCCAGTGATTGAGCTTTTCCCCCTAAGGTGGTCAACCTATCCAAAGCAGAAACTACACCTGACACTAGTCAGCTCTAGCCAAAGAAACTAGGATCTTCAGACTGTCTGAATTCACAAGGTTGTTTCGATGGTGGGATGTATCCTTCCATCCCAGGATCACTGTTTAGTCACCTATGTTCAAGGATAGAAACAAAAAGAAGAAAAGCATCCGGAGGTGTCAAGGCCCAGGTTTAACTTGCCTAGTCAAGCATGCGCTCTTGCTTCCACATGGGAGCAGTTGCCATGCTTCCAGGGCTGGGTGGAGGAGGATGAAGGACAGGGGCTACCTTCTTCCTAGCACTCACTGCAGATTTATGAATGACTTTGATTGATTTTAGAAATGGGAAAAGATGAGATGTCAGACACTTGTAACAAATGTGCATAGTCAGTCAAAAACAAATTCCCACATTAACCACATCCAAAAAATTTCTGTCTCATCTTGCATCTGAGTCCATAACATTTGTGTCAAGAGATAGATCCTCTGCAATCATGTTTGGTCGTTGCATTAAATAGATTTCTTAAATCTTTCAAAGTTCTGTTTCTGCAATGTTATTATTGTAAAAATTGCTCTTCTTGTTCTGCTCATTTCATCTGGCATCAGTTCATACAAATCTACTCGGGTTTTATTGAAGCCATCCCTTTTGTATTATATTTGCCAAAATAGTATTTCAATACATTTATATTTCATTATTTGTTTATCCATTACCTAGTTTACAGGCACTTCCTGGATTTCCTGTTCTTTGCTACTATAAAGAGAGCTGATATTAACATTTCTCTACATATGTGTCCTTCCTCTTTCTTTCATTGATCTCTTTCTTGTATATGTTTATTTTTATCTCTTTGCTACTACAAAAAGAGCTACCATAAACATTTTTGTACATAAGTGTTCTTTTCCTCTTTGATCTCTTTGTTTTTGACTGGTAGTGATTTTGCTGGGTCAAAGGATATACATGGTTTGTTAACTTTCTGGGTATTGTTCAGAATTACTTTCCAGAAAGGTGGGTCAAATTCATAGCTCCAACAGTACAACTATGTGCTCGTTTTCCTATAACTTCTCCAACATTTGTCATTTTTCTTAGTTTAACTTTGCCAATGATGAATGAGAATTAGAACTTCAGAGTTGTTTTAATGTACAATTTTAATTTGAAGCATTTAATTTGAAGCGTTTTTCATATGGCTTTTGTAAACTTCCTGCTCATATTCTTTGATGATTTAACATTTAATGAAATGCTCTTATTCTTATGAAATCAAATTTGTTCCCCATATATTTTGTAAAAGAGACTTTTATCTCAGCAAAGTTAAGTATAATTCTGAATGGAAAAAATTGACATTTAACGAACTAAAAGATTTTAAGGTAATTGTGATAAAAACAGCAGAACTTAAGGGAAAATTTGATATATAGCATCCAGGAGAAATATAAAGTAAACATATAAACATATAAATATATTAAACATTAAGTGTCAATTATAAGGAACTTTAAAAGTTCAAATTATTTACTTCTTACATATGAGAATATTATCAATTATTTTATGACTGTCATTTTTATTTGGCTAATTTGAAAGAAAGGCCTGAGTTGAACTGAATATGATGGGGGTGATTCTGAAAAGAGTCTATAGAACTGTATAGGGAGAGATAAAAAAAGAACAATTATACAAGTGAGGCAGAAAGGAAAAAAATTGATACACAAGAAGCTAGTAGGGGAGAGGGCAGGTTATGCTGAAACCTCACTCTCATCAGCAATGCATAACATATATATATCTAGAAGGGTATAAAAGTCTTCTACATTCAAAAAGAAATAAGAGGTCAGTGGGATAGGGTGGGAGGAGAGGATAATGGAGGGATTCTTGGAGGGCTCAGTAGGTTAAGGAATAGGAAGGCAAGGCAGTGGGTAGAAGTAAAACAGAGGAAAGAGAAGGGATAGGAATAGAGTGAGAAGGGTAAAGAGAAAAAATAGGAAGGAAGAAAATAATGCGAATGGGATGAATTTACCCATAAAATAGAAATTGATGGCAGATTAAAAATTTGAATTCAACACTATATTACTTTTAGGAAACATTAGAAAAATGAGAGATACACACAAATATAAAATAAAGGGCAGGAATAGAATTTACTATGTAAAAAAAGCAGGCATAGTAAACATCTCAGACCCAGTTAAAGCTAAAATAAAGTTAATCAAAATAGGGAAACTCACTATGTATAAGTAATATCATTCAGTATTGTTTTAGACCAGCAGTTCTCAATCTGTGGGTCGCGACCCCTCTGAGGGTCAAACGACCCTTTCACAGGGTTCCCCTAAGACCATCAGAAAACACGTATTTCCGATGGTCTTAGGAACCGAGACACTACTCCTCTATCCATCTCCAGGCAGGTCCACCCACATGCAGATATGCCCATATACGAGTATTAAAGGGTTACAGAATTAGGAAGGTTGAGAATCACTGTTTTAGACCCTTTAAAAATAACGAGACAGTATAAAATACCTGAGAGTATACCTTCCAAAACAGACACAGGAACTATATGAACATAAATATAAAACATTTTTTTATACAAATGAAGTCAGATCTAAATAATTGAAGTAATAGTTATTGTTTGTGGGAAAGTAAAGGCATTATAATTTTAAAAATTGACAATTTTACCTAACTAATCTATTTATGTAATGTCTTCCCAATTAAATTACTAAAAATTATCTTACTGAGTTAGAATAAAATATCAACAAAATTCATTTATAAGAACAATGGGTCAGGAACTTCAAAGAAACCAGGGAAAAAAAGATGTAAAGGAAGCAGATCCAGTAGTATCAGACCTTAGACCATATTATAAAGTGAGAACATTGTTCAAGTGAAAAAAGGAGAATTTTGATTATTTTAAATTAAAATTGTATAAATAAAACCTATATAGCCAAGAATAAAAGGAATGGAGAAAATTGGGGAGAACCTTTCATAGACAATCTCTCAGATAGAATGGGATTGGGTTGTAATATTGCTGTGGTGTACGAAATGATGAGTTATTTGATTGAGAAAAACATGGAAAGACTTGGACTTATGAAAGAAGATACTCTACCTTCAGAGAAACAAATGACGAGTAGAAATAAGCACAATATGGTCTTACATATATGTGTATGAGTGTATATATGTATATGTGTGTATGTTTATAGATATCTATCTGCATGTGTGTATACACACACACAAACACACACATATGTCCATACTTATTTGCAGCCTTCTTGGGGGATGGCGGGTGACCGTGAGGGAGGGGAAAAATAAAGTAAAAAGTACACAGCAAAGAACCAAAGAAAACCAAGGAAGCCAAGAAAAACTGGACAGCTTTGAAAATAATATGTAGTCTTTATAATATAGGTTTTCTTGAAATGGAAACTTACTGCTTTCTTTTGATTCCTCTCTTATGTTCTGCTATGTACATGGCAGTTTTTTTTTCTTCTTTTATATTTAGGTCTAAAATAAATTTAAAAACTTTAAAAAAGAATGCTGAAAATAAAAGTTATTTTTAAAAAATAAATGGAAGATAATAGGATGAAGTTCAAAAGGGGCAATGGCAATAGAGTGTTAGTTCAATATACACTTTAAAAATCTGTATATAATATTTTGTGATGTAATATGCCATCTTTTGTTTTCTGTTCTTTATTATATAAAAACGTTCTATGTTGATGTTTGTCGAAGTCATAATAATAATAATAAAAGAAAAAAACTAAAGGTCAGGTTGGCTAAATCACAGAGTACTAGAATAGGAGTGATATATAATGTGAAGAGCTTTAAAAGTAAAAAAAACAAAAACAAAAAAACAAGCCCCAAACCCGACTATGTTGTATCCTATAGACAAAGGAAAGCACTAAAGTTCATTGAATGGGGAAGTGACATGGTCACATCTGCACTTAAGTAAAATCATTTTGACATCTGTGTGGAAGATAGCTTAGCGTGGTGAGAGACTTGAGGAAAAGCAGCCAATTAGGAGGCCATTACAAGGTGACGAAAGCCTGAGCTAAGGTGATGACTTCAGAGATGGAGGAATTAAAATGGAGGAATGTGAGCAGCACCCTATACCCTCTTAAATCATTACATGCTAATCAAAGAAAAAGATATTCTTTTTTTTTTTGACAGAAACCATTTTTATTAATTTATAATTATCCTAAATCAAAGCATCCATTTGCTTGAAAAAAACAATGTCCAGACTGGCAGAGTTTTGGCAGGTCTTTGGATACCTTTCTTTTTCTTTTTTTTTTTTTTTTTAGAAAAAGATATTCTACTGTGTGTTTGAGAACCACGCAGTGCTAGTGCATCTGCTGGTTGTGTTTACTCCCATTTTGTCATATAAAGCTGCCACTGCCACAGTTTGACCACTTAGCAGATGCTGTTCTGCGGTAGTGTTTCTGGTCTTCACTAGTTTGAAGCTGGTCTCATTTTAGTATGAAGACCTTTGTCCTACTGACTGTGGGAAACCTCTTCTAGAACTATGAGACTCCTAGCAACATAACTTCAAGGATAATTGGATTACACACATCTACAAGGTCAAGGTTCATTGGAGAGCAAAAGGAAATTAAAGCAAAAAGAAATGAATGATTCTCTAAGGGTCAACTAGTGATTCGTTGACATAACTGAAATACAACTGGAATTTTTGTGACTGACCTAATGTGGCAGAGTTTTGGTATTTCCTTCTTCAGTGAGAATTGTGAAGATACCTGTAGATAAAATCTAAAAATATTCTTAAATTGTGAACTTTTACTTTTATACTTTTCTAAATTATGCTGTATATTACTAGTTTAGACATCAAAACACTTTTGTTACTTTCCTTCAGATTCACACCCCCGTGGCATGGTATCAACTTTTTTTGTAGTCTGTAGCCTTTTTCTTTATCATTTGTCAATTCTATTCTTATTCCACATGACATTAGTTTAGTTCATTCCTTTGAACTTTCCAAACTTTCTGTGAGTACATATTTGTCTTGTAGGGCAACCTTATCTTTTCTTTAGAGAATGCCACTTTTTTTCTATTGTCTTCCTTTCTGTTGGATCTTCATTTACATTCCTGTGAGAAATGCCTGAATCCAAATTCTTTGTATCATAATTAACTGTTCCTAAAACATGTGGATTCTTTAAACATCACTCATGCCTGATCAGCTAGAAGTTCTAGTGTCTTGAGATATTTTATAAATGAATGGGATAACTACCAGTTTATACACCGGTGTGAGGTCTCTGCTAGCTAAAAGACAAGAACCAGCAAGTTTGAATGACTTCTGCAGCCTCTGCTTCAAGGAGGCTGTTGTCTCACCTGACCCTGGATTTCACTGTAGGCTTGCCCCAAGGTAAAAAATGCATTATGTTCTTAACAATTGTGATAACCACAAGAGTATAGTACATTTACTCCTGTACCTAGTTACCCCTCATGTTATCAAGACCGTCTAGAGTTCCTCTAGCTCCATGGACTCCCCAATGAGATAATTTCCACATAGGCATCACTGGTGGAGTATCCCATTCAACTCCTTACCAATAAAGATAATAAGGCCTTTTCCCACCTACCATCTGTAAAGAGATCAATAATCCAATCATATCAGCTGCACATTTGAGTAGTACTTCTGCTGCTATTTTGCCTATCATTAAGATAATTCTTTGATCCACTTGCATACAGCAACATTCCCATTTTTTTTTTTTTTGTTTAGTTGTCTTTTAGTCATGTTTGATGCTTTGTGACCCCATTTGGAGTTTTCTTGGCAAAGATGCTGGAGTGGTTTGCCATTTCCTACTCCAGTTCATTTTACAGGTGAGAAGTTGAGGTAAATAGGATCAAATTAGTTGCTCTAGGTCAGACAGCTAGGAAGTTACCTGAGGCCAGACTAGAACTCAGGAAGATGAGTCTTCCTGACTCCAGGCCTTACTGTCTATCTACTGGGCCACCTGGCTGTCAAATTCCTAGAATGTTTCTTCAGTCTATAATCCTTCTAGCCAATTAAGTAATGGAATTGTTGGTAGCATATTCAAGAACAATGGATTTCTTGGAGACATCAAACTATTCAGTTGTCTATAGTAATAAGGAATTCCAGCATAACGTGAATTTAATCCTGTGTAGGTCCACAGGAGCAGTAAAATGACCCATTCTATCAGCTGTTAAGATTTTGGGATTTGGAGGAGGCAGATAATCTCAAATGCCTAAGGCAGGTAGATAAGCATACCTTGGAACTTATCCATGGAAGTTTTCCTGGCTGAAGTTGTTCATCTGTGTATGCAGTTAACCATAGTTTAGAAATTTGGTGGCCCAGAATGCTACCAAAGAATTGTAGTATGAGAGTTAAAGGAATGAGGTCCGTTAAAGAGCAGAGCTCATAGACATAGTTTGGGGTGGGAGGAATACTGCAATGGTTTGCCATTTCCTTCTCTAGCTTATATTTCAGATAAGGAAACAGAGGCAAACAGGGTTAAGTGGTTTGATCAGGATCACACAGCTAGTGTCTGAGGCTAGATTTCAACTCAGGTTCTACTGACTCTACGGCCTGTCCTCTATCCACTGTGCCACCACCTGTCCATTTCCTATTACTATCCATTTCTCTATTCAACAAATGCCTTCCCACCTACCCCCAAACTATGATTATGAGCCTTATTCTTTAACTCCCCTCATTCCTGTGACTTCTACTCTGCAATTCTTTGGCAGAATTCTGGGATACTCAAACCATGATGATAGAACAGATGATATAATGGGTCATTTTACTGCCATCTCTATAATTAGCTCCATAGGATTTCAGCTACCTCTCTTGGAATCTTCAGTAAATACCCTGTATTTTATTATTCTTGTGGACCTGTATTGAATTAAACCCTTATATCATGCTGGAATGCCTAATTACTGTAGACAACTGAATAGTCTGTCTTCAAGAAATCTAAAACTCCTGAATATGTTACCAACAATTCATTACTTAATTGGCTAGAAGGCTTATAGATTGAAAAATCATTCTAGGAATTTGGACATTATGTATTTTCTTAAATGACTGACTGAAACTTTTCATTGTTAATACTCTTACAGACCCAAATTTTGAGTACCCCAGCAGTGTGTTCCTGGAAGGAAGGATGAGGTCAGTTTTCATATGATCAAGACCCTTTTCTAACTGCTAATAGGAAACTAGGGCTCTAATCCCCAAGACTCCAAGTCTTACCCTCCAATCTCATAGTTTTAGACACAGCTTGCTAAATATTAAACCATTGTCTCTACACTCATAACCTGCACCAGTAGTTTTCATGTTATGGAAAACATAACCAGCATCAATTTGCCTGATTGTCCCAGGCATACTGATATACTTTGAATTCTTTGTTTTTTTGTATCAGCCCTGTGATTTCATTGTTGTAGGGAACTCTTAGTGAGAACATTCACTCTAATAGCAAAAAGAAATTTATAATTGCATAGATAATTTATTTTTTTTACTACTTTGCTATCTTTTCAAGTAAATTATTGACCTTTTTTGAGGGGAAAAAGATTTTTTAAAATTTATTTAGGTTTTTCATGGGTAAAATGGAGATAATGTAGTTAAACTGTGCCTGCTGAAAGCACTTAGAATTTCCCTTGAGAAAATTACTGTATCCGTAGCATTATTAGTAATAATTTTAAAATGGATTATAGAGGGCTAGTTGTTCTTTGTGACTGTTTTTCCACTTGTGGTGTTAGATAAATCAGTTGCTTTTTTCTTTTTAGTTTGTAAGTTACCAGCTACTAAATTTAAATTACTTCCAGTGTCCCAGTTATTTTGAAATTTAAAAGAAATTTTAATAGTACTTTACTATACTCCAAATGACGATTTTCTTTTTAACTTTTGCCTTAAGAAATTTCTTTGAGAATCTGGAATCTGGAGTTCCATAATCAGATGTTATGAATGTGTATCTATCTATCTATCTATATATGCAATTATTATTATTATTATTATTGACTACATCCAACTGGAACTTGAGATACACAGGCACTGTGGTTGGGAGATTCATCCTGCCCTACCAAAAAGTGACATAGGAGAGAATAGACTGGGGGAGGGGGGACACACTGGGATGGCTGTTTTGGGGCGGTGGGTGGGGGAAAGAGGGGGAGAAAATATGTAACTCAAAATCTTGTGGAAATGAATGATGTGAACTATAATAAAATTTAAAAAAATTAAAAATTAAAAAAGAAAGAAAAAGGAAAAAAAAGAAATTTCTTTGAATAAATCAAAATTTTCTTTAAAAAAAGGGAAAAAGAAATTTGAAATAATAAGGTTGAACAGAAATGAAAATGTGTCCCAGAAGCAAAAATCAGAAGACTTCATTGAATTGTGTTATTTATTAATATAAGGGACAGAGATTTAACCCCTATCAAGAAATCCTGCCTTATAGCAGTATTGGTATGAACTTTATAGTTGTTTGAATTAAGAAAGTATATGCTTATCTATTTCAAATGTGAAATAAGCATGCCAGGGCTAGGCAAGGAC
Source organism: Pseudochirops corinnae (assembly GCA_028646515.1). Lineage (NCBI taxonomy): Eukaryota > Metazoa > Chordata > Mammalia > Diprotodontia > Pseudocheiridae > Pseudochirops > Pseudochirops corinnae. The sequence goes on from CM053586.1 coordinate 202,374,135, forward strand.
ACAGCTGTAAAACTTTTGGGGTGGTGTATTTTAGTTAAGAAATTTAATTTGTACCCATAATTATGAAAGTGTTTTGACTGATATAATGCTAGAAATTTTAACTCTTGAAATTAACAAAATTTATTATAAATTGACTTCACTTTTGTTATTGTACTTTTTCCTATTTTTGCAGTGGTCAATAAGACAGCCATGTCCTAGGATAATAGACATATGGAGTGGTTGATGGGTTTTATTAAAACTGTAGTCAGTTTATGAAGGGTTAAATAAATGTTGGTATTTTCTGCTTTTCTGGAGAATTTTAGAATTAAAAGTATTTTGAAACCTATGAATTATAGCTTAACAATTAAAATTTTTAATTCTTAATTTGAATTTAAGAATAAGATTTTTAAAATTTTCGAAAGAACAAAGCAGCAGGAGAGAATGCAGAAAAGATGCCTCTAGAAAAGAATGCTATAGCTTTAAGATAAGGTAGTCAGGCACTTCATTGCACAAAACAAGATCGATTTTAGCAGACTCCTACTGTTAGCCTTTTTGGAGATGGATTCTCACATTGAAAATAACATTCTTGATAATAGCGGATTTTTCCCCGAAATCCACCAAAACTGAAGAAAAATCCAAGTGACTGTTTTTAGCAGCTGTGTGTCCTGGAGTTCACTGGGGAAGCTGGCTTCCTGCAGTCCCCTATTCATCACCTGCTTCAAAGGCAGCCTGACTGGCTATAGTTTGAAGGCCAGGTAGGGTGCCATTGTGCACAGTCTGGGAGGATTAGTATCAAAGCTGCGGCAACCAGGCCCTTGGTCTCAAGCTGCCATTCAGGGTAGCAGGGAGAGGCTAAGATTGGCCAAGGTCACAGTATCCAGTGTGGAGTGGACTGGGAAAGGATCCTGAGAATAGAATGCTTTTTATGAAATCATGGCGCAAGCTTGCGGCACAGCAGGTGTCCCTCAAGAACACATAAGTCTATTTATAGTGGTGTACCGTAGCTGATAATGAGATAATAGAGTCTTGTTTTTATCATTTTATTTTTAAAAGATAACTATATATGCCATAATCCAGATGAGTATTTAACTCAGATTTTATTTGAGAATCATAAAGAAACCTTTGGCCAATTTCATTGCTGTATTTTATATGTATCTACTTAAGAGAATGGCAGAGGATACTGACTATTAATTATTTATAATTTTCATCATTGCTGACCAGCAAAAGCAGGAATCAGGAGACAGTATATGTCATATGTGACATTTTTCTTTTTTATGTTGAACCATTTTTTGTCAATAATTTGCAGAGACTTAACTGAATTTGTTTAACTTATTAGAATATTAAATTGCTGCGATAAAATCCTTGAAATTCAAGGATCCTTTAGAGATGAGGTAGTAATGACGTAAAAATAAAATTTCCAACTTGATCAAATTAAGGAAAAAATTAAGCTGTACATGAGTTGTCATGACGACAAGGATGTTCTGTTGATGAACTGTACTCTTCATTGTCCAATCAGATAGTAGAGCTGAAACGGGAGCATGAACAGGAGAAGACGCACCTATTCCAGCAGCATAATACAGAGAAGGACTGCCTAGTCCGAGATCATGAACGGGAAATTGAAAAACTGGAGAAACAGCTCTGTGCTGCCAACATGGAGCATGAAAATAAAATTCAAGAGTTGAAGAAACGAGATGCACAGGTAATTAATTATCCAGAATATTTGATGAGACGGTTGCCTTAAGAAAAAGTCATCGGCGTTTACATGTATTTTCAGTATTCTTGATTCACGCTGTTTGATCATTTGCAAAACTGACATATAAATGTGATTTTTTGTTTTCTTTTGGCCCTCTCATGTTTTGTTGCTGAATAAGGTTTTAACTGCAAAAACCACAGGTAGCCAGATTAAAAATCCCATGGTGCGCTATAACTTGGCCTCCTGTTTATAATCTTGTCTCTGTTTCTTTCATGATGGATTTTTTTTAAAGGTATCAATCCCTCACCCCTCCCTTCAGCCTTAGTAAATCCCTATGAAATACATCTGGGTCAAGCCATTGCTTTTTGTTTTAATCTCTGCAGGTAACCATCAATGATTTATTTTAATATCTGACTTTTGTCTTCATTGTTGCTTTCTTTCCTTGTATTATGTATTTGATTAGATCCGTTATGTGATAATTAATTTAAAATGATTTAATTTAGTAGTTATTTCCCATCAGTTTTGTTGGTATTTTTCCTACATACAGATTACTCTCCCCACCCCACCCCCCACCCTCCAGCTTACATCTCTGTGGTCCCTGTTGGAAGCCATTTGGCAGAATAACCCCCAGCTGTGGTAGCATTTGACTCTTCAAACTTATAGATGAAATGTGCACTGTCAGCATGGAAAATGATCTTTATAAATTTTCTGATGAAAAAATAATCTTATTGTGAAGCTACGTTTTTGATATTGTGTTTTCTTATGGGTGTATTTAATCAAAGGCCTGTATGCTACCAGTTAAGCTATGCTGTGAATGTTAATTGAAGGACATTGAAGGTAAATCATAACACAGAAAATAATGTTATTACCTAGTTCCATATAGAATCGTTGTTGTAAGCTACGTCTAAAGAACCTTTTCTCTATGAAATTTTACCATAGTACTCACTCCGCAATAAGATTTTCCTTTCTCCCCACCCCTAAGATGATGTAATTCCCTGGCGATAACATCCCCCTATCTTTTTGTTATGTCTTGTGTTTAAGTAGTATAACAGTTATTTAAATGTAATAGTTCCACTAAATAAAATCGTAATATTTTGAATGGGCGTAGGAAATATAGGCGGTAATGGAGTAAGTCAGGGTTATTCGTTATTTCTTTCTCTGACTTGATTCTGGATAGTCTTTTCATTAATTTGAATAGCTGCCACCCAACAAAATCTCTACCAAAATTTATCCATGAAGGAAAATTATAATCTCTTTATATCATGATAGATTTCAAACTTTAAAAGAAGTCATTTTAGTTACCATGTATTATAATGAAATACTCAGGGGATTACTGCTATAAATTCTATAAATATTATACTTTTCTACTAATTATTGAAAGCTTTATTGAATATATGATAGTTTTTTGGAATTTACTATTTATAGTAGTTTTATAAATACTCTTAAAAAATTTAGTTTCTCCATCAATGTCAGACCATGCTATTATCTTCCATATCAAGACTGAGTTTGATGTTTAATAAGTACAGGGTTATTTTATATCACTGAATTTAGTAACTAGTACTATAGAATTCAGTTATTTACATAAACTTCCAACTACTTATCATTTTGCCATTATAAGGAAAGGTGGTACCAGTACAATCTCTAGTAACTAAATTTTGAGAAAATCTTCATGCTTTTATATATATATATATATATATATATATATATATATATATATAGAGAGAGAGAGAGAGAGAGAGAGAGAGAGAGAGAGAGAGAGAGAGAGAGAGAGAGAATCTGTTATTTAGGGTGTGGTTCAACCAGTGGTTATAAGATATGGTAGGCTTTGGAAATATTATATCAGATTTAACTCCCCTCATTCTATAATAATGAAATCTTTGACACCTTATTAGTGTCTTTTGTTATTGAAATATTAAATATAAAAGCCACAAAACCTACTCAAACAACATATTTTAGAACTATATTATCTTATGGTTTATGTGTTTGTTGGTATATTTTAATTTCTGTTTATCCCCATCCTGACAATACCAGGAAGCTGTACACAAAGGATGTTCTTGATCAAAACCTCAATCATTTTTTCTGTGAGAATACTTCATTTTTACCAAAATCCAAAGTAGTTGTCAATTTAAAACATTAGCATATGTAATACTATATTTTCAAAATATTTGGAAATGATAATTTACTTTTGGTTTTACATTGAGGATATTACATCAGGATCTTTTCCTTTAAATTACTTATTATGCTCCTTCAAGTTTATATTCTGAAAAGCATATGATTATATAGCTTAAATGCTTGACCACTGACCAGTCAAAATGAAATAATCATAGAATATATTTCTGAAAAAGATTTTCTGAAATTAATGACTTATCTTCTAAAGAAATATAGAGCAAAGACATACTATATACGAAATCTAGAAATTTAGTTTGTTTTCTCTATCTTGTTCCAAATAAGTATTTGTTTTTCTAGTTAACTAATTTGCTTCATTATCATATTAATGGATGTCTTTGTAAGAAACATTATTTAAGTACAATCCTCCCACCAGTTCCAAGGAACTAAATAAATATCCTTTATGGATGTGGTATTTTTGTTTGATAATTTTATTCTGGTAATGTTGGGATGATGATATTACTACAAATATTTATTTCCATAATTCAGCTTCTTCTTAATGTATGGTTCATTGTTATTATAATAAAGCATTAAAATGCAGAAATGTTGTCCCACAAACAAGAAATCAATAGGATTCCATTTGTTGAATAAATTTCAAAATCATGTATGGTATAATAATTTGTTTTTTTTAATAATTGAAAATGAGTATAATACTACCATGTATGCCAGCTTTCTTCACTTTATTTTAAATCACTTTAATGTGAATGAATAATTTATTTTGGTTTAATATTGCCTGAATTTTAATTGTTTTCTTTATTTTGAGAGTATTTCCATGTATTTATACTTACCTAAAGTAATTTATTTCAAAGAAGAGTCACCAACCCAACCTGTGGATCACTAGAAGCCAAAATATTTTGTAATTTCTAATCTGTTTTTCAGTAATTATAATATTTCTAAAGACAGTACATTATATTTACTACAATCCCTTTAAGAAATGATTATTTCACTTTATTGATTAACTAGTTAAATAAAAATGCCTGCAAAAACTGAGAATTGCTATCATAATTGTATATCATATTCCAATCTATTCTGAGCTAATAACCACAGTGCAATCTAGAGGTTTCAGCCGCCTCTCTGCTGCCAGTAATCTTTTGTTAAATAAGAGAAACATAAATTACAGCTCTTATGACTTCTTGATTGACCACTTGGGAACTAAATACTTATACAGATTATTTGGCCTCCTAAGTTTACAGTTGAAATGAGTATTCTTTTATATATGTAGTTTTTATATAAACCTTAAAGGTCTGCCGGTTGGAGAGGTACTCAGTTAGCTGTTCCCTATGTAAACTATTCAAGGACCTGACTCATTCCTGTAACCAAGGTAGTTACTATTGTTTGTAAAACTTAAATGAGATATAATTGCAAAAAGCTATCAGATATTGCTAAAGATTCATTAGGCTTAATATCTAATTACAATCCATTCTTTCCAGGAAAAGGAATTCTAGAACACTGGCAATAGATTTGTTTTTCTTCTAAACTGAAAATCATGATTCAAATATTATTAACTTTATATGCAATAATATATAAGTAGGTTTAGGCTTTTGAGGGGAGTGGTATTGGTTCAAATAAGTAGCTGATTTTGTTTTTAATGATTCTATAAATTAAAATCACCTGTATTTCTTTTCCTTTCCCCTTCTCTTGATAAAAGAACTCTATTCTTATAACATTTTACTTTAAAATCGTATGGCAAACTATCATCTAACAAAATAATCTGCATTGTTTCATCTATACAGCAGTAATATGACACATGAATGGACAGTGTCTTGTTGGAACAGATCCTTTAAGAATACACTTTTCTATGATCCACAAGAAAAGAATAATGTAGGACCTAGTAGTTTCCTTGTATTTCTGTCATTTGTGTGACAGTAAAGATCACAGATATCAAAATTCTGCCTGTTCTCATACATGTAGTATATCTTTACTACATATATAAACCATTTATATAAAGATTGTATAGAATTTGATATTGTCTTGATTGTTGTTGCTTTTGTTGGGGTTGGGTTTTTTTTGGTGGTAATAGTGTGCTTTTTTTCCCCACTTAGCTTCTTTGAATATTTTAAGACTCCATTCCCATATGTTCTTAAAATTGTATTTCTTCCATCATGGATTTTCTCTCTGAATCCCTGGCTTGAAGAGTTCCTATCTTTGCCTTTATTTCCATTTCTAATTCTTCATATAGTACATACACAACTGAGATGTTAAAATACAAATATTTGTTATCCAAATGTTGACAAATCTATTTTTACCATTTTTTTCATTTTTCTTCCAGTTTCACCCATAAATGATCTTGCAATGATATGACTTAGTTTGGTCTCATACAAAGGTCTCTGCAAACTCATTTTTCCTTCTACTGCTTCTCACCATTTGGAAGAACATATTGATTATAATCTTCCATCATCCTCCATATGATTGCATTGTGCAAATAAATGTGTTTTAAACCATCATTGCCCTTAGCTACTATGGCTTTCTGCTTGTCAAAGAGATTAATTATCTAGCTGTTGTGGTTTCTAAATTCTTTTGGCCTCCCTATAATGTTAATTGCTTTATTTCAGTTAAAATTACTTAGGAAATTATTACACCTTTGACATCTTTTTCTTTATATATTTACTGGTTTCAGGATCAGGAGTTTATTTGAAGAGGTCAGATTGGAGCTATTATAATTGCATGTCATATTTTATGCTCATCTTTATCCTGCTAATTTGATACTGATTTTGTGCTTTGGTCTAACAAGTCAACAGTCTGCATACTCAGTAACTAGTTAAAGATAATTCAGTTTCATTTGTGATAATGTCTAGCATTCACTGTATTAAGCACTATCCAACTCTTCTTGAAAAGAAAAAAAAAGTATCCATGATATATATGGCTTCTATGTAGTCTGTAGGCTTTGGCTTCTCTTGTTTCTTATTCTTGGTGAATGTTGACTGATTTTGGAGGAACTTGGTTCTTCCAAACTTTCCTTATTTTTCTTTATTTTATCTGTTTCCTTGCCCAAAGAATGGGCAGCCAACAGTTGATGATCTTCTCTGTACTTGTCTAAGCAATTTCTTTTACAGCAGATGTAGTCTGTTTCCAGGACCATACTAGCAGTATAGAATATGCTAGAACTCATGCTTCAGGAATCAGAATCAGCAATATACCACAATGAATTATGAAATTTCAACTTTTTAGATCTTATATAATAAGTATCTAGATGGTACAATAGATAGAGCACTGAGTCTGTAGTCAAGAAAACTCTTCTTCCTGAGTTCAAATCCAGCCTCAGACACTTCTGGACAAGTTACTTAACCCTGTTTGCCTCAGTTTCTACATCTGTGAAATGAGTTGGAAAAAGAAATAGCAAAACTCTCCAATATCTGTGTCGAGAAAACCCCAACTGGTGTTACAAAGACTTGGACATGACTGAAAAATAGCTGAATAACACATGTACTTTAAAAATAATAATTATGGAAATTCCAGTGAATTTTAGAATTGATAAACAAGAAGTAACTTCAAATTTAACTTCATGTGTTTGATGAAATAGATGATTAATTTTCACAATTAGATAAATTATTCTTCTTGAAAGATAAATGTTACATCCTGAAGATATTTATACATGTAATTGCTTTCAGCCTAATTCATATCTATAATCATTTGGATGCTATTAGCATATTTTATTTTTAGGACATTTAAAAATATGGATTAGTTTAAACTTTTAAAAATTAATTAATTTTTAGTTTTCATCATTCATTTCCACAAAATTTTGAGTTCCAAATTTTCTCACCATCTCTCCCCTTCCTCCCACCTTGAAATGGCATTAACATTATAAGGAGGCCAAAAGTATTTAGAAACCACAACAGCTAGATAATAATTGATCTCTTTGACAATATTTTAATTTCTGATTACCTCCTCTTTTTCTAGTCTACCTTCCCTTCTGTTACCTCTCCCCTGTCTTAGCTCCTTCCTCCTTACTTTCTTATAGGGCAAGATAGATTTTTATACCCCATTTCCTGTCTATCTTATTTCCTAGATGCATGTAAAAACAATTTTTAACATTTGTTTTAAAAACTTTGAATTAAAAATTTTCTCCCTTCTCTCCCCTGCCACTCTCATTGAGAAGGCAAGCAATTCAATACAGGCTATACATGTGCAGTCATGCAAAACACCTCCATAATAGTCATTTTGTGAAAGACTAACTATATTTCCCTCCATCTTATCCCACCCCTCACTTATTCTTTTTTCTCCTTTGACCCTCTCCTTTTTCAAGTGTTGCTTATGACTACCCCTCCCCCAATCTGTCCTCCTTTCTATGATCACCTCCTGCCCTTTCCCCCCTTACTTTCTTGTAGGGTAGGATACCCAAGTAATTGTGTATGTTATTCCCTCCTTATGCCAAATCTGATGAAAGTAAGGTTCACTCATTCCCTCTTACCTCCCTCCTCTTCTCCTCCATTGTGAAACCTTTTTCTTGCCTCTTTTATGTGAGATATTTTACCCCATTCTATCTCTTCCTTTATCCTTTTCCCAATATATTTCTCTCTTACCTCTTAATTTTATTTTTTAAATATCATTCCTTCATATTCAACTCACCCTGTGCCATCTCTCTCTCTCTCTCTCTCTCTCTCTCTCTCTGAGTGTCTATCTATTATCTCCAACCACCTTAATGCTGAGAAAGGTCTCGAGTTACAAATATGATCTTTTAATGTAGGAATGTAAACAGTTTAACTTTAATAAATCCCTTATGATTTCTCATTCCTGTTTACCTTTTTCGTGATCCTCTCAATTCTTGTATCTGAAAGTCAGATCTATTCAACTCTAGTCTTTTCATCTAGAAAGCTTGAAAGTCTTCTATTTCATTGAATATTCATTCCTCCCCACCAAAGAATTTTACTCAGTTTTTCTGGGTAGGTGATTCTTGGTTTTAATCTTAGCTCCTCTGCCTCCTGGAATATCATATTCTAAGCTCTTCAATTCATTAATGTAGAAGGTGCTAGATCTTGTGTTATCTTGATTGTATTTTCATAATACTAGAATTGTTTCTTTCTGACTACTTGCAATATTTTCTCCTTGACCTGAGAACTCTGGAATTTGACTACAATATTCCTAGGAGTTTTCCTTTTGGGATCTCTTTCAAGAGGTGATTCGTAGATTCTTTCAATTTCTATTTTCCCTTCTGATTCGAGAATATCCGAGAAATTTTCCCTGATAATTTCTTGGAAAATGATGTCCAGACCCTTTTATTGATCATGGATTTCAGGTAGTCAAATAATTTTTAAATTATCTCTCCTGGATCTATTTTCCAGGTCTATGGGTTTTCCTATGAGATGTTTCACATTGTCTTCTATTTTTTCATTCTCTTGGTTCTGTTCTTTTTTTTTTTTAAATAAATAAATTAATTTATTTTCTTGTTTACATCATTCATTTCCACGAGATTTTAAGTTACAAATTTCCTCCCCATCTTTCCCCTAACCAACACCTCAAAACAGCCATCCCACTGTATAACCTCTCCTCCAATCTGCTGTCTCCTATGTCCTCACCCTTGCCCCTCTGACTTTCTGGTAGGGCAGGATGGATTTCCCTACCACAGTTTCTGTATATCTTAATTCCCAGTTGGATGTAGTAAATAATAATAATAATAATAATATATATATATATATATATACATATATACATATACATATATATATTTTTAAACATTCGATTATAGAACTTTAAATTCTAGATTCTTTCCCTTCCTCCCTCATCTTCCCCCCCCCC
>CM053586.1:202384205-202401356 GCA_028646515.1 Pseudochirops corinnae
TAATAAAACAAAGATAAGGAAATTAAATGATTAAGAATATGCAGAGAAAAATTATCAATATTTGCAGATGGGAATTTTAGTAATTCTAGAGATTTAACCAAAATTAACTGCAATAATAACTTCAGTAAAGTAGCAAAGTACAAAGTAATTATTACAAAATATTATCAATGATTATTGTTTTGTAGCATAGTTTAAGTAATTGACTCCTACCTTTCAGATTAAGTAAACAAATCTCAGAAGTCATAGAACATGGTGCTTGACAAATCCAAGGACAACAAATACTGGGATGAGGATACCCTAACCAATAATAACAACAACAATAGCAACAATGACAACAACAACAAAATGCTGGAAAATTAAAAAGTGATCTGGCCATAATTAAGTTTACAAAACATATTATACCATAATACACAATAAGTTATAAATGGATCCATGGCCTAAGCATAAAAGATATTATCATTTAAAATGTAGAGAACACAAAAAAGAGACAACATTCCAAACAGAACCTGGAGGGAGCAGGAACAGGGGTAAAGGGAGAGACAGGTGATGACAACTAAACAATACAAAGTTGAGATCATAGAATGAAGTTAAGTTTGAAAAGCTTTTCCACAAACCAAGCCACTTAGAAATAGAACTAAAGCAGTTAATAAGAAAAAAATAACTTGTAGCAAATATCTCTGATAAAGGACTGATATCTAAAATATATAGGGAACTAATAGAAAAACAAAACAACCAAAGCCATTCCCCAAAAGAAAAATATTAAAAGAACACGTACAGGTCATTTTCAAAGGAAGAAATATAAGCTATCTAATAGCAACTTTTTAAAAAGTAAGGTTCTACTACATAAGTGCCAGACTAGCAATGATGACAAAAGATGAAACGGTAAAGGTTGGTGGCACTGTGGGAGGGCAGATGTGCTAATGCACCATTGGTTAAGCTGTCAGTTCATCCAAACTTTGTTGAAAATAATTTGGAAATACATGCAAAAAGTCACTAAATTAGAATGTCCTTTTTTCTTATGAATGCCACAAATCATATAGTCATGAAAGAGATAAAAAACACAGAAACAAAACTCCACATAACAAAAATATTTGTGGCAATACATGTTGTTATGGCAAAGAATTAGAGATAAACTGACTAACCATCAAATGGAGAATAGTTGAATGAATTGTGATAGATAAATGTAATGGGATATTATTCTGACATAACTAATGACAAAGATAGTTCTAAAACAAGAAAGAGATTTAGCAAATGAAAAGAACTATAGACCAGGATCATAATAATTAATGATAAAATTAATAAATTCCAAAATGTTAAATAAAATTCTGATTAAAAAAAAAGACCACACTAATTTATAATACAAAACAAAACAAAACAAAAAAAACGCACCATTCATTATAACCAATTATACTAGGGATGCAAAGACAGTTCAATACTAGGAAAACAATCAAAATAATTAATCGTATTAAAAAAGATATTCAAAACCACATGATTATTTCAAGATGATGCAGAAAAAACCTCCCAGAAAGCATGATATTCCTTTACATTTAAAAAAAATCTTACAAATAATATTACAAATTTGGAGAAACTTTAGAAGACTTGTAGGAACTGATGGAAACTAAAATTAAAATTATCAGAACAATTTGCAGTATTAAAAAAGAAAACAACCTTTGAAAGACTACAGAACTCTGATCAATAACTAATCATGACTTCAGAAGATTAATGATGAGGTTGCCTTCTACTTTCTGGTGAAGAAGTAATGGATGAGAGATGCAAAAAAGATATGCATTTTCTGAAATGTGAAAGTTGTTGTTGTCATTGTTGGTGAAGAGAGGATTCCAATTTGTAGAATGGGGAGGAACTAGTGAATAGTGATAGAGATTCAAATAAAAAAGAAAAAGCAATAAATATTAAAGAATTCACAGAAGAAAACAATTCAGAAGGGAAAATGAACTGGGCAATTTTGAACCATGTGAAATTTAATATATACTATTAAATAATCAAAAGTAACAGAAGTTCAGGATTTCATTACATATACAATCGTCCATTTTGTTATGAATGAATAGAATGAAATCTTCATTTTTCAAATAATAAAAATATTCACAAAAATGCAGAATTGAATCAAATAATACATCATTATATCTAGGATGTCTGATGTTGTCAATATAGAAACAAACAAAATATATTCAAAGAAGGAAGGAAACAAGCATTTATTAAGCCCCTACTACATGGCAGGCACTGTGCTAAGTGCTTTACAAATATTGTCTCATTTAATCCTCACAACAACACTGGCAAATAAATGCCGTTATCATCCCCATGTTACAACTGAGGAAACTAAGGCAGACAGAGATGAAGTGACTTGCCTAGGGTCACACAGCTAGTAAGTATTTGAGGTAGGATTTGAATTCAGGTCTTCCTCACTCCAGGCCCAGCACTCTATATCTACTATACAACTAAATCAAAAGACAAAAAATAGTTGGGAAAATGCCTGACATACCTACAAACAAAACAACTAGATTAAAGAGTCACTAAACATATAAAACTTGAATCAAATAGTTTGTAAATTTCAGAATGTATTTCAGAAAGAGCATCAATGAAGTGAATGAGGTAAAGAAATCATATTAGAAAAAGGATCAGAGAAAGAGTCGAAGAAAAGAGGAGAGTTTTTAAATTAACAACTTAAGAGAAGAAAAGGGGAGGGGGTAAGAAAGGAAGAATTAAATAACTAAATAAAAGAAATCACAAACAGGAAAATGTTGAAAAATAGGAGAGGAGAGGTAAAAGAAAGAAAAGAGCCTTCAGAAAAAAGATTATATCAAAGTAGATTAAACAAAATTAATACTAGGAAAAAAGTGATAAATTTAAAAAGAACCACAAAAATATACTAAATTAAAAAAAATACTAAAGACAAATGGAGATAAGTCTCAAAATTTTAAATGTGAATAGATTAAACAGTTTAATAAAATAAAAGAGGGCTGCGGCAGCTAGGTGATGCAGTGAATAGGGCACCACCCAGGGAGTCAGGAGTCAAATCTGGCCTCATATGCGTGACACACTTACTAGCTGTGTGACCTTGGGCAAGTCACTTAACCTCAACTGCCTTGCCTTCCCCCCTCAAAAAAAAATAAAAGAGGGCAGAAAATTGCAAAAGAAAATGAAGCTTTCAATCTTTTTAGTGCTTACAAGAAACATATGTAAAAAAATATTCATATAAAATAAAAATTAAAGGCTAGAATGAAATTTACTATGGATCAAGTGAAGCCAAAAAAGCAAAAGTAGCAACTGTACTATCAAAAAACTAAAACTAAAAATTTTTCATAGAAATAAAAATAAAGAAACTGTGTTATGGTTTAAAGCAGCAGTTCTCAACCTGTGGGTCACAACCCCTTTGGGGGTCGAATGACCCTTTCACCTAAGGAGACGCCTAAGACCATCGGAAAACACATATTTCCGATGGTCTTAGGAACTGACACTGCTCCTCTATCTATCTCCAGGCGAGTCTGCCCACATGCAAGTACTAAAAGGTTCCAGCATTAGGAAGGTTGAGAACCACTGGTTTAAAGAAATCAATACAATGAACCAATATTGCATTAGATGCTCCAAATGCTACAGCCTCTAAATTCAAAAAGGAAAGTTAACTGAATTACAAAAAGACATCAGAATAATAGTGGGAGACTTTAATGGTCATCTTAAGAGTTAGATACATCTAAAAGAAATATTTTTTTAAAACCCAGAAAATATAGAATTGAACAAATTGTTAGAAAAATTGCAGCTGAAAGGCCTGTGGCACACTCTGAAGGGCACCACTAAAGAAAATAAACATTTATCATTATGATATGATACATTTATAAATAAACCAAAAGAATTAATACCCAAATTAACAACATCAAAGATATATTACACAATACAAGATATGACAAGAGTTATCTTTAACTGTATGAAAAAATGTATCTATCTAAAACCAAAAGTAAGTATGATATATAACAAAGACATGTAAGAAGCTTTTTCAGTAAATGCAGCAGTAAAGCAAGGTTGTTTCCTTTTCCAACAGTTCTAGAGAAGCTAGCAATAGCAATAAGATAAAAGAAAGAACAAAAACAGAAAGAGGCAGAGGAAACAAAACTATTCCTATTTGTTAATGACATGGTGGTTTACTTTAAAAGATCTCAGGAAATCAGCAAAGAAACTAATTGAGACAACAGTTTTAGAAAAGTTGCAGTCTATAAAACAGACCTTCCAAATAAAAAGTATTTCTGCATATTAATAAATAGAGAAGTTAATAATAGAAAGGAAGCTCAGCAAAAATGCAAAGAAGAGAGGGTATGCAAAAGGAGGTGATCACTGCTGTAATATGCTGAAGAGGTCAAAAAGGATAAAGATTTAGAAGAAACCACTACTTCTGGCAGCTGAGAAACAATGGCGTTCTACCTCCTACCCAGCAATAATAGCAGAGGACAAAAGACAGGAATATTCAACGTTGATAGTACTAAGGAAAGACAGGCACACTAATGCATTTTTGTTGGAGACGTGAATTTGCCTTACCATTTTGGAAAGCAATTTGAAATTCTGTGAAAAAAGTGCTGAAAATGTTCATATCCTTTGACCCAGAAATCCCAGTGGGATCCATAGTTATACTAGATATATACCATAAGGAGGTCAATGGCAAAAAGACATACTTCAGCTATACCAATACTTTTAGAAGTAGCAAAAAACTGGAAACTTAATGTATGCTAATCAATTGGGACATGGTTAAACAAGTCATAGTATATAAATGTATAGAAATATTACTGTTCTAAAAAAAAGAATGAACATGATGCATATACAGAAGCATAAGAAGACATGAACTACTACAAAGAGAAAAAAATACACAATGAATATAAGAATGGAAATGGAAATAACAACAAAAACACAGGATTAAATGCTGTAAAATCAAGCTTGTCCTCAAGTAATAGATATAAAAAAAGGTATGTCCCTCGCTTCTTTACAAAGTGGGAGACTTGAGCATAGAACACTTTATATAGAACCCTATATTTTACACTGTATCAGTTGGGTTTGCTGGAGTGTTTTTTCTTTTCCCTTATTTTATTCTTTGTTATAGAAGGTAGCTCTCTGAGAAAGGGCAGAGAAATGGTTACACTGTAAAAATATACATGATAGAAAAACATTTATTTAAATAAATAATGAGCTAAAAGGGAGTTATCAGTGAAAGAAAAATATGAAAATTGTCTTTTAAATCATAAGGTCTGATCTACTTTCCTCACAGCCTAGATTTCAAAAGGACAATTTTCTTTCCAAAAAAAAAGTGGGGGGAGGGTTTGCCTCAAAATTCCATTTTATGTTATGTGTAAGACTAAAAAAAAAATACTTCATATAGTTCTTTTGCTTTTAGATAAAATACTGTATATAAGAGGAAAGGAGAAAAAAAAGGAAAAGAGAAAAATCTGAAGCTTACAATTAAAAAAAGACAATTATTTAAAAATACGATTCATACATCAAGGTGAAAGAATCATGACTCTTTTGTTTTTGTTTTGTTTGTTTGTTTTTGCTTTTTTTGGAGGGGAAAGCAGGGCAGTTGGGGTTAAGTGACTTGCCCAAGGTCACATGGCAAGTAAGTCTTAAGTATGTGAGGCCGAATTTGAACTCAGGTCCTCATGACTCCAGGACTGATGCTCTATTCACTGTGCCACCTAGCCTCCCCAAGAGTCATGACTGTTAATAGAACTGGTATTCTTATGATTTAGAGCAGGGCTTCTTAAACTTTTTCCATTCCTGACCCCTTCTCACATTATTGTGGTTGCATGGCCTGAGGGCATGTGCAATGTGATGTACATATCCTTTGTGTCTAGAACCAAGTTTATAGTGAAGTTGCATGATGCAACACACACAAATGCTACCAAAAACACCTTGGATTCATTATGCATTTGAATTTTCATTAACTTTTGCTCCTTTTGCATTCAAAAACCTTTTACTGCTGCCAAATTTTTCTCAACACCATAAGGGGTCACAATCCACAGTTTAATAAGAACTGATTTCGACTATACCTGGTTCATATTTTATAGCTAACAATTCTTTTAAAGTTAAAATTAATGGACTAATATTCATTCATATGTGCAAATGTGAATATATGTATACATACATATAAATGCTTTCTGATTTGAGCAGCTTGTGTTTCATAAAATGTACAACTCAACACTAATTTGGCAGTTAATTAGCATACTCATGCACTTATTCTGGGGGGTCTCATAGTCATACTTAAATCAAGGGGCCCTTCTTTATTATATCCTGCTGGAATAGACCTGACAAGTAATTCACTTTTCTATAGACTGTCTCTCAGGCTTCTTAAGGAGTTCTTTTCTTCAGTGAATTTTGTGCCCCTTTTGCCATTTGGTCAATTCTGTTTTTTAAAGGGTAATTTTCTTTAGTATTTTTTGTGCCTCTTTTACCAAGCTGTTAATTCTCCTTCCATAATTATTGTGCATCATTCTCAAATCTTTTCCCAATTTTTCCTCTACAATTCTCATCTCTTTTAAAAAAAAACTTCTAGGAATTCTTGTTGGGTTTTTGTCCAATTAGCATTTTTCTTTAAGGATTTTTTTGTAGCTGTTTTCAGTGTTGTCTTCTGAGTTTGTGCATTGGTCTTCCCTGACACCATAGTAGCATTTTATAGTCAAATTCTTTTTATTGTTGCTTGCTCACTTTTCTAGCTTATTTCTTGACTTTGAACTTTATATAAAAGTTGGGCTCTGCTTACCTGGGGTTGGAGAGAAAATGTCCCAAGTTTTAGGCTTTTTTTGTGCTACTATTTTCAGAGCTAGTTCTGGAAGTCTGCAAGTTTGGGGTATTTCCAAGGTGGTGTGATGCTGAGGAAGGTATAGTTACTAATCTCCCGATCTGTATTCTGGTCTGTACCTAGGAATACTGCCTGGTCCTCTGTAGCTACAAGTATTAGTACTCCTCTTTACCTTGGACTATAACCAGGGACTCTGCTCCCTTCTGACTGACCACTAGGACTCCTTTCTACCCTGGAACTACCACCTAAAACCACGTATGGACAACAGCCAACTGGCATCAGTTGTATGCAGTGACAGTTTCTTTTTGACCAGTTGTCTGACCCCTTTACTACCTCTGGGCTAAGAGCTCCTGAAGTAGCAGCAGCTACTACTGTTCTGCATGCTATATCATCACATGTGTGGGCTCCAGACAAATCTCCACCCTGATGTCACTGACTTCTCCTTGTCAACCTCTTAAGTTTTCTTAGGCCAGAAAAATGTCTCACCACCACTTTTTGCTGGCTCTGCCACTCTAAAATGTGATTTCAAGAAAAATTTTAAAGTTGTTTGGAAGGGAGTATTGGAAAGTTCAGCTGGGTGACTGCCCTTAATCCACCATCTCTTAGGTTTCAATATAAGTCAGAGCATCTTAGAAGATTTTTTCCTCATCTGCAAAATGGGGATAAGAATACTTGCATCCCTTAACCCAAAAGGTTGCTGCCAGGAAAAAGTGTTATACATCTTAAAGAGCTATAAAAACGTGAATTATTATAGTAAATAAGTAATTCAGTGCAAGAAATACTTATCAACTGCTCATTGCATGTAAGGAATGAAGTAAGACCTGAGCTTGTAAATTAAAATTAAATAGTACCTGCCCTAAAGGAACGTATGCTTTTCTGGAGGTGTATGATATGTACAGAGCTAAATAAATTTATATTCAACATAACTGAAAAGGGAAGAAGCACTAAAAGTTAGAGATAATCAAGAAACCCCTCCTAAAAGGGAATGGTATCTCAAATGAGTTTCAAAGAAAGCTAGTGACTTTATAAGGACGCAGTCAGGAAAGGGCATATTTTAGAGATGGAGAACCACTTATATAAAAGCAAGAAAAAGGCTACCATTTATGGAGAATAATTAGCATGCCAGTTTAATTACAACAGACAGTGTATGAAAGAGAGTTATACAAAATAAGACAGGAATGGTAGATGGGAATTATATTGTAGAAGATTTTAAATGCCAAAAAGAAGATTTTTGAACTTTATACTAGAAGCAATAGGCTGATACTGAAGATATTTTAGCGACATTTTCAGAAGTATGTTTTAGGAATAGCAATTTTGCATCTGAATGAAAAATGTTTTGGAAAGAAGAGTAGAAGCAAGAAGGAGGATAAGACGATTTTAATGGTCAAGGTTAGAAGTGATGAAGGCCTGAACTTGGGTAAAGGATATCTGAGAAGCAAGGAGACAGACATATAAAAAATATCACCCACAAAGGAGTAGGTCAGAATTTATGAGAGTGAGAACAAAAACCCATTTCAGGAACTTCATATAATATCATCAACGATGCCAAACCATTATTGTTGTAAAATTCAATGTCTTTAAAAATTAATACTTTTTCTGGTTCTAATATAACTGGATTCTTTTTTAACTAGTATTTTATTTTTTCTAATTGCATGTAAAGACAATTTTAAATGTTCATTTTTTAAAAACAATTTGAATTTTAAATTTTTCTTCCCCCCTCCTTCTTCTTTTACCTTGCTAAGAGAGTAAGCAATTTGATATAGGTTATAAGTGTGCAATCATATAAAACATTTCCATATCTGTCATGTTGTTAAAGAAACAGATGAAAAGGAAAAAGCACACAAACAATAAAGAAACTAAAAATAGTATGCACTGATGTACATTTTAGATCCCATCAGTTTTTCTCTGGATATGGACAGCATTTTCCACCATAAGTTAAGTCCTTTGGAACTGTCTTGGATCACAATATTGCTGAGAAGAGTGAAGTCATTCATAGCAGTTCATCAAACAATAACACTGTTACTGTGTACAATGTTTAACAGCAAGTAAAGGGGATTTTTTTGCTGTTTTTCTTTGTGTGTCATTCAGTTTCCCAGTCTCAGTCTTATAAGCCTCTGCACTGAGCCAATAAGACATGTGCAAGTGGGTTCTAACCAATTAGATGCTGAGTAGAATTGTATATAAAAAGAGCCAATGTTGAGAAAGCAGGCATTAAGAGAGCCAGCCTTGAGAGTGAAATAGCACTCAGAGAGAGAAGCAGCTTGAGTGGGTGGAGGGGCAAGACCTCTGAGAGTGGAGAGGAATCCTCTAAGACTGAAAAGGAAACCTTTAAGAGCTAGGAGGAGACTTCTGAGCCAGGAAAGGAAACCTCTAAGAGCTATCTTTTCTCATAGCACAACCTCTGAGAGTGGAGAGGAGACCTCTGAAAGTGGAGAGGAGACCTCTGAGAGCAGAGAGGAGACCTCTAACAGCAGAGACTTGCTGAGGGAGCCTCTGAACTTTGAAAGCAAATAGAGCTGTGGGACAGAGACCTGCCCATGGTGTGGGACTTAGCTTGAGCCCCTTTTGAAAGCTGTTGAAGTGAACTGAGATATTATTACAGAGCTCTGGACTTTGGAGGTGACTTGACATGATGGTGCTAGTGGTGTGTGTCAGGTTTGTTGTTACCCTGTTAAGCTTTGTTTTCCTAGAGGCAGAAGTTGTGGGTAGGAGGACCTGAAACCTGCTATAAGGCAGGAGCAGGAAGAGGTTGGAGTAGAACAGTTCCCATGAACTAAGACATGGAGCAGAAGCAGAGAGCTGCCTATATGTGAATCCAGGCGAGAATCAGAATGGTCAGCCCACAGAGGAAGAGCTATAAGACTTGAAAGTCAACCTCATGTTAAAATAAAAGAGGACTTTACTTGGACACTTGATATTGATTAAGGAGATTGTCCTTACTGTGACCTAGGGGTGGATGGTATGCTATTTTCTGCTACCCCTTAAGGATATTTCATGCTAAAGAAAAACCTAGCCTAGGACTCACTGATTTTGGGAATGCATTGATATATGCTATGTAGTGTGTTGTGCTAAGGAAGACCCTAGCCTGTGATCCCCCAATTGTGTAAACAAGGATTTGGGGGAATGTTACTGAATGCAATGATATATGCTATATGCCATATGACATACTGAGTGTTATGAGATATAGATAGATAGATAGATAGATAGATAGATAGAGATATATGTGGAGAGAGTGAGAGAATGATACATGCTGCTTAAGGATATTGCTATGAATGTTATGCTTTATTGAACAATGTTTAGTTCTGAATAAAGAGTTCATTATACTATCGAATTAGACCCTTAAAATTATTCACAGCAGCAGTCCTCAGGTGTGCTGCTGTGATTGGCATTACAAATGTTATCCTGATTCTGCTTATTTCACTCTGCATCAGTTCATGTAAGTCTTCCCAGGTTTTTATGAAATAAACCTGCTCATCATTTCTCATAGCACAACAGGATTCTATTATATTAATGTATCACAACTTAAGTCTTCAGCTATTTCCCAGTTGATGGGCAGCCCCATAATTTCCAATTTTTTTGCCACCATAAAAAGAGCTGCTATAAATATTTTGTATATGTATGTCATTTTCCCTTTTGCCTGATCTCTTTGGGATAAAAAACTTAGTTGTGGTATTGATGGGGTAAAAGGGTATGCAAAGGGTTTTATAGTCCTTTGAACATAGTTCCAAATTGATTTCTGGAATGGTTAGATCAATTCACAATTCTACCAACAGTGCATTAGAGTCCAAATTTTCTCATATCCTCTCCAACATTTATCATTTTCCTTTTCTGTCATATTAGGTATAGAGTGGTACCTCAAGTATTTTAATTTTCATTTCTCTAATCAATAGTGATTTAAAGAGGTTTTTTTACATCACTATAGATAGCTTTGATTTCTTCTTCTGGAAACTGCCTGTTCATATCTTTTGACCATTATTCAATTGTGGAATGACTTGTATTCTTATAAATTTGACTCAGTTCTCTATAATGAGAAATGAGCTGTTTATCAGGGAAACTTGGAAAATTATTTCCCAGCTTTCTGCTTTCCTTCTAATCCGTGGTTGCACTGGTTTTGTTAAAAGTGATCTCTTCCTTTGTTGAATTATCCTAGAGGCTGTATGTGGATGAGCACTTTTCCCCATCACATGTTAGCTTATATCAGATTCCCTTGTCAACCTTTTTTATTCCCTTTAGTAGATTTTTAAGGGCAGGATCCATCATCTTTCATCTTTGAAACCCCAAGAACCTATCATAATGCACTGACGACTAATTAGGCATTTAACAAACGTTAACTGAATGAATGAATAAATGAACCTAATAGGGCAGAGGTCAGATACCTTCTTAGGCTTCCGTCTTGGAAGAAATACCTATGATTACTAGGCAGATGACAAGGAGAAAATGAGAGAAAAAAAAAAACGAGAGAAAAAAAAAAACGAGAGAAATAGACAAACAAGATAACCAAGACTGAAAACCAGGATATATGATTAATGAGACTGAGTAGAATGTTATGTAATGCACTTCCCTGGTATGTAGCACAGATTACCTTGTCCTGAAGTAGAAAAAAGAGAAAAAATATATTCCATATAATTTGCCCCTTTCTCTGAGGTTCTCCAAGTTTTTAAAGAGTTTTCTAAGTACATGTCCCTTTGCTAGAAACTAGGAATCTTTTGATATGAGAACAAAGGAGAAAAATTAATGGTAATAAAAGGATAAAAAAAATTGACAAAAATTGAGATAAATTTCAGTTTAGCTCTCCACAATACCTTCATTTTAACTTTCAGAGGGAATTAGTAAATGAGGATAGCAAACACCATAAAATAATTTTTTCTATTATTTAGGGTGACTTTTATCTGGACACAGATTGGAAATATCATTTGTTATAATGGACTATTAAATGTGAGGAAATTCTTAGAAAAAGATCAACAAAATACAATTTTATGGATTATGACATGGATATAAGAAATAGCTTTGATAAAGAAAACCTTTTCTTATAATGAGATTTTAGCAATAATTCACATTCCATTACTGAGAAAAAAATCTAAAAAGTTCTATCCATCCATCCATGTATAGATATAACTATTATAACAATCATTCTAGCTTTTTTTATGATGAAGAATCAAGTAATATTCCTTGCTTATTTTCCATCAAAGAATCTAAAGGATTTTAATATAGCACTATAAAAAAGTGAAATATGTTCTGAGTATTTTAAGATCAGAATGTATCAACCTCAGAGAGTGAGTTTCAGAAAGGATGGCACAGTGACCTCACCTGCTGTTTCATTTCAGCATAGACTTTCTCGGAGTTCAGCTCAACCTGCCGCTTAAACTCCTCTAGGGCAGCATCTGCCTGCTGGGCCTGTAGCCTCTGTATCTCAGTCACCCGAGTCAGCTGCTCCTCCTTCTCCCTAGAAAATTATAGAAAATCTTCAAAGTTCAAATATCAAATAAAAGAGCAACTATACTTGTATTTAAAAAGCCTTTAGCTCTCTTCAAATTCATATTCAAGTTTGAATTTCCTGTCTCAGTTCACAACTAAATTTCCCCTTAAAACGACTAAAGAATATAATAGTTACCACTAGAGAGACACAGAAATTATCCTAACACTGAACTGTAAGGGAGTAAAAAGATGACTGGCATCCTACTTTTCAGGATTCCCTAACCTTTAGTGAATTTGCCTAAAAGAAAAGCACACAATCATCAAACCACTTCTTCATTCTTTCAAACAAATTAGTTTATTTGTAAATAGGCAGAAAGAAGGAAGGTATCAAGCATTTCTCGTGTGCCTATTATATGTCAGACACTTTGTCAAGCTCTTCATAAATGTTATCTTATTTAATCTTCATAACTCAGGGAGGTATGTACTATTATTAACATGTCCATTTTATAGCTGAAGGAACTGAGGTAGTCAGAAGCAGCTGTGTGACTTGCCCAGAGTCACACAGCTAGTTAATGCCTAAGGCTGGTTTTGAATTCAGATCTTCCTGCCTCCAGGCCCACTGGAATCTATCCATTGCCTCACCTCATTAGCTGTGACAGATGAAACTTAAAAAAAAAAAAAGAGGATCTGAATAAGAGTGAGACCAGGAATGGGAAACCTGCAGTCTTGAAGCGACATATGACCCTCTGGGTTCTCAAGCGTGGGCCTTTTTCTGAACTGAAACTTAACAGAAATCCTTTGGGGATTTGTTCTGTGAAGCTTGGGTTCAGTCAAAGGACCTAGAGGACAGGCCTTGAGGCTACAGGTCCCCCATCCATAGGTGAGACTATTTACAAATGAGTATAGAAGAGAATGTTAAAGAACAACTGTCAGCTGTCAAACAAGTTTATCCCCAGTGTTTATCTCCTCAAGCCCTGGAGAGTCATGGAAATTGGAACCCTAAGAATGAATAAGAAACATATAATGGGGCACAAGTGGGCAGCCATGGCCTGATGCAAGGGCAAGAAAGAATGTAACCACTGCCTCCAACATCTTATTTTGGGATTGTTGAACACATGGAAAGATAGAGGAGCAATCAGGCTAAGGCCGTGGAGTAGGCCTGCTACAACACTACCAAAACCAAAAGAAATGGGAAGGGGGACAAATGCCAAGATGCCAAGACAAAAGCTATAGCTAAACTACAGAGAAGCCACATGGAAGAGATAGAAAGAGGCCTGTGTCATTTCTACTGCTAAGAACAAAATTGGTAAATCGATACTATTCCACCTTTTGCTACACTTTTATTCTTGCCTTATCCAAGAAGAATGTTGAGAATGTATCCCCACTTTTTTATTCTTAAGAGGTTTTTAAAAAACTTATTATATGGCCATTTTATAACCAATTTATCTAAAATTTTAAAAAAGAAATGTGGTAAATCATTGGACTATGGATTGCATTATATGCTTCATTTCCCCAATGTAACTGACAGAGGAGGAAGAGGTGGTAAAGTACACAGGAGAGAGATGTAGCACATAAAAAAGTGAGGTGTATATTCACCAGAAAAAAAAATAAATTTCCTTTCAAATTTCTGACACCTATCTACCTAGGGGGATATAGCACCAATACAATATCCACAGCACCGATGGCGATTGTAAATATACCAGGATAGTTCTAAATCACAAAATATAACAGACTCTCCATATAGAAGGCAGAAGCAAAACATTTATTCAGATACCAGAAAACTGAATCCCTAAACCAGAAAGTCAATTCCATCATAGCACCAAAGAAGTTACTATACCATAACACAGCATAGAGCCACACTATCCTTTAGCCTTCTCACAAACCAACACTCACAAGCCTAGCTGTCTCCCGGAGTGTGTCCTCTCCTCCCTCCAGCTCTAACTGCTCTGACTTCCAGATTCCTGTGGGCTCTGCTCCACCCTTCAGCAAACTCCTCCCACCACAGTTTGCATTGTGATTACATTCAGTCTACTGGGGGCAAGGAGGATCTTCAAAGCAGGAAAGATCTTCAAATTTCCTTAGGTTGATTAAGGGGCAGGGAAGATATTCAAATTCCCATTACCATTACATTCAGCCCCAAGATCTTTCATGTCCTTTACACTGCAAAAATACATTAACAATACATTTCATTACATAGGTTAATGGGAGTTTAAGGGTAACTGGTGACAACAGAATTTTATAGCAATATAACAGGGATAATAGAAAATAAGCATAGAAAATGATATCATAGGGTGATGGCTTGGGATAAGGTGAAGGTCTCTTCTCCCACAGCTACTTCCTGCTGAAATTGGGCATAGAGCTGTCACTGCTCCAAAAGGAAGCATTCAAGAGGTTAGTTCTTTAGCTGGCATCTGAAGCTTGGTCAATGCCAGGTCCAGGGGTGGCACATCAAAGTTGTAGACAGGGGGTGACATGTGACTTAAGTGATCAGTCATTTGCAGGTGGAGGGCACTAAGTCTGCAAGAAAAAAAAAATCTCACAAACAAGTTTAACAGACATGAAGCCAAAAAAAAACCAAATATAGAATCAGCTGTGATGATGGAGTCCATGAACTCACTATCATAGCAATGGTTCAGGAAGATCTGTAGGGACAGTTCTTACTTCTCTATTCCATTTAACATCAAGCCCCTTTTCTTGATACATTTTGTATAGTTCATTAGTTGGAATACCATCAATTCTTCCAAAATCAACACTCGCTCTTAAAAGAGCAGTATAAAATTATTTCCTTGTCAATCTATTCTGACTTTGAATTCACTGACTATTTACTCCTCTCTCAAGGGAATTTATCTTTTCCCCATTCTCCCAAGTCACTATGAAATCTTATCCAGCACCTCTGAAAGAGGGTGACCTATTTCATCAATTAGTAGGGTCAGATGTAGGTGCTCATAAGCTGGAGGAGCTATCTTCACTATGTTTCTATGAGAAACTGCTATGGCAGTGGTTCTCACCCTTCCTAATTCTGTGACCCTTTAATACAGTTCCTCATGTTGTGGTGACCCCCAACCATAAAATTATTTTCGTTGCTACTTCATAACTATAATTTTGCTACTATTAGGAATCTATCTGATATGTAGGATGTATTTTTGTTGTTACACAGGTTGAGAAACGCTGTGCTAAGGGGATATAATGACACACATTTGCATTTCCAACCATGAGAGCAGTTTTCATTACCTCCTCCTTTAATTTTCTCATATAGTCTTTAAGCAATTACCAGGGTCTTTCTACACTAGGCCACATAGAATCAATGGAATGCATTTTATTGCATCCCTCGGCAGCTAAAACTAACAGACTGGTTGCACTGTTACCTCCTTGAATATCATAAGCTCTAAAAATTTGCTAGACAAAAGGATTTTGACTAATACCTATAAATTTCAAGCACTCCATGCTAATTATCCATACTCCTCTGGCCCCTTCATCACTAATTCTTACCATCCAAGACACTAAGGATTCTCCCATCCTTTGGGTGAATCTGCTTAATATATCAGTAACCTCCATCTGAGTGAAATCCTAAATTATCTTCCTGAACTCTGGCCCCTGTGGTTCTTCTGCTTTCTTCCTAGTACGGGGCAAACTTTTGCCCTTGTAAAAACTTCTTCACCTCATGTTGTTTCATTCTCCACCCACACACTTGTCTGGCAGTGGTTGTCATGGCAACTAAGTTCAGTCTGAGCTACATGCACATTCCACTGATTGGTTTTTTGCTTTTTCTTAACTAAATTCTCGAGGGGGGTGGAGCCAAGCTGGTGGCGTAGCAGCAGCAACATATCGCAGCTCTCACACAGCCACCCGAAAATACCCATAAAATATGACTCTAAACTAATCCTAGAACTTCAAAACGCACACAAATATACTTTCCACTAAAGTCAGCTAGGCTACAAGGTACCATATCAGCACTGCGAACTGAAACTACGCTGGTCTGAAGCCCTGGCCGAGCCCCAGGGGCGGCTGGATGGGAAGAGCCGAGGCTCCTTGGATTAGCAGCAGCTGTGAGCAGCATTCAGAACTAGGTCAGTGGAACTTGCGAAATTGGGGGAGAAAAGCGGGTCTGGCCAAAAGGCCTCCAGAGCTGGAAAGCGAAAAGGCAGAGGTTTTGCACCCGCCTCCACCTTGCAGCTTCCACGCCCATGGCCTGCAGACAGCAGGGGAACTAAGAGATTGTTCAGAGGCCAGTGCTCTTGTGTTGAGCAGCCTGGATCCGGATTGTGGTCTTGGGCCTTGGGCCTGGAGTCTTCATTATCCAGTGAGCCAGAAGTAAGTAGAAAAGGGACCCAGCATCTTCCTGAGAGCTACGGGACCCAAGAGGACCCCAGCAATTTGGGACAGAGCTTTCCCTTCTGGAAGCAGAACCCCAAAGAGACTTAAAAAAAAAATCACAGACTGACAAACCATGAGTAAGAAAAAGCATAAGTAGCAAAGTAAGAACAGCAACCAAACCCTAGATTCCTTCTTTGGGGAAAAGAAAGATCATGGCAAAGAGAGGGAGGAGGAGAGTTCAGCCAGAGCCACCCCACCAGGGCCTCCAATAAACATGAAGAATGCCTTCCACAGAGAAGTGGAAGAAAAATTGGGAAGAGAAATAAGAATGTTGCAAGAAAATCATGAAAAGAGAGTCAGCAACTCTGAATGCTGCTTCAGTCATGACTGAAGAAATCAACACCCTAAAAAATAGATTAACCCAAATGACAAAAGAGGCCCAAAAAGCCAATGAGGAGAAGAATGCCTTAAAAAGTCACCTTTGCCACATGGAGAAAGAATCTCAAAAGCACTCTGAAGAGAATAATTCTGTCAAAATTAGAGTGGAGCAAATGGAAGCAAATGACTTCATGAGAAATCAAGATACTATCAAACAGATCCAAAGAAATGAAGAAATAGAGGGCAATGTGAAA
>CM053586.1:202401856-202417903 GCA_028646515.1 Pseudochirops corinnae
AGATCCTATACATGATTGCACGCCACCATGGGGGGGGGAGGGGAAGGGAGGGGAGAAAATCTGAAACTCAAGTGATTGTGGAACTGAATCTTGTAAATTAAAAGTAAATGAGTAAATAAATAAAAAAAAAAATAAAAAAAAAAGAAGGAAAGACACACAAAAAAAAGATTTCATTCTTTCTCAATGCTACTAAAACTTCACAATGAGGTTTGCAATTCTCCTTTTTGGAAAATAGATTTCTGTAAGCTTTTAGCCCAGTGATAATTTCCTAATCTTTCGAAACATTCTTTCATTTTTCTTAAGCCCTTCTGGTAACATAGACCAGATTTTTAGATATCCTACTGGCAGTTGACCTTTTGCTGTGAACTCAAGTCAGTGGCTACGGAAGAAATGCATCAATGCTTTAGAATCCCTTTTCTATGCCTCCAAGCAAAAATTTTACAACACTTCTCCTTGATATGAATGCTCTGCTTGGACATCTGGCTTCACAGTGAGGATCCTTCAATACATTGGCTTCAAAGAAAGGACTCAGAACCACTGGTATAGTGATGCCAAAAATTCTTCTGGAGTCATTCTATAGAAATGTTTCTAATATTTCTCACAAATGAACGTATGTGTGTATAATGACAGTATTGTCACTAACATTTGAACAACCTAGTTTGGGCATAAAATCTTTTCTTTATCCCTTAACTTAAAGTTGGCAAATTAAATGGTCAAATAATTTTTAAAGGGTGGGTAATTTTGTTAAAATTTGCTTACCCTGGTCAAATGTACCAATTACCATGCAATTTCTTTGCCATTGTGTCTACTCTACCAGTACATGGGATTTACAAATGTAATGATGCAATAATGAAATAACTTATCAGATTAAACAACTTTAACAGAGCAATACTAATCAGCTTTATTATGTTACTGGACGAAAGATAGAAACTTTAAAATTAATTCATGCAATTTTTTTTTCCACTGAAGAAACTTCCTTTTGTGAAAGGCCTCCTGCCTCTATGTTTATTTGGAAGGTACCTTCTATTTTGCATACTACTGCTGCTTTATGGCTGATAGCCATATAAACTTTATATTGTATAAGACCTTTCTAAGGAATCACTTGAGCCTCTTTAACGACAGGAACCGTTTGCAGCATTCTGTTAGTGAAGTAAACTACTGTATATTTACATCTCATTTCCATGACTGATTAGTAGCTTAGTTTAGATCAACAAATTTGCTTATGCTACTAATCAAAGATGGAAATAAGAATCAGGTTTGTTTCACTGTCAGAGATCATAAAGCATATATAATGATGTTATGGTGGGTTAAAGACATCTGGAGAATGCTGGCAAACCAGAGTACTTAACTTAAAGTGCCCTGAAGGGGAAGAAAGAAGGAAAGGAACAAGGATATTAATGTGGTGATGATATCTCTAAGAAATAATTTTTGAAACTTTAACTTATGTTAACCTGTTTCAACAAAACACAATAGATCTGTATTCTACCTCCCATCATAATTTTGAGGCCCTACAGAGATCATAAAATGAATTACCCAGTAGCCATCCTTCTGGTGACAAACCTCTCTGAATTTATTGAGATTGGTCCATGAATGGCAGATAGTCCATTTCCAGATCCACACTTAAGGTCTCTTCAGTGTAGCAGACCTATTAGATGCTATACTTGGCTGGCAGAGTCAGTATCATTTCCATACCACAATTCTCCTAGATATGTTTTGTTCCCCTTTGAACTCATTCCCAATGAAAGTAGGGTTCCAGAACTAACAGTCCCCCTCCCCCATTTAATTCCTCTGTGTCAGTTCTTCCTCTCATACCTCATTTGTATAAAATAATGATTCTTTTTTAGCTGCTCCTAGATGGTTTTACTTTTTAAAATCGTAGCATACTCTGGTCTTCCACAGTCTTTCTTATGAATTCCTCAATTACTATTAACAATCTTATACATATATTTGATATTTCTTCCTATAAAAGGTAAACAGTCTGTCCTTAAGAATTCCTTATAATCAGCCCTTGGTACGTACCTTCTATTTCTCTTGGCTCTTGTATGTCAAATCTTCTATTAAGTTCAGGTTTTTTTTTAAAACAAAGTCCTTAAAGTCTGACAGTTCATTAAATATCCACTTTTCCCCATTCAGGATTATGCTTAGCTTTGCTGGGTATGATATTTTTAGCCAGAACCTCAGTTCTTTTGCTTTTTGATATATAGTTTTCCAAGACCTGCAGTCTTTTAGTGTTATCACTACTAGGTGTTGTGTAATTCTAACCGTGCTACCACCATATTTAATTTTTTTTCTTGTTACTTATAATATTTTATCCTTGAGCTGGGGGTTTTGGAATTTGACTATTATATTCCGGGATAGTTCCTGGGTCACTTAAAAAGTGACCTAGAGTTTTCCTCATAGGATCTCCTTCAGTTGGTGATTGGTGGTTTGTTTTTTTTTTCTATTTCTACTTTCCCCTCTCATTCTAATGCTTCACGACAATTTTAATTATTTCTTGGATTATTGTATCAAGATTCTTTTTTTTAATATAGCTTTTAGGTAGTCTGATTATTCTTATGTTTTCTTTTCTTTATCTGTTCTCCAGATCAGTTTATCTTGGATTGTCCTTTTTTTTAGTTTTTCCTCAATTTGATTTTTTAAGTCTTTCAAAAGTTCTTCTTTGAATTCTTTTTTGAGCAGGTGACCATTTGATATTACTCTCTAGGGTAGAAGAGGGTTTCTTTGCTTCACTATCCTCCTTTGAAGATGACCCCCAGTTTTCTCTATTCTAACAGTAACTGTCTATGGTTAGATTCTTTCTCCTTTGCTTGTGCATTTTTAAAAGTTGTAGTAGCTTAGTTTTTACAATAACCTCTAGTTCTGCAGTATGGGGGATGATACCTCTGTCCTCAGATCCTCCTTCAGTTCTTCCCTGTGGCCTGGAACTGGAACCAAGATGTTCAGCCTCCTATAAGTGCCCACAGCCAGCAGTGTCCCCACCCCACTGTTTTTGGGCTCACCAAGTGTGTGTTGGTCCCTTCTTGCTGTCTCTGGAGCACAGTTGGGTCTGGTGTTCCTTATCAGCAGATGTTCCCTTGATCTTCCTGGCTCAGATATACAACAATCTTCACTGTCCTGGGGGAAAAGTTCCTGTGGCTGAGGTTGATGCAGCCTCCCAACCCTGCTAATCCCAGGGCTTGCTGCTTATTTTTTTAAGTGACCTAGGGATTAGCCTGGAGGTATTTACTTTTCACAGGGACAAAATCTCAGCCTGGAACTTTTCTTCAGATCCTTTAAGATTTCCCCAGGAGGACACCTGTTCTCCCCTTATTCTTATTTATTTTCACTGCTTTATGTTTGCCCTGAAGCACTATTTAATCTCTTTTGTGGGAGAAAATCTTGAGAGCTTGGAATTTTCTGACCTATTCTGCCATCTTCCCAGAATCCTCCTCTCTGAACTTTCAGTGACCATTTTTGGGGGAAGAGCATCATCACCACTATTGTCCTTTCCTTCAATCCCTGCACCCTCCAAGTTAAAAAGAAAAAAAAAATCCTCCTTTGTAACAAATAAACATAGTCAAGCAAAATAATTATATACATTAGCTATATCTAAAAATATACCATATTTAACTGCATAATCGCAGCAGATTTTATGTCATTTTACTTTTACAAAAAATTGAGGTGTGACCATTATGTGAAGCTTTTAAAAACTGTGCTGGTATTACTTAAAAATCATTTATTACTAAACCGTTTCGCTGGCATACAAACTATACAGTTTTACTAGTCTGCAAAAATGTAAGTCTTACCACATCATGTAACTTACCCATAGCAGCTTCCTTTGCCCAACCACTCTCCTTGTATCCATGGCTCTTCATTGGGTTAAGTAATAATACCATTAGTGCTGAAATGCTCTAAACAAACTGTGCAAGCCAGCTTTTGGAAATACACTGACAATGTGCATGAGCTGAGAATTCTAGGCTCAGGCTCATAACGTGCATGAGAGAAATGTGTATTCATTCATATGCCACTGGTGAATATGTTGCTAATCTTTTACCTTTTAAGCAGCACAATGAACAGAATTATACCATGTGACAATTATGCAATGAAAGGTTATAAACCAATTTTTGGACTGAAAAAAAAGGGTGCAATGATTATGTGGTGATATACCACATGTCTTATTCTGCTCCCCTCTATCACCTCTCTTTCAGGAAGTACAGTGAGAATTTACTCCATCATTGATTCTCTGTAGTTCTGGTTGATATCACATTGATTAGAGACCTTAAATCTTTAAGAAACATTTTTTTAAAACAATGTTATAGTATAAATTTTTTCTTCTGGTTCTGCTCACTTAACTCTGAATTATTTCATATAAATTTTCCCATGTTTCTCCATCTATCTCTTTCATATTTTCTTATGGTATAATAATATTTCCTTGCATTCATATAACTAAATTGCCCAGCCAATCCCCAATTGGTGGGCATTCCTTTTGTTTCTAGTTCTTTGCTACAGCAAAAAAGGTCTCTGAATATTTTTATACATACGAGTTTTTTCCTGTTTCCCTGATTTATTTTGTGTATGTATATGTCAGGGGAAATCTAGGAGTATGGTTATGTGCTTAGTACTGATATTTGTATCAAAGGACATATCAAAGGCATGGCTCAGTGACTTTTGGGGGCATAGTTCCAAATTGATTTTCAGAACAGCTGGACCACTTCATAGCTTGCCCAACAGTGTATTACTGTTCCTATCTCCCTCATAGTCCTTCCAATAACTGTTGTTTTGTAGTTTTATCATTTTTGTTAATTTGATGAGTATGAAGTAAAATGACAGAGTTGTTTTAATACTCCTTCTTTGAAAAGTGAGAATTCCTAACCTTATAGCACTTAAATTCTATAGTGTATATAGGAGGAGGGAGGAATTTTTCCCCTCTGTGAATTCCCAAGGCACTGTCTGTAAGACACAGTTTTAAAGGGCATTCATATTCCTCTTTAGTTATTTCATTAATGTCTCCAAGAAACCTTTAAGCTCCTTAAGGACAGAGTCTGCCTTACACATTATTTCTTTTCAATTAATCAGTTTTCCAGGATGAACACTCTACAGATACTTAAACATTACTGGACTAATGGAACTGAACTATCTATACTAGGATGAGTTCTTGTGTATTAGAGACTATTTTTTGTGGTTAGTTTCATTAGTGATCATTTCTAAAAGCATGTCAAATTAGTTATAAACATAAGTCTGGGATTAATAATCAGAAAGAATTTTGGAAAACTCTCTAACCCTTGTATGTTATTTTTTAACAAATTTTTTTTTTCCTTTTTGGAGGGAGGAGGGCAGGGCAATTGGGGTTTTAAGTGACTCGCCCAACATAACACGGTTAGCACGTGTTTAGTGTCTGGGGCCGGATTTGAATTCAGGTCCTCTTGACTCCAGGGCTGGTGCTCTATTCACTGTGCCACCTAGCCGTCCCTATTTTTTTTTTTTTTAATATTTTGATAACTGAATTTCAATAAATTGGTTTCCTGTGCTTTTTCTATGTAGCCAAAAGTTTTCTGACCATCTTCTGTCATTTTCCCAGAATCTTCTCTCTATCCTTATATTCTCTTAGTTTAATTCTTGTAGTTCTTGTTAGTTGTTCATCTGCATATGATAATTTCAATGAAAAGTCTATCTCAGAAATTATTCAAAGTGTATCACAAATAGATTTACATTCAAATATAATCAACTAGATCCCTACATTGCTATTTATTTGTAGGGCAAGAGATTCTTAAACTTTTTTGTGTGTGTCATGGATTCTTTTGGCAATATGGTGAGACCTATGGATACCTTCTCAGATTCTGGGAATCCGGTAGAGTAGGTCAGAAAATGTTTGGCTCTCCAAATTCCCACCCCCAAACACACACCTGTCTCAGAGCAGCATAAATAAACAGGGGGTAAAGCAGTTTTCCTCCTAAGACAATTTGAGAAGACCCCAGGAAAGACCAAACCTCCAGAGGTAGAGATTCAGCCCAAGTGAAGAGCAAACACCTCCAGGCCAACTCTGCAGAATCAATAAACAAGGGTGGCAGCTGGATTGAGAGGCAGCCTCAGCCTTGGAAACTTTCATCTCCAAGAACAGTAAGGATGTGTGATGGTTGAGTAGGAAAAGATTGAAGGACCTTCCTCTGTTGAGGTATGTCAAGCACAGCTGTGCTGACTACATGCATCCCAGGCTGTGACTGCAGGGAGAAGGAACTAGCACACACATGGTGAGTATGGTAGTGAGGAACAGGGACCCTGTTGGCTGTGGGCATTTGCAGGAGATTAGAGTCCCTGGTTTCAGTTCCAGGGCAGGGAGGATGGTTTTGCAGTGATGGGAGAGACCAAAGAGAGCAAGATCATTTGCAGGACTGTATGACTAGGGGCCCTAGCCATGGCTTAGATAGAAGTAGAGAGGGGCCCCAAAACAGGCCTTTGTTTTGAAAATAACAGTAAGAAGGACCTGAGTCTTGGGGCATCATTCCCCATCCCTCAGTATTACAACTTGATTATACTAATAGCTGCTAAAAACAAAATAAAACAAAAAATTAATAAAAATGAGTAAGCAATAGAGAAAGAACCCAACCATTGAGAGCTACTAGCGAGATAGAGAATACCTGGGTTCATATTCAGAAAAGATAATGGAGCTAAAAATTTTATAGCTCCCAGGTTAAGG
The DNA here is from genome assembly GCA_028646515.1 of Pseudochirops corinnae. Lineage (NCBI taxonomy): Eukaryota > Metazoa > Chordata > Mammalia > Diprotodontia > Pseudocheiridae > Pseudochirops > Pseudochirops corinnae. Next base: position 202,408,530 of record CM053586.1, read on the forward strand.
ACAAAATATTGGAAGTAACAAGAAAAAAAAATTTAAATATCATGGAGCTACAATAAAGATTACATAAGATCTAGCAACTACACATTAAAGGACCATAGAGGGGTGGCTAGGTGGCACAGTGAATAGATTACCAGCCCTGGATTCAAGAGGACCTAAGTTCAAATCTGACCCCAGATATTTAACACTTACTAGCCCTGTGACCTTAGGCAAGTCACTTAACCCCAATTGCCTTGGCCTTCCCCCTCCAAAAAGCCAAAAAAAAAAAAAAAAAAAAGGACCATAGGACTTGGAATACTATCTTTCATAGAACAAAAGAATTGGGGTTATGACCAAGGGTAACTTATCTGCAGAGTTAAGTTTAATCCTTAGTGAAAAATATGGACATTTAATGAACTCAAAGACTTTCAGGTTTTTGTGACAAAAACCTCAGAAATTAAGGGAAAATTTGACATATAACATCCAGGAGAAATATAAGATAAACATTAAAGACCAATTATAAGGGCCTCAATAAGGTCAAACCATTTACTTTGTATATGTGGAAATATTAGCAGTACTCTTACGATTGTCATCACTATTTGGGTAGTTTGAAAGAAAGGTTTGGGCTGAGCTGAGTATTATGGGCTGAATTCTAAAAAAAAAAAGAATGTGTAGGAGTAATTATCTCATACAAATGAGGCATAAAAGGAAAAATTGATACAGAGGAAGCTAGTAGAGGGGAGGGCAGGTAGAGCTAGAACCTTACTCTCATCAGAAATGCATTAAAGAGGAAACAACACACATAACTAGAAGGGTATAAATGTCTTCTCAATTCAGAGAGAAATAAGAGGACAAGGAGATAGGTGGGGAGGGGAGAGGATAAGGGAGGGACAATTAGAGAGGTCGGTAGGTTAAGGAATAGGAGGGCAAGGTAGCAGGTAGAAGTAAAGCAGAGGAGTGAGGAGGAACAGGGTAAACAGGGTGACAAGGATAGTGAGAAAAAAATAGGAAGGAGGAAAATACACAACTTGTAGCTTAGAATGAGAATGGGATGGTTAGCAGACTAAAAATTTGAATTCAATAATATGCCGCTTTCAGTAAACATAAAAATGAGAGATATACACAAAGATAAAATAAAGGGCAGTAGCAGATTTTAGTATGTGAAAAAAGCAGGGATAGTAATCATGATCTCAGACAAAGTTAACATTAAAATAGATTTAATCAAAAGTGAAAAATGGAGAAACTACACTATGCATCAGCAATATTATTCAATATTATTTTAGAACATTTAAAATACTTAGATAGCATAAAGTACCTGAGAGAATGCTTGCCAAAACAGACACAGGAACTAGATGAACATAAACATAAAATACTTTTTATACAAATAAACTCAGATATAAATAACTGAAGTAATACTTTTGTTCATGGGTGAGTAAAGCCAATAAAATTTTTAAATGACAATTTTATCTAATCTATGTAATGCCATCCTAATTAAATTACTAAAAATTATCTTACTGAGTTAGAAAAAATAATAACAATGTTCATTTGGAAGAACAAAATGTCGGGAGCTTCAAAAAAAACAGAGAAAAAATACATAAAGGAAGTAGATTCAGCAGCATCAGACCTTAAACTATATTATAAGGCAAGAGTATTGCTGAAATGTAAAAAGGATAATTTTGATTACTTTAAATTAAAATTGTCTTATATAAATGAAACCTCTGTAGCCAAGAACAGAAGAAATGCAGAAAACAAAAGAAACCCAATAAGGAAGCAAAGAAAAGCTGGAAAGCTTTGAAAATAAGGTACAGTATTTATTATATAGGTTTTCTTGAAATGGAAATTTATTGTTTTATATTGAATTCTCTCTTATGGTCTGTTGTGTACATGGCAATGGTTTATTTTTTTTTCCCTTTTCTCATTTTGTATTTAAGTTTAAAATTAAAAAAAGTTTACCAAAAAAAATAGAAGGAAGTGTTGAAGGAGGTCTTACTATTCACATTCCCTTTCTCTAAAACACATTCAATCATTCTACACTTACTACTTCTGTCTGGTGTAACATATGTTCCTCTATGTTACTGTAGCCATACCTGATCAACATTACTGTCTCTATGAAAATATGGTATTTGATGAATAACACTGGACAAAGTCATTAGTTTCAGAGGAACACTGAAAAAAATGGACCACTGGCAGAATAAAAGGGTTTCATGACTTTATATGTACTGGCATTTATTTCTAACAACATTCCAGCATAATGGGCATGTAATATTTTCCAAGGAAGTAAAGTCCAGGGAATGGAATTACTGAGCGTTATGGGAATACGACTGAAACCTGCATTATTCTGCCCACTGCAAAGATTTTAATACTTCTTTAAATTGAATGAAAGCAGCAAGAATCACTGGTGACAGAAATCTCCTGGTTACCTTGATTGTTCTGTCATTATCTCTAATCAGCTGCTTCTTTTCCTCTTCAAACTTCTTTATCATTTCCTGGTGCCGCCTCTCAGCTGCCAGGTGCTGGCGGCTGCTCTCTTCCTTTAGAGAGGAAATTGTTGTCTGAAGTTCAGCTATGATCTGCAATGAGAACAGCAGGCTGTGAGTATTAATTCTGCAGTAAGAGGCACTGATTTCTACATGGATTTATAGTGGATAAGTGATTGGATTAGGCAAACAATCACACCAACTATTTCAATTAGCATATCACACTAGCACATATGACATTTCACACAATCAAAGATTACAATAAAATTGTGAAAGGTGCAAAACTTATGAAAACCAACTTGGGAAAATGTGTTATTATAATGCCCCATAATATTTACTCATCAGAACAAAGGACATTTGTGATCTCAAAAATCTTAAATGTGTCAGATTTTTAGAAATGTACTTTACCAGTGGTATCAAAGTCAAAGCAAAACAGATTCCATGGCAAATTAACTTAGAAATTTACAAATCAACATTATCTGTGTTGCAACGTATTTTTATTTATTTTGTTAAACTTTCCCAATTACTTTTAATGTGGTTCAGCTGTACTTGGGCATGGTCTGGACCTTGAATATGACACCTCTTTTTTCATCACTGAGATGAACAAAGATGCACCACTCTTCAAAACATTTTTGAACTGTTAACAACTAACGCAATGTAACTAAACAGATTATTTTATCCTTGCCTATTTGGGATCAATTTTTTATAATTACTTTGTACATGTTTTATATCCAGTTTTCTGTGTATACATTATTTTCTCTCAATATAATGGAAGCTCCTTGAGGGAAGATTTTTTTCTGAATTCTCCAGTAACTAGCATGACTTCTGACAGACAGGGGTCGCCTAACAGATGCTTACTGAATTGAACTGAAAATAGGAGCAAGTTTGAGAATTCTCTGCGTACTAATTACTTACGATGAATTAATAAGATTCATTCTGAGTACTCCAACACATTCTTCAGAAAGGTCCAGAATTCTGCCTACAGTAGAAAAGCTGCAGGGGGGTCAGTTAATCCCATTGCCCTGGCGGTAGATCCCAATTCCCTGAGGATTCAATATGGTCATCTGGAATTCTATGGAAGAGCACTAGATTGGTTCTAGTTTAGAATGTGACTAGCTCTGTTAATGCCTTTTAAAATCAGTTTTTCTAGCTGTTACATGGGGGAGGGAGAGAAACTAGATTATAGGGATGAAATCGGAAATGAATATACATATGTTTATAAAGACAAGCATATGTATACACACAGAGAGAATGGTAGTGTGTGTGTGAGTGTGTGTGCGTGCACACGCATGTGTATTTTGGCCCAGACTTGTATTTAAATAATGAATTATTTTTTTAAACAGGAATAATTTAATTATTTGACTTTGATATCTACAGTCTATAAGAAACTTCTACAAACTTCTAAGAGCGACCAATATTCCAAATTGCAAAAGTAAGGCACATTTTACCACTCTCTCCCAAAAGGAAAAAAAAATTAAAATGTGAACTATTCAACATCATTAATCATTATTAATTATTAATATAATTGAATACCCATTTTGGACCTCTTCTCAAAGTCCCTCCTTTTTGTTAATTTTTTTTCTACCTTTGTCAAATCCTTAAGTTTTTTCTTAAATGGTAACTGAGGCAAACAAGGTTAAATAATTTGCCCAGGGTCACAAAGCTATTAAGTGCCTGAGGTCACATTTGAACTTAGGTCTTCCTAACTCTAGGAATGGAGCTCTATCAACTGTACCACCTAGCTGTCCTCAGAACACTTATTCCGCTTTCTTAATGATGCTTATACCTTGCCAAATACTAACCCTGGGATTACTCCCCTATTCTTTTTCTGTTCTTCATGCTGCTAAATAGAGCTGGTTGAAATCGCTCAGCCAGCCAACTGGGATCACTACAAATTTGTTATTTTACTTCTAGTGGACCCTTATCTTAGCATGACATTTTACTCTTCCCTGAGACTGTTCCAAATCTCTTCTGAATGCTACAGAAACATTAATTCCCTCCCTTTTCCTTCTCTGCTGAGGAATTCACTTAATATTTTACTGAAATAGGTACTATTCATTGTGAGTTACTCTTTCCTCTCTCCTTTATATGTCAAAACCCCCTGATATTATCCCTCATTCTCTGCTCCTTTACTCAAGGTTTCTGATGGACAATCTTCTCCTCTTCAAAGGCTTAAATCCATCCTTTCCCATCTTCTCAAGCAGGCAGTTCCTATAATCATTCCCCACTGCTCTAATATCAATTTTTCGTATCAACTAAAACCTTTCCAGTTGCCTACAAACATGCCCAAGTCTTCCCCATTCTGGAAAACAAACAAACAAAACACTTTGACTAGACCCTACTATCTCCTTATATGCCCTTCTTTCGCAGCCAAACTCCTAAAAACAAATAACAAAAACCTTGACTCAATTTGTTGCTTCTACTTCTTTTCCTTACACATTTGTTAACTCTTTGTCATCTGGCTTCCAACTTTTATTACTCATCTGCAAGTACTCTCTTTAAGTTTACAAATAATCTCTTGATTGCCAAAACTTATGGGTTTTTCCCAAATCTTATTCTTATTTAGCTTTTTGAAGGTTTTTTATATTTTTAGCTTCTTTCTCCTGGATGCTCTTTCTGAGTTTCTGTGACATTACTCTTTCTTGCTTTTCTTAACTTTTCTGATCATTCCTTTTCTGTTTCCTTTGCTTGTGCATTATACATAGCACGCCCTCTAACTCTGGAGTTACACCAAGGATCTGTTCTGGGACCTTTGCTATTTCTGTTCTCTCTATATTTCTATTTCACTTGGTTACCCCAGAAGTTTAATTACCATTTCTAAACTGATAACTTCCAAATCTATACATCTGGCCCCAATCTATATTGAGCTCCCGTCACACATTCCCTATTGTCTTTCAGAGTATTTTAATCTAAATGTTCTACTGCCTTCTCCATTTCAGGCCCTTGTCACTTTATGCTCGAATTTTTACTAGTTACGATTTCCTAATAGGGCTTCCTACTTCAATTTTCTTCCCACTACAATCCATCTTCCACCCTGCTGCCAAAGTGATTTGTAGGAACAGCTTAGGTGGCACAGTGAATAGCACTGGCCCTGGACTCAGGAGGACATGAGTTCAAATTAAGCCTCAGACACCTGACACATTTATTAGCTGTGTGACTTTGGGCAAGTCACTTAACCCCAACTGCCTTGCCTTCCTCACTAAAAAAAAACCAAAGTGATTTGTATACGTCTAACCAATTTACTTGCCCAGTAAACAAATTCCATTGGCTTCATATTGCCCTTATAATAAAATATAAATTGCTTCATTTTTAAAGGCTTTCCTTCATAATCTAGCCCCAATATTCCTTTCCTACCATTGCTACTACTCTTCCTATCCTCTATGGTCTAGTCAGATTAGTTTGCTGTTTCCCACACCCAACATACTATCTCTTGTCTCTATACCTCTGCACTGACTGGACCCAGTGGTTGGAATGAATGTCTATGTACTTTTAAAATCTTTTTTTTCCTAAACTGTACTCAAGCTTTACTTTCTATATAAAGCACTTCCTGATCCCCCAACTTACTTTTGTTCTTTCCTTAAAAAGGTTTACTTTATATTTAGTAACATGCACACATACTTGTCAGGTATATATTATATATAGTAAATGCTTAATAAATGCTTATTGGTTGACTGGACAATTCATATAAATAAATGCCCCCGTGGTTATTTTGACCTGAGAGAAGGGCAACACTCTGAGATCTTCCCTTCCCCACTTCTCCCTCATAGGGTGACTGAGGGAGCTGACTACCCAAGGTTCAAATACTCCAAACACTATCGCCTCATAGGCTTCCTCTAATTAATTTTACTTACGTTTAACAGAAGACAAAGCTCAACGCAAAATTATTTTATTAAATGGCACAGTAAAAACTTAGGGTGTTCTCATGTTGCTCCCCTTATTCAGGTAAGTATGTAGAGCTCCCTGGACCTGCTTCTATCCACTTTCAATCTAATTTCACAGCTGGGATCTCTGGATCTGCTTTTTTGCTGGACAGTATCTCCTACTAGATGAACTGCTCTTCTGTAGGATGTCATTTCTGATGGGAAAAGTGGGGAGAGGAGAAAACCCCTTCTCTCCCCACTCTTTTGTACATAAGGAAAAAAAGAGAACAATTCTCTCCCCAGAACTGGATTCTTCTTCCATAACTTGCTCTCTGCTGGACTATCAGAGATAATTCTCTTGACTAATTCCACAGCTGGCTAATTTACTTGATAAAGCAATATGACTGACATTTCATCTAACCAAATGCTAACTGCCCTATATCTAACTGATAGAGTTTCTTCTTATTGCCTAAAAGAGCAAAGAAATTCAATAACTTTTTTTTTCTTTTTCATTGCTTATACAAGCTGTGAAATGGCCAAATAAGCTTCTTACGGTTTTTTTTTTTCAAACCCTTTGAAAAGTAAAAATTGATCCACACAAAATCTGCAAATGCAAAAGTGGCAAAACATTAATACCTCATTGTCTCAGGAAAAGGAGAAGGAGACTCAGTCAATTAGGGGTCCTGATTTTCCTTCATCCACAGAAGCATTTAGCAAGGACTTGAACAAGAATGTTCAATTTACCTGAATATCTTAAAAGATAGAGAAAAATGAGCTCCACCTTGGAAAGAAAGTATGAAAGTACTGAAGTGTGAATAGAGCTTTAGTTCATATAGACAGAAGTCAGCTGGGGATAGCAGTTCCCTAAGAAACAGCAATGTCAATTTGCCAAGGTCTAATAATATGGCATCTCTGCAGATCTAGACCTGTTGTATTAGTGGGCCTGGTACTGAACCTGCAGAAAGCATGATCTATTCCTCTAACCCACCTCTGCTATACCAATCATTACCTCCATATCCTCAAACTCAGAAATTCCTTTATCTGATTATAATGTGTTTTCATTCCACTTCTCCCTCAGCCTCAGAACTTCAAATCCTGATCCTAGTCCTGTGATCTCCAGGCCCTCTACTCTACAGTTTTTCCCAGGCCATGATCCATCCACTGACTACATACTTTTCTCTTCTCCATCTTGACTCCTTAGTAGTGAAATTCTTTAACTCTATACCATCTTCTCTTGAGTCCCATGTCCCTTTATCTTATTCTTAATCTTGCCCTGCCAAGCATCAGCTCTGAATTATTCCCTCTTTCTACTACCTTTGCTCCATCTCATCTTGTTGAAGGAAGCTAGAGAAAACAATGAAACTGTGCTAAATGGATCCATACAAATTTATTTTACATAATCTTTGCCTTCACCTCTGTCTCACATGAAAAGGTGTCCCTTAACATTGCCAAGGCAAACTTCTCTATATGCACAAGTGATCCCATTTAAGCCTATCTTCTCTAGAAGATTGTCCTTTCCATCATCCCCAATTGAATATTGACTATTTCCACATAGCCTACAAACATATCTATTTCTCCTCTTCTCAAAAACAAAACAAAAAAACCCAAACCCTCACTTGATCTATGTATCTCTAGTAGTCATCATCTTATATTACTCCTCCCTTTTGTACCTAAAATTGAAAAGACTGTCTGCCATATATGCCTATACTTTCTTTCCTCTTACTCTTTTAACCCTGCTTCTAACATCATAATTTACTTTTCTAATTCTAATAATAATTCAGCTCATAATGTACTTTCTGAAGCTGCCAAATGATGTCTTACTTGTCAAATCCAAAGGCCCTTTTTCAATCCACATCCTTCTTGACTTCTTGGCTGCCTGCTGAACACTCTCTTCTTGACAGGCTCTTCTCTCTGGGTTTTCATGACACTACTCTTGCCTGACTCTCCTCCTATCAGTCTGATTACCTGTCAATCTCCTTTGCTGTATCTTCATCCATGTAACAAGCACTAATCCATGGTTTCCATGAGTTCTGCCTTTGGCCATCTTCTTTTCTCCTTCAATACTATTTCACTAGTGATATCAGTAATCATAGTTTCAATTATTATCTTTATGATGATGATTTTCAAATTTACTTGACCAATCTTAATCCCTCTGCTGACTTCCAGTCTCATATCTCCAACTTCCTTTCAGATACCTTGAATTGGATGACCCATGAATATATTAAACTGAAACTGTCTGGGGAGCAGAGCCAAGATGGCGGCGTAGCAGCAGCAACATATCGCAGCTCTCACATAGCCACCCCAAAATACCCATAAAATAGGACTCTAAACCAATCCTAGAACCCCAAAACGCACACAAGGATACTTCCCACTAAAGTCAGCTCGGCTACGAGGAACCATATCAGCACTGGGAACCGAAGCCAGCCTGGCCTGAAGCCGCGACTGTGCCCCGGGGGCGGCTGGGCAGGAGAAGCAGAGAAAGCTCTCAGGTGGGCAGATTAGTGACAGCTGCACGTGGGGATTGCAAAAGGGGGAGATAAGCAGTCCGGCTGAAAGGTCTCCAGAGTGGAAAAGCGAAAAGGCAGAGGTTTTGCACCCGCCTCTGCTTTGTAGCTTCCCGCCAGCGGCCTGCAGACAGCAGGAGGACTGAGCGATTATTTTCAGGCCAGGGCTCTTGTGTTGAACGGCCTGGATCCAGATCGTCGTCTTGGGCCTCGGTCTTAAAGTCTTCATTATCCAGTTAGCCGGAAGTCTACGGCAGCCGGGAGGACCCCAGCAATTTGGGACAGAGCTTTCCCTTCTGGAAGCAGAGCCCCACAGAGATTTTAAAAAAAAAATTCACGGTCCAAACAACCATGAGTAAGAATAAGCATAAGAAGCAAAGTAAGAACAGCTCCCAAACCCTAGATTCCTTTTTTGGGGAAAAGAAAGATCATGGGAGAGAGAGGGAGGAGGAGAGCACAGCCAGAGTGCCCCCACCAGAGGCCTCCAATAAACATGAAGAATGCCTTAAAGCTAGAGATGAGCTGAAGAAGGATTTTCAAAACCAAATAAGGGAAGT
>CM053586.1:202418403-202433453 GCA_028646515.1 Pseudochirops corinnae
CATCAGTGTTCCAATTTTTCCACATCCTCTCCAGCATTTGTCATTTTCCTGTTTTGTCATCTTAGCCAATCTGACTGGTGAGATGTGGTACGAAAGAATGAAATCTTAACTATCTAGCTTCAGATGACATTGTTTAGAGCCTGTTCATGATTTAACTCATCTCTCTTGTCTTGAGAGCACAAAAGAAAAGAACATTTTCTTTGCGCCTTCCTAAATTGGTATTAATATTACCACAAATTTTAAAAAGTTTCCCATCAAATTTTAGAAGATTTATATGAAACTTTGCCAAGGCAAGACAGATTCAGTCAGTCAACAATCATTTATCAAGTGTTTACTACATGTCAGGCACTGTGCTAAGCACTGGGGATACACAGAAAAGGAGAAAAAAACCAGCTCAGAGCCTAGTTATTAAATATGTAGTCATGTTCTATTATAGTTGATCTGCAAGATGAATAGTGCTAAGAAAAGCTGTAAAAAGAAACCAACCCAAAACAAATTAATATTTCTCCCATTGAAAGCATTTTGTCATTCTTTCATTTCTATTCTTGTTGGCTCTTAAAAAATTCAATAATACATTGTTTTATTTTAAAACTAGTTTTACTACTTCTGCTCATTTCTGTTTTAAAGAAGGCAATTATTACTGCAGTAGGCAAAATTCTTCAGAAATTACAGGCAACATTTTTGTATACCAAAGTCATATACAACATAAAAATATACATCATATGTGAGATAAAAAGATTGAACCAGGTTCCTTTTGGCATCTATGAAATGTGGATAATATAGGATTATACTATATTGTATCTATAAATTGTGGATGCTATTGAATTGCTTTAGGAGAGCATTTTGTCTGACCCTGTCATATATATAAAGAAGCTGAGGCATTAAAAGGTTGTGAATTGCCAAAAGTTACATTTAGTCGTGATATAGGTAGAATCCCAATATTTCTAATTTCCAATTTAGAGGCCTTTCTAGTATATTCCCATTCTGTCCTTGAATTTTGCTAGGTTGTATTATTGGGAAATTAAATGCTCTAATTAATCAGATATTCTGTGTAAGAGAGTTGTCATGCATGCTCTATTTTAATGGCTATTTTTCAAAAACTCAGAATATACTTGAATTCATTTAAAATTAAAACTATTCTGAACATAATTTAATATTAAGTAAGTTGTCCAGAAAATACTTACAGAGCTCACAGTACCTCCTTGAATTGAATATTTAGAAGAAGCATATGCTTTTGATATGACTGTTTTTTTTATTACAAAAAGTTCTAATTAATCAAATGCTGGAGAACATTTTACTGAGTTATTCACTTTTTTGGTCCTAACTAGTGTCCTGATGACTTCAAAGACTTAGTATGACTTGCACTGACAGTCCTCTCCCTCTCTCAGTTCAGTTGACTGTGTCACAAGATCTAAGCAGAAATGATGTGGTATTAATGTGCTGACATGGTATAAATACCTTGTTATCCCTTTAGAAAGCATAAACACCTCTGTCTGAGTGATCAATACAATTGATTGAACAATACCTACACATCTGGGTTATTTAAAAATTAGTTGATGCAGTTTGAGAGTGAGGCAGTGTTATTGTAAAATGGAGGAAGAATCTGTAACCTGAGTGGAGATCACTCTTTTGTGTTAAGGAAAGGATTTTTCTCTTCTCCCCAAACCCGAAAGACCATAGTGTCTATTAGGAGATACCCAGAAGACATGCCCTATAGCAATAGGAGAGAGTTTGAGATATAGTTGAGGCAACTGAGACACACATTCAACAGTCAAACACAGGTACAGAGGCAGTCATTTACTGACCAGCAAAGATGAAAGCAAGTATAGACTCAAGACAGTTGACACACTGACATTGGAAAGTTGTACTGCAGAGAGAAGCAAATCTGGGGAGCTCAGCTGAGCAATTTGCCCAAATGAATCTGTGCACAAGGGGAATTTCATGACACCTACTGGGGTAAATAAAGGGCATTGCAGTACCAGAAGGCCAAATTACCTTGACCACATGTTGTTCTCCATGTATATGACTCACTACCAGTGTACTGTAAGTTTGGGTTCACACAACAGATGCTCTGTTTTTTGTGTGAAAGTGTGTCCTACATTGATGATGGAAATATTTTATAACTCCTGCTTTAACCATGTCATCTTAATAAATGCTTTTTCTGGTTGGTTGGTTGTTGTCCTTTGTCCTTAAAGAGGACCAAAATGTCATTACTATGTTGGAATCAAGATACAGCATTTTCAACTGGGGCTGATCTTGGAAGCACATGTTGGGCACAGATAATCCATGTGAATATTTGGAGTAGAGATATCTCTAAATTTGCATATCTCACTTTTCTTTTGACCTGCTTCACTCACACAGTGCCTTTTTTTTTTTTTTGATGTGGGCACACCATTCTGGGCATTCCTTAACCAGCGTCTTCCATGTCACACAATTGATTCCAAATTTCTTCAGAGAGACTGTGAGATTTTCTTTGCATCACTTCTTCTGACCAATATGTGAGCACCTTCCTTGTGAGAGTTTTCTGTAAAATAGGCAAATATACATTTGGCTTTCAGAAAACACTGCCAGCCCATTGGAGTTGCACTCTCTGCAGTAAAATTTGAGTGCTTGGCAGTTTAGCTTTGAAAAGGACCTCAGTGTCTGGTACCTTATCTTGCCAGGTGATCTTTGGAATCTTCCTAAAACAACTTAAATGGAAGCAATTCTGTTTCCTGGCATGGCAAAGGCATATTGTCCAGGTCTCACAGGTATGCAACAATGAAGTCAGCACAGCAACTCTGTAGACTTTGAGTTTGGTAGACAGTCTATTACCTCTTCTTTTCCACACTTTCCTTCGGAGTCTCCCAAACATTGAGAGCTAGTGCAGCTTCAGAAAGAACCAAGCAATGATCAATGTGGTATTTGCTGCCCAACAACTTCAAGAGAAATTCCAGGAGCAGAACAGAGGTTTGTATACAACATTCATTGATCTTGCTCAAGGCCTTTGATGCTTGAGTCATAAGGACTTATGGAAAAGTATGGCAGAATGTCTTTGCCTGGAGAAGTTCATCAGTATTTGTACATCAATTTCGTGATGACATGCTTGCCTGTGTTCTGGATGATACACAATGCTCTTGCACTTCCTAGTCACCAGTGGAGTGAAGCAAGGCCATGTACTTACTCCCAGGATTATGTTTTCAGCAATACTGTCAGCCATCTTCAATGTGTGTGAACAAGGCATCAAGGTCAGCTACCACACTGATGGTAAATTATTTAACTTGAAATGACAACAAAAATTGACAAGCCTTCAAAGGAGGATTGGTATGTGATTTTTTTTGTTTACAAATGATCGTGCACTCAATGCAGTTTCTGAAACTGAAATGCAACAATGTATGGATTGATTCTCTACTAAGATCATACTTTTCCTTTGATGGGGAAAAGCTTGCTATTCCTTTATTGCCATTAGGTTGAAGAAGACCTCTCTAAGCACAAAGAGCAGTAATCTATCTGTACTTTGCAAAATGATGCCTGTTTGTTAAATTCAACACTGCATGTTTTTTGGTGAGTTTAATTTCCAGATTTACCAGTCATGGTAGGCTCATTTTATGGAAGAGTATTAATTTATGAATTCACTATAAACTACCATATGGACTTTACCAAAAATCATTCTGATTTTTGGGGGGATGACAAAATGTTTAATGAGACAGAGAGTTGAATGGGTTTGTTTGTACTTCTCCCACTTCACGTTCAGTTGACTTTACTTTTATCTCATCTAATTTTCAGAATTTCTGTTTTTAGTCTTTAGGTTTTTTTTAATTTGTTGCTTTTCTCATTTTTTTTATTTCTATGCCTACCTTATTGATCTTTTTTTCTCTTTTGTTGTTAATGAAAATGACTGTTTTGGCAGTATTCTGAAAGTCCCAATATGTTGTTTAATTTTTGTCACTTTTGTTGGTGATATTAATTATTATGTTCTTAGACATGGTAAAGAATTCTTTATAACTAAATTATTTAATATCCATTTAAGTTTGAACCTTCTTCAAAGGGCATTTATTGATTATGCTTGTTACTATGTTCTAGTCAATAAAGACTGTGTTTACTGTATCTTCTTTGCTACATGTTTCTGAAATTTTTATGCTTCAGACAAGGTCAGTTTTTATAAAAGTGTCACACAGCTGACAAGTATGTATAAATATTTATGTTCTCATTCATAATTCTCCAGAGATGTGTCATATCTAATTTTCCTAAAATTCTATTCAGGGTTTAAACATCTTTCTCTTTTATCTTTTTGTTATTTTTATCTAGGTCTGAAAGAGATTCATTCAAGTCCCTGACTGTTATTTCTCCTTTTACTCTAAATTGGGGATTCTTAACTTGGGGGCCATAAACTTGCTGTTTTAAAATTTTTTTGCTAATTTTATTTTTATATAACTGGTTTTCTTTGAAATGTTAAATATTTTATTTTATGCAGTTACAAAGTATTATGGGAAAAAATATGCCAAAAGAGTCCATGCCATATTGCATCACTAACACCAAAAGTTAAAAACTCCTGCTTTTAAATATTTAGGTACTTTGCCATTCAGTGTATGTGTGGAATGGGGGAAGTATTACAATTTCATTTTCTAAGGTGGTTTTGAGCATAATGAAATTTCTTTGCTTACTTCTTTTAATGATGTCTTTTCCTACTTTCCTTGTCTGATTGCTACTCTTACTTTTTCAAATTTACCTGAGACACAATATATTCTGCTTGATTAGCTCCTATGAAATTTTAGGTGTAAAGTAATGTAATGGTAATAGAATTTGGAGATGCTCCTGTATTGGCTTGGTTTTTGGGTTGAGTGTTAAAACCCAGAGCTTGTGAATCCCACTTGTGGGATGGACTTGTTGACGTGAAGAGAGAGGGCTGGACTGGGAGGAGCCGTGAATTGAGAGAGAGGCCCAAGCCTAGAGAAGGCCAGAAGGACTTTGGGAGCAGTATCCAGTATCGTGGAGCCTGAGTTGCTGAGAGAAAGAGACTGCTAAGAGCCCATTGGAACTGCCACCTGGAACTGCCACCCAGAACTGCCAAGGACTGAGGACGCATAGCTGTGATACCAGTATTTTGTCTGTCTGTTTTTATGTTGTTTTGCCAGATTCACCGGATGGTGAAGGACAGTGCTGCTGTTCCAGGTCCTGGAACCTGGCTGTTGGTTCAAAAGCCTTGAAGGAGGATTTCCTTGTAGTTAGTACCTGCACAGAAATCCTGGAAGAGGACCTTGCTGATGTTTTCAGCGGTTCTGGGACTGTTCTACAGGCAGAGAGTGACTTGATGAGGACACTGGCTATGGCTTTGTTGAGCCTTGTCTCCCCAGGAACTGAGACTGCTGAGGGCTTGTCTCGAGTGAAGATGAAAGAAGGCCCTTTCCTTGGGTATTCAATGCTGAGCTTAACCTTGTAACTTAAGGGTGGATGGCCTTTTGTGTTCTCCTGCCCCTTTTGAGATTCAGGGGTGGAAAGCCTTTGAGTGATTTACCAAATGAATGTACTTTGTTTATGGTTGGAGACTAATCTCCATTACTGTCTAGGGGTGGAGTAGTACCTGGATTGAATTGAGAACTTGCTAAAGGAACAAGTTACACTGTACTTTGACTTTTTTCTGCTCTGTGAATGTTTGCTGAATAAATGGGGTTTACTATGCTGGTAATCCGAACCTTGGAAGTTGCCTTTGCTTGGCATTACAAGTAATAAGTCTAGTACTATGCAGACAGAGAGAGAGAGAGAGAGAGAGAGAGGAAGATAGTTAGTTGTGTGTTTTTTAATCCATTCTGCTATTCCCACATGTTTATGGTTTTAATTGTTAGTTGTATGTGTCTTTTCATCACATCCTTTAACTCCCTACCTCTTTACAGAGAAGGAGATTGTATAATGGAAGGACTTTGAAAATTTATAATCCATAATTTAGCTGTTTTGTTCCTGCTCCTTTATCTCTTTCTTCACCAAGCCCAGCTGTGGTTCTTCTTTCTCTTCTTTTATTTCCCTCCTCCATGTGATCCATGTGATGTTGAAGTTCATTTTGTTTTTTACTATTCTCTCCCCAATTCTACTCTCTCTCTTTTGTTAAATCTTCCTCTTACTAGTCTCTGCTCCTTCATATTTCACCATGGAACTTAATGTATTCCTTTTCCAACCTCTTAGTGTTTGTTGCAACCCTAATTTGTCTAGTTTAGATAAGAGTGAGGTTCATGAGATATCTTCTTTTGCCACCTTTTCCTTCATGTTTTTATATTCTTACACACCCAAGTTATGACAAGTTCTTCTCCCTTCATTTCTTCCTCAATATATTTCTTTTCTTTTACCTTTTTTTCCTTTCTTCAAAACCACCCAAATGGAACAAATTCATACATCCCACAGACTCTCTTTTTATCTTTCTTTACTCCTTCTGTGACCCTTGAAAACACTGAGATTCTAAAAGGAATGCCTCTTCTCCCCTTATTTTTTTTATTTTTTTTTTGGAGGGGCAATTGGGGTTAAGTGACTTGCCCAAGGTCACATGGCTAGTGAGTGTGTCAAGTGTATGAGGCCAGATTTGAACTCAGGTCCTCCTGATTCCGGGGCAGGTACTCTATTCACCGTGCCACCTAGTTGCCCCCTCTTCTCCCCTTATTAACACATAAGAACTTCATCATCACTTAAGCTCTTACAGTTGCTCAAATGTATTACCTTTCTAGATTTTTCTTGTCTCCTTTGTTTGAATTTTAAAGATTCTACACACCTCTATTTTCTTTTTTTTTTATTTCTAAACTTTTATTTATTTTAGGTTACATCATTCATTTCCACGAGATTTTGAATTACAAATTTTCTCCCCATCTTTCCCCTACCCACCCCCCCAAAACAGCCACCCCACTGTATAACCCCTCCCCCAATCTGCTCTCTCCTATGTTCTCCCCTTCACCCCTCTGACTTTCCGGCAGGGCAGGATGGATCTCCCTACCGCAGTGCCTGTGTATCTTAAGTCCCAGTTGGATGTAGTTAATAATAATAATAATTGTATATATACACATATATATTTTTAACATGTGATTATAGAGCTTTAAGCTCTAGATTCCTTCTCTTCCTCCCTCGTCACCCACCCCCACTGGAAGGACAAGCCATCGAATACAGGCTGCACGTCACACCTCTGTTTTCTTCTGAAATGATTGACAATATTCTATTAGTGAACTCCCCCGCACTGGGATGCTTGGTTTTGCCATATGAGTTATTCTTAGTAATGAGTCTTTTTTTCTTTTGCCATTTCCAAATTTTCTCAGAATGTGTATTTTTATAGTATTTATAGTATAGCTTTGTGTGATCCTGAGTATTTCTTTGGTACTTGAGCTATTTCTGGATACTTGTAGTATTTTTTTCTATAAATTGGAAGTTTTGACTTTG
Source organism: Pseudochirops corinnae (assembly GCA_028646515.1). Classification (NCBI taxonomy): domain Eukaryota; kingdom Metazoa; phylum Chordata; class Mammalia; order Diprotodontia; family Pseudocheiridae; genus Pseudochirops; species Pseudochirops corinnae. The sequence goes on from CM053586.1 coordinate 202,425,793, forward strand.
TTATTTTGATTTTTTTGGTTCTTTTGATTATTTTCAATTTAAAGTTTCTTTCAAAAGATGATCATTAATTTTTTTTCTATTTTCACTTTACCCTCTGGCTCTAACACAGTGGTTCTCAACCTTCTTAATGCCGTGACCCTTTAATACTCATATGTGGGCATATCTGCATGAGGGTGGACCTGCCTGGAGACGGATAGAGGAGTGGTGTCTCGGTTCCTAAGACCATTGGAAATATGTGTTTTGTGATGGTCTTAGGCGACCCCTGTGAAAAGGGTATTCGACCCCTAAAGGGGTTGCAACCCACAAGTTGAGAACCGCTGCTCTAATAGATCTGGATAGTTTTACTATTTTCTAAAATATAAGTTTATATTTTTTCATTTGGTCATGGTTTTCAGGGAATTATTTTCTTTAACCAATTTTAATTTTTTATAGTAAATACCTTAGATGATCTTCAATTTTTTTCAGTTGTCTTTTGTTTTTGTTTGTTTATTTGTTTGGGTTTTTTTGGTAATAGGTGTTGTTTCATATAATCTTTGAGTTTCATTTGCTTCATTCTGTTTTTCAGGGAGTATACTTTTAAGGTAAGTTTTTCTACTTTCTGTTTTAAGTTATGTATTCTTCCTTTTTTTTCTCAAGAATTCTCATTCATTTATCTCTTGCTTCATTTCTTTTAGCTATTCTTGGAGTCCTTATATTCATAACATTCCTATTTCAGGTCCTTCTTATTAATATGGCATTACCATTGTGGGCTAACCATTTGATTTCTCTTAACTGATGGTATTTTTTTCATTGTATCAGTGTTTTATTCTCTTTAAATCTTATTCCTTAATTTACAGTTTGGGACTTTGTACTAGGACCAGGCTCTGACCCCTTCTTTGTGTGCTCTTGGATAGGATAGCCAGCGCCTGTTTGGTCCTGACTTCTCTATAGTCTGAATGTGATATGCCTAGAACCACGCCATGCCCTCTGCTGTAATCTCTGGCTTTTGTCTCCTTTCTTGAAGGTTCGATCAGATGACGGTCTTGGTGTTTCTCTGTCTTATCCTCTTTTCTTAGTCCCCAAATGGGAACTGGTTTTGTTCCCTCTTATGGCCCAATGAGATGTCAAAGATCATACTTTTTTTACACCTACTTTAAGGCCTCTAACACATATGTCCAATTGCTGAACTGGCCTTGTCTTTTATTTTGGCTCTGAGTTCTCTGAAGTATGTAATATCCCACTCTTTCTCCCTGAGCATATATGGGTGCTGATCATATCTCTCCACACCACCTCTGCTCTGACAGTCCAGAGCTTAACCTATAGTTGACCTGAGTCCCCAAGTCCTGAAGTTGGGACTGGCTTCCATCTCCCCTGACAATCTGCTCAGAATGCTTATATTTCAGGACCTTTGAGATTCAGCCTCTCCTGGGGCATTATACTCAACAGCCATATTCTCCCTTCCCTTCCCTGCCCCCCCAAAGCTTCACGATGAAGCTAAGGTTATGCCCCTCTACAAGACCACAGTAAGAGCACCAGAATGCTTCAGGTCATCAGCCAGTGTTCCCATTAGTTTCTACCTCTCCTGCTACCACCCCTTTCTAAGTTGCCCACAGGTATCCAGCCTCCTTATGTAGTCCTAAACTGGAAAAATGATTTGCTATGTTTTCCCTTTAGTCTTTTTTTTTATCATGGATCTCTCTGCTGCTCTTTTAGATATCTGGAGTGTATCGAGAGAGTTGGGCTCCTCTACATCTTTGCACAACATCATCTTACCTGATAGTCAAATTTTTATTGTTAACATACTTTCTTTTCTTCTAAATTTTCCTTCTAAATTTCCTTCTAAAAATTACTTCTAATTTTTTTTTTACCTTTCAATCTTCTGGTCCCCACTGAAACCTAGTGTTCTCCTGAAGACACTGCATCTCCTGGCATTCTCTCTAAGGCTGGCAGAATGAAATGTGTCCCAGCCTTCTGAGCTACAGACTGACTCAGGCTGGTCCTTGATGGCTATGTCTTGGGACACTAAGGCCTTTCTAAGTTGCCTACAACCATAACTAGCCAGGGTCTGCTTAATATCATATATATGGAACTGCATTCTGAGCACCAGCTTTTAGTTTGGTGCCTGACATATGGTAGATGCTTAATAAATACTAAGTTGATCGACTGTCCTAGAAAGGCCTAGATTCTCTCTCTCCTGAAACGCAGGCAGAGAGAAAATGACTCTTTTCTTCAGAGCCACAGAAAGCTGGAGAAACAGGAGATATGATCAGCATCAAGCGAGTTGTTGATTTTAACAATCAACTTTTTGAACTGCCTTATGGTTCTGTGATTTCTATAAGGCTTGCCAAAAACCCTTGAAGAGGAGGATGAAGGCAAGAGCCTCCTCCCTGTAGTCAGTAATGTCTACAATGTCTCCCCTATACTGAAAAAAACCCCTCATTTGATCTTCCCATCTCTGATAATTATGTCTTAGCTCTTTGTAACTAAACTCCTCAAAAAGGCTGCTTCTAGTAGGCGCTTCCTTTCTCTCCTCTCACTCTCTGCTTGACCCCATGCAATTTGGCTTCCTACCTTATCATTCCACTGAAACTGCTCTATTTGAAGTTACTGGTGACCTCTTAATTATCAAATCCAATGGCTTTTTTTCTCAATCCTCATTCTCCTTGACCTCTCTGCAGCCTTTGACACTGTTGATCACCCTCTTTTCTTTGATACTCTCTTCTTTCTTGATTTTCAGGGCACTTCTCTCTCCTGTTTCTCCTTCTACCTATTGGACTGTTCCTCGTTGGTCTCCTTTGCTGAATCATCATCAAGATCATGCCCTCTAATTATTGATACCCCACAGGGTTCTGTCCTGGGCCCTCCATCAATTTAAACCTCAACCCTGGACTAATTGTAATAGCCTGCTGTTGGGTCTACTTGCCTCCAGTCTGTTCCCACTCCATCATATCTTCCATTTAGCTAGCAAAGGGATTTTCCTAAAGTTCAGGTTCAACTGTGGCACTATTCCATAAACTGCATTGGCTCTCTATCATCTCCAGGATCAAATGAAAAAAATCTCCTACCTTTTCAGTCTTCTCACACCTTACTCTCACCACATATCCTTTGATCCAGTGACACTGACCTACTTGCTGTTCCATGAATAAGACACTCCATCCCTCTGTTCTGGGCACTTTCTCTGGCTGTTTCCCTTGCCTAGAAAACTCTTCCTCCTCAGTTCTGCCTGCTGATTTCCCTAGCTTCCTTTTAAGTCCCAACTAAAATTTCATCTTTTATAGGAAGCCTTTTCAAGCTCATCTTAATTCTAAAGTCCTCCTCCCATTAACTATTTTCTTATTTATCCAGTCTTGTTTGTATATTTCTTTGCATGTTGTCTTCCTCATTAGATTGTGAGCTCCTTGAGGGAAGGGACTGTCTTGTATTTCCAGAGCTTAGCACAGTACCTGACATGTACTAAATAAATGTTTATCAATTGATTGATTGATGCTTATACTGTTAGGGATGCAGAGATAAGCAATAGTATTTAATCCTTTGTCAAATCTGGGTCACTTGTCCTCCCTTTATACAGATATTTCTGGAGGCTGGAACTTTACCACTTCAAGTGACATAGTTATCTTTTTTTTAATCTAAGAAGCAAGCAATGGTTTTCCTTATATAGGTTTATAATATATATTGTTTTTATTGTCTGTTGTTTTTATTATATATAGATATTCATTATGTTAATGGATTTCAAATTAGTGTTACCAGGTTTTTATTATTGCTGCCTATTTATTCAAAAAGTTCTGAGGTTAATCATTCTGCTGTGGTAACATGTAGATGTCTATTTTTTAAAAATTAATTAAATAAAGGAAAACTATCAGTTAGGGCTCTTTCATCCATATACCCTACACATTCATACGACTACATAGGAGGCCACTAGGCCTCAAAGCCAATTGTAAAGTAGCACAAGACCAATGAGACTGCTCTAGGGAGGAAAATGTAGAGGAATGAAAAATTTAACATGTGTGCACTTTCAGCAGAGAAAAAGGTGGTAAGGGTTACATAAACTTACACATTGTCCCAGGAACAGGAAAGAATTTAACGTTCCATGTTGAAACAGTAGATTACACACAACCTATTTGCTCCTTCCCTCTCTCTGCCTGCTATGTAAAGAAGTCTCCAATCTATCCCATCCTGTCATTTCCCCAGGATTCTCCCTTCCAAGATTCCCTCTTTTTCAAGAATACTAGTTTCTCTTCTGCTCTTCTATAAACAGGAACGCTTCTCTCCAGAGAGGATGAGCAATGATCCCAATTCTATGTTCTTTCCTATGTTCTGTGTGAGAGGAAACCCCACCACCAGAATTTTTCTGGTGAAGTAGAATGAGCACAGAACCTTAAATCCAATGATTTAGACTATTTGACTATCATAATCCCTTCCAACCCTGAAGTTCTGCCTCTAAAAAACAATAGAATAACTCATTCAACATACCACCGAATCAATTTTTTCATAATTTCTTGTATTTTTATATCATGAATTACAATGTTGTTTTCATGACATGACTTGTCCCTAGAGTTACAAATCTCTATCCTGGGCTCCTCTATCCTGAAATAACCTATGTTATTTTCTCCTCTGACTCCCATCACCATAACATTAACTTTTCATCCATACTCCATTCTCTGTATGCTCCATACTCTAGGGACTTGTTCTTCTATTGCCACTTTAAACAGTTACCAACATTAAGGGACTATCTTGACATGCCTCTATAACCCAGAGAGTAATTACCAATTATAGGCAGATGTATTCCCCTGTGCCTCCCACACAAAACTTTCAAGTACACCATCCCCAAGATCTGATGTTGTAGAAATTGGCAATATCATAATATAATTCTCTGTTAATGTTATAGAATTGTTTTGGATGATTCTAATGTCCCATTAATCCTGTGGAGGTTTTTAATAAATCACAGTGAAGACATATTCCAACTGTTCTTTACATGATTCTGTGCTATTTCTATCTATAAGTTATTTAAATATTCAGCAAGCATAAATAAGACCTAGTTCTAGCAGTCAGGGATTTTACAATATAGTAAGGGAGGTAAGTAATTATCCAAATTATACAAAATGGAATGTGCTAAGTACATGAGAGAGATATAGTACTGTGTGCAAAATCTGAGAAACTGAAGGACATTTCTGACTGGGAAGATCAGGGAAGGCTTCATGAAGGAATTGGCAGGGTCTTGCAAGATGGTTAGGATTTTATCAGACAGAAATGAGAAGTGACCTTTCAGGTCTAAGAAATGTAAGCTCAAGCAGAAAGAGGGGGGAAAAGTCAAAGTCTTTAGGGGAAACAGCAAGTATTCAAGTTTCAATCAGATATAGACTACTTGACGGGAAATATCCTGAAATATAAATGAAAAGTAGTTTTATACAGAGGAGTATATTAATAACCAGGCTAAGAAAGTTGGACTTTATTTCCTAGCTAATAGGAAACCTCTAAATAATTTTGAGTAGAGGAGTAGCGTGACTAGATATACTCAGTAAAGATTATTATGGCACCATTGTCAAGAAATGGATTGTAGAAGGATAAGACTGGGGGCTGAAAGATAAGGGAACATTACAGCTAGATATGCACTGGTAAATGTTTAACAGTCTGCTCACCAGAAGGAAAAAAATATGTGCATGACACATGTTTAAAGTTTAATCTGTATTAATAACATTTTCTCCATCACTTCCTTAAATTTAGACAATCTACAAAACAATAAAGCAAGCCTTTATTTGTGGCATTTGATGATTTCCAACATGTAAATACTCACAATAAAAATTTAACAGAGGGATAGTTCAAATAGGTCGTCAAGTCCAGGACTTGAGAGGTAACAGTGGGAAAAGAGAGAAGAGGGCAGTTGCAAGAGACGATATGTTCAAAAGGACTAGCAGTTGATTGGATGCAGGATTTAAGAGAGAGAGAACTCAAATATGACACTGAGATCTTGACATTGGCTTACTGAAATGGTGCCACTAACAAAAATATGTTAGATTTTAGGTGCCAGCTGATCATACAGTAAGGATGTTGAAATAGATAGTTTAAGTGAATATTATAATGATTCATGCTAGTATCTTCTATCCTTCCTAAGCTTCAAATTCCATGTGAGCAAGGGTCTGACTTACATAATCTTTGTATCTACTTCGTATCTTTAAAAAATTATGTATATGCAGATTTTATTAATAAATATTTGTTAAATATTGAATGAAAAAATAAATATGAAGTTATGTGAACTCCACAGAGGTGACTATTAGCACCTACAGGAATGAATGAAATGTGATGGAAGAAAGAATGAGAGACAAAACCTTGAGTCACCCACTGCATTAAGGGAATAGAAATAGGAGGAGGTGATGTTGAAAATAGACTACAGAAAAGGAAAGGTTGGAAAAGCAAGAGAATGTAGCATTATAGAAACTAAGAGAGGCAAAAGTACACAGAAAAAAGATGGTGGTCAACAGTGTCGACTGGAACAAAGATGCCAAGAAGGATGAGAACTGAAAAGGAGAGGAGGTATTAGATTTGGTCAAGAGGACATTATTTGATCGCTTTATGGGTATTTCTTTTTTTTTCCTACAAGTTTGTTGTACATTGAAAGGCAGTGTGGTGTACTTAAGGCATAGTGATATAGGTGAAAGAATGCTAGAACCTAAGTCACAGAACTGCAGTCTACCACTCTCTCTGCTATTTAGTCATTTATTCTGGGCATTTTACTTAAACCATCTTAGCTGTAGTTTCTTCATCTGTAAAATGGGAATAATGTATCTGCCCTATATTACCTCACAGGCTCAAATGAGATAACATGTGGTGATTTGTAAATTATAAAGTTATCTTCAAGTGTAAGAATGTTATTTTTATAAGTTCTTAGTTGAAAAAGAAAAAGTTGTGAATACTGATTTTGCATATACATAATCACAGGATTTCCAAGTTGGAAGGGACTTTAGCTGTCTAGTCTGACTGAATCTCCAAAGAAATTTCTCACTACAACATACTGACCTGGTCATTCAGCCTCTGCTTGAAGATCTCCATCCTGTCCTGCCCCTCCCCCATCCTCCATTTACAAGCAAGAACTGTGCACAGGGGCACATGCTACCTAATCCCCTTGCACTTGGACAGCTCTGATTCTGACATTTTCCCTGATAGCAAGCCTAAACTGACTTCTTCGCAAGCTTGCACACGTCACTCTTGGTTCTGACGTCCAGGGCCAAAAACAGCAAGTCTAATCTCTCTTCCACAGTACAGCCCTTCATATGCTTAAAAACAGCTATCGTGTCTCCCCTCAGTCTTCTCTTTTCCACACTAAACAACTTCAGTTCCTTCAACCAGTCCTTACATGACATAGACTTATTAACCTTCACCATTGAGTTTGCCCTGCTCTAGACACTCTCCAACTTATCAATGTCATTCTAGCCTTGTGATACCTAGAATAAAATATATTACTAAAGCTGTGATCTGATGAGGGCAGAGAGCAGAGGGACTATTACATCCTTATTTCTGGAAGCTCTGCCTGTCAATATAGCCCAATATTCCTTTTTTTTTAAATTTTATTATAGTTTGCATCATTCATTTCCACAAGATTTTGAGTTACATATTTTCTCCCCCTCTTTCCCCCACCCATCACCCCAAAACAGCCATCCCAGTGTGTCCCCCCTCCCCCAGTCTATTCT
>CM053586.1:202433953-202451570 GCA_028646515.1 Pseudochirops corinnae
GTGATTTTTTAAAAAATCTCTGTGGGGCTCTGCTTCCAGAAGGAAAAGCTCTGTCCCAAATCGCTGGGGTCCTCCTGGCTGCCCTAGCTCTCAGGAAGAGGCTGGGAACTCTTCCTATTTACTTCCAGCTGACAGGATAATGAAGACTCCAGAACCGAGGCCCAAGACGGCGATCCAGATCCAGGCCGCTCAACACGAGAGCTCTTGGCCTGAGAACAATCGCTCAGTCCCCCTGCCATTTCCAGGCCGCGGGCGGGAAGCTACAACGTGGAGGCGGGCGCAAAACTTCTGCCTTTCGCTTTTCCGCTCTGGAGGCCTTTCGGCCAGACTGCTTATCTCCCCCTTTCGCAATCCCCACTCTCGGCTGCCACTAATCCGCTCACCTGAGAGGCTCCCATCCAGCCTCCCCCGGGGCACAGCCGCAGCTTCAGGCCAGGCTGGTTTCGGTTCGCAGTGCTGATATGGTTCCTCGTAGCCGAGCTGACTTTAGTGGGAAGTCTATTCTTTTTTTTTTTTTACTTCCACATCTTGCTGTTGGCATTAATTGGATTCACAGTTCACTAAATCCCCCAGATCTTTTTAATAGCAGCTTCTATTAATCATACCTTCCCCATTCTGTACTTTTTTTTTTTTTTACCGTATTTTTGAAATGGACTGCTTGACTCACATATGATACTTTCCTTAGTAAGTTGGCTAACGTGTACCTGTTTTCATACTTGCATTTAACTGGTGTGGAGAACTCAAGGTAAGGAAACTCCCTCCATCAATCCAGATCTACAACTCTTGAATAAATAAACAAAAGCAAAAGCATTTATTGATGTTTACTTTGTGCACAGAACTATGCCAAGCACTGAGCGAGCAAATACAAAAGGGAGATGGTTTCTGTCCTCAAGGTATTTGCATTCTAATGAGTGAGAAAATACATAAGGGAATGAGAGGGAAGGATGTGTTGGTCTGGAAAGGCCCAGAGATGTTGTACTGTGCTAGAGCTGAGGAGCTATGTGGTGTAGCTTCCACTGTAGTATTGCTAGACTGTGAGTTCCTTGAGAATATGGACTGTTTTTTGCCTTTCTATATATCCTTGGCACCTAGCACAATGCCTGGTACATAGTAAGCACTTTATACGTGCTTATTAATTGGCTAACTTGTTATGGTTCCAGAGCTGAAAAGGTGGAAGTTGGGAGCAGAGTAGCTAACACAGCAACAGGGCAAAGAGTAAGAAAAGATGACTAGGATGTGAAGTGCAGTGTATATAAAGCTGCTGTAGATATAGTGAGCAGTGAGAGGTACTTATCAGTCAGGGCAACTTGGACAGTTCCAGAACTGAAAGGCTTAATTCCTCCAGGGCATGGTCTGTAGTCTGGATAGAGTTGCCCAGGGTCACGAACCAGTAGGTATCAGAGATGGAATGTGGATACCGGCTTTCCTAATTCGAAGGCCAGCTCACTGTCCATTCTGCCACACTGCCTCTCCATAACTGACATTTAGTCCTATTAAATTTCATTTTAGTAGATTCTGCCCAATGACTTAACATGTCAGTTTGATCTTTTAGCATCCTAATTCTGTCATCCAGTATGTTCACTGTCCCTTTCAGCTTTGTGTCATCTCCAGATTTGATGAGCATGTGTGCCATAGATGCCTTAATCCAAGCCCTTGATAAAAATGTTAAAATAACATAAAGCCAAGCACAAGTCACTGGGCACTTCCCTAGAGGCCTCCTGCCATGTTGACGCTGAACCTTTACAACTATTCTTTGAGTCCATTCATTAATCTAGTTCCAAATCCATCTATTAGATTATCATCAAGTACATATCTATCCATATTGTCCACAGAAATACTGTGAATATTCTATCAAATATTTTGCTAAATATAAACTATATCTACAGCGTTTCTCTGATCTACTAGTTTAGTTATCTGTCAAGAAAGGAGAATATAGTGTTCTCTACTGAAATGCGTTAGTCCAGATCTGTGGTTTCATCTACGGACTAGAACTTCAGGGGGTGGAAACTTCCCCTACCAGTTCAGATTAGCAGCTCATCCGTAATATATAACCTTACAGTAGCCAAGAGTATTGAGGGGTTAAGTGATTTGCCAACACAACTAGTGTGTGTCAGTAGTAGCACTTGAACCCAGGACTTACTGACTTTAAAGACAATCTCCACTACTCACTTTGTCTTACTGCCTCTTCTTAGAATATATGGCAAAATGAAGCCATTCTCAGACTGTGCACCAAAAATTACATTGTTGTTATTCACATATACATGTTCTAAATTAAACCATAGAGAAAGTTTTAAAGCTTAATTCTGCCTCCTTCTCTGTGTATATCCTCATTCCTTTGGTGTTTACTGCTTAACTAGACATAGAATATGCAGTTTACAGAGAGTAGATATACACCCACACAAAAAATTTTCCAAGAAACTGCATGAAATTATTAAATTAAGCAAAATATAACAACTTTTTCCCCTCTTGCCTCATCCATATCCTCAGCATTCCTTATGTATTCTATACGTTTTGTTTTCTAAATTTACCTAATTGGGCAAAATTAATCTGATATGTTCATGGCATGATAAAATAACACTAGAATTTTCATTTCTAAATTGTTCCGTGAATGGGAAGGTAGAATGACAATAGATGGCTACTACTATAAAAGCAATAATAGTACCAGTTGGGAATAAAGATGTGGAGTCGAAAGAAAAGATTGGGATGGTTGGTGGATTCCTGGAATTCTTCAATATCAGAAAAATTGTGGAAAAAGTAGAATTAAAAACAAAGAAACGGCCACCACTATTGTTTTTTCAGAGAGGCAGAAACCTTTTACATTTCTGTCACTTGCTCGAGGATTTTTCATAAAGCCCTCTAACCACATAAATAAATATTCATAAGATTGTTCAAAATCTCATTAATAACACATGATCTGGTGGTACAATATTTCAAGGCAACATATGATTTGCATCTCAGCCCTGTTTGACTTCGAATCATAAGCAATTAATAAATTAAATTCAAGAATTTTTATGAGGTAAATCTTAAGTACACCACAAATTGCATGATTTTTATGTGTAAATAATGATGAAAGGGGACAATGTTCTTTGATGTCTATAAACTACACAGTAAAATATGCAGAAATGTACTTGAATTAAGTTAGAGCCAAAACAAATAGACTTGTTCATAAAACAAAGCAGCATTCTTAAAAACAAGTGTTACCCCCACCCCCACACATCATTATTCATTCTCATATTTTATATTCTTACCACATTGAGAGGTAGAATCATGCCAAAATTGTAGTATGTTCTAGTCTCTTTTTCCTAATCCAGAGAACTGAATTTTTCTGTTTTAATCCCACAATTTTAGCTCAATTTATTCTACACTTGGACTGCCAACCATGCCATTTACCTTTTCAACGTCTTTTACTAGTCATCCTTGCCATTAATGTCTTATCACCGGTAAAGGTGAAATTGATTATTTCATAATATAGAAACTGCTGGTTTGGGGAGATGTTTTCCTTTGCCTTTCAGTTATCCAAAATAATGATGATGATGATTCTTTTTAAAATGAATAAGCAGTATCAATAAATCCACCGTTATTGAAACTCCAAGGGTTGTCTTGTGTTGCTTTTGGAATTACGTGCAAATGGGATCTCAATGTAAATAATGTTTGCCGTGGGCACTGGAGAAATGTGCTCAGGTTTCAGGTGGAACAGAAACTAAATGTGATGGTACAGTCAGTAGACAGCATGTAACAAATTATAACAGCTCATATGACTACTGTGCTTCCTAAACTGCCTTTCTGTAGCCTTCTTAAAATGTGCTTATCATACTAGGTAGAACTCCATTAGTAGCTTTCTTTTATGATGTTGAAGACTGACACATGACCTACACTACAGGTCGTCTTCTTTTCATTATACTCGTATCCCTTAGGGCAGTGGAGTAGATAGACATTTCATGAATGCTCATAGGTTGATGACCACCCTTTGCAAAACCAATACCTTCTTCCTTCAAACATTTCATTTGTTTTGGTTTTTGGTTTTTGATTTTTAAATCAAAATGGGCCCTGATCTCTAATGGTAACAGATGCCAGATGGGTCTGTCCATTGGTATTGTCATATTTCCTCTAGTTTGCTTTGTTTTGCCCTTATTTTTCTTCCTTTACCTCTCTTTCAGAGAGAGAGTTTTGGTATGCTTTATTAATTTTTATTAACTCATAAAATGGAATTTTTACATCATCCAACATAATTAAAAGCCATTGTCATTCATTCCATTTTCATGTCTAACTCAACAAGAACAGTGTTATAATGAGATAATTACCAAGCACAGTCATTGCCATGAGTTAAGTTTCCTTTTATGCAAATACAGGAAAAATCATTACTTTGTATTCTCCATCAGTAGAATTTCAAGGCTGAACAAAAGCTTGAAGACCATCTAATCCAGTATTCTCATTTTACACATCTAAAGTACTTTACATATAGTAAGTTGCAAATAATTTTTTAATTGAATCAAATGAAGAAAATGAAGCTCTGAAGAAAAGGAGTGTAGCATAGTAGAAAGAGATTTGCTGCTCTCACTACCTAGTTAGTGTATGTGACCTTAGACAAATCACTCAGGCTCTGTGAGACTCAGTTTTCTCATCTGTGAAATGAATTAACACCTATGCTACCTAACTCACAGGTTCACTGTGAGGATCAAATGAGATAATATTATGTATGTAAAGTATTTTACAAATCTTCTTGCTGTATACATATTGAATAATTTAGTAATTTACCCATATATATGCAGTGTTAGCCCCAAAGCCAGACTAAAAATCAAGATTCCCCATTCCTTTTCCAGTGCTTTTCCACATGTATTTTAAATGCATTTAAAAATAGAAATGATCTTCTCAACAACAGCAAAAATTGTGGGTATAAAACATCTAGGTAAGCTACAAAAAGATGAGGAAAGAGATCATTCTCATAATCAACTCATTGTAGATTTAAACTAGAACTATCCTGTAGAAGCTATGAATAGATAACTGAAAAATATTTCCTTTTGTAGTTTTTTTAAAATTTTTTTTTAAATATTGTTAATAATCAAGCTTAGAAAGGAGGTCATGGTTTTAAAAGACAATTTCCTAATGCCATTTAATTTAGAGAAAATCCCAAAGGAAGGAAATCTTGTCAAAGAATTACATGTTGGAAGCATAGTTACAGCACTTCTCTGAAGATTATATGGAGGAAATGCTGAGTAATTTGTTTTCAAATAGGAAACCATTTGTTCTAAGATTTTTTTTTCCTGTTCAAATTACTTTATTTCTGTGACACCAAAAGATTAATGAAAAAATATCTTCAGTAAACATTGCAGCCTTATTTCACATTTCTGTAGGGTACTGACAATAGGCAGCAGAAGGTGGTAAACTATGTCTTACTTGACTTCAGTCATTTTCCAAAATTTTGCTAAACCATGAACAAATGTTTCTGTGAAATTTGATTTTCAAAGTCTTCATTGTTTTGTTTTGCTATGGAAGCCTTCCAAGAGTATTTTCTTGTGTAATGTTCCATCTCTCTTTTTGTTTTGTTTTGTTTTTTTGCTTTTATTTCCAAATGAATATAGACTTTGCATCTTAGTATAGCATTTACTTAGCATTCAATATATAGTTTCTCTTGAAAGTAACTAAACATCCATCAGGCTTGTGTAATTTCCTTACTTGCTTTTTTTTTTCTTTTTGGAGGGGGTGATGGCTGGGCATTTGGGATTAAGTGACTTGCCCAAGGTCACACAGCTAGTAAGTGTTAAGTGTCTGAGGCTGGATTTGAACTCAGGTCCTCCTGATTCTAGGGCTGGTTTTCTATTCACTGCACCACCTAGCCACCCCCATCTCTTACTTGCTTTGAAAAGTTTGGAGAGTCTTCTTCCTCTCTTCTTTTCTCCTTTATCTTCTTCTTTTCTCTTTCTCTCCCTGCAACAGATTTTGTAGTATAGCAGTCTCTCATCTTGCAGTATGATGTCTCTTATCGTTTCACATCTCAGCACATTAAAGAGCTTTCCAGAACTAGGAGCAAAATAATACTTGGGTTTTTACCCAGAAAAAGAAAGCCTCCTGATCTGTTCTCTGAATTGTATTCCCAGTACTATCTATCAAACAGCTGTGGAAAATTGACTTCTCTTTCCTTTTCTTCTTCTGATATTTATCCACACATTTTTTTTGTGATGTACCTATACTTATTTTTTTTTTGGCTTTTTGAAGAGGGGAGGGCAGGGTAAGAGACTTGCCCAAGTTCATACGGCTAGTAAATAGTAAGTGTCTGAGGCTGGACTTGAACTCAGGTCCTCCTGACTCTAGGGCTGATGCTCTATTCACTGCACCACCTAGCCACCCCAGGATATACCTATACTTAACCACAACAAAAAATTCCATTTTATGAGTTAATAAAAATTAATAAAGCATACCAAAATAATAGAAGCTAAAACTAAGACCAGAGTAAATAGAATTAGCTGCTAGCAAACTCAGTTTTAGAAACAAGGATTTTATATATGTATGGATGTAACTTAATAGATGCTGACATTTTTAGGGGAAGAGAAGAAAGAAGCTTTCCCCAGGGTAGTAAGGTGACTTGGAAGGGACCCTTTGCTAAATGTTTGAGTGCCCAAAAGTTTAGGCAACTCTGGGATAAAGACAAAGTGAGTTGAAATAAAATGTTTGTTTTTTTTAATGCAGGATCCATAATTTCTCTTTAATGAGGGTAATAAAGAGAAAAACATCCCCATCCCCAGATCTACAGGATTGGCATTTTGGGAACTCTATCTCACAGATCCATGTATTTTCACTGGCTGTCCTTATCTCTACCTCCTCCTGAGACTTGACTGGCTTTCTTCAAGTCTACCTGCTACAAAGAAGCCTTTCTTGGTCCCCCTTAATGTCTTTCCTCTGAGATTACCTTCTGTTTGTGCTACATATATTTCATATGTATATAATTGTTTGAGGGTAGAAACTATCTTTTATTTTTCTTTGTATCTCCAGCACTTAGCACAGTGCCTGGCACATAGTAAGGGCTTAAAGAATTGTTAACTGACTGACTATGTGTTGTTTTGTGTATTTGTTTATGGGCTCCTGTGAGTACTTAGTAATGAGCCATTTCATGTTTTAAGTATAGTGAGTACTGTAGCCTAATTAACCAGAGCAAGGCTGGCCACATCTCCCTTTAAAGAGACTCTGGTAAGGAGTCATTCTTTCTCTAATGCTGTCGGCTCAACTCCCCATTCTGATATGCTTCCCCTACTAGCTCCCCAGTGCCTTTTAACCAATTAACACCAATCAACTTTTAGAAAGGGATATGTTCTTCAAAGATATAACAAGAACAGAAGTATACATTTCTCCCCCCTGCAACACCTTAAAGGAACTCTCTCCCCTATATCACTTGGATCTCTAGGGAGAGTAGGCTCATGCTTAATGCATTTTCTATATGGCATCAGAACCACTGAGTTCATATTCAAATACAGCATCACTGCTGGATAACCCTTCATCTGCGTTGCTGTTGATGTGAGTCCTGAAGGTTGCTCTGTGAGGCTTCAAAGTTATACCAACCGGCTGTAAACCCAAGCATGTACTCCATTTCCAGATTTCAGTAACCCAGTCTCCTGCTCTTTTGAAACTCATAATTTCTAATCCATCTCCAGTCTTCTTCACCTAAAATGAAAGAACAAATGGTCAGACCACATATTAGGCCTCAGATGGGAAAAGCCCACGGTCTTTCTATTTAAAACATTTCCTTTCTTCCCAAAGAGAAGTTGATCTCATGATCAGTTAGTTCCTTTTGAATGTGCCTCCATTTTCGGCTTTGCAACCAGAACCAATCAAAGAGGTCCCTATTTATGACATAGTTAACTGACCAGAGCCAGTTACAGAATATTTACTAAGCATGCTCCAAAATTTAGAAGGAAATTACATTAGTTGAGCGCTCTGGATTTGCTCATAGGGTCTATTAGCCAGGCCCCTGTTATAGTCTCCTCAAGCTCCTGGTTTCATGTTGGCTCATGGTTAGTGGAGGCTAGTAACACTTTACATAAGTATTTTTCAATTTTCACTTATAAATCTTTTGTATTTTAGGTATTTCTTTTGGTTGGAGGAGAATTGCTACCCCATACTTGATATATAGTACGTTCTATTTTATAAGGTAATTTTATTAGAAGGAATACCTGTGAATACCTTTTAGGAGTACCCTAAAAAGAACCCATACTTAAGTTTTATTAAGAGCTTTTCCCCAAGCACATGCTGGGATGGAGCAAACAAGTGTTTAAAAAAAAGCCAAATGCCTTCTTTTTGAGTTTTTCCATTACTGAACCCAGTGTATGTGAGTTAAAAATTATTGATGCTGTTGTTCAGTCATGTTCAACTCTTTATGACCTCATGGACCATGCTGTCCATGGGATTTTCTGGCAAAAATACTGAAATGGTTAGCCATTTCCTTCTCCAGTGGATTATGGTAAAAATGTTAAGTGATTTTCCCAGCTAGTGTCTGTGGCCATCTTTGAACTCATACTGCCTGTTTCTAGGCCCAGTTCTTTATCCACTGAGCCACCTAGTGGCCTCCTAGGCAAACAGAGGTTAAGTGATTTGCCCAAAGTCACATAGCCAGTAGATGTCTGAGGTCGGATTTGAACTCAGGTCTTCCTGATTTCAAGCCCAGCGCTCTATATCCACTGAGACTTCAGCTGGGTTCAAGTCCCATCTTCTACATCTACTGGTTATGTGACTGTAAGAAAACTACTTAAACTCTGAGTGCCCCAGGAAAGTCTCTAAATTTAAAATTATTGAGATACTTATCTACCTTGGTAAAGAAAGTACTTTACCTTATACCAGTAGTGTTGAATTCAAATAAAAATGTATCTCTTCCTGCACATATTGACTTAGAAAATCCCAGAAATTAACACTAGCTATGTTGCATTATATTTTTATTTATTTTGTTAGACATTTCCCAATTAGATTTTATCTGACTTTGACCATACTTGGGAGTTTTGCTGGGAAGCAGCCGCAAGTTTGATACATCTTTCTTACACCAATGAAACCACAGAGCCAGTCAAAGAAAATCAATATACCATGACTTTGACTCAGTTACATGTATAAAATTGCATAAGGATGTTATTAAGAAATAATTTAAATTTGACAATAACATGGAATTGACCAAAATAAACACATCAAATTCATGTGGACAGAAGAAATGTTTTTTTAAAGCAATTAATAAGAGTATAAGACTATTTCTTTTAAAATTATGAACTTAACAAACATCAACAGACAGGAACATTTCCATATGCAAAGAATAGAAGAAGACAATTGTATACGAAATTGTGAATAAAGCAAAACAATTTCATATATTCGTCTTCTCTAAAACCATTTGTCTCGTTCTACACTTTTGGTCTATCACTTTCTGCCCAGAGATGGTAAACATGTTTCATCATGAGGCTAATGAAGTTATGATTGTTCATTGTATTGGACAGAATTCATGATTCTTTCAAAACTGTTTTCTTTTTCAATATTGTAGTCATTATATAAATTGTTCTTTTGGTTTGGCTTACTTCACTCACCATAAATTCATATGTCTTCCCAGATTTCTCTGAATTGAAGACAGAAGAAAATATTAGTAAAAATGAAAAGAGAAACTAGAGCATAGTATGTATATGTGTGTATATATATATATATATATATATATATATATATATATATATATATATATATCATACTCTGGGGAAAAAAAATTGAACAAAATCCTATGATGATGAGAATATTGCAAGCTTCCCCAAGATTGTGGTATAACAGCAAGGAACTGCAGAATGTTTTGAAGGAGAAATTTTTTTTTTTAAGAAATATATTGTGAATTTAAAAACTACATTAAAAATCAGAACTCTCAGGGTGGCTTGGTGGTACAATGAATAGAACACTGGACCTAGAATCAAGAGGACCTGAGTTGAAATCCACCCTCAGACACATAACACTTAGTAGCCATGGGATCTTGGTCAAGACATTAATCCCAATTGCCTTGCCTTCCCCCTTCCAAAAAGAAAAAAAATCAGAACTCCCAATGAATAATTTAAAAAGACAAAGTCAAAAAGAAGAAAAAAGAAAACATGAGGAAGTATCTCTCCAAAGAAGATGATGCTCTAAAAGAATGGCAAATTTGTTGTTGTTGTTTTTTTCAATTAAATTTCATGAATTTATTTTTTTTTAATTTTATTATAGTTTGCATCATTCACTTCCACAAGATTTTGAGTTACATATTTTCTCCCCCTCTTCCCCCCCCCACCCCAAAACAGCCATCCCAGTGTGTCCCCCCTCCCCCAGTCTATTCTCTCCTATGTCACTTTTCGGTAGGGCAGGATGGATCTCCCAACCACAGTGGTTGTGTATCTCAAGTTCCAGTTGGATGTAGTCAATAATAATAATAATAATAATTGCATATATATATACGTAGATACACATTCATAACATTTGATTATGGAACTCCAGATTCCAGAAGAATGGCAAATTTGTAAGACAAAAATATGGCAGCAAAAGGCAATAAACTTTAAAAGAACTCTTGAATTTATACAATCCAAAGCAAATAAGTTTGATGATAGGATACCGAGCTAACTTTAAAATCATAGATCTCCCAAAAGATTGTGTTTTACAGACAAATTAGTAAGGTATCAAAGTTTAATTTCCTTCAAAAACTGAATACATACAACATGGAAAGAAATAATACAAGTAAATGACCCAGAACTTTTGAATACGGATAACGAAATACTGATCCATAGATTGCCACCAAAGAAAAACTTTTAGACAGGTAATAGCTAAATTTCTTAATTTCAATACCAAATGACAAATTTGGGCAAAGCTACCAGGAGAAAACCTTAATCTATGATTCTCTTAAATTTCAGCTTCTCTTAAACATTAAAGATTTGAAATAATAAAAGTTTTTAGAATTTCTGTTCATCCTAGGGAAAAAATATTTATTGTTGTTTTGCTGCAGGAATTTTGAGTAGTGGAAAAAGATTTTTAAATTATTTTTATTTATTGAGTGAAATATTTCCCAATTACATATAAAAAAATTTTAGCAGTCATTTTAAAAATTCTTGAGTTTCAAATTCTCTTCT
The DNA here is from genome assembly GCA_028646515.1 of Pseudochirops corinnae. NCBI lineage: Eukaryota > Metazoa > Chordata > Mammalia > Diprotodontia > Pseudocheiridae > Pseudochirops > Pseudochirops corinnae. The sequence goes on from CM053586.1 coordinate 202,445,047, forward strand.
TCCCATGCCCCCCTCCCTTTTTGAGAAGACAAGTAATTTGATTTCAATTATGCATGTGTAGTCATATAAAACATTTCCATATTAGCCATGTTACAAAGGAAACCACAAATAAAACAATAAAAATAAAGTTTTCTTTTAAAGTATGCCTCAATTTGCATTCAGAGTTCGTCAGTTCTCTCTTTAGAGGCAAATAGCATTTTTCATCATGGATCCTAGGGAATTGTCTTGTTCAGAGTAGCTAAGTCTTTCACAGTTGATCGTCCTTACAATATTACTGTACTGTGTACAATGTTCTCCTGGTTCTCTTCACTGTACTTTGCATCAGTTCATATAAGTCTTACCAGGTTTTTCTGAAATCATCCTGCTCATCATTTTTTCTCCTCAATTACATGTAAAAATTTTTTTGAACATTTATTTCTAAATTTTTATATTCTAAATTCTTTCCATTATTCCCCTCCAACTCACTTGAGAAGGCAGGCATTTTGACAGAGTGTGTATGTGAAGTCATGCAAAACATATCGTTTGTTATTTCTTATAGCACAATCATATGTCACAACTTGTTTAGCCATTTCCCAATTGATAGGCGTCCCCTCAGTTTCCAATTCTTTGCTACCACAAAAATTTCTGCTATAAATATTTTTGTACAAATAAGTCTTTTTCCATTTTTTTTTTTGTCTTTTGGACATATCCTAATAATGGTATTTCTAGGTCAATAGGTATGCACAGTTTTAAAGCTCTTATGGCATAATTCCAATTGTTTCCTAGAATGGTTGGACTAGTTCACAACTCCACCAACAGCATGTTAATGTCCTGATTTTTCCACATCCTCTCTAGCATTTGTCATTTTCTTCTTTCATAGCCACTCTGATAGATGTTAGGTGGTATCTCATAGTTCTTTTAGTTTGCATTTCTCTAATCAGTACTGATTTCTTCTTCTGAAAACTGCCTGTCCATATCTTTTGATCATTTATTAACTGGGAAATGGCTTTTATTTTTATAAATCTACTCAATTTCCTTTATATTTGAGAAATGAGGACTTCATCAGAGAAACTTGCTGCAAATTTTTTTTCCATTTTACTCTTGCCCTAACTTTGGCTACATTGTTTTGTTTATGCAAAAGCCATTTAATTTCATGGAATCAAAATTATATTACTTCCCATAATCCTTCTATCTCTTATTTAGTCTTCTTTAGTCTCTTCTCTTATCCATAGTGACAGCTACATTTTTCCATCTTCCTCTAATTTACTTATGATATCCCCTTTATGTCAAAATCATTTATCCATTTTGATTTTATCTTAGTATACATTATGAGATGTAAGTCTATGCCTAGTTTCTGCCAAACCAATTTCCAGTTTTCCCAGCAGTTTTTATAAAATGTTGTGTTCTTACCCCCAAAGCATGGATCTTTGGGTTTATCAAACAATAGATTACACTTTTTTTTTACTATATACTATATAGTTTTTTTTACTATCCATTCCATTGATCTACCACTCTATTTCTTAGACAGTACCAGACTTTTCATAATTACTGCTTTGTAATATAGTTTAAAATCTGCAAGTGCTAGGCTGCCTTTAGTTTTAAAAAAATCATTGATTCCCTTGATATTTTCTACCTTTTTTTTTCTTCCACATGAATTTTGTTACTATTTTATCTAGCTCTACAAAATAATTGTTAGTTGGATTGATATGGCACTGAATAAATAAATTAACTTTGGTATAATTGTAATTTTTATTATATTTTCTTGACCTACCCATGAGCAATTAATATCTCACCAGTTGTTTAGATCTGTCTTTATGTGAAAAGTAGTTGTAATTGTGATCATATAAATCTGGAATTTGTCTTGGCAGGTCAAATCCCTTGTATTTTATATTGTCTGCAGTTATTTTAAATGGAATTTTTCTTTCTACCTCTTGCTGCTGGGTTTTGTTAGTAGTATATAGAAATGTTGATGATTTATGTGGATGTATTTTGTATCCTGCAACTTTGCTGAAGTTGTTCGTTGTTCCAAGTAGTTTTTAATTGATTCTCTAGGGGTCTCAAAGTATACCATGATATCTTCTTCAAAGAGTGATAATTTTGTTTCCTTGTTACCTATATTTATTCCTTCAATTTCTTTTTCTCTCTTATAGCTAGCATTTCTAGTACAATATTGAATAATAGTAGTGATAATGGACATCCTTGCTTCACTCCTGATGTTATTGTGAAGGCTTCAAGTTTTTACCTATTACAAATAATTCTTGCTCTTCATTTTAAATACATACTACTTATCATTTTAAGAAAGGCCTCATTGATTCCCATGCTTTTCCATGCTTTCTGTGTGTTTTTAATAGAGTGTTGTATTTTGTCAAATTTTCTGCATCTATTGAGATAATCATATGATTTCTGTTGATTTTGTTATTGATGTGGTCATTTACACTGATAGTTTTCCTTATTTTGAACCAATCCTATATTCCTGCTATAAATCTCACCTGGTCATAATATATGATCTTTATGATATATTGCTGTATTTACCTGGTTAGTATTGTATTTAAAATTTTACATAGATCCTCATTAAGGAAATTTGTTTATAGGGTTTTTTTCTGTATTTCTCTCCCTGGTTTAGATTTCAAAACCATATTTGTGTCATAAAAGGAGTTCGGTAGGACTCTTTCTTTAGCTATTTTTTCAAATAGTTTCTACATTATTGGGATTAATTGTTCTTTCAATATTGCGTAGAATTCAGTTATGAATCCATATGGTCTTAGGGATTTTTTCTTGGGAACTTAACGATGGCTTATTCAATTTCATTTTCTAAGACAAGGTATAATGGTAATGGCATTTAAAAGATCCCCCTGTATTGGCTTGGTTTTCCGGTTGAATGTTAAAACCCAGAGCTTGTGAATCCCACTTTTGGAATGGACTTATTTACATGAAGAGAAAGAGCTGAACTGAGAGGAGCTGGTGCCCTGAATTTAGAGAAAAGCCCAAGCAGAGGAGGCCAGAAGGACTTTTGGGGAGCTGTATAGGGGAGGCAGAGAGAGAGGAGAATTGCCATGGGCCAGAGTTGCTGAGAGAGAGACTGCTGAGGGCCAATTGGAGCTACCCAGGACTTTTGAGAATTGCCACCCAGAGTTGCTGAGACCTGAGGAGGCATGGCTGTGATGCTGGTATTTTGTCTGTCTGTTTTGATGTTGTTTTGCCAGATTCGTCTGCTGGTGAAGGACAGTGTTGTTGTTGCAGAGGTCCTGGAACCTTGCTGTTGGCTCAGAAACCCTGAAGAAGGATTTTCTTGTTGTATGTTTACAGAAATCCTGGAAGAGGGTCTTGCTGATGTTTTCAGGGGTTCTGGGACTGTTCTGCAGGCAGAGAGTAGATTGACAAAGACACTAGCAATGTATCTTGTGGCTTTGTTAAGCTTTGTCTCCCCAGGAACAGAGATTGCTGAGAACTTGACTCCTGTCAAGATGAAGAAAGGACCTCTCCTTGGGTATTCAATACTGTGATGATATCTTGTAGCTTGAGGATAGATGGCCTTTTGTGCTGTCCTGCCCTTTTTGAGAAAGTGCTTGGTGTTAATGGATGGTATCTTAATTCAGTTGTGATCCAGGAATGGGAAACTTCTGACTTTTTGTGCTCTGTGACTGACCAAATGAATGTACTTTGTTTATGATTGGAAACTAGTCTCCATTTGAGAAGACAGACTTTGACTGACTAAATAAATATACTGTCCAGGGGTGGAGTAGTACTTGGATTGAATTGAGAACTTACTTGCTAATTGAATGAGTTACACTGTATTTTAATTTTCTCTGTTCTGTGAATGGTTTGGGTTTTGTTTTGTTTTTTCGCCTTAATTTGTCACTGAATAAAAGAGTTACTATGCTGGTATTCCAAACCTTGGAAGTTGCCTTTGCTTGGCATTATACAAGGTTATTTAAGTATTCCGTTTCCCACTCTGTTAACATTTTTGTAAATATTCATCTATTTCACTTAGATTGTCAGTTTTACTGGCATATAATTGGGCAAAATAGTTCCTAATAATTGTTTTAATTTCATCTTCATTTGTGGTTTCATTTTTGATACCAGCAGTTTGGTTTTCTTCTTTTTTAATCAAATTAACCAATAGCTTGACTATTTTTTTTTCATAAAACCAGCTCTTAGTTTTAATTATTAGTTGAACAGATTTTTTTATTCTCAATTTTATTAATTTCTCCTTTAATTTTCAGGATTTCCATTTTAGTATTTAATTAGGGATTTTTAATTTGTTCTTCTTCTAAAGTTTTTTTTAGTTGCATGCTTATTTACTGATCTGCTTTTTCTCTCTCTTAGTGATGTATGCATTTAGAAATATAAATCTTTCCCTATGTACTCTTTTGATTGCATTTCACAAATTTTGAAGTCATTGTCATTCTCTTTAATGAAATTATTGGTTGTTTCATTGATTTGTTCTTTGACTTTCCTCATTCTTTAGGATTAGATAATTAGTTCCCAGTTACTTCCATGGTCCTTTATTTAATATAATTTTTGTTGCCTTATAGTCTGGAATTTTCTGCATCTTGTGAGATTTTTATGCCAAATAATGTCAGTTTTTGTAAAGGTGATATGTACAGCTGAGAAAATGGTATGCTCCTTTCTATTATCATTCAGTTTTTTCCAGAAGTCTCTCATATCTAACTTTCCTAAGATCCTCTTCATCTCCTTGATGTCTTTCTTATTTATCTAATGGTAAGATTTATCTAGCTCTGAGATGGAAAAGTTGAAGTTCCATACTAGTATAGTTTTGCTATTTCCTCCTGATTGATTGAATTTTTACTTTAAGGTCTTGGATGTTATGCCATTTGTTGCATAATATTACTTCTTTGTCTATGGCTCCTTTTAGCAAGATGTAGTTTCCCCGCTTATCCTTTCTAATTATGTCTATTTTTACTTTTGCATTGTCTGAGATATTGATTTTTATACCTCTCTTTTTCTCTTCAACTAAAGCATAATGAATTCTGCTCCATCCCCTTATTTCAACTCTGTGTTTTACTCTCTCTACTTCACTTTTGTTTCTTATAAGCAACATATTGTTAGATTCTGTTTTTTAAACCATTCTGCTATCTGCTTCCATTTTATGGGTGAGGTCATTCTATTCACATTCAGAATTATAATTCCCAACTGTGCATTTTCCACGACACTATTTTTATCTGTTTATCCTTTTCTCTTTCTTTTTATCCTTTCCCTACTCTAAAAATATGTTTTGCTTCTCACCATTGCCTTCTTTTATCAGCCCTCTTATCACCACTCCTTTTTCTCTTATCCCCTTCCCCTCCTACTTCCCGTTAGGAAAGATAAATTTCTATAACCGAGTATATACATTTATGTTTTTCCCATTTTTGAATCAGTTTAGATGTGAGCAAGGTTTAAGCATTGCCCAACCAACATCCGCCATTTTCACCTCCACTGTAAAAGTTCTTCCATGCCTCTTTTTTGTAAGATAATTTTCCTCCTTTCCCTATTTTCTGCTTTCTCCATGGGCATCCCTCTTTCTCACTTATCCATTTTTTTTCTTTACGTGTAATTGACTCACTCCTGCTCTCTCTTTCTGTATAAAATCTTTCTAATTTCCATACTAATGATCAAGTTTTTAGAAAGTACGTGTATCATCTTCTCATATGGAAAAATAAACAGGGGCAGCTAGGTGGTGCCATAAATAGAGCACTGGCCCTGGAGTCAGGAGGATCTGAGTTCAAATCCAGCCTCAGACACTTAACACTTACTAGCTGTGTGACCTTGGACAAGTTACTTAACCCCAATTGCCCTGCCTTCCCCCCTCCAAAAAGAAAAAAAGAAAAAAGAAAGAAGGAAAGAAAAAGAAACAGTTTAACCTTACTGAATCTCTTATGATTTCTCTTTTATATTTACTTTTTATGTTTTTCTTGAGGTTTGTATTTGAAAACTAAATTGGCTATTCAGCTCTGGTTTTCTCATCAGGAATTCCTGAAAGTCCTATTTTTTTTTTAATTAACTATCAACCTTTTTCCTTGAGAGGTTATATTTAATTTTGTTGGGTAGGTTATTCTTGGTTTTAATCATAGCTCTTTTGACTTCTAGAATATCATATTCCAATTTGATTGTGAGGTTTTCATGCCATAATATATAGTCACTTTTTTTGTGGGTGTCATGTACCACTGAGAAAAATATATATTCCTTTCTATTCCCATTCCATTTTCTCCAAATGTCTATCATGTCTAACTTTTCTAAAATTCTGTTTATCTCCCTAACTTCTTTTCTTATTTATTTTATGGTTAAATATATTTCATTCTGAGAGAAGAAAGTTGAAATCCTCCAAGTAAGTATATTTTATTTTTTATTTCCTCCTATAACTCGTCTAACTTTTCCTTTAAGAATTTGGAAGCTGGGGACGGAGCCAAGATGGTGGCGTAGCAGCAGCAATATATCGCAGCTCTTACATAGCCACCCCAAAATACCGATGGAATAGGACTCTGGACCAACCTAGAACTTCAAAACGCACACAAAGATACTTCCCACTAAAGTCAGCTCGGCTA
>CM053586.1:202452070-202470204 GCA_028646515.1 Pseudochirops corinnae
TTGTGGAACTGAATCTTGTAAATAAAAAGTAAATGAGCAAATAAAAAAAAAAAAAAAGAAGAGTTCTTCCCCTATCTAAAGCTGTAAAAAGTTTCTCAATTTCCTGTTCCTCTAATTTGCTTATGACATGCTCATGAAAACTTAGATTATGCATTCATTTGGAACTTGTGCTACATTATGTGAATTTTTGGCTTAAGACTAATTTCTGACAGACAATTTTCCAATTTTACCAGCAGCTTTTGCCAATTGGGGAGTTCCTACTCTGGTAGTTGGAATGTTTGAATTTATGTAACACTATGATATTATGTTCTTTTGCTTCTGGATTTTATATACTGAATCTGTTCCAACGGCAACTTCTTTTTTTAACTCAAGGGTTTTGAAGGTTAATGCTTTGGAGTATAGTGCATAATCTAGAGAAAAGTAAGGTGTACAGTGGATAGAGCTCTAGGTCTTGAGTCAGGAACACCTGGGTTCAAATCCAACCTCATACACTTACTAGCTGTATGATCCTGGGAAGTCATTTAATCTCTGTTTACCTTAGTCTCCTAGTCTGTAAAAGGGGTGTGGCAATAGCCCCTATTTTCCAGGATCAAATGAGATACTATTTTTAAAGTGATTAGCTCAATGCCTTTAGAGTGGGCTCTTTATAAATGCTTCTTTCCTCCTTTTTTTGTAATCTGGCACTGCTAAATCCCCTTCCTTCTGAATTTGTTTTCAAATTTTTTTTTCCATTTAGACTTTTAACTTTTGTTCCCCTGAATGAATGCAATTTTTTTCTAGCTTTATAAAGTAGGCCTTTTCACAGTTTAATTGGTATGGCAATAAGTAATATTGTCTATTTAATGACGTCATATGGTCTTTTTATGACCTCATATGAGATAATATTGTCTTTTTTAATGATGGACTAAAGATGAGTGATTAATGCCATTCCAATTATTTCAGCTTGTATTTCTGTAAAGGATGCTTTGTAGTTGTATCCATGTAGTTCCAGTGTGTGCCTTGGTAGGCTGACTCCCAAACATGTGATACATTCTGCAGTTATTTTGAGTGAAATTTCTCTGTTTCTTCATTCTGCTTATTGGTAATATATAGAAAAGTCAATGATTTGTGTGGGTTAATTTTATAGTTTGCTACTTTGCTGAAGTTATTGTTTCTATTAATTTTTGTAAAATCTCTAGCATACTCTAAGTATAACATGAGATCATTTCCCCCAGAACAATGATTTTGTTTCCTCTGCCTATGATTTTTCCTTCAATTTATTTTTCTTGTCATATTATTAGAGAAGAAATTTATTATAGAAAAAGAAATAATAATAGTGATAATGGGCATTCTCTATTTCAGTCCTGATCGTATTCAAAAGATCTCTCATACTTCTTTCTTGTATATGAAATGTTTCCCCTTGGATTTCGATGGATGCTAATTTACTTGTTTTATTTGTTCCTATGATTTTTAGTGTTTTTATTAACATAAATGAGTATTGAATTTTGTCAAAAGCTTTTCCAGGATGTACTGACATAATAATATGGTTTTATTATTTAGGTACTAATATACTATATTATTTTTATAGTTTTCTTTATATTGAACATCTGTGTATTCCTGCTATAAATCCAACCTGGTCATAGTATATAATTTTTTTACATGTTGCAGCAATCTCTTTCCTAATATTATCTTTACTATTTTTATGTTGGTATTTATTAATATAATTTTCTAAACTATCTCTAGTTTTCTTTCTCTGATTTATCCCTCTCTGACTTAAGTACCATATTTATAATGTAGAAGTGACCTGTACTATCCTTTTCTTTCCCAATTTTATAAAAAGTTTATATAATATTATAATTTATTTTCCTTTGATCAATAGAATTCACTTATAAATCCACACGTGAGGGGTCTTCTTTGGAGTTTCATTTCTTTTTTTTTTTTTTGGAATTTCATTTTTGGATAATTCAATTACTTTATGTTATTTAAACTCCAGATTGTGTTATTTAAACTCTATTTCTTGTCCTGTTAATCTGGTTAATTTATATTTTTCCAAATATTCATTTCTTTCATTTGTCAGTTTTGCTGACATATAATTTGGCAAAATAATTTTTAACAATCTCTTCTATTTTCTCTTCATTTGTTCTGAACTATTCTTCAGTTTTTATATATTGGCAATTTGATTTTCCTCTCTATCTTTTAATTAGTATAGTTATTTAAAATCTATTTTTCTAGTTTAAAAAAACCCCTAGTTTTATTTTACCTTTTCAAACTCTAGTTTTGTGTTTAGTTGAGGATTTTTTTATTACTCTTCTAGTGTTAATGTCATATAATGAATTCATTCTTTCATTTTTCTGTTCTTTCTCCCTTTTATTAATAATTTTAGAACTGTGTAGTTTCCCTTAAGGACTATCTCAGCTGGATACCAAATTTTTGCATGTTATTCTTGTTGTCACCATTTTCTTTGATGAAATTAATTAGTCATTTTATTATTTTTTGATGCATCAAATCTTTAAGTTATTTGGTCTCAGTTTAAGTTTTGCTTCTCTCTTCAAAGGTTCTTTATAGATCATTAACATTTTTATTATATTGTGTTCCATACTGAATGTGCTTAAATTTTGTCTGTATTTGATTATGAAGTTTTATGTACCCTAGCACACTGTGTGTGGTCAGTTTTCACAAAGGTGTACCATGGACAACTGAAAAACATGTAATCACTTTAGTTACCATTTAGTAATGATTAATCAATAATCTAGGTGACACAGTGGATAGAATGCTGGGCCTAGAGTCAAGAAGACTCATTTTTGTGAGTCCAAATCTGGCCTCACACACTTACTGTTTGTGTGACCCTGGGCAAGTAACTTAACCCTGTTTGCCTCAATTTCCTCATATGTCAAATGAGCTAGAGAAGGAAATGGCAAACCACTCCAGTATTTTTGCCAAGAATACCCCAAATAGGGTCATGAAGAGTTAGATATAACTGAACAGAAAATCAATAATCTAGCATATCAAACTTTTCCAAAATTCGATTTGAGTCCTTAACTTTTTTCTTATTTTTAAAAGATTTTCTCATGTCCAAACAGAGTAAATTGAGACCTCTAGCTATTATAATTTTGCTGTTTCTCCCTATCATTCAATTAATTTTTCCTTTAAGTAATTAGATATTGTGCCAATATATTCACACATATGTAACTATACATATGTATATAGTGGGATATTTACATGCATATATAATATGTATGTACATGTGTATCTGTTATATATGTACATGTGCATGTAATATATGTATACATATATGTTTTAATATTATTTAGGGGAAGAATTGCATATTTGATAAAGGCAAGTCTTGAAACCAGGAATACCAAATGATAGATAAATCATTTAAGCTCACCATATTCTAGGCAACTCTCTGAGGCTATAAGTTCAAAGAAAGTGCCATACTATACTAGTAGAGGGAATTCCCTCTATGAAATGAACAATGAAACAATGAAATCACAGGTCCAGTCCCTATTCCTATTAACATTATTTAGTTTTCAATGCTTTATGCTTTGAATGCTTTATGTATAATGCACTTCTCTGCTTTATCTCTTTTAACCATATCTATTTTTGCTGGGATCTTTGTCTGAGATCATAATTGCTACCCCTGCTTTTTAAAATTTATTCAAACACAGTACATCTGTTCCAACCCCTCATTTTAACTATTTATGAATCTCTGTTTCAAATGTATTTCTTTTAAACAAAATATTGTTGGATTCTGCTTTCAAAGCCACCCTATTCTCTTCCTCCATTTTGTGAGTTAGTTCATCCCATTTATGTTCAAGGTTGTAATTGTTATCTGTAGATTTCCCTAAAAATCTTATTTCATCTCTTTGCCCCTCTGACCTGAAAGAGTGTGATCGACACTATTGATTTGCAATTGAAGTGATACGTTTCACTGCCCCCCTTCTCTTCCCTTTACCCAGATACCATTCATTAGTTCTTATCCTTTCTTTCCTTTTTAGTGTCCCCTTTATGATGCATCTCCCAACACTAAAATTTGTTTTACTCATTACTATCCTCCCTCGTAAACCTCTATACTCAACCTCATCTTCTCTCCCCATCTCTGTCTATTCCCCTACTGAGTTTAATGTAATTTACACTGAACTCTTAGATATTTTAGATGTGAGTGTGTGTGTGTGTGTGTGCATGTGTCTGTGCAATCTTTCTTTCATAGAAGAGAGAGGTTTATGTGTTGCCATAGAGATATCAGACTCAGAATGTAACTCTCACTATTTGGCTGACATGGAACTTATTAATGTGAGAGAAATTTCTTGGGAAGGTAAATCAGAAAAAGAATCCATCTTGAAAGCCATGCAGAGACATATGTTCAGGGTAGAAGAGGAGGTCACTAGCAGGGGCGCTCTTTCTGCCACCCTGAAGCCCAAACACAATGGATTTTTTGTGGGCTGCTATTGCAGAAAATGGTGATCAGAACTGATGAGGAGGCCAGAGACTATTAGGAACTAACTGGTTTATTGAAGAAGTCTCAACATCCAAGGGCTAAATTAAGGTTGTGCTACTCTTTGCCCCAAATTCCCAACTGAACTATGAGATTTTTACTTCTAACCACGCCTTCCTTCCTGCTCATTTCATGAAGAAAGACATAAAGAGAGACAGGGATCTGTCCCTCTTGGGCTGCTAGCCAAAAGCAGCTAATACATAGGTCTTTTTCTTCCTCACTGTACCCCCTTTGCACTCATATCCATTCCTGTGTTAGATGAAAGTAAATCAGTTGGTTAAATCCTTGCTTGTATGATTAATGCCAGAACTGGTAGTGGTTTAGAAAGAAAGCTTGTGTCTTGAAAGAAATGAGAGATGCTATTCCTTTTTGGAGGGATAGGTCAACAAAGAATCCATTTGGATTCCTAGAAGCAAACAAGTGTATAAAATGAAACCATAAATGAACCCCTAATGAAAGTTACTGTGAAAAGAAGAAGCTTTCATGCGGGGTGAGGGCTAAAGAATGCAGACACAGTAGAGCTACTGAGTCTGAGTGCCACCAGCTTTGACCTAGTACTAGGATTTTCTACAACTTCCCCAAGGAAGTTTGACTTAGTTTACCAGCCAAAAATTATCTCACCACTTGTAGACATATATAACTCAGCTCTAGAACTCATTTACAGACTACTCATGGAACATCACCCAACTTGTTATATGACTAGTGAGTCCCCTGTGTATCCTCATTCATCTCTACACAATTCATCCCTTCTCCTAATCAGAATCATTTTTGTGGCTTCAGAATTTTATTCTTAAAAGTTTCCTGTTCTATGAACAGCCATGGGATACTACCTAGCTTTTCCCTAAACTCCTTGAAATTCATTCTCTCTAAATTTAGGGTGCATATCAGACCATCTGATTTTCCTTTCTTTCTCTCTCTCAAATTCTAAGTTGAAATTGCTGTCTCTCAGGATTTCCATTGTTTCTACTTGAATAACAAGTTCCAAATTCTTGGTAATATTCAGGTCTATAACATCAGATCTAACTGCTGACTGCCCCAAGTTTTCAAGAATGGATTTATCATTTAATCATACAAAAATGTTAGATTATCTGCTTTTGGCAGAGAGCACTCAATCAGTATAACATATTTCACTGATTGCTAGACTTGGAGTCAGGAAGACTTTTTCCTTTCTAGCTATAAGACCACCAACAAGTCAACTGAGTTTTGCAAACCTCACCTTCCACAACTATAAAATGGGAATCAAAATACTTTGTATTAATAAATTTACATGGATATTATAATGAAGCCCAAAATAGATAAAAAGTGTTTTACAAACCTCAAAGTGCACCTTAATATGCACTGTTATTAAAATTACGGTCAAATTTGAAGGCCATTGTCATTATTATAGTATATCTTAATTCCGGGTTGTGATCTATTTTCTGAACTTCTCTTCTGTTTTTTCTTCTACGTTGCATGTGGTCCAAAATATGCACTGCTGGCAATATTCCTTCTTTTCCCCCTTCTGATGCTATTGACCCAGATGATACAGTATATAAGCTGAATCTTGAAGGAAGCTGGTTATACAGTCTACACTTCCAATTGCCAGGGGCCATTTCCTTTCCCCCAAGTCCTCCAATGGTGTGTGCATCCTGGATGCAGTTGAATGTGTGTATAACTACAAACTACAGGTGGAAGAGTACTTCTATAATGGTTGCCGTGGTTTCTCTGCATACAAAGGCTCACACAGACTCCAAATTGCCAGGGCAGAATTGGTGCCGCCTGTGAAAATACATTTGTCATCCTGGTGTTTCATCTTATCCTAGGTCACAACCAGCATGTTCCAAAGGGTCTAGGCCCTTCCAAAGAGAACCCATTAGCATTACAGACAATAGCACATATCTGCTCCAATCTGACTTCACATTTTAACCCTCTGGTTCAGGTAAATTCCCCAAGAAAAACAAACTCTGGGTATGGGGGAGGGAGGACTGTGGGGTATCTGTGTACCTTGGAGATAAGGTGATCTGAGCCAATCCTTTTATGATTCCAATTGTTTAGGAATATCCATCTAAAACTACTCCACTGGGATCTTCTTAGCCACCTCCCAACCCCTCTGGGGGTAGCTTGAAACAGAACTGTTTGTCTTCTCTTGGAGCCCACTCCCTGCTACTCTAACATGTAGCTTTTTTCCTCTCTCCTATCCTTCCAAAAAAACCATAACAACAACAGGTTTCCATATAATCTATAACAAACTGGCCCCCTGCTTGGCTTAGAGTTTATCTCCAGAGTTTGCGATGAAGCTCTTGCTTTGGCTAATAACCATCATTATTGTTCTTGTTGTTGTTATTAATCTCAGTAATACATTGTGGTTTTCTTGGCTCCTCTCCCCGCCACCCCCACCCCCTTTTTGGTTCTACACAGAGAAACTCTAAAGTGTAAGCCCTCCCGTCCCAACACCCCATTCCGAGTACTAAGGACCCAGGGATGCTTTGATGTGTGGCTAACAATGACCGAGAGAGTCACTTCGGGCTGCTGTAATCCTTTATTTGTCACTAAGTTATGACACCCAGCAGAGCCCGTGACAGTGTGTATCAATCATCCCCGCGTGCTCCATGGCCCTTCCTGCCTCCCGCCAAGCTGCCACCGTTTAATTAGCTTTTTTCACACTAGCATAATGTACATCTGCAGCTTCAGCAAGGAAAAGGAATGGAGAAGAGAGTTCACGGGGAAGTGGGGGAGGAGGAGGAGGGAGAAAAAAGTTCCTCTAAAAAACAGTCTGAAAGATGAAACATCAGAGACCTTTGTAGTTTCCCTTCAGAGGAATTAGAGCAGAAATGCTGGGGACTGGGGTACTCCATATTGTTCAGTGAGAAATTTTTTTTTAACTTGATAAAGGCCTTCTTCAGTGGAGATATCAGATGGTGTTTAAAGGCTTCTTCCTTTTTTGATGGCCTAGGTCTTTTATGGCCCTCTCCCCTCCCCCAGCCCTGGTTGATCAGGCAGAAGCTCATTATGTCCTCTCCAAGACCACCACTGAGGAAGAGGAAAGGCCTTGGTGCAGGCATGTTTTTATAAAACTGTGGGGGTTTCCCTCCCCTCCCATGTTGTCATCCCCACCGCCCTTCATACTCCTCACCCCCAAATAGGCCCCCAGGTGAAAGGGTTGTCTCTCTCTGTGTTCATTTCACAATGATAATAACAGTGGACAAACTGCAACCCTGGTCCAGGAATGAAGCTGAGAAGATGGGGAATCATTTAAAAGGGCTGGGGCAGGGGTAAGAGCAATTCAGCCTCTGGTGCCAGACACAGAATGATGCTTTTGTCCTGGCTCCAGAGGGTCAGAGACAAATGAGATTATGTCATCATCCAGTGGCTCCAATTCCTGCACTTGTACTTGGAGTTTGGGTTCACAAAGGTTGGCTAATACTATTGCTTATAAGCCCTCAAGAGTGTGAGATGCACTCACAGTGAATAAAGTGCTGGGTCTGGAATCAGGAAGACCTCAGTTCAAATCCAACTTCAGACAATTACTAGCTTGTGATCCTTGGCGATAATAATAGTAACTAACATTACAAGTGTTATTTTTTTGATCCTTACAACCCTGACAGGCAAGTGCTATTATCACCCCCATTTTACAGATGAGGAAACTGAAGCAAACAGAAGTTAAGTGACTTAGCCAGGGTCATACAGCTAATGAGTGACTTAACCTTTGCCTTAGTTTCCACAACTGTAAAATGGAGAAATAACAGCTCTTACCTCATAGGGCTGTTGTGAGGATCAAATGAGATAATATCTGTAAAGCATTTAGCACAGTGCCTGGCACACAGGAGGTACTATGCAAAATACTTATTCTCTTTCCCTTCCCTTCCCTTCCCTTTCCATTAATAGCAGATACAATCAGCCGCTAGCAAAGGTATTTGCAAAGATGGTATAGTAAGAAAAGCAGCTACAAGACATTCTTCCTCATAAATCTACAAATACACACAGCATCCCCGGGAAGGGTAGGCACACATTTAGAGTATAATGGGTGTGTGATACACATATGGAGAACACAAGCTGAAGCTCAGGGATAATCACTACTTTTGTACTGCAAGATCTGGAAGTCTTCACTATCTTGTGAAGTCCTGGCACTCATCTTCTTGGATGAAACATCTCTGCTGGAGGTGGGGAGAAGAGTCGCCCATCGGGATGCATGAGTTGTACTCCTCTGCATAGCATAACTCTCAAATGCCAGATCTCTCTTGAGTCCGTAGCTATTTCTCTCCTTTGCTTGTGTGTGTCTGTGGTGTGTTTCTCTGCTCCCACAACTATGCCTTAAATTCTCTCCAGCTGCCTCTCCCACAGTCTTCTGGGTAAACAGCTCTCCTAGCAGATACCAATGGCATGGCCAAGGAGGGAGAGAAGAAATAAAAATCTCTTCCCTAACCCCTGTAAATGCCTCTTCCACAAGCTGCTTATGGCTAGCTCTCTTTTGAACTTCCAAGTTCTAGAATTGTCTTTTAAAGATCACCCAGGAGCATGGTGATCTTCCATCAGTGAAGGGGTTACATCTTCCAATTTACTCAAGGAAGGGTGTCCAGTTTTGTAAAGGGATCACTGGATGTTAACACTTTTAACATATCAATCTTTTTTTGGAATGGGGAAGGCAAGGCAATTGTGGTTAAGTGACTTGCCCAAGGTCACACAGCTAGTAAGTGTGTCAAGTGTCTGAGGCTGGATTTGAACTCGAGTCCTTCAGACTCCAAGGCTGGTGCTCTATTCACTGCACCACCAAGTGCCCCCAAGATCAATCTTTGATTATTTGTTACTACATCCCAAGATTTATATCAAATAAATTAGTAAGATAGAGACAATTAAATTTCCCTTTTCATATTTGCCAATTGAAAGAATCTAGTGAGGTACCCTAGCTACTGGAGTTAAAGAATTCAACAAAAACTACTAGGGAGACCAGAAAGTAGTCTGGCAAGAACTAGGCCTAGCCCAACATCTCATACCTTATACATTAAGTTCTAAGTGATCACATGATTTATATTAAGAGGAAGAAGTTGTGAAGGCAAATTAGCCTTGAGGTATGGAAGAACTTCCTAATAATTCAAGCTACCCAAAAGTAGAGCTTTCATTAGAGAGGAATCTTACTTCAAGTCTTCAAGCAAAGATGGAATGTCTACTTTGCCTGCTTGAGAGACAATTCTCTTTCAATGATGGGTTAGACTAGATGGCCTCTGAGGTCCTTTCCACCCTTCCATTCTGTGATTCCTGTTCAGTATACCTGTAGAACAGTGGTGTCAAACTCAAAAAGAAATGGATCCGTGGGGCCACAAAATGACTTAGAAAACCACAATTACCTGTGTTGTATTGTATTTTTATTTCTTTTGTTAAATATTTTCCCATACATTTTAATCTGGTTCAGCTGCACTTGAAAGTTTTGTAGTGGAGAGTTTGACATTTCTACTCTTCTATTAGAATAAATAACTCCACAGTTATCAGAAGAAAATTATTCAACCCCAGCAGCTATCTTTGCTCCCCAACCTGATATTCCTTCTGCTCTCTCCATTGATGATCATACTTGAATAGTTTGAAAGCTATTCTGTTAGTGTTCTGAAGTTACAACCACACTCGTATCTACTGTCTCCCTCCATTAGACTGTAAGCTCTTCAAGAACTGTAGAGTGCCACAGGACATATTGTACTTTTGGAATCCCATTGTTGTCTTCCTACTAGCAAACATTAGGAAAGACAGCACGGTACAGGGCATAAAGGTTGGGTTTTAGAGTTAGGAAGACCTGGATTCAAGCCTTTCCTTTAAAACATACTAGCCATGGTTAGTCATTTAATCTCTCTCATTCTCTCTCTCTCTCTTTTTCTTTCTCTCTCTCTCTCCTGAGCAGGTAGGTGGTGCAGTAGATGGAGTACTAGGTCTGAAGTCTGGAAGCCTCCTTCTTCCTGAGTTCATATCTGGACTCAGACACTCACTCACTGTATCACTTAACCCTATTTGCTTTATTTTCCTCATCTGAGTAAATGATTTGGAGAAAGAAATGGTAAATCACTCCAGTATCTTCACCAAGAAAACCCCAAATGGGGTCACAAAGAGTCAGACACAACTGAAAAATAACTGAATAAGTATGCTGTATGGTCCATTTCCAAAGATGATTATGGGGAAAAGGAAAAGAACTTATATGTTCTAAAATATTTATAGCTGCTCCCTTTGTGGTAGCAAAGAAGTAGAAATTGTGGGGATACCCATCGTTTGTGGAATGGCTGAACAAGTGGTGGCATATGATAGTAATGGAATACTACTATGCTATAAGAAATGATAAGCTCATTAATATTAGAAAAACATAGATAGATTTGCGTGAAGATCAAAATGAGTAGAGCCAAGAGAACATTGTGTATAGTAACAACAATATTGTTTAAAAAATGACTTTGAGCTACTAAGTCATTTTGACTATTATAAATGGCCAAATAAATCACAAAGGACCTAGGAAAGAAGACACTATCTGCATCCAGATAAAGAATTGATAAATAGAATATGTATAGAACAATTTTACATATATATATATATATATATATATATATATATATATATATACATGTACACACACACACATATATATTTGTGTCTAATGGTAGTCATCTCTAGCTAGAGTGGGGGTAGGGGAAGAGTAAAAAAGGGGAAAAAAGAAATCTACATGATAATTAATATAAATTTAAAACAAATAGCAAGTTATACATAATAGCTTTGCAGTTTGATGTGCAATCATGTTTTTTTTTTTCTATTCCACTATGGTATGGAAATGCTTGTTTTATTTATTAAGTTCAGAATAAAATTCAGAAAAAAGAAAAAAGAAAGACTATCAACCACATGTGACTTGCAAATTGGCATTGATGATTAAATGACCCCAAATTGGGTCACAAAGAGCTGGACACAACTGAAAAAAAAACTAAACTGAATAATAAGAAGGCACTGGATACCGGATGTCCATTTTTAGGGGTATCATAGAGAGGATTCATATTACAGGTAGGTGTTGAATTAGATGATCTCTATGGTTTCTTCCAACTCAGATTTTATGATTCTAGGAGTAGCATGAGAGATGGGACACAAATAGAAATGAATAACTCAAATGCAAGCCGTATGGTTGGTGGATCAATAGAAGACCCTTCAAATGTGAAAGATGGTATATTGAGTGGATCGTCAATGTGCCAAAAAAGTATTATAATCCCCATATTGTAGATGGCAAAACCTGCCCATAGAAGGTAAGTGTTTTGTGTAAGGTCATAAAACTAGGAAGTTGCAAAACCACAATTTGAAACTAGGTCTTTGAATTCCAAATCCAATACTCTTTCTGCTACATAGGAGTTGCCTTACTTTACCAATGTTTTTCTCATCTTTAATCTCAAACCTCCAATTGCAGAAGGATTTTTACATTCTCACTGTGCCATTCAATTCACATTAAAATTCTTACTGACCTGGGACTTGATATTCAACATGTATAGTGGATCTTCTAGCCAAGATGGTGACCTGAAGGGTCATAGAGGAGATAAACTCTGCACATTACCCAGCAAAGATCTAAAAATGGCAACAGATTGAATAATGATCAATAAATCCAACAAAAAGTGCCTTCATACTGTCCATAAATATAAAAAAAAAAAGTCAGCCAGAAACCCGAGGGTGCTGGGAGAGGAAACAGGAACCAGGAAAGCAAGTATGAGCAGAGGTAAATAGTCAGAAGTCTTCCAGTGCTTTGATGGGAGATAATCTAGGAGTGCAACTGAAGCTTGTAGTGATCTTCTCAGGGGATCCAAGCTCAGAGTATTCTGTTGGAGAAGTTCTGGGTGGGGAAGTCGGGGGGGGGGGGACCATTGGAGCCCCACATTGCTCAGATCACAGATAGTCACAGGTGAAGAAAATTCACATCACTTTGACCAAGCTGTTCCACGGGCTGAAGACCACAGCACCAAGATGATACAGAGATACCTGGCATCTGCCAGTAATCTGAGCAGAGATGTTGTAATGGCAAGAAAAGTAGTACTTTGCTCCTTATTTCAACTATTCAAGTGCCTTTGAGCCTCACCTGTGATTACATCCAGTCTTTGTTGGAAACAGTATACATTGTATTGCCCTTTATAGGTCTAAGGGAGTTTGGAGACCTTCCCTGTCCTTAACAGGTCTAAGGTCATCATATGGAGCCCATGGTGGGAGGAGCTTGCCAAAAGAGTGGAACAGGAAAGACAGAATAGGAGGGGTGGAGTAGGAAGGAGCAGAGCAGATAAAAGCTCAAGCACAAACTGGGACCAAGCAGAGCTAAGAGAGAGAATGCTTGTGATGTTGGCATTATGTCTGTTGTTCTGTGTTGGTGCTACTTTGTCAGACAGAAGCATTCTGTCTGTTGATTTGTGTACTTTGTCAGAAGCACTCTATCTGTTGTGTTGATTTTTCAGACAGCAAATGAATTCAGATAATAGTGCTGGCAATGTGTGTTAAATATTGTAGCCCTGTTGAGCTTTGTTTTCCTAGAAACAGAAACTGTGAAGAACTTGGGGTGGAGCAGTCCCCTTAAGCTGTGATATGAAACAGGAGCAAGAGCTACCTACTTGTGAATCCAGGCAACAGTCAGGTGAATCCAGGCAAGAGCTGTGAGTGTGGAAGAGGAGCCATGGGGTTTGGAAATCAGCCTTGAGGTAAGATGAAAGGAGACTTTACCTGGGTATTCAGTGCTGATTGATGATATTATAACTTACTATGACCTAGGGGTGGATGGCCTTTGTACTTTCTACTGTTCCTTAAAGATAATTGCCTTGAGGATGACTAGAAGCCAGTTTGGAGTCAAGAAGATTTGATTTGGGGACTCTGTATTGATTGAGGAGATTGTGACTTATTGAATGATATGTTTTGTTTAAGACTATGTGGTCACCTTAGTAATAAGTTGTTATGTTATGTTCATGTCAATGTTGTGCTTTAGTTTCTTGAATGTTTTGCTTTAGTTTGTTGTTGAATAAATAAAGAGTTCACTATGCTATGTGATTAGATCCTTAAAGTTATTCACGGCAGCAGTCTTCAGGAGAGCTGCTCATGATTGGCTTTACAGATGTGCCAGATGAAATGGAAGCCAAGAGCCCAGGAAATTAAGAGCTGGACCAAACAAGTACCAAATGACCATAGTGAGAGCATAGGAATGGTGGACCCTGGCCTTGACATGAAGACCCAAACCTGAAACTGAGGTTAAAGATTTTAATTAGCAAACAGAAGAATATACTGAAAGCAATAAAGAAATACTATAGGTCAAGAGATGCTCAAGAGGTTAGCACAAAAGAGAGTAACTCCATAATAACTTTAAGAAGAAACTCAAAGCAAAATAATGTCCTGATTAAAAGGACTATAAGAATTCCTGAATGAGAAGCAAGAATTAAAAATGAATCAATCTCTGAAGGAAAAAAAATTTGAAGAACATGTAGCTTAAAACAAAAGGCAGAAAACCTTACCAAAATAATAAATTAGAATTCAATGATTCTAGGAGACAAGAAATATAAACAGAAAACCAAAAGACTTTAAAAAAAAGAAAATGTAGCATATATATGTATATATACATACACACATATATGTGTGAGTATACATACACATGCACACAGACAAAACCATACATATTGTTTTCCAAAGGCAAATAGAAATGAGTAATAATTTAAGAATAATAAGACTTGCTGAAAACCATAACCAAAAAAATGTGGACATTATATTTCAAGGTATTATAAAGAAAACTCCTCAGATATATTGAAACCAGAAGGCAAAGTTTAAACAAAAAACAGGAAGAATATCCTAAAAGAACTCTAAACTGAAAACTTCCAAAAGTGTGATAGCCAAATCCAGAGCTCATAAATCAAAGAAAAAAATAGTCAGAAAGAAAGAGTCCAAGTAACAAAGAACCATAGCCAGGATCATACAAAATTACTTCAACTACTAGAAAGTAGAGAAAATCTTGAAATACATTATATTCCAAAAGGTAAATGATGAAAGTTTAAAAACAATAATGACTTGCTCTGAAAATCTGAGTATAATTCTATAGGGAAAAATGGACTTTGAATAGAGGAATGGAATAAGCAGAGCACCTACTATGTGCCAGACATTGTGGTAAGCACTTTTTCAATTGATCCTCACAACAACCCTGCAAGATAACACTAATGTCACCATTTTTACAATTGAAGAAACTGAGGTTAAGTGACTTGCGTAGGATCACACGTCTAGTAAGTGTCTCAGATTGTATTGGAACTCAGGTATTTCCTGACTCCAGGCACCCAATAATTTATCTACTGTGCTTATCTAAACTAGACAGAGGACACACACAAATATACACACAGAGTTTGGTATAGAAATATATTAAACAGACCAAAGAAACATGCAGGGTCAGTGAGAGAAAGTTTAAGAGAGAGAATAGATTTGATGGGAGAACAGTAACAAGCAAAACAAAGTTCAATTTTGGCAACTGAATTGTAAGAGGGGATTAAGAGGAAAGGAAGAGTAACAACCAGTAATCAGGTCTGGGAGAGGTGAAGAAAAGAGGGGCAGTGGAATGGAAGTAGATGACTTCCATTACAGATACTGAATGTTAATTACATTGTTTCTCTTTCATCATATTCTTCTTCTTTCTCCAGAGGAATACAAAGAGGAATGAGAAGGGGAATGTATCAGGATATAAACACAGGAAATATACAATTAATAATAACTTAAGAATGTGAGTGAAATGATTTTGTGGATATAAAGGAATAGATTAGTCTAATGGATTAGAAGGCAAAGTCCAACAATATTTTTATGAGAAACTTTTAAATATGAAGATTCACTAAGATTTAAAATTAGAAATTGAAGCAGAATTTATTTTTCTTCAAACATACTCAAAAAATGAAGGGTAGTAATGATCTCAGACAAGACAACAATAAAAACAGACATACTTAAAATCTTTTTTTAATCTTTGAGAAAGTAAGCCAAAATGTGCTTAAATACACCACACACAATAAAATATCAATACTATTATATTCCATTTTAATTTTTCTATATACGTACATATATATGGAAAAATTGGTAGCCTTACAGGAAGAAGAAACCAATAAAATTATATAACTTGATAACCTTAATGTGTAAATTTCAGATCTAGAGAAAACTAACAAAAAGAAAAAAAAGTTAATAACTTAAATAGAATTTTACAAAATTTAGATGTGATAGATCTCTGATGATTACTCAATGGAAAAGGAAAGGAATGTACATATTTCTTAGTTTCAAATAACACCTTTAAAAAGTTTACCATGGGGGCAGCTAAGTGGCACAGTGAATAGAGCACCAGCCCTGGAGTCAGGAGGACCTGAGTTCAAATCTAGCCTCAGATGCTTAGCACCTACTAGCCTTGTGACCTTAGGCAAGTCACTTAACCCCAACTGCCTGCCCTCCCCCCTCCAAAAAGAAAAAGAACAAAAAAGTTTACCATGGGGGCAGCTAGGTGGCACAATGAATAGAATGCCGGCCCTAGAGTCAAGAGGATCTGAGTTCAAATCCAGCCTTAGATACTTCACACTTACTAGCTGTGTAGCCTTGGGCAAGTCACTTAACCCTAATTGCTCTGCCTTCCCCCCTCCAAAAAAAAAAAAGTTTACCATGTACAAGGGTACAAAAAAGTTTATAAACAAATGCAGAAAGATTAAACAAACACTACTGAAATCATGAGATGAAATTATAGTTAATAAAAGGTATTTGAAGAAAGTTTTTGAACTTAAATGTTAACTAAATAATTGAATGCTAAAGCATTAGTGGATTGGGGAGAGGATTCTGGGAAGACAGTGGAATAGGTCAGAAAATTCCAAGCTCTCCAGATTTTCCCCACAAACAAGACATGGCACCTCAGAGCTAATGTAGAACAATAAAAATAAACAAGAGTTGGGACAGAAGAGTGGTCCTCCTGGGACAACTGGAGAAGATCTAAAGAAAAATCTCAGAACTGAGGTTTGGTCCCTTTGAAGTATAAAAACTTCCAGGCTAGTTCTGCTGAAACAGTGAGCAATGAGCCCTGGGGCTAGCTGGGTTGGGAGGTAGCCTCATCCCCAGCCACAGGAATCTTCACCTCTGAGACATATGTGGGGAATCAGGCATTTAATTAGAGAAAATTAAGGGAACCTTTGCTGTTAAGGGATACAAGCCCCAGTTGTGCTGTTGAGATGAAGCATGGCCCTGGGCAAGAAGGAACCAATATATGCCTGGTGAGTAAAGAAGCAGTGGGGTGGGGAGTCAGGAGGACCTGAGTTCAAATATGGCTTCAGACACTTAACACTTACTAGCCTTATGACCTTGGGCAAGTCACTTAACCCCAATTGCCCCACCTTCCCCCTCCAAAAAGAAAAAAAAAAGTTACTATGGGAATAGAGAAGACCAGGGTTCATCTTCAGAAGAGGATACTGAAGCGAAAAAGGCCTCTCCTACCCCAAAAGGGTAATATCAGGTGGTCACTTGTCAAAAAAGAATTCATAGAAGAACTTTTAAAAGACTTTAAAAATCAAATGAGAGAAACTGGGGAAATTCAAAAAATAAGAACAATCCAAGAAAAACAAGATTATGAAAAGAAAGTCAGCCAACTGGAAAAAGAGATCCAGAATCTTGTTTTTTTGTTTGTTTTGAGATCCAAGGTCTTAAGGAAGAAAATGACTCCTTGAAAATTAGAATTGGGCAAAGGGAAGCCAGTGAAGTTAAAAGAAACCAAGAAATAATAAAACAAAATATGGAGAATGAAAAAATAGAAGAGAATGTGACACATCTCATAAGAAAAACAACTCATCCAGAAAAAGAATAGAAAACATAAGAATAATCAGACTACTTGAATGCTATGATACAAAAAAAAAAGAATCTTGATACCATAATACAAGAAATAATTAAAGAAAATTGTCCTGAAGTATTAGAACAAGAGGGGAAAGTAGAAATAGAAAAAAAATCTACCAACCACTACCTCAAAGAGATCCTACGAAGAAAAGCTACAGAAATATAGTCAAATTCCAAAACCCCCAGCACAAGGAGAAAATATTATGAGCAAGAAGAAAAAACAGTTCAAATATGGCACAGCCACAATTAGCATCACACAAGACCTAGCACTGATGGTACCAAAAAAAAAAAAAAAAAAACTCCAGGTATTGGAACATATCAAGGAGCAAAAGAACTGGGATTGTGGGCAAAAATATCATACCCAGCAAAGTTAAGCATAATCCTTGATAAAATAAAGGATATTCAATAAATTGCCATTCTTTCAGGATTTTGTTGGCAAAAAAACCCTGAACTTAATAGCAAATTTGGCATGCAAGGTCTAAGCAAAACAAAAGGTACACACAAAAAACTAATTACAAGGGACTTAATAAGGATAGACTGTTTACTTTTTATATGAGGAAGTGTAAAATGTATGTCTCAGGTTGTTATTAATAGAGAAAGATTGGGTAGACCTGAGTATATTATTCTAAAAAGTAAAACCATTTAAGAAAAGGTAAAAAGAGTAATTATCTTATACAAATGAGTTGTGAGAGAAAGAACTGACACAGAGGAATTAGATGGAGGAAGAGAGCTGGTAGTTCTGGAACCCAACTCTAATTAGGAATGGGTTAAAGACAGAACAATACATATATATATATATATATATATATATATATATATATATATATATATATAT
>CM053586.1:202470704-202532098 GCA_028646515.1 Pseudochirops corinnae
AGAGAGCTGCGATAAATATTTTTGCACATATGGGACCTTTTCCCACTTCTGTAATCTCTTTGGGATATAATCCCAACAGTGGTATTGCTGGGTCAAAGGGTATGCAATTATTTATAGCCCTTTGGGCATAGTAAGGAAAAGCTTCTTAATGAGAGATAGTGTCCAGAAGTAAAATGGACTACCCCCAAAGATTACTCTCCCACCCTTGAGATCTTTGAGCAAAGGCTGAATTATTATGTGTGTTAGGGAGATTTTTTTTCAAGTACAGATGGACTAGAAAACCTTTCCAACATTGACTCCATAAGCTGTGGGTCCTAAGGACATGAGAGTAAGGGTCTGGGGTCCACAGAATTCATATAGTTTGCTGTTGTTATTTCCTGTTTGTTTGAGGCCTGGCCTACCTTCCCAGCTTCCTCCAAATCAGCTTCGGTTGGCAAATGTTGATGTCACCAGTTGTATTAAACTTCAAGGAAACAACTTTATCCAAACTATAGCATACAGATACAATCTGTGCATTTGCAGAACTTAACAGACTTAATTGGAAAGATGACACACAGATAATTATAAAACAAAACAATGCATGATCCGTTCATTAAAGAGAAGAAACAAAGTGCTCTATGGGAGTTTGAGTTTGGATGGAAATGGCCTCTACTTGAGGGAATACCAAAGACAAGGTAGCATTTGTGTCTGATTTTAAAGGATGGATAGGAATTCTTAGAGGCATATGATGACATTCTAGGCATAGGTAACAATGGGGGCACAGGCATATTTCAGGTGGTTAGCTAATAGTCTAGTTTGGTTAGAGTGTAGCCTGAAATAGGGCTGGAAATGCAGGGTGGCACCAGATTTTGGAGGATGTTAAATGGAGAAATAATTTCCACTTTATTCTATATGTAATGAGGAGCCATTGAAGATTTTTGAGGAGAGGAATGGCATAACTAGATATATAATAAAGAGTATAATATAGTGTGTATATAATATAAAGAATAAAATATGATAAAGAAGCAGTCAATAACTATATCTTGAAGTAAAATAAACTGAATCAATTGTAAGACAATGTGATGTGGTCAGAAGAATATAGGGAAGTCAGGTGACCAGGGTCTGGTAGTAGTTCTACTGCTGTTTTTGTTGTTGATTGGGTAGCCAGGTGGCACAGTAGATAGAGTGTTGGGTCTGAAGTCAGGACAACTCATCTTCCTGAATTGAAATCTGACTACAGACTGTTACTAGCTGTGTGACCCTGGGCAAGTCATTTAACCCTATTTTCCTCAGTTCATTTGTAAAATGAGCTGGAGAAGGAAATGGCAAACCACTCCAGTATTTTTGCCAAGAGAATCTTAAATGGGGTCATGAGTAATTGGACAGTAATATTATCAGTAGTAGTTCTACCACTGATTCCTAGAACTATATGGCCTTGGATAAATCATTTAGCCTTCCTGGGAAACAGGAGTAGATAATTTCTAAAGTCCTTTCTAGACCTAAAATTCTATGATACTATCCCATTTTGTCCAGTTTGCACCTTCATTATTAGTTCTGCTGTGACTGTATTTTGTGTCACTTAATTCCTTTGGAGTATAGATCTTAATTATTTACAAATAAAACTATTTAGAAAGTTGCATAAGTATATTAATTTTTTTTAAGTTTCACTAAAAGTTCCTTCAAGCTCATGAGTTTACCTAAGCAGTTAAAAATGTTGAAATGATCATCTTTATTCCTTTTGTTGTCTGTTGAAACAGTTGCAGTAATAGGAGCTAGTATCATATCAGCTAATCAGGCAACTGAGATTTGTACTGGAGAGTTATTAGGAAAATTTTCCCTCTTTTTAACAAACATCGTTCTAAAATCATATTGTATAAAAAAATCAAAATTTGACATGACAGAATTACAAAGGGACAGTTTCCTGGGCTTTTAAAAAATTCTTTTTTAACTTTTAAAAACATTTTAAATGTTTCTGCTTCTCATTAAAGAAGAAAATCTTGTGTTTCGATTTTATAATAAAAAATGAATAAGGCATTTAAAAATTGCTGTGTTTTTAATTAAAATCAAAAAGCTGGTTTTCATCAGGTCTTGTTGGGTGGTATCCTTTGTGTTCAATATTTTCCTTATCTTAATCGGATATCCCTGTCACTACATCATATCCAAGACTGATTGAAATCAGTAAAGATACTCCTTGGGCATAACTGGTTTATTACTATGTGATCCAATATTTTAAATATTTTGCAAAATTTAGATAGTATCAGATAGTTAATGTGAAAATATTATCACTAGTAACTACAAAAGGTTGACATGTTCTGTATGAAATTACATCAAAACAACCCTTTTTAAAATTAGACAATATCTGCTAACTTCACAAAAAAGCAACCAAAAACTGTCACCCCATTTTTAAAAAACAACCGTTCCAACATAAGTAGCAAAGCAACTAAAATCATCATATTCTTTCTATGTAGCCAGTACAGGTAAAACTAGATGTAGATGCACACGGTATTATTTAATAAATTCATGTTGCATAGCTATTGTGTTCAGGTACAAATTAAATTGCTATATAGAACTAAATTATAAAATCCACTTGGTTGAGTGAAGATTTCTTTCATTTATTCATACTGAGATTGAAGAATGTATTAGCTCTTGAAAGATCATCTTTTCTTATAATCTTATGAAGAAAGAAGAAAGAGTAATTAGATATCAAGGAAGTATAAATAGTAAAAGTAGGATGTGATACTTTTTGTGGGGAAAGAAACCATAAAATGTTAAGCGTACCAAGAATCTGGAGCCATCACCAAACCATGATTCCACAGTGGAGTAGGAGGTTAGTAGAGGATGCTTTCATTCAGCAGAAATTTATCAAGCACTTACTAAGTGCTGCGGGAGTACAATGGTGAAGAAGACCTGATTCCTTTCTCTCAAGGAGATATTTTGGGGGGAAAAAAGGCAAAAAGATGGTAATCTAACTTAAACTGTTCTCAATAAGAGCTCCTTATAGTCACTGCTTCTATTTCTAGGTGTTCACTATCTAATCATATATTTTAGAATTTTCCCAAGAATCAAAGTTAAGCTCCCTGGCCTTTGTTTTGAAGATTCTATTCTTTTCCATTTTCTCAAAACTGAGATATCTGTTCTCCAGTCTTGCAGCACTTCACCCATTTTCCTTTATCTTTCAGTTTTTGTTAACAGTAGTTCAGCAATCACATCTGCCAATTATTTGAAAGGATATAAATCATCCAAACCAGGTGACACAAATTCACCAAAGGAAACTAAATACTCTTTTACTATATTCTTAATTATCTTGAGTATCAAGTACCTCTTACTCATTTTTGTTGTGTCATTTCCAGTGCCCATTCTCCTTTTTAGTAACAACCAAGACAATGAGAATGGAGAAGTGCTACTTTCTTTCTTATAAGTTATCATCATCCCATTTTGCCCCAAACCAAGATATAAGCTTGTTTTTTATCTTCTCCTTTCTTTTAGTATAATTTTTTTTTAAGAATTTTCTTTTTTAAAAAAATTGTGCTTAGCTTCCCTTACCAGCTTGTTGTAGGACCATTCAAGCTTCACTCAGTTATTCTCTGTTATGTGGCCTTGCTTCCATCTTCTGAACTTTACTTATTTAAATTTAATTTGATTAATGAATTCCCTGTGTGCACTCATTGGTTTCTTCAGAAAGATCTCAGTATTCTTCTCATTGAAACTGTTTCCCTTTAGGTCCTGAATTCTTAAGTGTCTGCTGTATTTCCCAAGCTGACTTCCCCTGAAGCACTTTATTATATTGGATACTATCTAATCTTTCTCTAAGTCCTTTGAATTAGTTTTTCCAAAATCTAAAGTCTATCAGACTATATGGCAATTTCCTCTTCTTCTCTGCCACAGATTCAAGGATATTTTAATGGTTACTTGCCATCTACTCCATCCTCCTTTCTATACCAGCAACCAATTTCTTCTTGTTAGTAAGAATCAGATAAGGAATAAAAAATTTTCCCTTGTTGCTTTCTCTGACTCTAAAAAATATAAATTTTAATTCATAACTTTGGTTTATTACATCGCCATATTTTCCAATATTCTTTCCACTCCCAGAAAGCCATCTGTACAAAAAAATAGGATTTTTTTTTTAAAAAATAAGAGCGCGTAGAAACAAGATGGTGAAGTAAAGAGACCCTCGACTGAACTCTCTCAAATTCCCTCTCAAAGAATTCTATAATAATGCCTCAAATTGAATTCTGGAGTGACAGAATCAACAAAGGTCAGGTGAAACAATTTTCTAGAAACTGTTCTTGAAAATGGATTGAGGATAGAGAAACTAAGAATTGTTGGATTACCTAAAAACTATGATTAAAAAAAAAAAGAGCCTAGACATCATATTTCAAGAAATTATCAAGGAAAACTACCCCAGTATCTTAGATCCAGGGGTAAAGTAAGAACTGAAAGAATCCATCAATCACCTTCTAAAAGAGATCCCAAAACAAAAACTCCCAGGAATATTATAGTCAAATTCCAGAGCTCCAAGGTCGAGAAGAAATTATTGCAAGCACCCAAGAAAATATTATTCAAATATTATGGAAACGCAGGATACACAAAATTTCAAAGTTTCCACATTAAAGGATTTGGAGGGCTTGGAATATGATATTCTAGAAGGCAAGAACTACAGCCAGGAATCACCCACCCAGAAAAACTGAGTGAAATCCTTCAAGAACAAATGGACATTTAATAAAATGTTGGGTTTCCAAGCGTTAGTAATGAAAAGACCAGAAATGACTAGAAAGTTTGATATTCAAACACAAGACTTAAGAGAAACATAAACATAATGAAGGAGAAATCGTAAGGGATTCAATTAAATGAAATTGTTTATATTCCTATATGGGAAGATGATACATGTAGCTTTTAAGAACTTTATCATTATTAGGGTAATTAGAAGGAGAGTTACATAGACCCAGGGCACAGGTGTGAATTGACTATAATGGGTTGAGATGAAAAAAAATTAAGGAGTGAGAATGAGGGATACACTGAGGAAAGCGTGAAGGGAGAGATGGAGTGGGGTAAATTATCTCATGTAAAAGAGGCAAGAAAACTTTTACAGTGGAAGGAAAGGTTTGGGGAAGGTGCCAGGCAATACTTGAAACTTACTCTCAGAATTGCATCACAAAGGGGATAACATATACACTCATTTGAAAATAGAAATTTATCTTACCCTAGAGAGAAGAAGGAAAGTAGTGGGATAAGAGAAGGGGAGTGGGGTTGATGGAATGGAGAGTAGATTAAGGGAAAGCAGGGTGGAGGGAAATACACAGTTAATAATCATAACTGTGAATGTGAATGGGATGAATTTGCCCATTAAACAGAAGCAGGTGGAAAAGTGGATTCAGAATGAGAATTCTGTATGTTCATAAGAAACACGTTGAAGCAAAGAAATACACAAAGAGTAAAGGAAAAGGTTCTGGATCAGAATCTATTATGCTAAGTAGGAATAACAAGCATGATCTCAGACAAAGCAAAAGCAAAAATAGATCTAATTGAAAGAGATAAACAGAGAAACTACATTTTGCTAAAAGGTGCCATTAAAAAACATATTTTGAAGTAATAGCAATACTAAGCATATATGACCAAATGGCATAGCATCCTGATTCTTAAAGGAAAAGTTAAATGAATTACAGGAGCAATAGAAAATAAAACTATACTAGTGGGGGACCTCAATTTTCCTCTCTCAGAACTCAATAAATCTAACCAAAATAAACAAGAAAGAAGTTGAGGAGATCAATAGAATTTTAGAAAAGTTAGATGTGATAGATCCCTAGAGAAAATTGAATGGGAATAGAAAGGAATATAGTTTTTCCCGGTGGAATGTGCATGTACACAAAAATTAGGGCACAAAAACCTCACAATCAAATTCAGAAAAGCAGAAATACTAAATGTATCCTCTTCAGATCATAATGCAATAAAAAATTACATTTAATAATGGGTTGTGGAAAGAAGTTAAAAATTAATTGGAAACTAAACAATCTAATCCTAAAGAATGAGTGGGTCAAAGAACAAATCATAGAATCAATAATATCTTTAAAGGGAATGATAACAATGAAACGGCATACCAGAATTTTTGGGATGCAGCCAAAGCAGTACTTAGGTGAAAATTTATATCTCTCAACGCTTACATCAATAAAATAAGATAGGTAAATAAATAAATGCAGATCAATTAACTGGGCATACAACTAAAAACGCTAGAAAAGGAACAAATTTAAAATTTCTAATTAAACACCAAATTGGAAATCCTGAAAAATCAAAACTCAAAGGAAAGATGAACAAAATTGGAAGTAAAAAAAAAATTTTTAACTAATACATAAAAACTAGGAGCTGGTTGTTTCTTGGGGGGGAGAGGGAGAATAAAATGGATAAATCAGTGGTTAACTTTATTTTTTTTTAAAGTAAACCAAGTTTCCAGTACCAGAAATGAAAAGAGTGAATTCACCACCACACCAATAAAGAGTTTTTTAAGGAGCTGTTTTGCCCAATTTTATGCTAATAAATCTAACAATCTAAGTGAAATTAATGGATATATATATAAATATAAATCACCCAGATTAACAGAAGAGGAAATTGAATACTTAAATAACCCTATCTTAGAAAAAGAAATAAACAAACCATCAGTGAGCTCACTAAGAAAAGATCTCCAGGAACAAATGGATTCACTAGCAAATTCTACCAAACATTTAAGGAACAATTCATTTCAATACTTACATAAATTGTTTGGAAAAATAGGCAAAGAAGGAGTCCTACCAAATTCCTTTTACAACACAAATATGGTGCTAATATCTAAACCAGGAAGAACCAAAACAGAGAAAGAAAACTATAGACCAATTTTCCTAATGAATATTGATGAAAACTTTTAAATAAAATTACAAGGAAATTGTAATTGCAAGGAAATTACAGCAACATATAACAAAGATCATACACTGGGGCAGCTAGGTGGTACAGTGAATAGAGTACCTCAGACACTTAATGCTTATTAGCCATGTGACCTTGGACAAGTCACTTAACCTCAATTGCCCTACGTTCCCCCCCTCTAAAAAAAAAAGGCAAATAAAAAAAGAAAAGGTCTGCCTCTTATTATAATAGTTAAAAATAAAAATAGTCAAAGCTCATACACTATGGTCAGGTGGGATTTATACCAGGAATGCAGGGCTGGTTCAATATTTGGAATACTATCAGCAAAATTGACCATATCAATAAACAGAAAACTTATGATTATCTCAATAGATGTAGAAAAAGTCTTTGACAAAATACAACACTCATTCCTATTAAAAACACTAGAATACATGGGAATAGAGATTTCCTTAAAGTTATAAGTAATATCTATCTAAAACTATGAGAAAACATTATCTATACTGGGGATAAGCTAGAAGCCTTCCCAGTAAGATCAGGGATGAAGCAAGGATGCCCATTATAACAACTGTTTTTCAGTATTGTTCTAGAAATGCTAACTATAGCAATAAGACAAGAAAAAGAAATTGAAGGCAATGAGGAAACAAAAACTCTCAGCTCTTTACAGATGATATACTGGTATAAACAGAGAATCCTAGAGAATAAACTGGAAAAAAAACTGGTTTAAATAATTAATGACTTTAGCAAAATTACAAGATATATAATAAACCTGGAGTAATCATTAGTATTTCTGTATATTACACACAAAATTTAGCAGAAAGAGATAAAAAGAGAAATTCCATTTAAAATAACAGCAGACAATATAAAATACTTGGGAGTCTACCTGCCAAGATCACACCAGAAACTATATGAACACAATTACAAAACAATTTTCACACAAATAAAGTCCTATATAAACAGTTGGTGAAATAGTAATTGTTCATGGGTAGGCCAAGCTAATATAATAATTCTACTTAAATTAATTTACTTATTCAATGCCATATCAATTAAATTACAAAAAATTATTTTACAATGGTAGGAAAAATATTATCAAAATTCATCTGGAAGAACAAAAGGTCAAGAATCTCAAGGGTATTGATTAAAAAAAAAAAAACGTGAAAGAAGGTGGTCCAGCAATACCAGATCTCAAATTGTATTACAAAGTGATAATCATCAAAACAATCTGAACCTGGCTAAGAGATATAGTGACAGATCACTAAAATAGATTAGGCACACAATACACAGTAGTAAATGACCTTAGTCATTTAGTGTTTGACAAACTTAAAGATCCAAGCTTTGGGGACAATAAATCACTTTTTGACAAAAACATCTCGCAATGTATACCGAGGAAAGGTCAAAGTAGTCACATGATTTACACATAAAAAGGTAATATCACAAGGAAATTAAGGATCCCTGCGAGTATTTTGCCTGTCAGATAAAGGATGAATCTGTGACCAAACAAGAAACAAAGAGCATTATGAGATTTTAAATGGACAATTTTGACTATATCAAATTTTAAAAAGGTTTTACACAAAATCAATACAGCCAAGATTCAAAGAGAAGCAGGAAACTGGGGGAAATTTTTACATTAAGTTCCTCTTTTAAAGGCCTCATTTCTCAGATATGCAGAGAACTGAGTCAAATTTATAAGAATACAAGTCATTCTTAAATTGATAAATGGTCAAAAGATATAAACAGGCAATTTTCAGAGAAAGAAATCAAATATTTATAGCAATATAAAAATGCTCTAAATCACTGCTGAGAAATCAAACTAAAGCAAATCTAAGGTTCCTATTCACACCAATCAGATTGATCAATGTGACTGAAAAGGAAAGTGACAGATGGTGGAGGAGATGTGGAAAAATTGGGACACTGATGCAGCACTAGGCATAGCGTCAGGAAGACTCATTTTACTGAGCTCGAATCCAGCCTTAGACACTTACTATCTGTGTGACCCTGAGTAGGTCATTTAACCCTATTTCCCTCAATTTCCTCATCTATAAAATGAGCTGGAAAAGGAAATGGAAAACCACTCTGGTATCTTTGCTAAGAAAACCGAAAATGGGATCATGAAGAGTCAGACATAGCTGAAAGGACTGAACAACAGCAAAATGACGTTAGTGAAGTTGTGGACTGATCTAATTTACATGCTGGAGAACAATTTGGAACTGTGCCTAAAGGGCTATAGAACTGTGTATACCCTTTCACCGTACCACAACTGGCTCTGTACTCCAAAAAGATCAGAGGAAAAGGACCTGTATGAACAAAAATTATTATAACAACTCTTTTTTTTTTGTGGTGAATTGGAAATTGAGGGGATGCCCATCAGTTGGGGAATGGCTAAACAAGTTATAGAATATGATTGTGATGGAATGCTATTGGTGCTATTAGAAAAGATAAACATGATGCTTTCCGAAAAACCTGGAAAGACTTCCATAAACTGATGGAAAGTAAAATGAGCAGAACCAGGAGAACATTATACACAGTGATAACAATATTGTATAATGACCAACTGTGAATGACTTAGCCATTCTCAGCAATACAGTGATCTAAAACAATTCTAAAGGATTTGTGATGAAAAACATCATAAAGAAAGAACTGATGGAGTCTGAATGCAGATTGAAGCATACTTTTTTAAACTTTCTTTATTATTCCTGAGATTGATTCATTTGTTTGTTCATTTTGATCTGCATTTTCTTTTGCAATACTTTTAATATGGGAGTGTTTGTTTTTGAGGAGGGAAGGCAAGACAATTGGGATTAAGTGACTTGCCCAAGGTCACACAGCCAGTAAGTGTCAAATGTCTGAGATCATTGTTGAACTCAGGTCCTCCTGACTTGAGGTCCTGTGCTCTATTCACTGTGCCGCCTACTTACCCCTATGGACCTGTTTTGAATGATTGCATACATATAATTGATATCAGATTGCTTGCCTTCTCAAGGAAGGACTATGAGGAAGAGGAGTGAATTTGGAATTCAAAAATTTTATAACGTTTACTTTTGATTTGTGCATATGTGATTATTTCTGTTTACATTGCTATGGTAATTATTTTCTTGGTTCTGCTTACTTCACTGTGCTTCAGTTCATGTAGATTTTTCCCCCTACTTCTCTGTATTTATCACATTCATCATTTTTTTACAGTACAATACTAATATTCTATTACATCCACTTACTACAATTTGTTTAGCTATTCCCAATTCATTATGCCCCTATTTGATTTCCAGTTCTTTACTGTCACAAAAAGCGCAACTATAAATATTATAGTGTATATGGGGACTTTCTTATCAATGACCTCCTTAGGTTAAAAGCCAAGTAATGGAATATCTGGGTCAGGAGTTATGAATATTTTAGTTTCTTTATTTCCATAATTCCAAATTGCTTTCCAAAATGGTTGTACTGAGTCTTAACTGCACCAACAATGCATCATCAATATACTCATCTTCCCACCACCCCTCTAATATTAGCTATACCCATCTTTTGTGAATCTTTGGCAATTTGGGGTGTGAAATGAAACTTCAGGGTTATTTTAAGTTACGTTTTTTCTTATTATTAATGATTTGGAGTTCCTTCATGTAGGTATTAATAGTTTGCAATTCTTTTAATAACTTTTTTTTCATATCCTTTGACCACTTATTTATATAGGGAATGACTATTGGTTTTACATATTTTATTTTTTATTTCTTTATTTGGATACCAAACTCTGTTCAGAGAAATTTGATAAAAAATTGTTGTTTTCCCCCATCAACCACTTCCCATCTTTTTTATTATTAATTTATTTATTTTTAGTTTTCAATATTCACTTCTATAAGATTTTGAATTCCAAATTTTTCTCCCCATCTCTCCCCTCCCCATAACCCAAGACAATGTGCATTCTAATTACCCCTTCCTCCAGTCTGCCTCTCTGCCATCTGTCATTCCCCCCACTTCTCCTATCCTCTTTCCTTCTGTTTTCCTGTAGGACAAGATAAGATTCCTATATGCCATTGCCTGTATATCTTATTTCCCAGTTGCATGTAAAAACAATTTTTAACATTTTATTTTTAAAACTTTGAGTTTCATATTTTCTCCCTTCCTTCCTCTCCATCCACCCTCATTGAGAAGGCAAGCAATTCAATATAGTTTATACATGTATAGTCATGCAAAACACTTCCATAACAGTCATGTTGTGAAAGACTAAGTATATTTCTCTCTATCTTGCCACCTCCCTTCTTATCCTAGGTACATTAGAGTTATCTGTGCAGAAGATTTTTAGTTTCACATATACAAAGTTATTTGTTTTGACTTTCTTTTTTTAATTTTGTTTTAATTTAAGTTGATTTAAATCTCTATGTAACCTGACACACTCTAGATTTTGGAAAAAAACTGATTTCAAGGACTTAATGGAAGATTAGATAGTATCCAATGGAGTATAACCCTTTAGGGAAAGTCAGCCTGGGAAAGATAGGAGATACTTAAGAATTCAAGATTCAAAGGGAAATCATTTCAACAAGAAGAAAAATTAGATCCTTCTGAAGAAACCATTGGGGACCTACAAGGAACTCACTAATGAACTTAGATTGCCTTATTCCTTGTTTGATTAAGAATAGATCATCTACTCATAGCTGTGAGAGGTATATGATATGCTTCTCTTCTAAATTTTTAATAGTAAGATCTTTAATATTAAGGTCATTTAATATCAAGGTCATTTATCTATTACTAATGTTTTGTGGAATATGGTATGAGGTGTTGGTACAAGACTAATTTATGCCAGACTGCCTTCCAAGTTTTCCCAGATTTTTTTATTAAATAGAGAGTACTTAAAACTTAAAAGTTTTCTGCTCTAACAAATAATGGGTTATTTCATTCCATTGTTTCTGATTCTCCTTTGTCTAGTCTGTTGGGTTTTTTTTTCCAACAAATTCCAGATGGGTCTAATGATTGCTGCTTTATAATATACTTTGAGGTCCCTACTTCTTTCTATAATTTCCTGATATTTTTGTTGTCTTTTGTTGTCATTTTATCAATTTTGATAAGAGTTCCTTTAGTAATTTGATTAGTATAGCATTAGAAACATAAACTTTCATTTTTATTACATTGGCATGGCCTACCCATGATAACTAAATATTCCTCTAGATATTTAATTTGTTCTTTAATTTTTTGAGGAGCACTTTGTAATCGAAGCTATACAAGTCTTTTGTTGCCTTGATGGATTGATTTTCAGATCAGTTTATAGTCATTTGAAATGAGATTTCCTTTTCTATTATGATCTCTTAGATTTTGTAAGTATCATATAGAAATTTACTCAGTTTTTAAATGTTTACTTTGTATCCTGCAACTTTACTAAAATTATTGTCTCAATTAATATTTTTGCTTATGCCCTAGGAGTTTCCAAGTAAGCCATTATATTATCAACAAATAGGGATAGTTTTAGCTCTTCTTTTCCTATCTTTACACTTAAGTTTCTTTCTCTTGTCTTATTGCTATTTTTAGCATTGCAAGAACTGCTATATCAAATAAGAGGAGAATATACATCCTTACTTTATTCCCGTATTTATTGCAAAAGGTTCCAATGTATCCTGATTGCATGTTATGCTTGCTTTTGGTTTTATATAGAACTTTTTATGATACTAAAAAGGTTCTTTCTGTGCCTATACTTTGTATGATTTTTAGCATAAATAAGTGTTGTATTTTGTCAAGGCTATTCCTACCTCAGTTCAGATAATCATGTTGTTTTTATCTTTAATATGATTCATTCTATTGATTGTCTTCCTAATTTTGAACCATCCTTGTATCTCAAGTATAAACCCAACTTGATCATGATGAATGATTTCTTAGATAAATCTCTGTAGCCTGATGAGCTTTTATTTAAAGTTTTTGAATTTGATATTGGTCTATAATTCTCCTCTGTTTTATCCTTCCCTGATTTAAGTATTAGGATTATATTTGTCTCATAAAAGGATTTTAGTAGAGGCTTTCCTTCTCACTTTTGAAAATAATTTATGTAATATTGGTACTAATTGTTCTTTAAAAGTTTGATGAAATTCTCCCACAAATTCATCAGGAGCAAGAGTTTTCTTCTTTGAGAGTTCCTTTGTAGCTAGTTCTCTTTTTCTTTTCTAAGATTGAGTAATTTAAGACTTACATTTGTTAGTTTAGGAATTTTATATTTTTGAAGATATTCCCTTATTTCTTTCATATTCTCAGTTTTGTTAGCATATAACTGTATATAATAGCTTCTGATTATTCATTTAATTTCTTCTAGTTTGTTGTGATCTTGCCTTACTCACTTCCCATTTTGTGGATTTGGTTTTCTGACCTCTTCTTTTTAAGCAGGCGCCAGGCTGTACAGAACTTTAAATGCTACACACAGTTTATATCTTATTCTAGAGGTAATATGGAGACAAGTTTATTGAGTAGGGGAGCGACATGCTCAGATCTACAGTTAAGGAAAATCATCTTAACAGCAGTATAGGAAGATAGTCTGAAAAAGGGAACATTTTGAAGCAGGGAGATTAAATGGGAGGCCTTTGTAATAATCTAGTAAGAGGTGATGAAGTTCTATTCTAAAGTGGTAGTTGTCTAAGTATAAAGAAAGGATAGATATGAGTGACCCCTGAAAGATTGGGAAAATGATGTTACCTTAAAGAAAGTTTGGTAGATCAATGGATTTTAGATGAAAGATCATGAGGTCTGTTTTGGACCTGTTGAGTTTGAGATGTCTCTGGGAACATCCAGTTTGAAATATCCAAAAGGTTACTGGTGATTCATGATTGAAGTTCACGGGAATCATCTGAATAGAGATGATAATTAAACTCATGAGAGCAGATAAGGTCACGGAAAGTATAGAAGGAAAAGAGTACGGAGCCTAGAACTGAGTTTGGAGCAAGACTCAATGTTGGGCCTAACCAGGATGGTGAACTGGCAAAACAGTCTGAAAAGGAGTAATTGGATAGGTAGGCAAACAAGAATTCAGTAGTGTTATGGAAATACAGAGAGAGGAGTATTCAGGAGGAGAGGGTGGTTATCAATTTCAAATGGAGCAGATAGCTCAAGAAGGATGAGAACTGAAAAAAACCACAAGATTTGGTAATTAAGAAATCATTAGTAACTTTGGAAACAGAAGTTTTTGTCAGAAAATAAAGTTAGAATTCAGACTGCAAAGGGTTATGGAGTGAATAGAGAAGAAGCAAAGGCATGAGTATAGACAGCTTTTTTCTATTTTCTTGGGGTTTTTTGTTTGTAAGGACTGTGGTAGGGAATCATTTAGGGAAGGGTAACAGGATTGCCTTGATGTAGTGAGAGGTCAGTTGAAATTGGATAACATGAATTTAGAGTGTGTCTAGATCATATAGTTGTATAACTTCTTTCAGTTCTTTTCTACAACATGTACTAGGAGTAAATGAAGCTGTTAGTAATCCAGGAATGAAGTTTGACAAGGGATGATAAATCAAGGGGACAAAGGATCTGAGAGTAGAGGACAGTTTAGGGTCAAGATTGGAGAAGGCAGGGCTGCTAGATGGTGCTGTGAATAGAGCCACTGGCCCTGGAGTCAGGAGGACCTGAGTTCAACTTACTAGCCATGTGACCTTGGGCAAGTCACTTAACCCCAATTACCTTGCTCCCCACACTCCAAAAAAAAAAGATTGGAGAAGAGACATCTGTAAAATGAGGGAGTTGGACTAGAAAACATCTACAAATCATTGCAACTATGATCCTATGATGCAGGGCATGTAAAGTACTGAAGGGAGGGAGAGAAGAAAGGAAAGAAGGAAGGAAGGAAGGAAGGAAGGAAGGAAGGAAGGAAGGAAGGAAGGAAGGAAGGAAGGAAGGAAGGAAGGAAGGAAAGGAAACTTTCAACAGACAAGAAAAGACTTGTTATTGATGTGGGAGTTAACCCAGAATCAGTTGTACATCAGATTATCAACTCATCAGACCTAAAATCACAATTAATAAAAATCAAGAAGAAAGAACATTAATGATAAAGGTCATATAACTGAAACAACTCAATAAGAGCAATTTAAACAAGGAACTGATCCCCAGGAATTGAATGTGGACAACAGAAATGACTTTGATACCAATTATAATAACTTTATGTGGAAGTTTAGCCAGTACAAGTTAATTATCACCAAGACAGCCCAGAAACTATCTCAATCAGCAAACATTCAATGAGAAAACATCAATAAATTGATGAAATATGTACAAGAAAAGAAGAAACAAAGTTATGGCTCTTTTCTGAAAGTATGAAAGTTCATGTGAATACTCAGTTTAAACTAAAAAAAAATATAATTGCAGTAGTTAACTTTAGGAAAAGTCAAGTCAACAGATTAAGTCCACAAGAATTTATTTAAGCACCTGCTGTGTTATAGGCACTGTGCTGAGCTCTAGGAATAAGCAAAATTAAATCCCTGTTCTCGAGAAACTCACAGTCAAGTGGGGGAGACAACATGCTGCAACTATGTACAAACCAGATGGACAGAATAAATTAGAGACAAACAGAGGTAATGCACTAAGATTAAAGAGGACTGGGGAAAGTTTCTTGTAGAAGATAAGACTTTCGCTGAGACTTAAAGGAAACCAAGGAAGGTGGGAGGCAGAGATAAGAATGGAGAGAGTTCCAGATATGGTAGACAGTCACTGAAAATGCCCAGAGTGAGAAGAATGGGGTGTCTTATTCGAGGAATGGCAAGGAACCTAGTGTCACTGGATTGCAGAGTATGTTGGGGGTGGAGAGGCAAGGACTAAGGTATAAGAAGACTAGAAAAGTAGTAAGGTTATAGAAGGCTTTAAAAGGCAGTGGATTTTATATTTGATCTTAAAGGTAACAGGGAACCACTGAAGTTGATTGAATAGGGGGTGGCATGTTTAGAATTGTACTGTCAGGGATATCAACCAGGAGGGTATTGCAGTAGAACAGCCATGTGATGATAAGAACCTACATCAGAGTGGTGGTAGTGGCAAAGGAGAGAAAGGGACATATGTATAACAAAAGATATTACAAGACTCAAAAGGACTTGGCAACTGAATGGTATGAGGGATGAGAGAGAGTGAGAAGGTAAGGATAACACCTAAGTTGTAAGTCTTGGGAGGAGAGTGATCCTCAACAGGACTATGGAAGTTGGGAATAGGGGAGGGTTTGGGAGGAAAGATAATCCATCCATTGTTGAAGTCCTTAAGAAAAGTAGCAAGATACAATATTTAGAGAAAATACAATTAATAATATTTCTGTTGTTAGTGATTAATTAGAATATTGATATCTGAAATGCAAAAACAAATTATGTCCTCAAAGAAGTCAATGACCATTTAACCCCCAAAAAGACCTCAGATACACCAAAATATTTAAAGCAGTATTTTTTTTTGTAGTAGCAAAGGACTGGAAACAAAATAAGATACCTAGCAATTAGAGAATAGCTAAACAAATTATGATACCTGAATTAATAAGATATTACTCCATTCTAAGAAATGATGAATATAAAGAAAACAGAGAAGCATGGAAAGATTTATGAACTAATGCAAAATGAAATAAGCACAATCAGAACAACTATTTACGTAATGACCACAACAATGTAAAGAAAAAGAAAAATAACCAAACAGCCAAAACTGAATGTTGTGAAAGATTCTAACCAAGATTGGCCCCAAGAAAATGAATGAGATTTGACTCTCCTTGTCTTCTTTACAGATATGGGAAGAGCGTAGGCATAGGATGCTACATATAGTATCAGACTTGGTTAATGCATTGATTAGTTTTGCTGAACATTTCTCCCCCTTTTTATTCTTTTTTTTTTGCTTTTTTGGGGGGAAGGTAGAGTAATTGGGGTTAAGTGACTTGCCCAAGCTCACACTGCTAGTTTTTATGTTAAGTGTCTGAGGCCAGATTTGAACTTGACTCTTGACTCCAGAGCCGGTGCTTTATTCACTGAGCCACCTAGCCACCCCACTGCATTTTATTCTTTGTTATATGTAGCAGCTATTTGGGGGGAAGAGGGGAAATATCTCGGAAAGCGAAGGTGATGCAAAAAGAAGAGATTGCAATACATTTTAATGGTATTTTCAAATGCACGTAAAAACAATTTCTGACATTTTTAAATAAAATTTTAATAAAATAAAATCACTCTCCTTTCCTGTACTTCTTCCTCCCTAAGATAGTAAGCAGTTTGATATAAGTTATTTATGTGCAGTCTTATAAAACCTGTTTCCACATTAGTCATGTTGTGAAAGGAAAAGCAGTACCAATACATTTTTTCTCTTTTTTTTTTTTGAGGGGAGAAGGCAAGGCCATTGGGGTTAAGCGACTTGCCCAAGGTCACTCAGCTAGTTAAGTGTCTGAAGTTAGATTTTAACTCAGGTCCTCTTGACTCCAGGGCCAGTGCTCTATTTACTGCACCATTAGTTGCCCCTCAATACATTTTTAACTGAATGACATATTGGTGTCTGCTGTTCTAGGATTTTTTCTTCTTAGAAGTCTGACCACTCCTCCTACTCAGTCAACTCTGGTAGCTCCCTGTCACCTTCAGGATAAAATATAAAATCTCCTGGCATTCAAAGCCCTTTATAACCTGGCCCCTTTCTAACTTCCCAGCCTTTTATACTTTACTCCCCTCCCTCTGCCACACAACAATAGCACTAGCCTTCTTTGTTTTTCCAGTGTCTTTTCATTGGTCGTTTCCCATGCTTGGAATGGTCTCCCTTGTCATATCCACCTCTAGTTAAACCTTCCTTCCTTCAAGCTTCAGTTTAAATCCAACCTTGTGAAGGAGGCCCTTCCTGGTCCCCTATATTGCATTCCCCACTGCTAGTGCCGTCCCTCTGAAACTTCCTTCCCTTTCCACTGTATATACATTGTGTGCGTACATAGTTATGAGAATGTGAGCTTCTTGGGAACAAGGAACATGCATGCACTTACTTTTTTTTTTGTATCCCCAGCATTTAGCACAGTGCTTGGCACATAATAAGCACGTAATGTTTTTTGCCTGACAGATTAACTCTACCCTACTTCTTTTAGCCTCATAAAGAAAAAAAATTACTTAAGATACAGTGGAAAGAACATTGGATTTAAGTTTGTATAGCTAGGGTTTGGATTCTAGCTCTGCCACTTACTACCAGTGTAAACTTGGGCAACTCATTTCATACTCTGTGCTTCAGTTTACTTATCTGTAAAATGGTAGTGTTGGCCTCAGAGACTTTGAGTTCCCTTCCAACTGAAAGTGAATAGAGGATTGGATCTGCTGTCAGGAATTCAAATGTGACCTCAGACATCTACTAGCTGTGGGATTCTAGCTAAATCACTTACCCTCTCTCTGCCTCAGTTTCCTCTTCTGTAAAATAGGGATAGTAATAGGTTGAACTCTCAGGACTGTTGTGAAAATAAAATGAGATAATATTTGTAAGGTGCTTTATAGTTAAAGTACCATATAAGTACTAGCTATTAATAATTCTTATTATTAATTTTGCTAGTGTTAATATTATTATTAACAACAACAATACATTTTCTGGGAAATATTGTCTGCCAGCTGGTATTTGTCATAGTCATAGAGAGTTTTTATTCATACTATACAATGTAATCTAAAGAACGAAGTTGCCAGAAGTCATATGTAGTACAGTGGTTTTTTTGTTTATCTTTACAAACACAGGATTTTCTAGGTTTAATAAAGAAAGATGTTGAAAAACAAATCACTAAGTAATGAAGTCTTTTGGATATGAGTTGAAAGTTATTGTGGACATTTCAGCA
The DNA here is from genome assembly GCA_028646515.1 of Pseudochirops corinnae. Lineage (NCBI taxonomy): Eukaryota > Metazoa > Chordata > Mammalia > Diprotodontia > Pseudocheiridae > Pseudochirops > Pseudochirops corinnae. The sequence continues at coordinate 202,489,312 of CM053586.1, forward strand.
GAAGGCTGAATTTTTATAGTGAACTATTGGGTAGAGCTTGAAGACAAAGGATATTTGGACTCTTAAATGGCTTCTTGCTAGCTGAATAACAGAGAGGAATTAAATCTGGCACTGTCACCAAGTTATGCGATAGTGAAATTGTGTGTTCCTGCTAAGACTAGTAAATACACTATGGGTCCATCCGATACTTCCATGGGTGAATTTGAAATACTGGGAACCTTTCATTACTACTAGTAAGTAACTAAACCCTTTTAGGTGAGGTAATGAGCTCTGAGTTGTAGTGGCTCATGTTTGTGGCTACGGTGTACTCTTTCTCCATGGATCAGGCAGATATCTGTTTGTTACCAAAATACTGACATGATTCATTGACTTCAACTGTATACTGTACATTGTCTCTCATCTTCTAGCATAAGAGGTTGGGAGTGGGCTTCTCCTGCTAGTGGCCATCTCCTACAACTGTAGTAGCTGTAAAGTGCCTCTTCTGTACTATAACCAGCACTGACTGAGGGATCCAGGAACTCCCAAATTATCAAATTTGCAGTTGATTTCACTGCTGCAAATATCAATCTCAGAATTACTATTGAGTCATGTATGCTCAGAAAAGAAATGCAAAGTAGAAGAAGCAGCTAGGGCTTTGGAATTGAATCTCAAGCTTACCAAGGTCAGCCTCTGTGCTAACTGTGCAAGCTGTTCAACATGCTGCTGGGATGGAGGAATCCCTAATACTTCCCTCATAGGAATTCTAAAGAGGTTTAAAGAATCCTGACATGCTTGACAGACAGGAAGAGGGAGAATCTAGAAGGCAGGGTGACTTCCTTAAAGGCCTTATGAGTGGCAACTCTTCCTAACGTAGCTTTGGCAAAGGCCCCTGTACAGCTATCATGATTAAGACTTGGGGGAAAGACAAAGGGGTTTGATTCCTTGTCTCAGAGTGCCAGGTTTTTCAGCAAAGAACCAGCACATGTACCAGCACACATATTAGAAAGGACTAGGACAAATATGTCATCAGAAGAGGCCCAGCTCCAAAGATGGTACACATGGCCCTTGTAAGGGACCTAGTTCTAAACAATGCTTCGTGGGGTGTATTCTAGTAAGAGCTAATGAGAGTGGATTCTCCTGATTAAGTTCCTTATAAAAGCATAAAGAAGCCAGATTACTTCAATTGTGTCTTGCCATGTTATGGTCATTCACTGGGGAAAAGAATATTGGCTCACTCAGTGGCTTGAACCTAGAAGTTGTAAAGTTTTTCTTTAATTATTGATTTAATTATTTCACTGTATGTCATCATTGGTTTGGTTTTTTAGCAAAACAAAGAGGAATAATTCTGATTCCTCTTGAAAGCCGGTTTGGTTGTTTCTAGAAGATGGAGCAACACTTGCTTTAAAGTGGTACTATATTTTAATCATCTCCGTTTACTTATTTTATTAATTCATACTATATGCCCATCAATTAATACTTTGGTGTCCTATATCAATTAAAACACATAAAAACAACTCAACTAGTACCCTCTTACCCTAAATCCCATGTTGGTGGTACTCACTAGTTAATTACTAGGAAAAAAAAGTTCACATTCAGTATTGTGAATCCAAAGAATTGTGCCTTAAAGTGAAAGTCACTCTGTTATAATCCATTACTGATAATGTTTTCTGGCTATCTAGGTTTCCTCTAAAGTACATGTTTGTGTAATATATACACAACACAAATACAGACCCACACAGAATAATGACAACAATCCAGAACTCAGCTATGCCACGCCCAGTTGAAAACCAGTAAGTTGAGGGAGGGGAAGATTCAGAGCAGCTATACATGATAACAACAACCCATGTTTATATAATGCTTTAAAGTTTACAAGGCTCTATATACATATATACACACATGTGTGTATTATATGATTTATCATATATCATATTATACATGTATGTGTATGTAATTTCATTTGATCCACAAAACCACCCTGGAAGGTAAGTGGTGTTATTATTCCCATTTTAAAGATGATGAACCTGAAATTGACAGGGGTGAAGTGACTTGCTCAGGGTCACTGTGATAGAGGCAATGTCTGGAATAGGTCAAACTCATTTCTATCCTGACTCCAAGGCCAGTACTTCACTATACTGCTTAGGTTGCCTGGATTTCATAAGGTTCAGGCAGCAAAGTTTATGCCCTGTATTCATAGAGGAATCTCTTGGACGTTTCTCCAGAGCATATTGATTCTTACTTAATACACAGTTAATTCATTGTAAATTAAACTGTATTGAAATATCAGAAATTTTTTATTTCCTGTAAGGAAGCTGGCATTAGTCAACATATTGGCTAACACAATCTAGTCAGAAAACTTTATTTAAACTAACAAACACCATTATGCTTAAAGTCTTTAAGAATAAGTTATTCATGGAATTTATGTAGCACAAAATATGTACTCAACAAATGTTTGCTAAGTGCCTATTTTGTGAAAGGCATATCATATCAAACACTATAATATATTCAGAGATAAATAGGATGTGGGTTTTACCCTCCAAGGATCTTACAATATAGTGACACAGGATATGAAATACAAATAAAACATATAATAAAAGGAGTATGTCATAAATACTTATACTTGGAACAATAAAAGTATGAATGTGACTTCAGAGGAGGAGAGGAAATCACTTCTAACTTGGGTCAAGAAGTCTTCACAGAGAGCTGGTGCTTAACCTGAGCTTTGAAGTAGATGAAAAAAATAGAGGGGAAAGGAAGGTTCAAAGAAAATGCTAAGGAACTTGATAGAATAATAGATATCTAGAAAATGGTCAAAAATATACAGTCCAGACCAGAAGCAAGTCTGGAGGAAAATGTGACAATTTTGATTTCATAAGATTAATACAACTCTTTGGGTTTAAGAAACTAGCTGGAAATGTTGAGTCTCTAGTGCCTCTAGAGAGAAGTCAGGAACAATGATACAAGTTTAGAAACCACCTCTTTAGGTGCACTGATTAGCTATATAGGAATTGATAAGATCACCAAGGTAGAGAGGAGTGTAGAGAGCAACAGAAGCAGGCTTAGTACAAAAACTTTTGTGAATTCCCACCTTCAGGGACCTTAAAGAAGAGGAGCCAGCAAAGGAGGAATTAACTATCTTGGTAGATGAAGAACTAAACTGGTGTGTGTTATGATTGACCTTAAAGACAGGTTGTACAAAGAAAACCTGAGTACCATACTTCAGGAAATTATACCCCCCCCCCAATTTTTTTTTTTTTTTTAGAACATTTGAATCAACAAATCATTGATCATGAGAATCCATAGATCACCATCAGAGTGGGGGAAATGTTCAAACTTCAAGACATGCAATAACAGAGAACTTTTACAGTCAAATAGGAAAAGACTTTCAAAGATGAAAGAAAAGCATTTTGAATCTATGTTTATTCTGTTTTCGTGTGAAATCAAAGAAGAAAATATAATGGTATATTCCAAAAACAAAAGGGCTCAAACAGCAATGTAAAATAACAAACACATCCTACAAGCCTAAGTCTGATTATAAACCAAAAGAGAGGCATTTGAGACATTCCTAAGGGGATGGGAAAGACGGCAGCATATTATTCGATTTACAAACAAATACATAGAACAGAAACATAAAAAGAGGAGGAAAGCAATGCGCAAAGAGGTAAAATGGGTTGGCTAAAGTAAGATCTAATAAAGTCATGTAGATAAAACGCTTCTCAAATTTTAAAGTGCTATATAAGTACCATTTCTATAAAGATCCTACAGAGAACTAACAATATAATTGGGCTTAGATCCTGCCCATTCTGACTCCTCATCCAGTATACTTTCTACACACCATGCTGCCATCTCTTTCCCTAATTTGTTTATATGTTTCTCCCATATTTAGTATTAAGATATCCACTTGATTCAGAGAAAGCAAAATTCTACCATCATTTTTCTGGATTTCTCAGTGGGTACATTACCTTTACTGATCTATCTAGATTACTTTTTAAGATTGTGGTTAAAAATTATATCTATTTGAGATTTGCCAATACTTGGTCAAAAGCGAAGTTGTCCATCTACCTGTGAGTTGTGGTCTCTTCTATTCAGGGATTACATTGCTTTATTCTAGGCTACATTTTTAAAACATTTTTTTATTTATTTCATTAAACATTTTCCAACTACATGTAAAAAAATCTTAACAATTTTTTTTTTAATTTTGAGATCCAAATTCTCTCCCTCTCTCCCCTTGAGAAGCCAAGAAATTTGATCTTGATTATACATTATGCATTTTCATATTTTAGCTTTTTAAAAAATCGTATCACATTGTTCGTTTCCATATTAAAATATTTAGATGTTTGTTAACTAAATCAATGGATTCTTAAAACATAACCCCAAAAAGAAAGGGGAGACCTGAGCATCCTTGTAGAAAATACTCATCTTCTCATTTCTACTTCCACATTGATCCCATTCTCTTCATTCACACAGTACCATGCTAATCAGGCCTTCAGTGCCCCCTGGACCATTATAATAATCTCTTAATTGGTCTGCCTTCCTCTACTCTTTTTACCCTTTCCAATTCATTCTCTACAAAACTGCCAAAACCATCTCCCTAAGGCACATGTTAACCATGTCACTCCCCATAGGATAAAAATGCAAACTTCTCAGCCTAATATTTAAACTAGGTTCTATAGCCTAACCTACATTTGTAATCTTATTTCACACTTTTTTTCTCTTTATACTTTTTCTGTCTGCATTCCAACTAGAACTACCTACTATTTCCTAAACTCAGTATTCCATCTCTTTATATTGCACAAGCTGTCCCCCACACCTGGAAATATACTCTTTCTTTATTCCTATCTGTCAGAATACTTTAGTCAAAATTGCTCAGATGCTACCCTTTCTGTAAAACCTTTCCTAATATAACCTGTTACTCCTATATCTCCCCCCTCATACTGGCTTCTGGTTATGACCCCTACTTCAAAAGCCTCCCCCACAGAGGCTTATAAAAACTATTACTGTATCTTTAAGAAACAGAGAAGCTAGAAGAGTTCTAATTATAACCATCTTTTTTATGAGATACTCCTCCCTATGGAGTCAGGGAGAGTATATGAGTTAAACTTGAATCTGTGAGAGAAACTATTGAAGAAGACAGAAAGAAGGTGAGGATGTTTCATTCTTCTGTGGACTGTCTTATTTCATGAAAAAACATAAAAGGAATTTTATAAAGAGTAAATCTGAAGAGAGACTGTTAACACAATGATAGTTTGAGAAAAAATGAAGCTGCTGTTTTCCTCTTATATCTGGAAAGGGACTGAGAGAGAATAGAGAAGAAAGAAAGAGAGAAGACAGCGAGAGGATGGAGAGATCTCTATATATGTATGTATGTGAATATGTATCTGTGTATATATATGTGTGGGTATATGTATATGTCTATGTGTGTGTGTGTGTATGTATGTATGTATGTATGTTTGTGTGTTCTTTCTTTTCTGGAACTAGTATAACCTTTATCTAACAAAGAGGTTGGAGAAGGTTGTTACAAATAAATTTTATTTGTTATCCTGAGTGAATAAACTAAATGGTGTTTGATTGTTTTGGAAATAGAGAGAAGTCGTCTGTAGTTACAGTAAGGGTAACTGGCTCTGATCTTTCTTATAACTAAGATATTGAAAATAATTCTCTAAGTCTTTGTTTTATTATTTTATTGTAAATAAATTATACATACTATTTAATTCCATAGGATATGAGTAACTACTGGTAGGAAAGGAATTTTCTCCAAATTATTGAATAAGTATTTGATGAACTCAGTTGAGAGGTCTGAACTTAGATGACTGAGAGATATTTGGAAATTTTTATTAATGAGGGAGTATCTAAACATGCTGCTGAATTATCCTCAGCTCAGAAAATAAATTTAAATATGAGAAGCCAAACATCAGGCTTAAAGGTGACTGACACAAGTGAGTTTGGTGAACTTCATAATTCTACTATATGTGAGGGCTCATCTTTCTAATAATACATAATTATCTGTAGATATGTTGAATTTTAATAAAATATAAGATTCTGGAGGTAAAGAACTTAGTAATTTTTGTCTTTGTATCTTTAGTGTTTAGCACAGTGTTTTGTACATGATAGTCACATAATAGTCTATTGAATTTAAATTTGTTTGTGAAGGAGAAAGAATCAATGAAGAAAGAAAGATTCAAAACACAAGAGAGAAAGAGGATTACTAAAAACCTTAATGTCTCTAGGGAAATGAGCTGGGATTAGTTCAAAGGTATAAATTAAAGTGTTTCACTTTGGGGGAAAAAAAGACACATCTTTTTCAGAGACAAGAGGAAAGGAGGAAAGGATGAGTGAAGATACAGAACTATTCTGAAGAGGATAAAATTGAAGGATTTCTTATTAATCATTCTAGCTATATGACCCAGCATCAATCTCAAAATGTCAGGGAAGAGGTGGCAGTGTGGTATGATGTAAAGAGCACTTGCTTTGTAGTCAGAGGACCTGGGTTCAAATCCTCCCTCTGGTACTGCTTATGGGACCTGGGGCAACTCACTAAATCTCCCTAGGCCACTGTAAAATGAAACTTCAGTAACCTTTACCTTACAAAGATGTAAAAGAGTATTCTTTTGCTTGTTTGTTTGTTTGGGGGTTTTTGTTTATTTGTTTTTACTTTTTAAAGGGGGGGAAGGCAGAGCAATTGCGGTTAAGTGTCTTGCCCAAGGTCACACAGCTAGTACATGTTAAGTGTCTGAGGTCACATTTGAATTCAGGTTCTCCTGGCTCCATGGCCGGTGCTCTATTCACTGCCCCACCTAGCCCGCCCTTGAAGAGGATTCTTGCAAAGAAATTTTATTTGTTCTCCTGAGTGAACAGCCAGAAAGAGAGAGAGAGAGAGAGAGAGAGTAACAAAGATCCCTTCCAGATCTCTATCTATGATCCAATGACCAAAACTAAATATGTGCTCTCCCTCCTTCACCCTTTATCAAAAATATAAAACTGTCTCTCATACCATTGCCTCTATTAATGTGTGTAGCTTCACCATTTCCCAGCCATGAAGGCATCTTTTATTCTTCTCTTTCTTGCTGTCCTTGCCTCATCTAATCAGCAGCCAATTTCTGTTGATTCTACCTTGACAGAATCTTTTACATGCACCCCCTCTATTCTCACTGGAGCTATTCTAGTTCCTCTTCTCATAATTTCTTGGCTATACTGTTCAAATAGCTCCTAACTGTTCTTCCTACTTATACTTTTCCCCCTCTCCAATTCATCTTTCTTCACACTGCTGCCTGTAACACGTTTGACCAGTTCATTTGCCTACTGAAAAACCTTCCATAGTTCCCTGTTGCCTTTCAGATAAAATACAGACAGCTTAACTTGACATTTGAGGCCTTCCACAGTGTGGCTCCAACCCATTTTTCCAGCTTCATTGTATACTACTTCCCTTTAGCCATTCTATGTTATAGCCACATATAAGCCACTGATGCTTGATTTCATCCCTCTTTACTTTTGTATACATTATCTCCCATTCTTGTAATGGTCTCCTTCAATATCTGTACCTCCTAAAATGCATGCCATCCTTCATGGCCACGCTCAAAAGTCATCTCTTCCATGAAGACTTCCTGGATTCCCTGAGTTAAAAGTGTTCTCTCAAGAATAAAACAATCCCTGCCCTCAAGGAACTTGTATCCTACTAGAGAAGGAATGTGAACACAGATAAGTTAAAACAAAATAATTTCTAGGGAAAAAAGAGCAATAGCATGAGTGGAGCCAAAATGGTGTAGTAAAAGCAGGTACTTGCTTGAGCTCTCCCCCAAACCCTCCAAGTACCTGTAAAAAGTTACTCTAAACAAATTCTAGAGCAGCAGAACCTACAAAATGACAGAGTGAAACAGATGTCTAGCCTAAGACAACCTGGATAGTCAATGGGAAAGGTCTGTGGTCTGTGGGAGAGGAGCACAGTCCAATGTGGGCTGGGCCAGCACAGACTGGGCCCCAACAAACCAGAGCTGGCCTCAGGAAACAGAATCATTGGCAGTTAAGGCAGTTTCCAGACTTCTTGCCCCACAAACACCAAAGACAACCTAGGTCAGTGAAAAAGGTCTGTCAGACTTGGGTGAGAGAGGAGCCCTGACCAGCCTCAGCCCAGGGGATGGTGGCAGTGGTGGTAGCAGCAGTGATGGCAGAAGCAGCTGCTTCCAGAGCTCTCAGCTCAAGACTGTTAAGGGTATTGAACAACTGATCAGAAGGAGATTACAGGGAATCTTTTTGCTGACACTGAGGCAGGATTCTTTTGGTTTGCCCATACTTGGATCTGGGTTGCAGTCCTGGGTGGCAATCCTGGGATGAGGAGGAGCACTGGCATAACAGACCTTGTGGCAGCAATGAAGAGGGAATCCTCCTCACAGTTCCAGGGCAGAAAAAGAGTGTATGTAGTCATTTGCTGAACAGACACAGTCCAGGCAAGGAGTAAACACCTCTCTTTAAACCATACCACCTTGGAAGAACTGAAAACCTACAGGTCCCTAGAAGTATCTCTGAAAACAGCTGAACAAAACCCCTGAACACTTGAGACAGTCATATGCCCTCCACGCTGGAAGCAGAGCCCTACCTTAACAAAGAGTTAAAAAAAAGTCAAGTAATTGACTGGGGAAATAAGCAAAGAGTGGGAAAAACCTCAGACTGTAGAATCTTATTTGGTGACAAGGAAGATCAAAATATAGAATCAAAAGAAGACAACAAAGTCAAAGCTCCTACATCCAAAGTGTCCAAGAAAAATATGACTTCATCTCAGGCCATAGAATAGCTCAAAAAGGATTTTGAAAATCAAGTAAGAAAAGTTAAGGAAAAATTGGGAACAGAAATAAGAGTGAGGCACAGAAATAAAAACAAGTCAACAGTTTGCTAAAGGAGGCCTCCCCCCCAAAAATACTGAAGGTATTATTTTACACCTTGAAAATAGACTAGACCAAATAAATGGCAAAAGAGGTCCAAAAAGTCAATGAGGAGAAGAATATCTTAAAAAACAATATTGGCCAAATGGAAAGGGAGGTTTAAAAGCTCACTGAAGAATACAATTTTTAAAAAATTAGAATGGAGCAAATAGAAGCTAATGACTTTATGAGAAATTAAGAAACAATGAAACAAAACCAAAAGAATGAAAAAAATAGAAGACAATGTGAAATACCTCATTGGAAAAACAACTGACCAGGAAAATAGATCCAGGAGAGATCATTTAAAAATTATTGGAGTGCCTGAAAGCCATGACCAAAAAAAGAATTTAGACATCATCTTTCAAGAAATTATGAGGAAAAAATGCTATGATATTCTAGAACCAGAGGGGAAAATAGAAATCAAAAGAATCCACTGATCAGCTCCTGAGAGAAATCCCAAAAGGAAAATTCCCAGGAATAACATAGCCAAATTCCAGAGTTCCCAGGTCAAGGAGAAAAAATTGTAAGCAGTCAGAAAGAAACAATTCAAGTACTATGAAAACACAATCAAGATAATACAAGATTTAGCAGCTTCTACATTAAGGGATCAGAGGGCTTGGAATATGATGTTCTGGAGGTCAAAGGAACTAGGATTAAAAACCAGCAAAACTGAGTGTACTCAGTGGGGGGGGGGGAGGGTAGGAACTGACATTCAATCATTCAATGACATAGAGGAATTTAATGCATTCTTGAGAGGCCAGAGCTAAATAGAAAATTGACTTTCAAATACAAGTCTCAAGAGAAGCATGAAAAGGTAAACAGGAAAGAGAAATCATAAGGGAGTTGTTAAAGTTGAACTGTTCACATTCCTACAAGGAAAGATGATATTTGTAACTCATGAGACCATTTCCCAGTATTAGGGTACAGGGTGAGTTGAATGTGAAAGGATGATATCTAAAAAATAAAATTAAGGCGTGAGAGAGGAATATACTGGGAGAAGGAGAAAGGCAGAGGTATAATGGGGTAAATCATTTCACATCAAAGAGGCAAGGAAAAGCTTTTACAGTGGAGGGGTGGAGAAGGAATGAGTGAACCTTACTCTTATCAGAATTGGCTTAAGGAGAGAATAATATACACACTCAATTGGGTATGGAAATCTATCTTATCCTATAGGAAAGTAAGGGGGAAGGAAATAATAAGGAGCGGACAGTAATAAAAGGGAGGGCAGCTTGGGGGAGGGAGAAATCAAGCAAACATTTTTGAGGAGGGACAGGATCAAAGGAGAGAATAGAATAAGTTGGGGGTGAGATAGGATGGAGGGAAATATAGTTAGACTATTATGGAAGTGTTTTGCATGACTACACATGTATAACCTATATGTAATTACTTGTACTCTAAATGAGGGTAGGTGGGGAGAGAGGAAGGGAGAGAATTTGGAGCTCAAAGTTTTAAAAAATGAATGTTAAAAATTGTTTTTACATGCAACTGGGAAATAAGATAGACAGGCAGTGAGGTATAGAAATCTATCTTGCCCTAAAGGAAGGGGAAGGGGATAAAGGGGGGGTGGTGATAAAAGGGAGGGCAGATTGGAGGAGGAGTTAATCAGAATACACACCATCATGGGGTGGGAGAGGGGAGAGATGGGGAGAAAATTTGGAACTCAAAATCTTGTGGAAGTGAATGTTGAAAACTAAAATAAATCAATTTAAATGTGAAAAGAACACTAGCAACTGGTGGGGAGGCATCAACCTAGGCCTCATTTGGGGATGGCACTTGAGCTTAACCTTTGAAGGAAGCTAGGGATTCTAAGAGATGTGCTGAAAGATCATTCGACACATGAAGGACAACCTGTGCAAAGGTATGGGGAAAGAATATGAAATGTCCATGAAGAACAGCAAATACACCAGTTTGGCTACAGTGTAGGGTGTGTGAATATGAATAATGTACAGTCAGCTAAAAAGACAGGCTAGGCCCAGATTGTGAAGGATTTCAGAGGCTACATAGGAGTTTATATTTTATCTGAGAGCCAGTAGGGAACCAGTAAAACTTTTCTGAACAGAGTAATAATATGGTCATTCCCAGAGCCATGCTTTAGGACTATCCATCCTGGCAGTTATTTGGAGGATAGATTGGAAAAGAGAGCCTGGAGGCAAGGTCACCAGTTGGGCTATTGTAATAATACAAATGAGAAGTGGCAGGGACCAGAATTAGGGAGGGAGAAACATCAACTAGGTAGTTGGGGATGCAGGACTGGAGCTCATATAAATCTTCCCCATCTTCTTTCTCTGTATACTTCCACATACTCTTTCCCACTACTTACCCTACTAAAGTAAAGGTTTCTTGAAGACAAGCAGTATGTATTATTTCACTTTTGTCTTTCCAATGCCCATTACAATGCTTTGCAATAAAATAGATAGTTAATAATGTCTATTGAATCAAATTGGTCTTACCAGTAAATTAAAAGATGACCAAAGTAAGGCAGCCAGGTTTAGGATTAGGTTCAGAAGCTTGTTAGGTATGGGAAAAGTTCAGAATATCTTTTATTTGATTGTAGTAGCAAAGTAGCAAGAAGAGAAAACTAGAAAGTGCCAAACAGTGGTGAGTATCCAGTTATAGCAATCATAGTAGTACTTTAATGTTTGTAAGGAACTTTGTATATACATGTATTTGTACATATGTCATCTGATTTGATCTCTAAAACAACACTGTGAGGAACATGCTTTTATTATTTCCATTTTACAGAGAAGGAAATTTAAGGTTTACAGAAGTTAAGTAACTTCAGATCTAGAGCTGAGGCCATTGAGTCAAATCCCCCTATTTTTTACACATAAGGAAACTGAGAACTAGGGAGATTGTCACTTGTAGGTCATTTCACTGGAAGTCTCAGTCCTCTGACACTAAAGCTAGTGTTCTTCCTACTGTGCCACACTCTCTTTTGTCTGATGTCAGCAGCCAGAAAGTATCTGAGGCAAGATTCAAGCACAGAGCTTGCTGATCTCACATCCAAGATTCTGTCCACTATGCCATAGAGTTATTTGCAATTTGTAATTATTTGAAGTATTATTTGTAATTTGTAATAAATTGGAATCATGGTTTTGTACTCTTCTTCATTCTTTCAGCAAACATTTATGAAGCATGTGCAGCATACCACTATACAATATGCTATGTGGTGGGGATAAAATAATGAATACAAACTGGTTCTTGTCCCCAAGAAACTTTATAATCTAGTTGTGGAAGAAAAGATATAAATAGACAAATATAATGCAAACTATGTTATGACAAATGCAGAGGAACAATATAAAGTACCATATAATTAGATGAAGGAGAAATAGGAGATTGCTTACAAAACAAGCAGCTGGGGAATGAGAGTGGAGAAAGCAGATGGTGAGCCTTCCCCATCACAGAAAATTAGAAGAGAAGGATTCTGTTGGACAGTAAAGAAGGTAATAAATAGAACTATCTGATCATAGAGTACTTACTATTCAATTAGGTAGTCAAATAAAACCATGAGAGAGCTTATGGAGTGGAGGGATGGGCAGAGGATGTGAAGAGAGGGAAAGTGTTGAAGGCCAAAAACTTAGATAATGAAAAAGAACAGATTCAGTAGGAAAAATAGAACACAAAGAGGTAGTGGTGCAAGTGGAGACACTCAGAGTATAAGAATTGGGGGAAAAAAAGCAGATTTCTAAATGGAAATTAGGGCTTAAGGGCCATCATAGTTAAAGTGGAGTCAAGAAGGTTATTAGAGTTGAGAAAGTCAAGGACCACTAGATCAGGATATTAATTAAGTCATCAACTATTCATTAAATACATGGGAATTGAAAGAGAGAAGCTGATGATAAATGAAAGTGGGGAACAATTATTTTTAATTCACATGTATAAGTTGTACAATCCAGTTCTGCTATAATTTGACATGTGTGTTTCCCAAAGGCATTGAGTTATGCAAAATTGCTGAGTTAAAACCAAAGAACTGATGGGTGATGGGATAAATGGGAATTAAGATAACATTAAAAAATTTTGTCAGTGACATTTTTTTAAAAAGTAGAGATATAATAAAAATGGTAGCATAGTTATACATGTTAAATTGTTAGGAAATATATAAATAATACAGTAAACAGTAGCAGGGTCCTCAGCCTTGGACTGCTGCTTGACTTTATCAGCAAGTTGGGCAGGCCAAAACTCCAAGTCTCTGGCAGGAAGTCCTGGGGGGAAAGGGTCAGGCTTGAGAGTTTCAGATCAGGCCTTCTCCACTCACAGCTCCTACTGCACCAGAAGATATACAATAAATATGGCACTTTACCTTGACAAAGACCTGAAGTTTGTTTGTTCTATAACAACTTGTGAGTTATTGTGAATTGGTACAGTTTTTTGCAGTCTCCCTGTTTCTCATGGAAAAAAAATTGGGCAGAAGCAAACTCAGAATTTGAGTTATGTTCAAAATGTTCTCTAATATATCACTTGCATTGGAACAAATTCATATTTTCAAAACACAGCATTACAGCAGAACTTAACCATACTTAGTGTCAATCTCTCACTCTTCCCACCATTTTGAAAAACAAAGACTCTACAAAAGTGTTTATTTTAAAGGTTTCTATACTTAGAATTTTCTGTACCTCTCATATCCTTCATTTAGCCCATGGAATGTTCAAACTGGCGACCCCTTTTAGAATTCTTAAGTTGCCAGAAGTTATCATATATGGTTCAAGAAAGATGCTTACCTTTTCTAAAGCAGAGTAAGTCCATGAGTTTCAGATGCATCCTGACTGGGAGAATAGCTGCACTATCAAACAGTCTAACCCACACACAAGGGTTTCAAGCAGCATGCATTAACATAGGCTTACATAAAACATCACTGACATTATGAAGGCCACTGTATTCATCAAAGGTCTTGTGTGTGTACATATATATACATATACACACATGTCAAATATGTACCAATCACAAAATACTCTGCCATGGAAAATTTGTGCTTGCTATGCAAATTATAGTCTAGATACTAGGTTGCCTAGATACTGTGAAGTTTAGGCATAGCCAGTACACGTCTGATTCAGCTCTTGAACCCAGATCTTTTTGTCCAGGTCGATACCCTTTCCACTCCACTGTGCCTCTCCTCCTCTAGGGCAGTAAGAATGCTTGGGACCAGCAAGCAGTTTGCCTTTCTCCCACCACTGAGAAGATAATTTCAGTACAAGAGAAAAGAGGCACAATGGCAGGCTTCTTCTTTTAAGAAAAGTACATCTTAGTGGGAAGACAGAAATGGAGGAAAGAAAGTGAAAGGTCACCAAGATTTTAATCATTCAAATAAACATCGCTGTAGCAGATATTTCCACCCTGGATTATGAGAACAACCAATTCCTTCATTTCCTGAACTTATATTGTCATATAACTGCATTATTTCATATAGTGATGTGTGCAACGAGCTTTGCTTTATTTTTCTATTAATAGTTTCCCTACAGAGGAATATAAATAATTCTACAATTTCCAAACTGAGATGCAGAGCCCTAGTTCCAGTAAAACAAAACGAATATGATAGGTTAATATTTACAAATTCCAAAATGATTCCTACATAGAGTCAGGAGGCCAGGAGGCTAGCTCAACTAAAAGGAGGAAAAAAGACTTTCTCAAGGTTAAACAAATACTAGCAGAACAGAAAATGTGAAACTGCATCTCATCTTGAAAACCTGAACTCCCTTCTAAGGGCTGAAGAATTAAAGTTTTAGATATCTCCCTCTGCAGGAGAAAGAGGGGATGAAACAGCTGCAGGTCGTGGACTGTCAGGCTACACAGTAAAATCCAAACACCCTTTGATGGCAGCCCCTGTGGTGGAAAACAAAACAAATGTGAGCCCTTCCCAAATAGTGCCTAATAACCCCAAGCTGCTCGTTAAGAATTTGTTTTCAACTTTTAAAGGGGGTTATGTAGACATTCACTGTGATCTATTTTAATCTTGTGGGTCAATAAACCTGGAGGATAACTTCAAACCAGTATCAGCATATGCTGTTTCTCATAATGTTAAAGGAAACAGCTGGGCCCTGATTTTCATTCCCCTGTTTAGCTTTTAGGAAATGCATTTGGAAATGATATATGAACAATGTATGTGTTTTCAAGTTTGGTGAAGAGAAGAAGAAAAATAACTTCCCAGATTGTAAGCTGCTTAAAGGCTTGGGGAAGTTTCTTATTTTCTTTGTATTGCCACTAGCACCCAGCATAATACACTGAGTGTAGCAAGCATACAACGCTCTGAACATAGTAGGCAGCTCAGTATAGGAGATAGTACACCATATCTGGAGTCAGAAAGTCAGAGTTTGAATCTTGTCTCTCCTTTAAAGTACACTATATCTGGAGTCAGAAAGTCAAAGTTGGAATCTTGTCTCTCGTTTACTACTGTGGCTCACATCAGTTTCCTTCTCCAAAAAAAAGGCAGGGAGAATGATTAAACTAGATTATTCCCAAGGTCCCTTGCAATTCCAAGTCCTGTGATCCTATGAAATGTTTGTTTATTGACTGAAGGTGTGATGTCAGCTTTAGAAAACAGAGACCATGCTTCCTTTTCTCAATCTTCATTCTCCTTGACCTCTCTGAAGCCTTCCTCATTGTTGATTACTCTCCTCGATACTCTCTTCTCTCTAGGTTTCTGGGACTCCATTCTCTCCTGGTTATCCTTCCCTTGACTACTTCTCAGTACCTTTGGTGGATCTTCATCTAGGTTACACCCACTAATCAGTGATGTCCCACAGGTCTCTATCTTCTCTCTCTCTATGATATTTCACTTGGTGATCTCATTTGCTCCCACAGATTCAGTTATTACCTCTACACTGATGGTTCTCAAGTCTACTATCCAGGCCTAATCTCTCTGCTGACCTATAGTATCATATGTCTAACTATCTATCAGACATTTCAAAACTGGATACCCAGTAGACATTTTAAATTCAACATAAATTTAAATTCAACAAAAATAAACTCATTATTTTTTCCCCCAAATCCTTCCCCTTCCAAACTCCTCTATTACTGTCAAGGGTACCACTATCGTCTCAATCCCCCAGACTGGCAACCTAGGCATCCTCCTCAACTGCTTACTGTCACCACCTCGCCCCACTTATATCCAGTCTCTTGTCAGAAACTATTGATTTCACTCTCAGATATCCCCCCTTAACTCCCCACTCTAATGTAGGGCAGTGGGAAAATCCTTCATAACTTCCCCCCTCCCCCCCACATCTTTCCAGTTTTCTTATACCACACTCTCTTCTCCCCCAGGGGGAATCAATACAGTAACATTGACCTTTTTACTGTTCCACAAACAAGATATTATATCTCTCGACCCTGGGAATTTTCTCTGGCTCTCCCCTGTGACTGGAATGTTCTTCCCTCATCTCTGCCTCCTGGCTTCCCCAGATTCCTTCAAGTCCCAGCTGAACTTCTGCTTTCTAAAGGAAGCTTGTCCCACTCCTTCATTCTAGTGCGTTCCCTCTAGTGACTGTCTCTAATTTATCCCATATACAGCTTGTTTGTATATAGTTGCTTGTGTGTTGTTTCCCTCATTCGATTGTGGGCTTCTTGAGGGGAGAGACTATCTTTTGCCTTTCTTTGTACCCCGGAACTCAGCAGAGTGTTTGGAGCAAGCATTTATGGGGTAAATGTTTATTAGCCAGATTACCTGTGTGTGTGTTTTTATGTCATTTATACCATTGTAAGCAGACAATGTATCTTTAACATGTGATAGTTAAATAAACTTCACTGTAATATTGAACTGTACTTTCATAAGTTTTTTTTCTAATTTTTAAAAGATAATTTTAGAGCTAGGAAGACTTTTAGAGGTCTTCTAGTTCTACCTCCTTATTTCACAAATATGGAAAATAAGATCCAGAAAGATTAAGAGATGTGCCCAAGCTCACATAGGCAGTGAGTTAGGAGAGGCCCAATTTAAACCAATCAACATTCCCTAACTCCACATCCAGCTCTCTTTCCACTTGCCCACAGGAGGAAACTGTGGATTGGCACCATACAGTTTACAGGTTTTATTTATATTCTTCTTCTCTTCTTTTTTTCTCTGGCATCACTTCTCTTTCAGACAGCATCAAAAAGTGTATCTACATTTCAATATGTTTTTAATATTAAAGAAGTACCTTAAAAATGAAATAAAATCTTCCCTGGTTTTCATATAATCTTTGTCTGAAGTGTTCAGTTTTTATAAAGAATGAACTGAGACATTCCCCAAAGCTCAGACTGGTAAAATAATAATAATAATAGTAATGAGCCACTGAACCATATATATGGATCCCTAGAGGCCACATATTAACTTAGAAAACCACATGTTAGCATTATCCGTGTTCTATTGTATTTTTATTTATTTTGTTAAATATTTCCCAATTGCAGTTAACTCTTGTTGGGCCCTCTTGGGAATGTTGCAGACAGCAGTTTGACAACTCTGATCTAGCAGCATTTTCATTTTGAAGTTTAGTGAGAAAATAAAGGCTGCAGGGACATTGGTAACTAGCCTGCGGTCACTTCAAACCCAAGTCCTCTAACTACAAATCTACCACTTCCCTCCATTCCATACCACCTCCCAGAAAATGAACCCAAACTGGCCAATGAAAACACATCCTGCAGACTCCTTAGAACGTGGGACAACAGCAGGAAAATCCAAGATGATAGAAAAGAGAAATAAGATTTTTAAAAGAAGAAACTAAGAATGAAATTAGGTAGAATTAGTTCTCTCAACACAGAATTTTAAAATACAAAGGGCAGAGTTTTTAATAAATGAATACATAATGGAGACTCTTTCCAAATGGAAGGCCTTCCTTGAGTCCATAATTGACATTCTTCTCTGCTACAAGGGATCATATTCCTTGAAGCTGCCTCCCTCCTTGAGTGACTGCCTTTCTGAATCTAATTATCCTTGATTTATCACTCTTCTCCTTGACTGGTTGGGTCAAATCCCACTGGTCTAGTCTCTCTGATCCCAGATAGATTCACTGTGTGCTACTGGTCCAGTGTCAGTGGTCTTTGGGTGGTGGGGTAAAGGAGGGAACATTGGAGAGAAACTATTTTCACACACACACACACACACACACACGATTTATTCTCTCTCAAGACATATAGCTCTGACTTAGAAATCCTCAGTACTAAAATTTGGAGCCTTCTATTGCTGGACTGTTAATTGTTGCATGTTGTCTTCCCCGTCACATTAGGAGATCCTTGAGAGCGGGGCCTGTTTTTTGCCTTTCTTGATATCTCCATCACTTAGCACAGTGCCTGGCACATAATAAGTGCTGAATAAATATTAATTAACTGACTACTCTTACTGACCATCAACTTAGGGGTGTATCTAATTCTTTTAACTAATCACAACTGTTTCCTATGTAGCATCTTTTTCATATGTAGCATCTATTCCTATGTAGCATCCAATGGCCAAAGCCTTACAATCCTCTCAAATTAATTACAGACTTACAAATCTAATCATAATAAGAAAACAGTACTTTGTAAAACTAGCAAAATAATAACAAAATCCATTTGGAAAAACAAAAGTTCCAGACTATCAGGGGAAATCTTGGAGGAATTATGTAAGAATGTGAAAATGAAAGGAAAAGAGCACTTCTAGATTTCACATTATATTATAAAGCAGCAATTTTTGGAACTATTTTGTACTTCCTGTAAGACATAAAAATAGATCAGTGGAACAGACTAGATGATTAAAAAACTCAATAATCCCGTCTTCAATAAACCTCAGAATATAAATTACTTAGAGAGGTAATCATTTTTTGATAAGAACTGCTGGGACAATTGGAAATGATTTAGCAAACATTAATTTCATACTGAAATCTTATACCATATACCACAGTAAATTCAAAGTAGTTGTGTAACCAATATACCAGTTAAACAAAAAAAAAATTGAAATTAAGAACCAGATCAGGTACCTTTCATAGCTATCAGTAAGAGGAGAATTCTTACCAAGCATGGGACAAAAGAGATCCCAAAAGATAAAATAGGGTATTTGATTATATGCAATTGAATGAATTTAATGTACTTTGCTGGTTATGAAATGTAAACTTGGGGTTGTTTTGATTCATATTTAACTTTTTGTTAGTTATTTGGAACATCCTTTCACGTGGTTTTTTATAGCTTTCAATTCTTCCTTTGAGAACAGTTTATACATTTCCTTGAGCACTTTTACATTGAGAACTGGTTCTTTCTCATATATCTGTGTTAATTCCCTTTATGTTTTGGCTATAAGACCCTTATCATAATTTTTTGACGCAGAGGTTTTTTTTCCCTAACTCATCAAATAACTCGGATAACAAAAGATAAATATAGTAAATGTTCAAGGAACTGTGAGCAAAAACACTAATACGCTAGTGGTATGACAATACAAATTAAAAACTATTCTGGAAAGCTATTTGAAGTTGTGTAAAAAATTTGTGTCCATACTTTATAACCCAGAGTTCCAAAAGAAAATTCCCATATTGTCTCTGAGATTGCCTAGGATTCTTTTAGGTGGCACAGTGGATAGAGCACAGGGACTGGAATCAGAAATATTGGCGTTCAAATGTGGTCTCAGACACATTTAATAGCTCTGTGACTCTGGGCAGGTCATTTAACCCTGTTTGCCTCAGTTTCCTCATCTGTAAAATGAACTGGAGAAGGAAATGGCAAACCACTCCAGTCTCTTTGCCAAGAAACCTCCACCATCATGAAAAGTCGAACAATACTGAAAAAGACTGAATGACGGTATTTTATTTACATTCTTGAATTCAAGTCCCCAAGGCACTTTGGGAAAGTTCTTTCCATGGAAAGATAACCACCAAATGAGTTGGACAAATTGGTTTTGATTAATATATGTACTGTTAGTTACTTCAGTTAATTTACTTAAATATTCAGTTACTCAATAGAGAGGAGAAAAGATCTTACTTTTATTCCTATACCACACAATAGAAATCACTCAAGTTCCCTGAAATGTATAATAGGGAAGATATTACAGTCTAGCATCTTATTCACAATACCTAAAACAATCATAATAGGTATAATTCTGGGGGGAAAAAACCCCTGCGATTTATTCTTATGTCTGAGGCCGTTACTATCATGGGCTTCCACTTTGCTTCAATTTAGGTCTGGGTTGCTTGGATATAGTCTACATGGCAATACCAGACCATTCCATAGAAGAATATTTGTCAAGCTGAACTTAGCATGGCCTACTTTTAAACGGAGCTCCACCAGTCAGCTTTTAAATGATATAATCTGTGACCAAGAGTGTTTATGCCAATATGCAAATATATTGATATCACATTTCAAAGAAAATATAAAATGTTTAGTAAGTCATTTATCCGCTCATTCTAACCAGCACAAAAAATATTTTGGTCAAAATAACTAGACATCCTCTTAACAAGAATTTGGTTTGCAGACCTAAACAGTCAAATTGTTTACATGCTTAGGTGCTTGAACTACATTTATCATTCAAAATTCAAAATTAGTCACTCAAGTCAAGAGTAATTCTATAACAATCCATACTCTGCTCACCAAAGCAAGTTATTGCAAGTCACAGCAAGTCGGAGTTATTTCAGATCAAAAATTACCTGACCCAAAGGTGGATACTGAGTTACCTTTTACCATCCAAGCAAAACAGGGCCAGCATCTGTGAAACCCTTCCTGACCGTGCTATTCTGTACAAGCAGAAATTTCTACCTACAAGTTCTCTCTCATCAAATGACGTTCACTGTGACTAAAGTTAGAATTCTTAAATTTTTGAGTATTCCCAACAGGCCAATTGAAAATGTCAGGTCACAACCAATCATTCCAAAAATATCCAGTATAATTCAGAAATCCAGCTACTTTCTTTACATTGCCCCCCTTGCTGGATACCTCCCTTCATTTCCTCCTACACATACAAACACACACACACACAAACACAAACACACACATATACACACAAACACACACACACACACACACACAAACACACACTAAAAGTTCTTTGAAGGCAGGATGTCTTTTCTTTTCTGTATTTGTATCCCCGGTGCTTAATGGTGCCTGGTACGTAGTATGAGCTTAATAAATATTTATTGACTAACGATGCAAAAGCATACTGGAATGTTTCTATTTATATGTGTGTGTATCTATACATATGTATATGTATGTGTGTATGTATGTATAGATATCATCAAATCACATATATATGCATAGAGATAGCTTTTTTGTATTTATAGCTCTGTTGGTGTATGTTTTTGTGTGTGTGAAATCTGAGAAGTCTAAAACAATTTGTCTTTGCCAACTCACTTGACTTTTAAAGTATACATTGCTATCTCTCCGGATACCTTAAAGCAAAAGGTTCAACTCTTTTAGTAGTTCCAATTCTATCTCACTGAAAATTCGTGTAATGTTTCTTAAATAAACAGTAATTTAAATCATTAGGCCTGTGATGAATCCCTATCACAAGAGTTATTTTGGGGAGAAAAATCCATACACAAACTTAAGTGCTTTCTAGAAATGAGCTTATCTCAGTCACTTTTAGAAGACAAATCTTGCCTATTACCTTCCTTAGAACCTCAATTTTTCCTCTTCATAAACTTGAAATTCTGTAATTTTTTAATTGAAGGATCCCTCTTTTATTTGCACTGCATATATACGAAAGGTCAGAAATTGTCAGTGGCTATTTGCCAGGGTGTTTGGGGATTTTTCCCTGACTTGGATAAGGGCCTGGGCTCTATTTTCCCATTGGTTGAGAGGTAGGGAGATTTATGCAACAAATTCCTGTCATTGCTAATTAAAACTGCTTAATAAATCCTCTGTGTATTAGTGAGACAGTAACCTTCTTTGTACTATTTTCTGTTTTGTGTAAAATCTCTGATAAAATGGATTTTTTGAGCAAAGATAATTGTTTCTTTAAGAACCTTTGTAATTCTGTAGTTTGAGCATGTAAGAGCTAGAGCTCTTAGTTTGTCTGATTTGAAAAAAAAATTGTCTCAACACATTATTAGAAATCCCTAACCAAATCAAATATTTTAAAAATAAATCTAAGTGAATTCTAATTTCTTGCACATAGATAGAAAATTCTCATTTTATGTAGCCAACCACTTAACTGACAGGCATCTTGGAGTAATGGATAGAGGACAGGCCTCTGAGTCAGGAACTCCTCTGTCGAAGCCCCACCTCTGACACTTCAGAATTGTCATTGGAGTGTTCAGTAGACCACCTTTATTTTTTTTAAAGACGCCATTCTTTGCCTCATTTCTTATTAAGCCTTAATCAATGAATAGGCATTGCCTCAGTCAGACTGAGACCTGTTAAAGACCTTAGCTTGAAAGCTGCATCTTGGGCCACCTCCAGTTGTCCTGATCTATATCTGGCCTCTGGATCCAGGGGGCTCCGGAGATGAAAGTGAGGCTGGTGACTTTGCACAGCCCTGCTTCACTTAAATCCAATTCACTTGCAAGTCATGATATCACTTCCCTGATGTTATGGTCCTCTCTGAGAACAAAGGACAAACAGCAGCACTTTCTGGCCATGTGACCCAGACCAAATAGCTTAAACTTTCTGGAGAGCTACGGACTGCATTGGTTGAGGGAGTTTCTGGAACTCTTTATGCTGATGAGATCACAATTCTAGACAAAAACAAACAGCTCAGTTCATTAATTCCCAGTGTCTAGCACAGTACCTGACATGTTCTAGGTGTATAAAATGCTTATTGATTGTTCATTGATTGGAGCTCCACAAAATAAATCTAATTCTGTGGTTTCATAGCATAGGAAACTCCTTCTTGTCAATGGAAATTGACACCTGCTCTACAATTGATAGTCTGTGAGAGTGACCTGGGGAGAAGTTAAGTGACTTGCTGAGGGCCTGGTTGCCAGGATCTGTCTGAGGTGGCACTTCCTGACTCTGAGGCTAGCATACTATCTATTACATCACACTCCCACTCACTATAGCTTGTCAAATACTTTAAGACACTTTTCTTATTTTTTAAGTTATATTTTTTCAATTAACAAGCATACAGTAATCATATTGGCCATAGCTCTTGCAACTTTCAAAGTTGTTTGTCTTCATAATATTTTTGTGGTATAAATTGTTTTCTTAGTTTTGCTTATTTCATTCTTCATCAATTTAATAAGTCTTCAAAATTATTCATTTTTACAGTATTAATGTTATAGTATAAAATGTTCTTCTAATTCTGCCTACTTCATTCTGCATCATGTTTATGTAATTCTTTCCTATTCTCTTTGAAATCATCTATTTACTCATTTCTTACAGCATAATAGTGTCCCATCAAATTCACATACCACAATTTATTCAGTCTTACTCAATTTGTGGGCATCCTTTTAGTTTCCAATTTTTGGCCACCACAAAAAAGAGCTGCTATAAATATTTTCATACTTGCAGGACCTCTTCCTCTTTCTTTGATGTCTTTGGGATATAAGCCTAGTAGTGGTTTCACTGAGGAAGAGGATAAGCATAGTTAAGTTACTTTTGGACATATCCTTTTGGGGCACAGTTCCATATTGCTTCCCAGAGTGGTAAACCGGTTCACAGCTCCACCAAGCACCTTACTGTTCCCATTTTCCTATAACCTCTCCCACTTTTATCGTTTTCACTTTACCCCATTTACTCATTTGCCACAGTACCCTAAGGACCATAAGACCTTTCTACATGACTTTTAGTTGAAACGTAGGAGATATTTTCTCTGCATCCTTCACTTGGCAACTTCCACACCATCACTGAAAGAGAATCAACAACAACAACAAAAATTTAAATCTGAAAAAAAATAAAAGAATCTCTATCTGGTATCTTCTCTACTACAAGGTGAGTTCCTTAAAAGCAGAAATTGTTCTGCTTTTCTAAGATTTTCTATGGTACTTTGAACATAGTAAGTGCTTAACAAATGCTTTTTCATTTATTCATTCCTCTTTTGTTACCTTAACCAATCTGATGTGTTCAGAATTGCTTTAATTTGAGGCAGCTAGGTGTCTCAGTGGATAGAGCCTTGGTCATGAAGTCAAGGGCTGAGTTGAAATCTAGTCTCAGAAATAATTGTATGATGTTGGGCAAGTTACTTTAAAAAAAAAATCTGTTTGCCTCAGTTTCCCCAACTGAAAAATGGGGATAATAATAGCACCTACCTACCAGGGTTGTTGTGAGAGCCAAATGAGGTAAAAATTTGTGGCTAGACTGGTATATAGTAGATGCTATATAAATAATAGATATTATTATTCATTCACATTTTTCTAATTGTTAGCAACTTAGAATATTATTTTTTAATATTTCTCCATGTGAAAACTATTTTTAACATTTTTTTTAAATTTTGAGTTCTAAATTCTCTTTCTCCTTCCCTCTTCTCCCCCTTCCCTGAGATAGTAAGCAGTTTGATATAGGTTATACATCTGCAGTCATGTAAAATATATTTCCATATTTGTCATGTTGTGAAAGAAAACACAGACCAAAGCGCATGCGCACACATGTACACACACACACACACACATGCACACATGCACACATAAAGTGAAAGACAGTATGCTTGAATTGGCATTCAGATTCCATCAGTTCTTCCTCTGGAAGTAGACAGCATTTTTCATCATGAGACCTTTGGAATTGTCTGGGATCGCTGTAATCCTAAGAATAGCTAAGTCATGCACAGTTGATCATCATACAATATTGCTGTTACCATGTATAATGTTCTCCTGGATCTACTCACTTCATTTTGCCTTGATTCATGTAAGTCTTTCCAGGTTTTTCTGAAATCATCCTGCCTGTCACTTCTTATAGAGTAACAGTATTCCATTACAATTACATACTACAAATTGTTCAGCCATTCCCCAATTGATGGACATTCCCTCATTTTTGGAATTTTTTTTAAAATTTGACTGCTAATAGCTGGGTTTCTTGCCTTAAAAATGACCTGTTCCTGTCCTTTGATCATTTATCAATTGAGTAATGACTTTTATTCTTGTATATTCAAATCAATTCCTTATATATTTTGGAAATCAGCCCTTTACTTAAAGATGTTTTTCATACACACACCAATATTTGTATGACTGATACTAACCACAAAATTCTTAAGGCCATATAGGACTTACATTATATTAGTTGTGTAGTAACACTATTTAGAGACAATTGAATAAAAGGTATCCTTTTCTCCTTCCCTGTCTCCTTGACCTTTTCAAAGCATTTGAAATTTTTGAAAAAAATCTTTTGAAAAAAAATCACCACTCTTGACACCTGTTTAGCTTCTCATCTTCTCTCCATACTTACTGTTTTCCAATTTTTTTTTCTGGTTCTTTCTTCCTGATCACTAAATGTTGACATTCCCCAATTCTTAATTCTTGACCTCTGCTTTTCCCTTTCTACTCTTTGCCCTTTAGAGAACTCATCCATCATCGTGGATTCAAATATCATCTTTATGTGAATGACTCCCAAATTGATCTTGTCTTATCCTCTTATCCCAGCTACAGTTCCGTATTTCCAGTTCTATTTGGCTATCCCTCTATAACCTCAAACTCAATATATCTGAAATGAAACTTTCCCCACCCGCTTAGACTCAGTGACATCAATTTCTTCCTCTTCATTTGAAGTCTTAGAATCTTCTTTGATCCATTCCTCTCTTTTTTCTCCCAGTTCTCATCAGTAATGGAATATCCATGGATTTTTCCTTTTACATACCCCCTTATCTCTTCCTTTCTCTCAACATTTTCATTGCCACCACCCTCATCCAGGTAGGCCCTCAGAACTTCATATCTAGATTACAACATCCTCCTAGCTAGTCCCTCTTAATTCCTGGGATTGCTCACTCCCAGCCTCCCAATGCTGCATGCCACTGTTAGACGAATTTTCCTTAAATTTTCCCTAAAATTAATCTGACTTTTTCTCTCAGTTTTCAAGGCTCTTCACTGTCCCTTATTTATTATTTTTCCCCAAATAATAATTAAGCAGAGTTCCTCCACAGAGCTCTTCATTTCCATGCTTGTTTCTTCTTTCATGCCTATAATCATATTCTTCTCAACTAAAAGACCCTCCTATTTGCCCTCTTTGTAAATTCCACTTTCTCCATGAAGCCTTTCCTTATTATTCCAGCTATTGACTATCTCTCTTTCTTTTGAATTGCTAGAGCACTAAGGTGTCCCACACTTTAAATACAAATTACACATTGTTCCATGACTGGTATTTCATATGTGTTAGGCTCCTCTCTTCAATTAGATTATAATCTCCTTGAGGGCAGACATTTGTTCTACTTCTTTGCGTCCCATGGCACCTTGAACAGTAGGAGTATATCTTGAGCATTTAAAAACATTTAATTGGTTGATTCAATTCAATACACATTTCTTGACTATTGTATGCAAGACCTTGAAGTAAGGGAGAACTAATTAATATGTCACCAGCAGCAGCAGCAGTCTGCCTGTTCTTAGAATTGCCATGTTCTTATCACACAGAATCATTTTTTAAAATTCCATGATACTTGTATCCAAATTGTCTAAAATAGTGAGAGTTGTCTGTGGTTCATGTCAGGATCATCAGGGTTAGAAGATGTTGCTTCAGGGAAATGGGCAACTTGAATGAAAAAAAAAAATAATTAGGAATTGGTGCTGGAAGGATATTCTGAGAGGAAGAAAATGGCTATTATTTTGGGAAGAAAGAGGAAGAAATGATGAGGTCTTGCAGATACTGTGTATTTATATTTTTTTAAAAACTTTTTTTTTTAAAACCACTGACAGTGAAGAGAGAAGAGACCTAGAGGTGGGAACAGAGCAACATCTATTCCTTAAGTATGAAGCTCCAGGGTGGATCGCTTTTTCATCTTCTCAGCAGCCTCACACACCCACTGTGATTGCCTCCCATCTTGCCTTATTTGAAGCTTTCTCATACATTTTCAGCCCCATGTACTGATTAAAGACTTGATTTTTATGTTTCAAGAAAGGTTTTCTGAGTTGGTTTACTCTTGCCCTCCTTTAGACCTTTGTTAACTTTTCTAGATTAGCATCTGATATTCATGTGCCTGAGGTTATAATTTGCTCTAGTGATACACGTCCAATATACATGAATGCATGTTTATATTGTGCATAGCCAGTATTGTTTGGATTTCTACATGATCCCTTTTTATAATAAGCCAAGTTTTTCTATGGGATATACTTCCTATTGTTTTTATAGTTTCTTTCTGAAGTTGAAATCACATCCAAGTCAGGAGGGAGAAATATTAACCTATACACTAATGTTTTATATTTTATTTTAGTATAAAAATGTCCATCTTCTTAATAACCACTTAAGGTATGAAGTCAGGGATAGAATTTTTAAGCTAAATATGTGAACATTTGGCAACTAACACACTGCTGGGTTTTCTCATTCACTACTCTTTTGCACTTTACCTAAGAAGACATCTAGAAGTCTTGTCTGACCTATGTATGATTTACCTTTTTGTGACAGTGAAGATTTGGAAATGCCCATGGCTGAATTGAAAACATGCCAGCTTTAAGTAAAGCTTTAGGCTCACCTCATTGCCTTTATTTTGAAAGCACCAGCATCTCTAGAAGGAAATGAGAATTTCTTTTCTTGCTGCTATCATTACACTTTTTCCTAAACCAGGTGCGTGATATCCTTCAAGCCTCAGAGCTCTGCAACTGTTTCATAAATCAACCACCACCTTTTCCCTCGAGCCCAAACACATTATCTAAATAACAGGCTTAACTCCCTTATGAAATAAAGTGGGTCTTATGAGCAATAATGAATTGGAGTCTACTGCTAACCAGTGTGTGAGCTGGGGAGCAAACCACTTTGAAAAGGAAAACTGCAATTTTAACATTTATTAAAGGGAAAGAGAAAGATGAATATTAAAAAGGTTATTTAGAAATTTTGTGACTATTTTAACTTATTTTTTCACTTCATATTTTAGTATCAAAGCGCACAAGATATGCTGCAGTGAGCCTTGCTTAAAATGAATCTTTTTTTGCAGTTGCTGTGGCAACATCTTTAATACGAGATAAAACAAAATTCCTTAGAAGAATAGAGTGAATCTTTTCCTCTGGCATACATGTTCACACATGCGTGTGCACACACATACACACACATACACCCTATTTTTTGTGTCCTTTTCTCCAGTATTTTTTTTACACTCCCTTTTAAAATCATATCAAAATATAGTCTGTTGCTTTGTGTTCAAAATATATCATAATAATAGTTAGCATGTATATAGTTCTTTAAGATTTGCAAAGAAAATGTTATCTTATTGGATCCTCATGATAACCCTGTGAGGCAAGTATTATTATCATCCCCATTTTACAGATGAGGAAACTGAGGCCAAGAAAGGTTGCCTAGTGCCACATACCTAGTAGCTAAGGCAGGATTTGAACCCAAGTCTTCCTGACTCCAAATTCAGCCCTCTAGCTACTATGTCATCAGTACTCTAAATGCGTCAAATTCTGAAAAATACATCTAAAGAATCTATTTGCTACACTCAAGTTGCTATGGACCTGTCCCAAAGAAATATCTTCTCTTTCTCTTCTCCAATTTCTATTCATTTGATGACTGCCCCCTCCTCCCTAGAGGAGGTCTGTCCCACCTACTTGTGTTCCTTTCATCCTGACCCCCAAAAGCCAGATGTCCTCATGCTGCCTTTGGCTGCCCAGAGCTCCCCACTGTGGCCTCAAAATTACCCCCAGCATCATCTTTTCTTTGCCGCTCCCTTTATTTTGTCAATCTCATTCTCTTAATGTCAATCTCACAGTCTGATTGAACCAACCTATATGAAGGTATAGAAAGCTGGTGTTTTCTTCTCTAACCCTTCCAAGAGTATTTGCCTATAAGTTCAAATGAATCAAATTAATAAACTTTTAAGGAATGTGAAGGAAATGTTTTTGGCTAGAGTCCTTTTAAATCATATAACTCATCTTACTCCTCCCACATATAGCGTTGGGATGTGGGTGGAAATGAGGAAAGAAGAATTCTCAGGGATAACTATCCCATCTGATCTCTACTACTTAATGAAGGTGCTAACTCCCACAACAGATGGAAATGAACTACCTTCCCCACCCTAATCCCACTATTCCAGTGTCTATCCTATCCAGACTTTCAGTACCTGCGGCAAGAGCACCTGTCGAAGCTGGAGGTCCCTCAAATCCCTGGAGTTGTGGGAGCCTCCTGCCAAAGAATCAGGGAAGTTTGTGCCCTCCTGAGAGTTCGTGTCTTCTTATTTATTGGGATCTATTGCTTCAGTAAGCCCCAAGTGGAGCCATGTTTCAGAGTGGCTTCAGAGCAGCTTTCTGCACCACTTAGTTGCCCCTTCCCCTACTAAAAATTATCCTCAGAAATACCTGACTATGTAAAAGTAATACTTCTTACAGTTACTTATGTGAACTGCCTACCCTGTACACATCATTAGCTGTGTAGCATAATGACAATTATTATGTCATTAAATATCAATCGAATTACTTTTGCTGTCAATTTCATCTTTCAGTATCCGGAGCACTAATGTCTATTCATATATGTCTGTCATTCATAGTTATCTTAGTAACTTTTTAAGCTATTGCCAGCAGTATGCATTTGTAAGAGAACTCTAGGGTAAGGCATGAAGTATGTGGCTGTACACCAGGACAAAATTAAATTAATAAGCCTTTATCAAGCACCTACTATGTGCCAGGCACGATGCCTTTATACACAGTGCCCAGTACAAAGAATGTAGCAATCCCTATTCTCAGGGAACTCACATTCTAACAGGTGAGACAAGTATATATGTGAGCACACACACATGCAGGTACACACACACACCACACACCACACACCACACACCACCACTTTTATTATTGTTCATTTGTTTCACTCAAGTCTGTCTCTTCATGACCCCCTTTGGAGTTTTCTTGGCAAAGGTGCTAGAGTGGTTTGTGTCTGAGGGCAGATTTGAACTCAAGAAAATGAGTCTTCCTGACTCCAGGCCTGGCGCTCTATCCACTACACCACCTAGCTGTAATCACACACACACACACACACACACACACACACACACATATAATATAGAGAGAATAAATGCAAATAATTATAGGTAGTCACATACAAGATAGTTAGGGAGAAAGGGCACTGCATTTAGTAACAAGAAACATTTTGTGTCAGAAGGTGTTGCTTGTGCTGCATGTTGAAGAAAGAGGAATTATAGGAGGTGGAGGTGAGTAGGCAAGTCCCCAGGCATGAGCGACAGCCAACGCAAATGCATAGAGACAAGAAATGGAATATTGTCAGAAACAGAGGAAAGGCCCATTTGGCTGGATCACAGAGCACAGGAATAGGTGTGATATATGAAGAGTCTAGAAACATAGATTGGGACCAATCTATATGAACTGTAAAGGACTGGAATATATGTTTTATCCTAAAGGCACTGGGAAGTCAGTGGACATTAAGTGAAGGAATGACAGAGTTAGATTGATGATTAAGGAAAGTAAGTTTGGCAGCCGTGTGGGAGATAGAGAGAGGCCATTTAAGAGATTATTGCAGTAGGATAGGTGACCATTGAGTAGGGCGTGAACTAAAGTGATTACTATTTAAAAAGAGAAAACATGTCTGATCCAAGAGATGTGAAGGTAGAAACATCAAGAGCTGATGACTGATTGGATATGTAGGGTGAAGGACAGTGATGAGTTGAGGATAATGCAAAAGTTACACACTTGCGAGACTGGGAGAATGATTGGAACCTTCAATAGAAATACGGAAATCTAAACGATAGCAAGTTTAGGGGGAAAGATAAGGAGTTTTGTTCTGGACTTGTGGAGTTCAGGATATTTCCAGAACAGCTGGTTTAAAACGTACTATAGGTCGTTGGTTATGTGGGACTGTAGCTCAGGAGAGAAACTAGGACTGGATATATTGAACTGTGTGCTCTGTTCACAGAGATGACAATTAAACCTGTGTGTGTGGGAGAGAGAGAGAGAGAGAGAGAGAGAGAGAGAGAGAGAGAGAGAGAGAGAGAGAGAGAGAGAGAGTGAGAGAGAAAATGAATTATGGGACCTTAGAGGCACACTCATAGTGAGCAGGTATGATATGGATAAGACTAAGGAAGACAAAGAAAGAGCAATGAGCCTTATAGAAGAAACAAGAAAGAGTAGTGTCCAGGAAAACCAAGAGAGATTTTATAGGAGAGGGTAGTCAACAGTATCAAATGCAGCAAAGAGATCAAGAAATAAGAGGACTGAGACAGATGTATGTATGCATATATATGTATATATATATATATATACACACTATACACATGCACACACACACACACACACACACATTTGGCCATTAAGATATCATTGGTTACTTTGGAAAGAATGAGAGCAAAAAAATGTAAGAAAACAGAATATAAATGGTTGAAGATAATGAAAAATGCTACCTACCTCCAAGAGAGAACTGATGAACTCAGAGTGCAGATTGAAACATTTTTCTCTTCTTCTTTTTAAACATGGTTAATGCAGAAATATGTTTTGACCGACTTGATATATAGAATGACCTCTTGCTTTCTCAATGGGTAGGGGAGGGATAGAGGAAGGGAGAGAATTTGGAATTGAAAATAAAATATAATTTTAAATGGTTGAGGAGTAAATGAAAGGAGAGGAAGTGGAGGCAATAAGTATAGACAACTTTATCTAGGAGAGATAAGGATGAGAAAGGGTCAAGAGATAGAGAATGAGGAGATGGTGACATCTAGTGAAGGTTTTTTAAGGATGGGGAAAACTTGGACATGTTTATAAGCAGTAGGGAAAGAAAAGTAGATAAAGAGAGGTTAAAGATTGAGTGGGACAGGGATTATTAAGGGGACAATCTGCTGAAGAAGACAGAGGATGTGATTGAGAGAATGACCTTAGCAAGGTGTAATGCCAATCACAGCAGCATACCTAAGGACTGCTGATGTGAGTAATTTTAAGGGTCTAGTCACATAGCATAATGAACTCTGTGTTTATTCAAAACTAAACATTGTTCAGTAAAGTAAAACATAACATTCATAGCACCATCCTTAAGCAAAATCTATCATTCTCTCTCTCTCTCCCTCTCTCTGTCCATATATATATGTATATATACACACACACACATATATACACACACATATATTATAACACTCAGTATGTCATATGTCAAATAACATATACCATTGCATTCAATAGCATTCCCTAGAATATTTATTTACACAATCAGGGGGTCCCAGGCTAGGGTCTTCCCTGGCACAGAACATCCTTAAAGGGTAGCAGAAAGCATCACACCCTCCAGCCCTAGGCTGTGGTAAGAACATCATACTGCACAGCATATATCATTGCATCTCCAAAATCAGGCAGCCCAGGCTAGGGTCTTTCCTAGCATGATGCATCCTTAAGGGGTAGCAGAAAACACCACATCATCCACCCCTAGGTCACTGTAAGAACAATCTCCTTAATCAATCCCAAGTGTCCAAGTAAAGTCCTCTTTCATCTTAACACGAGGTTGACTTCTAACTCCCATGGCTCTTCCTCTGTTGTCTGACCATTCCAACTCTCGCCTGGATTCACATGTAGGCAGCTGTCTACTTCTCTTCCATGTCTCAACTCACAGGGACTGCTCCACTCCAAGCTCTCCCCATTCCTGCCTGACAGTAGGCTCCAGGGCTCCTACCCATAGCTTCTGCCTCTGGGAAAAACAGAGATTAACAGGACAAAAACAATACTGACATATACCACTAACACTGTCATCTCAATTCACCTCCAAAGTCCAGAGCCTCTGTAATAACAATTCACTTCACTTTAATGGCCCTCAAAAAGGGCTCAAGCTAAGCCTCCCTCCCATGGCCAGGTCTCTGTCCCACAGCTCTATTCACTTTCAGAGCTTTCAGAGGCTCCATCAGCAAGTCTCTGCCATCAGAGATCTCCGAGTTCTCAGAGGTCTCCTCCCAGCTCTCAGAGGTCTCCTCCCAGCTCTTAGAGGTCTCCTCCTACTATCCACTCAAGCTGCTTCTCTCTCTGAGCACTGTATCACTCTCTCAATGCTGGCTCCCTTAATTCCCACTTTCACAACACCTCTTTCTTTATATACAGTTCTACTCAGCATCTGATTGGCTAGAGCCCACTTGCACATGTCTGATTGGCTCAGCATAGAGGCATATAAGACTGAGGCTGAGAAACTGAATAACACACATAGAAAAACAGCAACAAAAAAAATCCCACTTTGCTTGCCGTTACACAAAGACAAGGACCTCTTCATATCACAGACTACGGGAAAGGGGAAAAGAGGTGATGTCAAGGGATTTTGAGATGAAAATAAGGGGAAAAGAGAATTCAAAGCAAATGTCTTCAATTTTCTCAGTAAAGTAAGAGGCCAGATTCTCTACTGAGTGTTTTGGGGGGAAAGGGAGATGTTGGGAGAGTTGAAAGAAGTGAACCTTACCATTACTTGAATAATGTTAGCAACATGATATTTAATGTGTTGTTTTTCAGTGAATTATTTGGTGCTTTGTAGAGACATCATCATTGTGTATCCTGTCTTTATCAGTTTTTGAGGAGATGAAATAAGGTGGAGATAGCAGTGACCTTGGTGAAGATAAAATGATAGCTTGTCTGTGTATAATGTGGTTGGAGAGCAATAATGACATATATATTTTTATGTGTGTGTATATCTGAGTGTTGTCTGTATTTTTGTGTATGTACATGCATGTATGTTTTAGGGAAAGGAGGGAGGGGCAGAGAGAGGGAAAGAGAGAGAGAGAGAGACAGAGGGAGAGAGAGAGAGAAAAAGAGAAAGAGAGAGAGAGAGAGAGAGAGAGAGAGAGAGAGAGAGAGAGATGGGTAACTAACCAAGGGTGTAGAACAACATGCTGAATTCTCACCCCATTTGTCACAGTTAGGACACAGTATATCACAAAATGGAAAAAGATCAGAAACCATTGCTGTAGCTAACTGAGTCTGCAGTATCCTCTTCCTTTTGCTGTTTCAGTGACTTATACACAAAGATAGAAGTCAAAATAAATGGATTAATGTCCATGATCCTGACAAGTAGACTTTCTTTCTACTTAGCATAATATTGTATTTTTTATAATATTAGAATATATTTCAGAAACTCAGACTTGAGATTCAGGATGGTACATTTTTTGCCAATAAACATTTTTTTCATAGATAAGGAGATTTTAAAATCTGTCCATATCACATTTTAAGTCCAACTTTAGTTATGTGACAGATTAATCCTATGTGTCTTTTTTGTCCCAATCTCACAAATTCATTATAACTATTTAAAAAATGGAAGCGTTTTAGGAAATAGAAATATGTAAATCATCATCAGATATTAAGACATCTATTTGAATGTTTGTTTTAAAAAGGAAGAGATATATTTTCTGGGATCAGATTGGCTTTTACTAAAATGAATACATTAAGACCTATTATTTTTTTTCAAGAAACATAGAATAGTTCAAAATGTTAGGTGTGGTATTGATTTAAACTGAATGACAAGAAGAAATCCAAGTTAGGGCTTGTGTACATTCAATAAAATATTGCCCATAAGCTCTTATTTACAAATATGTTTTAATCTTAAGTAACAATTTTCGTTTCATTTTAGTCTGCTGCCAGATGTTGCTATTGGAATTCAGTCCAAGAGACTGAGAAACGCCAATATATATGCGAGCCAAAATATATTTCATTTACAAAGGCTTTGCATCAATGGGGGAAATATTTTTCATTACTTCATCTTTTCCCTTAGGAATAAAACATAAAATTATAACACAGCATCAAAAGCCACTTTGTTCAAGATTGGAAAATGATATCCTAGAATAGTTGACATAGGATTTTAATATGTAGCAAAGTGTTTCCTAAATACAAATTGCTTCACTAATTCAAATTAGTTTTGTTC
This sequence comes from Pseudochirops corinnae, assembly GCA_028646515.1. Classification (NCBI taxonomy): domain Eukaryota; kingdom Metazoa; phylum Chordata; class Mammalia; order Diprotodontia; family Pseudocheiridae; genus Pseudochirops; species Pseudochirops corinnae. The sequence goes on from CM053586.1 coordinate 202,523,997, forward strand.
AGCTAAGAACCTTTAGGATTGGCAGGTAGATTCAACTAATAGATTTTTATTTTAATTTCTTTGATAATTTCTGGGACTTGCCTCATATATAGTTGGATACATTTTCATGTTGTATTCAGGAACACCTGTTTCCAACTAAATCTAACAAAATGTTTATGTCAAAAACCTATAGTACTCAAGGCATAGCATATGTTAAACCACTCAATCTGATCACAACTCAGTTTAGGAGACAGAGATATAAAGGCACAAAAAGAGTGAGGTGCTGACACAGATACCTGTCCACATCTACATTCATGCTCAGACATATGCTCTTTAGAACTCATCCTTCTAGTCTTCTCCTCCCGCCCCTCGTTTTGGTTACTTCTAACCCAAAGTGGGTGATAGTGTCCCAGAGAAGACCTGGAATAATCCAGGGAGGGCAGAAGTAACTTCAAGTACAATTAGGTTTGGCTTTGAATAAAAATAAGGGAGTAGTGGAAGCATAAGAAGAGAAAAGAATTTTGAAAAATTGTTCATACATGTTTCATTTGTTGTATAACAGAGTTAAAGTTGTAGTGATTACATTATTTTCCAAGTAAACACACAAAATCCAAGTTATAACCAATCAGTGGTGAAGCTGGCTGACAGGTCTTAACAAGCAAGTGTTGGCAGGCCAGTGCGTTGCACATCCTCGGGAAGTCCAACACGCATCAGCAGGAATATGTGCACATAATGATTTGTTTACATTATGATACTATATGGTTACATGACACAATATTTTGTCATCAAAATTTCAATGCAGGAAAAGCCCCCCAAATTTGCAATAAATTATTAAATTTGAGGTGTCATTTTTAAAATATATATATTTTATATATTTTTAAATGATGCAGTTTTTTTTTTAAAAAAACCATTAAAGGGTTAAATAAAGTAGATTTGGCGGGGCACTGAGTAATTTCTTTTCTGAAAAGGGGTTGGTAGGCCAAATAAGTTTGAGAACCTCTGTTCTAGAGCCTTTCTGTTAAATCTGTGATATCTGTGTTTTCTTTCATTACATCTTGGCAGCCTGCTTTCTGACAACAAGTTAAAATACACTTTACCCTCTTCAGAAATACCCTTTAAGGGCATTTTTCTTACTTCAAATAATCATTTTTATGATTTAAAGTTAAAGAATAAACTTAATTTTTTTTTCTCTATTTCAGCTAACCTATATACGGCAAGAATATGAAACAAAACTCAAAGGTCTAATGCCAGCATCTCTAAGACAAGAGCTTGAAGACACCATTTCCTCTTTAAAATCTCAGGTAATTATTAAAATGTTGTTGTTGGTATACATCTTACAGAGTATGATCCTGCAAACAAGTTAAATGTGGCAAGGCGCAAGATACTGAATTGATGTCTGAAATAAATGTAGTCTGAATACTTTGAGCATCACATACCACCCTGGATCAAATATTTCTTCTTTTAGAGTTCCCATCTTACTAATTTAAGAATTCATTCTCTCCATTAGGCTACCTTAAAAATAGAAAAGTTCTGGATAATGTTTCTACCTTTATTCTTTAGAGAACACTGTAGAAAAGAAAGGGTACACTATTCATTTGTTCATTTTTCTCCTTCCCATTAAAAAAATCTTTGAACAAAAAAATTGGAAACTAGGGGGGTATCCACCAATTAGGGAATGGATGAACAAATTATAGCATATAACTGTAATGAAAACTAATGCACCATAAGAAAAAAGTAGAGAGATGGGTTCATAATAGTTGTTCATAATAGGCATTCATGAGTTCATAATAGTTGGAAAACATATGAATTGATGCAGAGTAAAGTGAGAGAATCAGAAGTGTGGCAGCAAGGGGAGTCTGTGGTCTCAAAACCATATGTGACTTTCTAGATCCTCAAGTGTGGCCCTTTGACTGAGTCCAAGTTTACAGAACAAATCCTTTTATTAAGGGGATTTGTTCTATGTAGTGCGGATTCAGTCAAAGGGCCACACCTGAGGACCTAGAGGGCCATGTGTGGCCTCAAGGCCAGAGGTTTCCCACCCTTGTCACTTTAGACAGTAACACTGTAAAGAAAAATCAACTTTGAAAGACTTAACTCTGATCAATGAAATGACCAACCATTACTACAAAAGACCAGTGATGAAGGATGCTGCTGGCCTGACAGAAAAGCAGGGGGACTTTTTTTTTTTTAATATGACCAGTTTCTGTCTTTTACCCTGTTGCAGTATTTTTTCCTTTGTTATAAAGGATGTTTTTTTTCCTTTTAATTGTCATTGGGGGTTGGGGGAAAGTTGGAGAGGCGAAAGGTATATTTTAAAAGGATGGGGAAATAGCAACAGCAATACCAGAAAAATAAGGAGGAGAAGAAAGAGGGTCATTGTAAAATGTTTTAAAAAACAGAAAAGAAGAGAAGGAAGAGGTTTAAATAGAGACATAAAAAGGAAACTCTGTTAATAACAAGTTGAATTTATTATATTCTTCTAAAAATGTCAGCTGCACATAATAGAGATGTATGGTTTCATGTACTATCTCTTTTCTGTTCATATACATATATGTATATATACATATATACATATATATATGAAGAGAGAAAGCAAGAAATCCTCATGTTTATTGATTATTCTCAAGTTTAGAATAACAAAAAACTAACATTAAAACTATTTGAAGTTCTTTTTTTCCTCTTGCTCCTACTGTTGGAGATGTTAACTTTTGTCCCATTTACAATCCACATTCTAACAAATCCTCACCCTTTATTTTTGGTACTAGTCCCAGAATCCCATCATTCATCATGATGTTGATTCCAAACTGAATGAGAGTACATAGAAATAGGAATGGAAGTTAGGCATTTTGATTATGGTTTGCTAAAGTGGTGCTGAATAGTGTTTGAGTTGTAAAAGTTGTCTATGCAGTTTCCTGCCCAAACATGATGAATCATAATAGTTTTAAAAACAAAAACCTTTGAAGAAAATGAAATGTAATATGTGTCCTTTTTCATTAAAGCCTCTCCCCTCAAAGATGCTTATTTTACATAAAATTAGTAGGGGTGACAAAATATATTTTAAATTTATGAAATGTCAGAACAAAAAAGACTTAAGTGTTAAAATAATGAACTTAAATATTTCTTGCATAAATCTTTTTACTTAACTTTGCTACATTTTACAGAATATAATTAATTTGAGAGGAGATTACTTAAGTTTTAAAAGACCATTTAAAAGTCATAATATGAGGAAATGAATTTTAGTATTGTAAGAAGACCACGAGATTTTGAGTCAAAGGACCTGGGTTCAGAATCCCAACTAGCAACCTTAATACTCATGTGACTTGGGAAAAAATCGCAACCTGTCTAGCTCTATAAGCTTCCACTAGAAAGTCTAACTAGACATCAACTAGACTAGTCCTTTCCAGTTCCAGAGCTTAATATATATAGATAAGTAGACAGATAGATAGATAGATAGATAGATAGATAGATAGATAGATAGATAGATAGATAGCATTTGTAATTAAGCTCATTTCTAATAAACTTGAATGATCTGGTATAATTTGTCTTCTGTCATAGATGTAGTACACACTCTAATGAGAATTTACTTTCTCTGCTTACAGTGTGTAAGAATGAACTTGTAGCAATTCCCTTCAGTAATGTGTCTGTGAAGGGAGTTTGGAGGAATTTGGTCCACCCACCCACTCACTCAATTCAATTGATAAAGTCACAGGATGTAATCACAGATGATGAGGTGTTAATGTGTTAATAGATTTAACACCTCATCATCTGTGATTACCTCCTGTGACTACATCAACTGAGCTGAAGACCTAAGGAGACCAAATTCTCATCTTTTTACATGCCTTTCATATGAAAATGAAGTTTTCTTTAGAGTACCTTATGTTTCTGCTTCCCAATTGCTCTGCTCCCCCAGCATGCAAAGAAATCGTACTGGTAGCTCGGCAAAGAAAGAGTTAAGTGTGGTTTATTTTCAGTTGAAATTAAAAGCTATTTTTCAGAACTGATTGACCTATATTTTGACTAATAGACAACTTTCCAGAGGGTCATTCATATGTGTAGAACCCTGCACCTTCAGGGAACTTTTAGGGGAAAATACCCATTGTCTGTGAAACTGTTAATTCCTTTTCCCTCCAAGGTTACCTCGTTTCAGGTTTTATTTGTTTTTCTTACACATACCTACCATCTGGGTATGTTTTCTCCCCATTCTAAGTCAATCTCTTTGAAGACAGAGGCTGCTTTGTTGTCTTTGTTTCCCCAGTGCCTAGCACAGTGCCTGGCACATAGTAGGGGCTTAATAAATGCTTGCTGATTGATTGATGATCCACCTGCAGGGCTTCTGTTATAATCTATATCATTTCACTGTAATAAAAGTAACTCAGCCTCCTAAAAATGAGTGTTAACCCAGAAACAGATTGCTGCCAGCTGCATCTGTGCCACATAATTGGCAGCTGCATAGTGTAGTCCCAGACCATTCAGTGAGTAGGATCCATTTTGAAAGCACAGGTGTTATAGCCTCTGAAAATTGTTGAAATTCCTGTTAGAACGAGGCAGATAGAGGTCAATGGAATCCTTGCACCTGTCCAAAGTATTAATTGTTCCTGGGGTCAGAGGGCATTTGGCTGAAATAAAGAACCAGACTGTATTATAAATAAGCAAAAAGTGGATGCTCATTAGACATGTATCAGTTTTTTGTGTTGCTGTTAATTTGTTTTGCTTTTTTTTTTTTAACAAACCTCATTTCAGACTCCTTTAGTTTTATATGATCTTGCATAATTACATTTCAAAGCAAAGCCAGGTTATCCTAAAACCTGGGTCAGTGATGAAATCCTAACATGAAATGAGGAAACAAATCTGAAACTATCAATACAGTTCCTAATCAGTAAAATTTTGATTACGCCAGGTCATGGCATGTACCCTATAAAAATCATTTTAGCTAATTTATGAAATGCTTTAGGATTTACGCTTTGAATATGAGCATCCTTGATATTCTAAAAAATGTGTAAGCCTTCAAAATAGGAAAGTGAATTTCTGACGTAGAAGAAGTCAAAATCTGTCCAGTTTCATCTTCTGTCCCCCTTGCTCAGCTCTTCAGTCCATACCGGAAATGAAGCACGTCACTTCACACATGGAGAAACTAAATGCCAACTTGGAATTGGGTGTGTTTCTCTGTAAGTTTACTTCCCTGGCATTTTTATGAACCATTTTTTGGATATTCCAGTTCCCACTAATTGTATTAGACTATAAACCAAAAACCTGCTAATTTCACAAAGTTCTTCATTTAAGCTGAGCGACAACATCACTGGAAATATGAAAGCAAAATTTTTCTTGCAGTTTAGAGTGTGGGTCTTAGCCTTTTCATGACATGGAGCAGTATAGTGATAAACCTATGGACCCTTTATAAGAATATTTTCAAAAGCATAAAATAAAATACGTAAGATTGCAAAGGAAACCAGTTGTATCAAAAGTTATCAAATTAGTTTTTTAGTGGGGGGGGGGCGGAAGGCAATTGAGATTCAGTGATTTGCCCAGGGTCACATGACTAGTAAGTATCTGAGGCTAGATTTGAACTGAGGTCCTCCAGACCCAAGGGCTGGTCCACTGTGCCACCTAATTGCCTCTCAAATTAGTTTTTAAAAATAAATTCATGCACCTCAGGTTAAGAGCCCCAGGTCCAGAGTATGGACAGTCGACTCAGGAATAGAGAACTTGTTGAATATAGACCTTTCATAACTCCTTTACCATATTGAAATTTCACCTCAAATAGTCCTCAAAAATTTCAGAATCAACTAGCACCAAAAAAAAATCAATTTCTTAGCTCTAAATATTTGTGGGATCATAGCTATAATGAACCTCATAGATCATTCAGTAACGATGATTTAACAGTCATCAGTTTATGATTTGTGTGTGTATGTGTCCAGAAACCTTGAGGCAGTCTGGCAAAGCTATGGAGCTCTTTTTAGAATAATGTTTTAACTGTGTAAAATAAAATACATAGGATTACCAAAAAAGCCAATTATATTTAAATATTTTCCCCCATTCAAATTCATGAATCCCTTGGGCATCTGTTAGACTGCTGGTTAAGAGGGTGGGGTAGACCAATATCTCTAATGAATGTTGACCTTTCATAATTTTACAGGTTAGCAAGACTAAATGATTTGGCCATAGCCACATAACTAGTAAGTAGCAGAATCAAGGTTTGAACCTAGATTTTCTGAGTCTCAATCCAGTGCTGTTTCCACTGTGCCATGCTCCCTCATACTACCTAAGCAACACCTTCCTTTGCATCCTACCCAACAAGTGATTTCCCACCTTTTACTTAGACTACCACTGAAAGACAGCTAAACTGCTTTCAGGTAGCTCTAATTATACAGAAGTTGTTTTTCCTCATACCAGTCTAAACATATCTCTTTTAATCTTACACCTCTTGCTCCTAGTTTGCCTTCTGGGACAAAACAGAATAAGCCTGGTCATTCTTCCACCTCACAATTCTTCAAATATTTGAAGACAGCTACCATTTCTCCCTCCTAAATTTTCTCTTTGCCGGGCTGGACATCCCCAGTTCCTTCAACTTATCTTCCTTCATCCATTATGAAATTGAGTCCTTTCACCATCCTAAATGCCCTCCTGTGGTCACTTGGCAGTTTATCAGTGTCATCCCTAAAATGCAGTGCCCCAAACTCAACACAGTGTTCAGAGGATGACTAGTCAGCCAGGCAATAAACATTAAGCACCGATTCTGTGCCAGGTGCTATGCTAAGTGCTGGGGTTACCAAGAAAGGCAAAAGACAGCCCCCAGCCTTGAAGAGTTCACGATCTAATAAGGGAGACACAAGCCAATAGATTGTACAATCAGGCTATATACAGGATAAGTGAAAAAGACTTTCTGTAGACTGGTGGGGTTTTAATTTGGACTTGAAGGAATCCAGGAAAGCCAGGAGGCAGAGATAAAGAGGGAGAGCATTCTAGGTATGGGGTACAGACAGAGAAAATGCCTGGAACCAAGAGATGGAATATCGTCTTGATGGAACAGCAAGGGGATGGGGGCGGGGAGGAGTGACACAGGATACAGAGGGAGAACGTGGAAACAAAGGATTTTGTTTTTTATCCTGAAGGTGAGAGGGAACCAGTAGAGTTTATTAAATAAAGGCATACATGTATTTAATGTGAGATGCCTATCTAAATTTAATACTTATAGACTACTTTACAGCTTTCCCAGTCCTAAACCCACTGGCTGAAGTCCTGTTTATAGAACATTATGCTACTTTGTTCAATTACTTCTGAGTCCTGTGTACCTAATTTGTTCCACTAATCAGCTTTTCTATTTTTTAACTGGTACCAAATAGTTTTAATGGCTGCTGCTTTGTAGCATATTGAGATCTGACTCTACTAAACAGCATTTCTTCCCACTTCATTTTCGTTATTTCCCCTAAGAAACTCAACTCATAGTTCCTCCAAATGAATTTTCTTTTTCTTTCTAGTTCTACAGAGTAACCTTTGGAAGTTTGATTGATATGACATTGAATCTATAAATAAATTTCAGCACTGTTGCCATTTTTATTATGGTCTCACAGGCCAATCATGAGCAATTACCACCTCCGCAATTACTTAGTTCATTTTTTTTTTATTTCTGTGGTGTTTTGCAACTCTATTTATATATTTCCTGTGGGCCTGTTAGTAGTTAGATTCATGAATATTTTATACATTCTTTGGTTATTTTCAAGAGATTTCTTTTTCTATCATTTCCTTCTTAGTTTTGTTGGTAATAGATAGAAAGACTGATGATTGTGTAGGTAATTTTATTTCCTGCTACTTATTAATTGTAGAAATAATTTTTGTTGGCTCTAGTTCTCTAAGAAAACTAACATCTCTGTAATAGGTAATAATATTGCTTTCTTTTTGCCTATGCCTGTTTCCTCAATTTTTTCCTTGTCTCATTATTGTAGCTAAAATTTCTAGAACTGTATTGAAGAATAGTAGTGACCTTATGTCTCTTCATTTTACATTTTTCCACTACAGATAATGCTAGCTCTTAGTTCTAGATAGATAATATCTACCATCTTTTTTTTAAATTTTATTTTAGTTTGCATCATTCATTTCCACAAGATTTTGAGTTACATATTTTCTCC
>CM053586.1:202532598-202565358 GCA_028646515.1 Pseudochirops corinnae
AGAAGGAATCTAGGGTTTGGGAGCTGTTCTTACTTTGCTTCTTATGCTTATTCTTACTCATGGTTGTTCAATCCATGATTTTTTTTTTATTTTTTTTAAATCTCTGTGGGGCTCTGCTTCCAGAAGGGAAAGCTCTGTCCCAAATCACTGGGGTCCTCCCGGCTGCCGTAGCTCTCAGGAAGATGCTGGGACTCTTCCTATTTACTTCCGGCTGACTGGATAGTGAAGACTCCAAGACCGAGGCCCAAGACCGTGATCCAGATCGAGGCCACTCAACACAAGAGCTCTTGGCCTCAGAACAATCGCTTAGTCCCCCTGCTGTCTGCAGGCCGCGAGCGGGAAGCTGCAAAGCAGAGGCGGGTGCAAAACCTCTGCCTTACGCTTTTCCGCTCTGGAGGGCTTTCGGCCCGATGCTTTTCTCCCCGCAGTTCCCACTGACCTAGTTCTGAACGCTGCTCGCAGCTGCTGCTAATCCGCTCCTCTGCTCCTCCTGTCCAGCCGCCCCTGGGGCACAGCTGCAGCTTCAGGCCAGGCTGGCTTCAGTTCGCAGTGCTGATATGGTTCCTCGTAGCCTAGCTGACTTTAGTGGGAAGTATCTTTGTGTGCGTTTTGAAGTTCTAGGATTGATTTAGAGTCCTATTTTATTGGTATTTGGGGGTGGCTATGTGACAGCTGCGATATGTTGCTGCTGCTACGCTGCCATCTTGGCTTCGCCCCTAATATCTACCATCTTGAAGATAGTCCATTCCTGTTTTTTTAAACATAAAGGAATATTGTAGCTGGTCAAAAGATTTTTCTGCATCTCTTCATATAATCGTGTAATATTATTTTTTTGTTGATCAGTTCCATTATGTTTATAATTTTCCTTAATATTAAGCCAACCCTGCATTTCTGGTATAAATTCAGCCATATAATCTTTAAAAAAATATTTTGCATAATTTCTAATATTTAATATTTTAGTCTAATATTTTTAAATATTTTGTTGCAGCCCCTTTGATAGCATTTTATTCAATATTTTAGAATCAACATTCATGAGAGATATTGGTCTACACTACCTTCTTAACCAGGGAGTCTACAGATGTCTGAGAGCATGCATTTGAATGGGGGAAAATATTTAAATATAATTGATTTTCTTTGTAATGCTATGTATTTTATGTTATACAGTTAAAACATGATTCTAAACAGAGCTCCATAACTTTGCCAGACTACCTCAGGGTTTCTGGACACATACACACACAAAAAGTTAAGAATATTCGACCTATAGTTTGCTTCTCAGCTTTATTTGACTCCTAAAAAGTGTTTGGTAGGATTCAATCTTTCACTGTTTTTGCAGTTTATGTATTGGAATTAATTGTTCTATAGATATTCATTTAATTTCCTTATAAATCTATCTGATCCTGGGATTTTATCCTTTGGAAGTTCCTTTATGATATATTCAAATTCTTTACCTGATTGGATTATATTTAAATTCTCTATTTCTTTGTCTAATAATCTGTGTATCCTATATTTTTTAAAATATTCATTTAGTCAGTGTATTAAATTTTTTGGTATACAGCCAGGGAAAAGGTTTTAAATCATTTTTATTACTTCTTCCTCTTCATTTCATGGGACTTCCTTTTTGATTATGGCAATCTGGTTTTGTGCTGTTATTTTGGATAATAATAGCTAACATTTGCATAATATTCTTAAGATTTGTAAAAGTACGTTAAAAGTGTTTTCTCATTTTATCCTCACAATAACCCTGACAGGTAGATGCTATTATTATCCCCATTTTACAGAGAAAGAAACTGAGGTAGAGAGAGGGTAAGTGAATTAACCAAAATCATATAGTGTCTGAGGCAGAATTTGAAGTCAGATCTTCCTGACTAGGTCCAATAAGCTATCTATTTCTGTGACAGCTAACTGATTTTGGTCAGATTAGCTAACATTTTATGTTTTTTAAAAAAAACAGCTCCTGATTTGTCAGTTTAATGAGTTTGTTATTTTCAATTTTATTCCTTTTCTGAGTTTCACAATTTGTTTTTCTGTTTCTTTTTAAAATTTATTGCTTTTTGAAATTTTTTTAGTTGTATTATCCTATTTAGCCTAATTCATTGACTTGTTTGTTCTGTTTTTGCTTTTTATTAAAGTCTTTAGACATATAAATTTTCCCCTAAGGAGGCTGCATCCTAAAAGTTTTGGTATGTCGTCTCATTTCTGAAATTTTTAAATGAAATTATCTACTCTTTGTTTTTGTTCTGTGGCCCATATGTTCTTGAGGATTAAATTGTCTCTATTAAAGCCTGAATCTTTTTGTAATGTTTTTTGTAGATGATAAATTTTATTGTGTTGTAGTCAGTAAAGGATGTTTTTAATACTTGTTTTTCTGAATTTACAAAGTTTTTATTCCCTAGCACATGGTCAGCTTTTGCAAAGATGTGGTCTTACTAAGGCAGAGGACAGCAAACTGTGACCTTTCTGATCCTGAGCACTGTGACACCTCTCTTAGCACAGCCTAAGATTTTTTTTAGCTCTCTTGGCAGCCATATCACACTGTTGACTCACATTTCACTCCACATTTAGTCAACTAAAATACCCAAATCTTTTTTTCACACAGACTTCTGTCTAGCCACACCTTCACTGTAATATATTCATGAAGTTGATTTTTTTAATCCAAATGTGAGATTTATATTTATTCCTTTTGAAATTATACCTGATTTAATTCAGCCCAATGTTCTAGCCTGTCAAGATTTGAAAATTTTAACTCTGACATCCAGTGTGTTAGTAATCCCACCCAGCTATGTGCCATCTGCAAATATGATAAGCCATTTATGCCTTTATCTAACTCATTAATAAAAATGTTAGCACAGAGCTATTCACAGATCCCTGGGGCGCTTCCCTGGAGACTTTGCAATCAGTCCTGCGTCCCCAAGTTCCAGTGTCTTCCCCTCCAAGATTACCTTGTATCAACTTTGTGTATGTCTTTTATATATTTCTATGTGTATGTGCTTTCTTTCTTCTATTAGAATGTAAGCTTCTTGAAGACAGAGATTATCTTTACTTTTTCTTTTTAGCCCCAGCTTTTAACATAGTGCTGACCAAACAATAAGCACTTACAAATGCTTGCTTTTTGGTAGACCTCTTTCTGATTTGACAATGAACCATTTAATGATTAGTCTTTAAATTTCACCTAATTCACCTAATTATACAGTGATATCACCTAGTCCACACCTGTCTATCTTATGTATAAGAAGACCATGAGGGACGGCTAGTTGGTGCAGTGAATAGAGCACCAGCCCTGGAGTCAGGAGCACCTAAGTTCAAATTTGACCTCAGACACTTAACACTTACTAGCCATGTGACCTTGGGCAAGTCACTTAACCCCAATTGCCCTCAAAAAAAAAAAAAGAATACCATGAAAGATTTTGCCAGATGTTCTGTAAGTACGCTATATCTGCAGTATTCTTCTAGGTCACAGCAGTGACCTTGAGGGAAGCAAGAAAAATGGTCCTTGGAGTTCAGAGGTATCAAAGTAAGCAAAGCAGGTCAAACTAAAGAACTGGAATGAGTCTACCAGGAATGAAAACAACAAACTCCTTTTGGTCTTTCAGTATTTTCAGAACTTCAGTACTTAGTACTTTCAATAAATCCTCTAAGCCTTATGGAGGACATTGTGTTAATTAAATTAAATCAGAGCACATAGGTTATATTTAGATTTGTAGATAAATCTACCTTTTTCATATTTAATACTTTTTCTAGGTTAACTTTCTGCAAAAAAGGGCATCCATTCTTCAAGAGGAATTGTCAGCATACCAAAGCAGAAGGTACGAATTGTAATTAAGAATGTCTTCTGATTGATTGTGTCACTTTGCACCTGTAAGTCTCAAGTATTGAAGTTTTAAGTCTTTGTTAAATGCTTAAATATGATGGCAGTTTCAAAAAGTATCTTATCTCTGTAAATAGGTTGACTTTAAGAAGTCACCAGTCTCTTTTAATCACAGTATTTAATTCTGTTAGAGCAAGGTTAGGGAATCTGCAGGTTCATTGCAAGGCCAGTGCTTGCCTCAATCTTCATGACAAGACGCTGACTTGATGAACACTCGGATGATGCAGTTCTCAGTATCACAGATACTGAGATCTTCCAAGTACCAGAGCCCTAGAAATTTTTGCTCTGTTATAGATATTCATGCAGTCCAAAGTAAATAGACAGTGGTATTGTAATAACTTGCAAAGACTCAGTTACCCTCAGCTTATCATTCACCTTAATCCAATGGTGCTTTTATAATAAAGTTTGTCTAATTTAAGTCATTGGTGCAGGCTGTTTGTACATATTTGTACAAGTCAATTTGATTGAATTGTCAAGCAACTGATTGGTTTGGGGTGAGGGGAATCAATATGAATTATTTCAGTTGACTGAATATAGTTGACTGGCTGATTTTTTTCACTGTTTAATAGGTTGTGTTGACCTGATAAAAAGACACAGATTTCTTGTTAAGTTTATAAAAAGATGCAGATACAGAAGCTAATTCAAGAAACAACTAAGTGTGATACTTTCACTTTCAGGTAACCAAAAGAGAAAATACAAATGATGCAGTTGCTTAGTTCTCCTAACAGACTTCTTCCAGCAGGTTTGAAGATTTCAATAATATTGTAAATTAAGCTGTGAGATAAATGAATAATTTTATTAGTTAAAAGAATGTAACTAAGATCATAAAATGATATTCATCATTCACAGTGTGTTTTTTTGTCTTTTTTGTGTCTACCTGAATTATTTTTTCATTCTTTTATTTCTGATTGTCATATTTCACTTCTGTGTAGAGTATGCTAAATACTGTTTATATTGAAAGTAAAAGCATTTCTACTTCTCCATCTCATTATTGCTTTCTAATAGAATTTTACCTATTATATATGAGAAAAATCATGTTCATATTACATTTTTCTCAATTTTTAAAACATTTCTACTTTGTTCTCATGTTCCTGTAATATTAAAATATCCCTTTGTACCTTTTAACATTATTTTTACTTTTTTGCACATGTCATTTACTAGCATCTTGGGCCTGTGGTATTTCTCCCCAGGAAAACACTAAAAGCTTATGCTGTACTAGGAGAAATAACCTTTCCTTTAGATAGTAACAAATCTGTAATTATTGCTTAAAGTTGAGATTTTAGAGTAAAGCTACTAGATCTCTTGATGACAACTAAGGTACTCATGATGTTGGTTCCCACACATGAACTTAGGGAACTAGAAAGAGAACACTTTACAGAATGGACCACAACATTGTCATCTTTTACAGGCGTTGGTTAGAGAGTTCATATTCTTAGCGTGCTTTGAGAGTGGTGGCATGGGGCAAGGAGAAAAGCACTGGACTGGGAGTCAGGAGACTGGGCCTAGAATCCTACTTCTGTCCTCACTCAGTTGTGAGAGTATTATGGGAATCTGAAGATCTTTCCTGCCCCTAGGCCCTTTGATAGGCTTAAGTGGCTCTGAAAACCTTCCCCCATTTGAAAGTATACTCTGCCACCTAATAGGCTGAATGCGGTCATTTTCAGCCTGTGGCGGGAGGCTTATTCTTCAGGAATGCCCATGCCTTTTTTGCTTTGTGATTGGGCAGTGGATCAAGAGGGCTGTGACATTCTCCAATCCAGGAGAAGGCTATATATACGCCTTGATGTAAGGTTTTGCTTTGGGGCTCACTTTGAGAAGAGTTGTGTGATTTGGCCAGACAAGACTCTGGGAAGCCGTTGAGCCCTTCGGCTTTGAAAAACCCAGATGTTGGTGCTTCCCTCTCTGGGAACTGAATAGGTAACTGATGTAATGGTCAGATGCTGGAAGCCGTCTGTCTGCTGATCTGTTTTTCTGTTTGCTTGTAACTTCTGCTTGTAACTTATGTTTGTATTGTATTTATATTCTCTGGAGTTCAGGGTGCTGACTTTTTCCCCTGAACTAGGTAAATGATATACGTTTGATTGATTAAAGTAAGATTGTTAACATATTTTGAGTTGCTTTCCTTTAGAAAATCAGATCTAAGAACCTGTGCTAGCAGCCACCCTGGGTATGCTAGGGTGCTTGCTAATACAGGGAGTTCAGACAAATCACTTCCTTTCCTTGAGTCTCAACTTCCTTTCTTATAAAAGGAATGAGTAGGAGGAATTCTGAGGTCACTTCCAATTAAAAAACAATATACTTTTCTCCTCTTGAGATAGCATACCACTAAAGAGAAAAACCTATTTTCATTGTTTTGTTTCTTCCTATTTTCCCAGTTGTTAATTGTCTTTGTTATTAGGTCAAAAATTTTAGAATTGTGTGATTGGTACACAACTTATCTCAAAGTCATTATGGATGATACTGATAACAGATTACAGGCTAGCACCTAGTGCTGAAATCAACCATTTAATCTAACACTCATTTTATAGATAAGGAAAGTAAGACTCAAAGAGGGTAAGTCGTTTGCCCTTGGTCCTGTAGCTGCTAAAAATTAAAACCTGGATTAAGTTCAGTTTCCTGAATAAGACAAGGATGTACAAGGATGCATATTTCTGTATTCAGTGAGGTGACTCTTAATGAAAAGGTGTAATCTTGTTTCCATAGATACCTAGTTAAGTATTAGCTCTCCTCTACTTCAGATGCCAATATGCCCTTGCATTTCTATACAGGCTCTTCACCCCTTGATTTGAGAGGAAATTTTGGCTTTTAAGAGGATGTGTCTGCAGCTGGGAAACAGCTGACTCCACAACTCATTTTGGATGCACTGTGGTGTGATGTCAGGGTCCCTTTGTAACACCCTCGGAAAATTCGGGTCATGAGAGAGACAAATCATCTGGTTTACTGTAAAAGGACAAGGGCAGAAAGTTTATTTGAACTTTTTCAGAATTCTTTTCTGTTTCCCACGCCCATCTCTGTTGTGTACTACCCAAGGATTAATTACTCTTTTTTGTACTTTAACTGAGACATGAAAATGATAAGGAAGTAACCGGTTTTATAACCACTTCCAATGCCAGGGCTAACTTTAATACAAACAGTTCTCTGGGACCATCATTATGAGGCAACACATTCTTGAATGAGCTTATCTCAACTGGACCTAACCTGCTCCCATCTATCCCTAGGAAAAGAATGAGAGGTAATTCTACCTAATTATCCCATTGCTATATCACTTCTGGCCCTAGAAGCTTCTGCCTCTCCTTTGGAGAGGACAGAATTCATTTGCACACAGAATAAATTGAGAAATAGTATAGAATTGTGGGCAGAAAGTTGACCTGAAAGCCAAGAAGACTTGATTCAAGTCCCAAATCTGGCAACATAACTAGTTGTGTGATGCTGTGCAAATCACTTCACCTCTCCTGGATCTAGGCAATGATCTAAGAATATAAGTTGCAAAGAAGGTACATTGGTAGAGACATATCAATGCAATTACAGGTCTAGTCTCTCTCTATATCTTTAGAAATTGGGTTTTTGTTGTTGTTATTGTTAAGTCCTGTCTAACTCTTCGTGACTGCATTTGGGATTTTCTTGGCAAAGATACTGGAATGATTTGCCATTTCCTTCTTCAACTCATATTACAGATGAGGAAACTGAGGCAAACAGGGTTAAGTGACTTACCCAGAGTAACACAGCTAGTAAGTGTTTGAAGCCAGATTTGAACTCAGGTTTTCCTCACTCCAGGCCTAGCACTCTATCCAATGCACCACCTAGCTTCCCCTTGTAAATTATTACACTGGGTTAAATAATATTCAGGAAAGCAAAGTTGCAACATGTGTTATTAAGAACCAATTAAAAATATGTGATCTTTAGTACAGGAATCATCAGTCAGTCCTAAGTGGGTAATGGGAAGGCAAAACTACAAGCAATATTACACACACACACACACACACACACACACACACACACACACACACACACCATACACATACCCACACACATGAAGAAAAAGAAAAAGACTCGTATAGACCAGGAAAAAAAAGTTCAAGCTCAACAAATTGAGTTAGCAGGTTGTTTTGTTGATGAGTATAAATGCTACATGTTTTCTGACTTATCCTGCATTCTATTGGGTTTGGAGCTAGTATTTTGTATAGGTTTGTATTTTGTACATGGTTCTCTTCCTTGAATAAATACATTTGGGACAGTGGCATGCTATTCATTTTTCTTCCATTTTAAGAGTTATGAATTTGTGAGTATATATTGGTGAATTTTCTCACTTCAAGCACATGAATTAATTTTCTTTCTGAAGTGAGTGTGCAGGTCAAAGTGAGAGGGTACACAAAATGGAATCTGATTCAGTTGTGGACATTATCAACAGCAGGGTCTTTTATGAGTGTTGGATAAAGGTGAAAATGCTTGGATGATCACCCACATATTTAATAGAATAGAGGACAAATTAATTGCTGAGGAAATGAATTCTAAAAATTACCTCATTAAAAAAGTGTCTGAGGTCTTGTCCTTCCTTGTAAGTGGTGGAAGAGTATGCGTTAGTCACAAGGAACTAGTTTGGTTTACATCTCAAGCTATTATTCTTGGCTGCTGTGCCCAGATCATCCACCTGGGCATTCACCTGTCAACAAATGATTATGTCAGCTTCTGGTGGCTGATGAAGCTGGTGAAACAGGTTAAACAGTGATAAAGCTCTGGGATTACTAAATCTCTGTTGGGTATTGAGGCAGATAGAAAGCATAGTTCACAGTCTTGTTTGGGTGTGTTATCAGTGTGTCCCTGAGCGGTGAGCCCTTTGTAAGAGTTCTTAACTTGGAGTGAAAGAACTTGTTTTGTTTTTAAATGTTTTTGATAACCATGTAGCAATATAATTGGTTTCTTTTATATTTTATTTTGTGCATTTAAAGACATTATTCTGATAAAGGAGCTCATAGGCAACACCAGACTGTGAAAGGGGTCCATGACACAAAAAAGGGTAAGAACCCCCTGCTTTGAGGTAAGAATTGACCTCCAGGTTCTGTAATTTCTCCAGTCAAAAATGAACTGCTGATTGAAGATGCACTTAGGGGAAGGAGAGAGAAAAAGAGAAAGAAATCCATAGGGAGGGAGAAAAAGAGAGAGAGGAAAGAAGAGAGGGGGGGTGGGAGGACTTGCTCTCTGGTCTTAAAAGACTTTGCTGCTATTCAAAGGAACTATCTACATGGATTAAAACATTATCCTGTAATGTTGCACATTAAAAGTGATTTCTTCTAAAAGATACTTGTGCTTGCAATGATGAATAACCTCATTAAAGGCAACTGTGCAGAAAGCACAGTACAAAACTGAGTCTGAAT
Organism: Pseudochirops corinnae; assembly: GCA_028646515.1. Taxonomy (NCBI): domain Eukaryota; kingdom Metazoa; phylum Chordata; class Mammalia; order Diprotodontia; family Pseudocheiridae; genus Pseudochirops; species Pseudochirops corinnae. The sequence goes on from CM053586.1 coordinate 202,541,836, forward strand.
GAACAATTAAGAGCTATGTTATTGAAGTGCATCACAATTCATAGATGGCAGTGGTGTACAAGCCTTATTCCTAAGAGCAAAACAGAAATGAACAACATCAAAAATTATATGAGAACAGTTTCATAACATGAGGTCATTTTAATTCATAGTTTCTTTAAAAGAAATGTCTTTTCTCAGCTTTCATATTTTGTTTAGAAGGGTCATTTCTTTTAAGTTTGTCATTATAGGAGCTTCTTTAAAGTATGTTATCAAAGAGTGCAGAAATTGCAAGTTACTGAAACTAAAATGCGTGATCAATTTTAAGCCAGCTAACGAAAACCCACTTAAAATTGTATGCGTTTTTGTGCTGGCAGCTTCTTTGATAAGACCAGAAAAGATATGCAATTGGTCAGTTCAGACTAGGAAAAGATGATAATTACATCTGATTTTTTTTTTCAACAGTTAAAATTATTCTTATGAAAAGTAGAAATTAAGAACCTGACTTAGGAAACAATTACATAGGTTGTAATAAAGTTTGAAAAGTTAAAAAATTATCTTCTAAATGCCCATATGTTTTCTATTTATTGCATTAAATAATCACTATATTTATATTTCACTGTTTATCTTTCAAAGAATATAATAGATTTTGTCAAGATTTTTTAAACGAAGTGTCTTATAAATCTGAATCCCTGAAAAACATCCAGTTTTGGATGACCATATAATACATATTTTCCTAAACATAAACAAGAATATTATTATTGTTCTTAATTTCCAACAAAGCCAGATGTTAGTATCTCACACTGATAATCCCTACTATTGGGGGAAAAAGGAAGCTGGTAGAACTCTTGAATGTGGGAGTTCTGAGTTTTAGTGGATTAAGCTGATCTGGTATTTCTTGCTAAGCCCAGCGACAAGATGGTGAACCGCTGGAAGTCAAGTCCCACCAGGTTACCTAAGAGAGACAAACTAGCCAAAATCAGTAATGGAACACAACAAAACTCTGTGCTGATCAGAGTAGGACCAGGCAAGTGAGTAACCTTTTTGCACTTCCAGCCTGAGCAAGGTAGAAAGACCTAGTCTTAAAAAACAAAAATCCAATAAAACATTTGAATCTTTTTATCTAACATTAAATCTAACATTTAACTGTTATATAACCAAAGGCAGAAGATGTTGCTTTAAATTCTGTTCTTCATAGAACTGGAGTTTAATCAAGACCCCTGGCTAATTAAATGTTATTGGAATCAGTATTTTACCTTTTAAAGTTTGCCATCTTTAAGGAGATCAGATGGAAAAAAAACCTACAAATAGACTTCATTATGAAAGAGAATGAGTTGATTCTTTGTTGAGATACATGGAGAGTTTGTGTATTTATTTATAAGCATTTGCTGATCATGTAATATATATAGATAACATTGTTCTTTATTGTTCTGCACTGTGTCAAATGAGAAAATGAGTTCATCATATAGATTAGTATTACATATGAAATTAGAGAGTAAGAAACTCTTGGGAACCCCTTAATAGTTAACAGTCATATTTTCCTCTTGTAATTTTAAGGGAACCCATGTTTCTCAACTTTCTGGTTTGGTGGATCTTCTTCAGCATCTTGCAAAACTGCCTTAAGACAGAGCCACAAAAGTCTATACTTGAGGTGGTTTTTCCAACTTCCATGGAAATTTTAGGTGGGAAGAATTTTTAAAAGAAAAAGAAATTTTAGGTGGGAGAAAGGACTTGAACTTGGTTCAGTAGGAAGAAATTCAGTGATCATTGGAATACTTTAAAACTACTATGATAAATTCCACTGGACTGTCTAAATAAAGATTACTTAGACCTCTTGTTTCTCATCCTGATAATGAATGATCACTGCACATTAGACTGACTTACCTCCTCAGGACTTTCTCTATCATGTCATAGAAACTTCTTCACTTTGGAAGCTCACTCCACCCCTGGACTCCTTCTCACACTGGAAGTTTCCTCTGTCCCCTAGGCTTCTTTCTCTAATTGACTGGTACCTCCATAACCTCTATTTTAAGCAGGAGAACCAGGCAAACCATGTTTTCCTTCCTCCCCACACTATATTCCTTACTTGTCTCTGCTAGATTTTCGCTATAACTTTTCAATTTCCTTTTATGTGTTGTCTTCCCTCATTAGGATGTAAGCTCTTTTGAGGGCAAAGACTGGCTTTCTTTATCTTGTATTTGTCTCTCCAACACTTAGCACAGTGCCTGGCACATGGTAAGAGTTTAATCAATACTTTTTGACTTAATTAGTAGACTGAAGCTAGGGCTAATTTTATCCTTTCTTAATAACAGAAACAGGTCACCAGATAAAGTGTTCAACTTTGGCCATCCCACACACTATGAAAAGAGTATAATAAGTTTGTTTGGTTCTTTAATGGCAGCAGCCCTATTGTACAATCCAGATAGACATAGCCTAATACTTTAAGAAGGGAAGGGGAGTTTACAAAAAGAACACAGGAAGAAAAGGAATATACTTTTTCACAGAGAGTAATATCTTCACATGACACTTAATGTGGAAATATCCTGACAGGACTGGAGCATAGATCCTTAGAGAATAGAATTTAATTTTATTAAAAAGTATTCTGACATCAGTGGAGATTTCTCCCAAACTAGCTTAATCTTCACTGTTTTGTTTCATGTGTTGATTGAAGTTGACATTTACCTGACACCAACTCTGATATTGATCTACACATATAAGGACACTCTGGTTCCATTCACATAGACTTTGAACACAATGGAATTTGCAGCCTCTGCATTGTCACAGTCTCATGCCAGAACTGATTTTTTGAATAGAACTTTTATAGAACTGATTATTTGGCCCATTACATATAATTATTTGTATCAAAAATGTATTTGCAAAAGAATTGTTATGGCACAGAGCTAAGAAATATTATTCTCCTATCCTTGTATTCCTTTCCTAAGTCTGGAATCTGGAAATTATTCTCTGTGTAGAGTGGTATTTTTATGATGTTAGGGAAACCCTCTTTAACTGAGTTCCCACTGTGTTATCTAGTTTCATTCTACAATATTTATTTATACATTGTGCATACATGTTTGTGAGCTGCATGTTATAATACAAATTAGCAAAGATTAAAAACAACTTCCTTTGCTTTTAAACCTTCCAGGAATTTTCTGACTATAGTTAACTTGTATTTTAAATATAACCCGTACTTCATTCATACCCCAAATACTGACACTGCACCCCAAAAGTTCACCTTTGGGGTGTCTCTCACGTCTCAGTTCTCATTCTTTTTTACCTTTCTGCAGTCTTTGACATCATTGGTCTCTCTTCTCCTTGACACTCTCATTTCTAGGTTTCTCAAGACACTACTTAGTTTCCTTGTTCTCTTCCTACTTATGAGACTACTCCTCAGTCTCTCTTGCCTCATTCTCCTCCCAGTCACCTCCTCTAACCATAGATGTCCCACGAGGCTCTGTCCTGGGCCTTCCTCTCTTCTCCCTCTATACTCTTCACTTGGTGATCTCATCAGCTTCCATAGATTTAATTCCCATCTCTATGCTGAGGATTCTCAAATTCCTCTAACCAGCCCTAATCTCTCTGCTGACCTCCAGTTTTGCATCTTCAACTGCCTTTCAAACATCTCTAACTAGATGTCCAGTAAACTCTATCTCATACTTAACATGTCCAAAACTGAGCTCATTATCTTTCCCCCAAACCCTCTCCTTCTAGACTTCTCTATTACTGTGAAAGATATCACCATGCTCTTTTACCTTTACAAGATCTCTCAAATACGCCACCTTCTCTCCTTTGATACTGCTGCCTGGTATAGGTCATCATCACCTCATACTTGGACTGCTGGTGGTTCTACATGCCTCAGGGTTCTTCCCACTCTCTCTCTCTCCATCCTCCATTCAGTCACCAAAGTGATTTCCCTAAAGCTCAGGTCTAACCATGTCACCCTCCTACTCAGTAAACTCCAGCAGCTCCCTGTTACCTCTATCTAGGATCAAGTACAAAATCCGTTATTTGATATCCAAGCCATTCATATCTTAACTCTCTCTTCCTTTTCCAGTCTTCTTCTACTTTATTCCCTACCACATACTCTTTGATACAGAGGTGCTGGTCTCTGTGCTGTTCTGTGAACAAGACACACTGTCTCTTAGTTTGGGCATTTCTCTGGAATGCTTTCCTTCCTCATCTCCACCTTCTGTTTTCTCTGGTTTCCTTTAAGTCTCACCAAAATTCCATCTTCTATAGGAATGGTCTCCCCGTTAAATTGTGAACACCTTGAGGGCAGTGATTGTCTTTTGCCTCTTTTTGTATCCCCAGTGCTGAGCACTTTGCCTGGCACATAGTAGACACTTAATAAATGCCTGTTGACTGACTAACAGATCACTCAGAACTTTCATGGCCAATCATTGAGTCTTCTTTCAGGTGCTAGTTAGTGTGGTGTATGTGTGTGTGTGTGTGTGTGTGTGTGTGTGTGTGTGTGTGTGTGTGTGCCTGTGCCTGCATGTGCTCATTCCTCCCTCATGTCAGTGTTTCCATCGATTCATTAGGGTCTTTCACCAGTAAATTAAATGCATGTCCATGTCAGTGCTTCTTTGTCTGACTTCCCTGTGTGAATCCAGCCTCCTTGTTAAAGTCCATGGTGAAAGGCATAGGTCAAGTATATGAACCAATCTATGAACTCAAGTTGTTGTCAGAACAAAGGTCTCATCTGTGGGGTGTTAGAGAGAATTCAGTTGCAAAGAGACAGAAGAGGGAAGAGGGATTGACTCACTACATAAGATAGCATTCAGTATCTGTTCATTCAAGAAATACTTATTTAGCACTTGTGATACAGAGTTCCTGCCCTAAATTAGTTTATAGTCCAGTAGGTGAGATGACATAATAATTCATATGCATTTAGCATTTTCAAGTTGCTTTTCCCACAGCAGCTCTGTGAGGTGTGTGACACAGATATCCCCGTTTTGTAGATATCATTGAAGCATCAAGAAGTTAAATGACTTGCTTAAGGTAACAAGTGGTAAGCATCAAAGCCAGACACTAAACCATTAAACCATGCATATAAAGAATTAAAGTAAAACATAGGATGTAAGCATTGCCGTAAGAAAGGTGAAGGAAAAGCGCTCTGAGAATCTGGAGGAAAGTTATCACCTCTGGCTGGGGATGGGGTTAGGAACAGCTATACAGAGGAGCCTTGGAGGAGAGGGTAAGATTTCAGCAGGTGGAGATGAGAATTAGAGGAAGTGAGGGAGGGCGTTACAAATGAAGAACCACGTAAACAAAGTCCTAATAACACAATGTGGTACAGTAGGAAAAAAAACACATTAAATTTAGCATCAGACAAACTGGGTTTGAGACCCAGCTCTGCTTCTTACTATCTGTGTTACAAGCAGGTTGTCACTTAAACTCTCTAGGCCTCAGTTTCTTCATCTATAAAGTGAAGGGGTGATGATCTCTAAGATTCCCTGCATTTCTCAGTCCTATAAACCTAAGGAAATAGGAAAATGTTTGACTAGAGACAAGGTTATATGAAGGGAAGTAACATGAGATTAAAACTCTAAAAGTAAATTGGAACTAGATCACAAAGGACTTTCACTGCCAGACTAATGAAGTTACTATAACGAACTAGCAAGTCAAGTATATTCAGACTTCTCTGTATTGTTCGCCCAAGCTATTAATTTAAAAGCATCTTAGAATAGGGACTAAGAAATGGTTATTTCTTCTTTTGCTAATTCTGCTACCAGTGGAACTGGGAAATCCATTTATCCAAAATACTAAAAATCTTTGATATCAGATTAAGAATTATAAAATGTCAGAGTTGAAAGGAAAATTGGAGGACATTTGAGATAACCGGTTAGTCTCTGAAAAACTTCTCTTTATAGCTTTCTTAACAGATGTTCCTCCAGGATCCCCTTGAACACTTCCGGTGACAGAGAACTTACTACCTCAAAAGATAGCATATTTCTTTTTTTTTTTTTTTACTACTAGAAAGTCTTGTGTTTAGCTAAAGTTCATTTCTCCACATTTACTTGTTGGTCCTAGTTCCCTTATCTGAAGCAACATAGAATTAATCTGCTCTCCTTTCTGCATGTTGGTCTTTCCGGTGTTTGAAGCAACTACATGGAGAATATAGTTTTTAATCCCCATCCCCTGCCTTACCTCAGACAGCTGTAACTGGCACTTATTTCTAAGAATGCCCTTTTATTCTGTTAAAGACTGCATCCAACTAATCTAATCTCATAAACATCTGTGGTTGACCATGAATTCCTTCTAAATCACTTTTTTTTCTTTTAGCTTTTTGGAGGGGGGAAGGTAAGGCAATTGGAGTTAGGTGACTTGCCCAAGGAGGTCACATGGCTAGTTTTTTGTGTTAAGTGTCTGAGACTGGATTTGAACAAAGGTGCTCCTGAATCCAGGGCCAGTGCTGTATTCACTGTGCCACCTAGCTGCCCCCTCTTCTAAATAACTTTTAAGGGCATTGGAAAATATTGAGGAGCAACAATGGAGATAGTGACCTTTCCTAAGTCAGGGCTGAGATGTCACCCCAGCCCATTGTTGTTAGAGTTTCTTTCTCTTTAACAAAGAGCCTGATCATGAGCCATTCATATATTTTGTGACTATACTCCCAAGGGCAAAATCAGTATGAACCTGAGCCTTTCAATCAGCCCTATCAGATTATGACCTTAATCTATTTTTCTGTGTAACTCAGAGATCTGATTCACTAGTAGCAGCAGACCCCACCCACTCTATAGCAACGACTAGTGATACATGTAGATCCGTCGAATCATCTGTATAGAAATGGTCATTGAATCCATAATGATATGAACAAGTGAGATAGAAAAATAAAATTAAAATTAAAAAGAGCCACTAGAGAAAAATTGAGAGACACAGGGAGAGAACATGGCATAAATGAAGATCCAACGAAAAAGACTTGAGAAGCTTGCAGATAGGAAGAGAACCAAAAGAAAATAGTATCACAAAAACTCAGAAGAGTGTTTTCAGGGCTCTCCTGCCTCCCAACTTCCCCCCCCCTTTCCATTCTTTCAAGATGGTGGACAAAAAGCCCCCAAAGGTACTAACGTAAAAGAAGGGGGGGAAGGAAAACAAAAGGAAGCTGTGGCTGAAAAGGTGGTGAAAAAGCCTCAAAAGCATTGGAGTGGAAACCCAGCCCTGCCCTGAGGGATCAAGAGATACTCCAGGTCTGCAATGTATTCCCTGAGAGCCATGTGCAAGATGAAATACACTGCACCAAAAACACAGATTGAAAGGAAAAAGAAAGAAAAGGTGCCTGCTACTATCTCAAAGCCAGCTGGTAGTGATAAGAGTGAGACAACCCCTGTGGTAAAGATTCACAAAATGCCTAGGTATTTCCCTACTGAGGATGCACCTAGAAAGCTGCTAAGTCATGGTAAAAAGCCCTTCAGCCAGCATGTGAGGAGACTTCAAGCTCACCTCACCCCAGGCACCCTTCTGATCATGTTCATTGGCCACCATATAGGCAAGTCAGTGGTTTCCCTGAAACAGCTGGCTAGTGGCTTGCTGCTGGTGACTGAACCTCTGACCATCAGTCATGTTCCCTTGAGAAGGATCCTTCAGAAATTTGTCCTCTACCAGAGTGAACCTTTCGGGTGTAAAAATTCCAAAATGCCTTACTAATGCTTACTTCAATAAGAATAAGCTCAGTAAACCTAGACACCAAGAAGGAGAGATTTTTGACACAGAAAAAGAGAAATATGAGATTTCAGAGCAACACAAGGCTGATCAGAGAATGGTGGACTCTCAGATCCTGCCCCAAATCAAGAAAATTCCTCAGCTCTATGGCTACCTGCATTCTGTATTCTCTCTCCAATGGAATTTATCCTCACAAACTGGTGTTTTAAATGCCTTGCAGAGAACTCTTATTAAAATATTTGGAATAGCTAAAATTAAAAAAGAAAATGTAAGAGTGCATCCAGGAAGAGACAATGTTTAACAGCATCAGATGATGCAGGAAAGTTAGGAAGGATGAGAATTGAGGAAAGGCCATTAAATTGGCATTTAAGAGATCATGAATTACTTGCAAGAGAGCAGTTTCAGTAGATTAATGAGATCAGACACTGGCTGAAGAGGGTGTAGAATCAAGTGAAAGGAGAAGTGGAGGCATCAAAGATCCATAGATTTATCTTATATTTTTAAAGACAATTCTCCCTATCTCAGCCAGGCTGAAAAGTCAGGAGCTACTCATAGGTCCAGTCCCAATGTGATAAGCATAGGAACTTTAACCTATTCCATCTCTGACCTGGGCTGGTTTGCTCCTCCTTTAGGCAACTTGAGAGGAGCCTTACTCCAAGGCCCTCAGCATATTGATGTGGTGTAGACACCTAATCAGCTTAGCTCACTATAGCTCAGAACTCTTGAGCTTCAAAGATTTGCCAGCCTCAGCCTCCCCAATGGCACCAGACATGTACCTTCAGATAACTTTTTGAAGGAGTTGTAATGCCATGCGTGAGCAACTTTCCAAAAGAATGCTACTGTGAACAGCTTTTAAAGTTCTGATTACACAGTATAGTGAATATTCTATTCCATAACAAATCAAAGCGAAACATTCTCAGAAAATAAAAGTACGGTATTCACAATATTACAGTTTATCACAGAAAATCACAATATAATGTTCACAACAGCTTATCTTTAAAATGGCCACATAGTTTTCACCAAAGTGGTCACAATAGCTTTGAACAAAGAACAATCATCTGTTATCCCTAAGGACGTTTACCTCCTTGGTCATTCAGTCATCTCAGAGTACAATAGTCAGTCTTCCACTCATAGGGCAACTAGGTTAACTTAATCAGTCACTTATTTAGCAATCAGTTACTAAGTATCTTTAATCACTAAATACAATCATTAGAAAATACACAAACCCCCCACCCCTAGGTGGCTAGTAAATCATATTATCATTACAGCATTCAGTACCCAGGAGAGGTCTTTTCTTCATCTTGACTTGGGATGGTTCTCAGATTCCCTGGATCTCCTTCCATGGTCCCAGATTTTACCTGGATTCACCAAACTGGATTCACCTGAGTTCAATGGCAGACAGCTCCCAGTTCCTTGTCCAGCTCTCTGGGTAGGTCCTACTCCACACTGGAGTTTACAGGGTCCAGTCCATCTCAGATCCTTCACAATTTCTATTCCTGAGAATTCAAGGCTCAACCAAGCCACAAAGAGACAACGTATTAGCATCCTGATCAAGCTTCCTCAGTCTTCTCCTGGGCTCCTGGGCTCCTCTGTCACCTGGGTTCCTGGGCTCCTGGCCTCCTGGCCTCCTAGGCTCCTGTTCAAAAGAAGCTCTGCCACTACAAGTTCTCAGGAAATTCTGACGGTGCCTCTCTGGGACTTTTGTTATATACACACAGTCTTAGCTACTTCCTGTTTCAGCCAACCCCTTCCTGTTATGTCAGGGACAGGGGTTCATACTTTCTGGGTTTTTTTTCACAGAGGCTTGATTAGTTACTAAGGGCTAAGTACTTGCTTGCTTGCCAGACTAAAAAGGGGTCTTCAAATTTAAATTAATTACCATTACAGGAGTTTAGCTGAGAAGGAAAGGAAAATAAAGGATGACAGCTATTAGGGATAGTGGGGGGGTGGGATAGAGGTAGAATATGGGTGTGAATATAAGCAGCAGGAAGGGATATAGTAGCTAGAAAGAGATTTTTAAAAGTGGAAATAACAATGGAATCAACCTCTGGAGAAATGGAGGAATTGGATCAAGAATACATATAGACAGGTCCACCTTGGCAAGGAGAATGCCCACCTCTTCATCAAAAAATGGAATGAAGGAAGAGATAGTAGAAGAAGAGGAGGAGGAAAGAAGAGAGGTCTCATTGGCCTCATTGTAAGTGTGAGTGTGTGTATGTGTGTGTGTGTGTGCGTGTGTGTGAAGTACAAAGGAAGGTCCTCAGCTGGTGGTGTCTAGGGGAGCTTGAGGAGAGATGAGAAAGCATGGACCAGCCACTGAGGGAAGTGGGATAGAGAATCAATTAGGGAAAAGCAGAAAGATTACATTGCTGCATTGAGGGTCCAGTTGAGCTGAACACAAGTACACCAGGATGAGACTTAACCAGGTCAGACTAAAATGGAACTATATACCCCTTACCCATGTCTTTACATAGCAGTAGCCTTTGGGACTTCCATCCTACACTGCTGGGTGATGCAGCACTTACACTAAAACATCTAGATTTTTTTACAACTCTTGTTTGCCCACATCTCCATATATATGTATATGTACATGTCCAAACACACACATGGCAGACATATATGCACATATATCACTATCCCTAATATTACTTCTTTACTCCCCCCCCCAATAAAAACCATCCCTTATAACAAATAAGTAAAACAAATCTATGTATTTGCCATATTAAAAAAAAGTAGTTCCATTCTATACTTCTCTTCTAAGACATAAAAAGCATGAATTATCATTAGTGTTCTGAGTCATGATTGTTCATTGTATTGATTAAAAATGTTTTAAATCGGTCATAGATTTAAGTTTTTTGAAGTTGTTTTCCTTTGCAGTGTTATAGAAAACTGTGTAAATTGTTCTCCTAGCTCTACTTACTTCACTTGGCATAAATTCATATGAGTTTAGTTATATATGAGATCTAGTCATAGTTCTCTTAATCCATCCTTTTCAACATTTCTTACAGTACAATAATCTTCCATACATACATACCATAATTTGCTAAGCCATTCCTAAGTTAACAGTAACCTATTTTGTTTCCAGGTCTTTACAACAACAAAAAGTTAAACTATAAATTTTTTTTTAAATATGAGTCCTTTCTCTTTTTTTTCCCCTTCTCTTTGGGGTTTATATCATGGTATTAGCAGGTCAAAGAGTGTATACAGTTTTAGTATCTTTTTACATAGAGTTCTAAATTGCCTTCCAGAAGAGTTGGATCAATTAGCTGTTGTACCAATTATTCATTAATCGTTTGACTAATCATTTAACTAATTATAATTTTCATTCCTTGTCATCTTTGACAATCCAATGGGTGGGAGATGCAGTTGAACTTCAGAGTTGTTTTAATTTCTATTGCTCTAATTATTCATGATTTGGAGCATTTTTTCATATGGCTGTTGTAGCTTTCTTCTTTTTTAGAACTGCATATTCATATCTTTGAATCATTTAACTATTAGGAAATGTCTCTCGTGCTTAAATATTTGTAACAATTCACTGATATCTTGGATATCAGAATTTGATCAGTGAAATTTTCAGTAAAGATTTTTTCCCAGTTAGCTATTTTCTTTCTAATTCTAACTGCATTTATTTTATTTGTGCTTTTTTAGCTTTCAAAAACTTTTCAGTTCAATTCAGAACTGTCCATCTTATCTCCTGTGATCTTCTCTACTTCATGTTTACTTAAAAATGTTTCCCCATCCCTAACTGTGAAAAGTATCTGCTTCCTTGCTCCCCTAATGTGCTCATAGTTATAACCTTTGATATTTCCCATACTAAAGAATGGCCCATTTTTAATGTTTTTAATTTGCTTTTTAATGTTTTTAACATAAGCAAATGTTGTCTTTTGTTGTATCAAAGTTGTATCAAAAAGCACCTGGCATATCTCCCAATGGATCACAGCCATTGCCAGAGCAATCCAAATGGGGTTTCCAAACTCACCAACAATTTTTTAAAAAGTAAGCTTAGTCTGACACTAGAGAAATAAGATCAATTAGTCCTGACAAAATGTGACACTCCCAGGAAAAAAGGTTTTTTTCTTTTTTTTAATTAAATTTTATGTTTATTTTTAATTTACATCATTCATTTCCACAAGATTTGGAGTTACAAATTTTCTCCTCATCTTTCCCCTTCCCACCATCCCAAAACAGTGATCCAACTGTATACTCTCTCCCCCAACTTGCTCTCTCCTATATCCTCCCCCATAACCCCTCTGACTTTCCAGGAGGGCAAGATGAATCTCCATACCCCAGTGTTTATATATCTTATTTCCCAGTTGCATGTAAAAATAATAATAATAATTTTTGTTAACATTTGATTTTAAAACTTTGAATTCCAGATTCTTTCCCTTTCTCCTTCGTCGCCCACCCTTACTGGGAAGATAAGCAATTCAATATAGGTTGTACATGTATAGTTATGCAAAAGATTTCTATAGTGGATATATTGTGAAAGACTGACTATATTTCCCTCCATCCTATCCTGCCCCTACCTTGTTCTATTCTCTACTTTGACCCTGTCCCTTTACAAAAGTGTGTGCTTCTAACTACCCTCCCCCCCCAACCTGCCCTCCCCTCCATCATCCCTCCTCTCATTCCCTTCCCCCCTACTCTCCTGCGGGGCAAGATACCCAATATAGTGTGCATGTCATTCCCTCCCTAAGCCAAATTCAATAAGAGTAAAGTTGACCCTTTTGCCTTCCTGTTCTTCTTTTCCATTATAACAGTTATCCCTTGCCTCTTCTATATGAGATAATTTACCCCGATTCTGTCTCTACTCATCTCCTCTTATTATATTCCTCTCTCACCTCTCAATTTCACCTTTTAAATATCATCCCTTCCTATTCAATTGATCCTGTGCCCTCTGTCTATGTATACCTATACACATATATACACACACTCACATATGTACTCATATGCACATATACCCTTCTATAAAGACATACATATGTCTTTGGTTATATTCACTTGAAATGACTTCCCACCTCATTGAGGTACCAGGGATAAAATTTTATTATTTATTTTACTCAAGGTGGGGGTAATTGATATACTGACACTCAATGCCTGCCACTCTTAAGACTAGTTTTTTAAATTACCTGCCCAATTCATTGATCTTCTTTTTTCTCTTTTTTGTTGATTAAAATGTTTAGAAATATACATTTTCCTCTAAGGTTATTTTGGCTGCATCCAAAAAGTTTTGGTATGTCATTTGATTGTTGTCATTTTCTTTGATAAAATTATTTTTTCTTTGATTTCTTCTTTGATACATATATTCATTAGGATTAAGATATTGGGTCTCCATGTAAGTTTTAACTTTTCATTTTTACTTTGTGGTCAGTGAAGTATGTCTTCAGTATTTATAATTTTTTGCATTTATGAGGTTTTTATGACTAGTACATAGTAGTGTTATAAAGATGCCATGTATACATAAAAATAAGTATAATTATTTCTGTTCCTATTCAGTGGTCCCCGGAGATACATCATACCTAAATTTGCCAAAACTTTTTCAGTTCCTTTATCTTCTTTATTTTTAATTTTTTGACATTTTTGTCTAGGTTTGAGAGGTGAACACTGAAGTTCCCATCTATTAGTTTCTATTTCTCCATATGATTCAATTAACTTTTCCTTTAAGTGCTTAGATGCTTTGCCATTAAATATAGCTATGGATATTGTTTAATTATCTTTGTTGCCTTCCAGCATAATAGTTTCTCTGTTTATCTCTTTGAACCTTACTATTTTTACTACTGATTTCTCTGAGATCATGATTGCCACCCCTGCTTTTTAAAATTCTTCCCGAGCAAAAGAAACTCTGGGTTGGGCTTTCATTTTAACCCTTGATGAGCCTTTCTTTTCCAAATGTGGTTCTTATAAAATAATAGGGTGTTTAAGAAGGAGTAGCATCTCTGGTGTGAGGACTTCCTCTTTTCAGGGCTCCTCATCCACTTGTGATGTTCACTTGTCCCCAGACTCTTACCTATGACTCCAAGAAGCCGTAGTATTTACAGCAACCATACCCCAGTAAAACTGTCTCAGAAGATGGGCTAAACCAGGTTGAGAATACCCAATAATCCTCAAACCCTTTGGTGAATTAGGAGGATTCTACTCCAAGCATGAGACTTCCCCTTGCAGAATGGGCAGATGAGAACAATCTGTTCCAGTGGCTGAAGGAGGCACTGTGGAACTTGATCAGACATCAAGGTCATCCACTGCATCCCGAGCCATCGCTGCTCATCCCGACTTTTGTCTTGCCACTGGACTTCAGTGACTTTGAAAGAAAGTAAGGCTGGTGACTTTGTGCAGCTCTGCCTCACTTAAATCTAATTCACGCACAAGTCAAGATATCACCCCATGATGTCATTGGTCCTCTTCAAAAATTAAAAATGGATAACATATTGTAGTCTGTCTTACAATCCATTCCATTATCCTCCTCTATTTTGTGGGTGAACTTATTCCATTCACTATTTTGATTCTTAATTTTATTTCCCTCTGTCATAAACTCATATTTTCCTCTCTTTTCTTCTTTCCCCTTCCTTACAAAAAAAAAAGAATTTGAAAATGAAAAGAAGTCTGTTCAGTCCTCACACTACATAATGAAAGTGGCCTGTTTCTATTCTGTAGATCCTGATCTCTGCTTCTTGCTGTTTCCTTCTTTTTTTAATTCTCCCATTTATAATCCACTCTCCAAAGTTGAAGTGTTTTTTATTAGTGGCTATTCCCTCCTTCATTCTGTGCTAAGTCTTGTATTGCCTCTCATCCCAGTTCCTATACCTGTTCCATTTCCCTATTGAATTTCATGTATTACTATGTCAAACTCTCTGTGTATGTGTGTGTGTGTTCAACTCTCCTTTGATTCAGCTTAAAAGATGAGACTTGTGAAGTGTCTGCTCTCCCTATTGCTTCCTCCATGTTTACATAATCTTTTTTTGAGCATTTGACTTAGGCAAAATAGTAAGCTTCTCTCCCTTCTTTCTCATTTTCCTCCAGTGGATCCCTTTTCCCCTTCCTTGTTTTTTTCTTCTAAAAACCCAACAAGGGCAGTTATGTGGCATAGTGAATAGAGCACCAGCCCTGGAGTCAGGAGGACTTGAGTTCAAATCCAGCCGCAGACACTTAATACTTACTAGCCATGTGACCTTGGGCAAGTCACTTAACCCCAATTACCCTGCCTTCCCCCCTCCAAAAAGCAAAAAAAAAAAAAAAAAAAAACCTCAGAAAACAAAACAAAACAGAATAAAAACTATATCTATGTCCTGTGTTTGTCTTAACCTCCTTTAAGAACCTTGAAGACATTAGGATTCTGGAGGGATGCTTGTCTCTTCCCCATTTTTTGTCTCTCCTTTTCTTGGAGGAGCCTGCCACTTTTTTTTTCCTAGTCTTATAGCTTTACATTTCCATTACCCTTCTCTGCTCACGTTGGGAGATTAGCCTTTGCCAGAACTGATTTTTCTTGCAGCCCCCTTTCCTATTGCTCTGAGCCTTCTGGATGACCTCTTGTGCAGTTCTAGGTTGAAAAAAGTTTCCTTGGTTGAAATAGTTTCTCTTTGGATTTCTTGATCATTATTAGGCCTCTGCCTCACCTTCATGCAACCGTCTTGGCTGAAAGTATCATGAGACTAGATAAATTTCAAGAGGACCCAGTTGGAGTAGTTGCATGACTTACTTTAGTTGTACTTAGCAGTGTGGGATTAGGAAAGACAAGCTAGATAGAGGGTTAGAGTTTGATAAAGCATAAGGGGCTGTAGGACAAGGACACAAGGAATCAAGAGTAAAGAACCATATCTAGTTGAACTGGTTAACATAGCAATTACTTGAAACTGAGAGCGTTGTAGATATTTTAGTAAAATGGAGAAGATTAACCATAATAGTATTGATATAATGGGAATTACTGTATCCTTCCAAACTGTTTCATCTGCAAATTTGACAGGCTTCTCATTTGTGCCTTCACCTAAGTTACAAGTGAATAGTATAAGAGGAAAGACAGATCCCTGGATCACTACACTAAAGATTCTTCTTTAATACTTATTAATAATTCTTTTTGGCTTCTAATCACTCAGCCAGTTCCAAATTCACTTAGCTGTATGATTATCTATCCATCTTATCCACAAGAGAACATGAGAAACTTTGTAAAGTGTTTTGCTGAAAAGGTAAGTATATTATAGCTACAGCATTCTCTCTACGAGGTTAGTTACCTGGAAGAAGAAGAAGAAAAGAAATGACATGAATTTAACCTTACTGCTAACACCATACCCTCCAAACTGCATCTCCAGAGGCAATGTCCTGGAAGATCTGGGCCCTTCTGCTTTGCAACTCCCACCTTGAGTTTTACCTGCTCCTATTGCCCTGATTAGTGAGGGTCAGTTATATCTTACCTGAACTCAGACCCCCCCAGCCGGCTTTACCCTGGCCATCTTCCTGCTACATTGCTCTGTTTATATCCCTCTTCTTTCCACCCATGGTTCACGGAATAGAAATCAAATCTAACATTTACCATTGCTTCTGGAAAAGGCAGGTCTGCCTAACTGCCTCATAGCTCCTCTCATCATCCCTGTGACTTCCCTACTTACCACTTCTTTATATGTGTTGTCTTCCTGTATGATAGTGAAAGTTCTTTGAGGACAGTGGCTGACTCTCCTTAGTAATTATATACCTTGCATCTACCACAGTAGCTCACTTGCTAGGCATTTAACCTGGTGCATTAATAAATGCTTTTTTATTCATTCATTCTTGAATGTTTATGATGAATTAATTATTGATCAGATTTTTCTTATAAATGCTCACAAATCATCTGTTTAATGTTTTACAGAATTTTGTGCTATCATGTCTCTAGTTTTTTTTACATTATCTTTAATAAATTTTTTTATCTCATGAGTCAAATTTCCAACCAATTGGTGTATTTTGGTATCCTGATTCTGTTGTCCAGACCATTAGTCATTCCTTCAAGTTTTGTATCTTCCACAGACTTCATGATCAATGTCTTCTTCAGAGAACCTAATTAAAAAGTTGAATAAAACAAGACCAACAACAGGGTCCTATAATATGTTCATAGGGATCCAGGTTCAGTTCGGTCCAATTCATTACTTATTAAATATCCTGTATCATCTGTTCAAGACATTCAAGAAATGGTTCATTAAGCCATATTCTCTAGGTCCAATAATTCAACAATGTTACCTCTTTCCAATGAATGTAAGTTCCTTAAAGATAGGAACTGTTTTAATTGGTGTCTCATATCCCCAAGGCCTTACACATATGGATTTAATAAATATTTATTGAATTGAAATGAAAAATCCACAGAGCAATTTAACTACATTATCATCCAGACCACATCTTGTCCACAAGCATATGAATTGACTTCATTTGGCCTGGCTTGTCCCTTTTGCACCCATGCTGGTTCTGCTCCATCCTTAAGTGCTCACAAGCAAACTGTTTAATATTATTAAGAGCATTTTCGCTTCACATCAAAACCCAATTCTAATTAAAATATAGACTAAATTATGGAACTTCATTCTTAAAGACTTGAATCCAAATCACCCAAATGAACTAGAAATTGTTTAAAAAGATCTCTGAAAACAAAATGAAAAATATTGTGTATTACCCCTGTCTATAATGAATAGATCAATGATAGATACATAGCCATGGAAATCTCAATGACACACAGCTGGTTAGTATCTTTCCCCTCTTTAAAAAAAAAAATATTAAATTTCTAAGCAGGGATGGGTCTACTAGCTGGGCATTATGTCCACAAAAATGATTTAGTATTTGAAGTCCCAGCCGTATGAATCCAATGCTTTTGTCATGGATGATTTATGAAAATTCAAGGAAATAGTTTTGAAAATTCATCTCTTCACTAATCATGCTGTCTGCACCAATTTAGAAATTTCACAGAGAAGCCAAATGAATTCAGTCATCTTGCAAACTAGCCTTCAGGATAAATCATGGTAATAATACTGGTCTTTTGGTGGGGAAGGAAGGGAAAGGTTCACTGCAATCAGGTTTATATTTTTGCATTCAATCCATAGATTTCTTGAATTTTTATTGGCTTCTAGTCCTTTTTGTTTTCATTAAGAGAAGATACCTTCTTATCTTAAAATTAGATAAAATCAACTCACTACTTTCTTCAATAACTAACAAAGAAATTTAAAGAAAGCTAGAAAAGATACTGCAAACACCTTATTTGAACAGACATGATTCCATTAAAAAAAGGAAAGCAAGGGAAGGAACTCTGAATATGTGCTTTCTTTAATACTGGTGCATAAGAACAAAATCATTTTTTAGAAAAGGAAATTAAACTTCTCTAAGTTCCAACACTACATGCCATACTTTCCTGCTAAATGCATTTTGACACCCTCAATATCTGTAATGGGTTTTCAAGGTGCTCACCATAATACAGCCTGTCTGCTTGGCAGGGAGACAAATCTGTAAGCTGTAAATATCTTCTTTTACTTAGGTATTTGGAGGTTTGGCACAACAGTTTCCTTCACACCAACATTTGAAAGTCATAAATAGGAATTTAGAAAGAAAAATAAAGAAATAATTTATAATTCTATCAAAATGTCTTAGATCATGAGAATATTTTTGAGGGAAGAAAAAGAAAATGGCAAATTTGTTGCTGTAAAGAAAGACAGAGAAAAGGGTATTGTTCCTTGAAGGATGATAGTTCGTTACTTTGTAGGATCAATATGTATGGTCTCAGGACTAGGGAAGGCTATGATATAAATGCTTTGATGCTGGCCCTTAGGAAGGACTACTCCTCAAAAAGACGGTGAAGTAAACCCATCCTTGCGTGTAACTTCTGACCCAGTGAGAGGATTCAGTCAACTCCCAGGCTGGCACAATGCCATCTTAACAGATGGGATTGAATTGCCCCAGACCGCATATATACTTTCCGTGTGTTTGAAAGGAGGGCTCCCAGCTGGGAATGTCTGTATGGCTGCCCATCCTCAGTACACATGCCAAAGGTTGAGGGGCTATGCTGATGCTAATCCATCTCTGGGCTGAAAGTGTTTTTCAACATAGAAGAATAGCCACTGAACTGTGTGAGTTGAAGCTGGGCCCTAGTTGTCTTTTTAAAGCCTGTCAGCATTTAATTTGTCTATTGTCAAAATCAGAGTGATGGTGTAAGGGAAGTTTGTAAACCTAGATTTGGGGAACTTCTGTGCTGCTCCAAACCTAAGGGATGCCATAATACAACCAAATGGCTTCATCCAATAGCAGATTGAGAAATGTCATGGATGATTATGAGATTGATTTCAGAATACTTAGCAGAACTGGCCACTGAGTGAAATGGTGTTTTCACTTGGGGACTTTGGGAACAGGATAGGGAAGGTCTCCATATGGGAATGGTGTGAATACTTGAGTAAAAATGGGAGCTGTAGTTATCTATGTGAGACCAGTATCCAAACCACCACCACCCCCCAAAAAATTAGTTATATTTCACACAAGAAGTCATCATAGAGTAGTAGATACAGAGGCAGTCATGGAGACAGAGAGACCTGGGTTCAAATACTACTTTTGACACCTATTGGCTTTGTGACCTTGGGCAAATCATTTAATATCTCATGGCCCTAGGCAACTTTCTAAGATAAAAATTGTAGACCAGTCGCAGACCTGCATTAGTAAAGGGTAAAGGGTAGCTCCCCATAGATCAGATCCTTAGTCACTAGCATAGTGCCTTGCAATATTTATAGAATGAGTTGCTATGATTGAAGATATTAATATATATATATATTCATCATGTGGTGACTTACCTTCTGGTGATGAGTTTCTCTGAATCCAGTTAACCCGGTCTTTGGGCAACGTATATAGATTGTATATCACCAGGCTTATAGTCAACCTTTCCTGCTTTTAGAAACAGTTTAGATCCTATTGACTTAGCCTTTGAGAATTCTGCATTACTTCCATTCTATGATAAGGCATCCAAATAGGACTTCAGTATAGAATAATACAAAATACATTATGAAAAAAGGTCCAAGTGAGGAAGGATAATAATTACAAACAACATGGTACAGTGGAAAGAGTGCTGGTTCTGGAGTTAAAGGACCTAGGTTCAAATTCTACCTCTCGTATTTACTATATGTATGACCCTAGGCAGATCATTAAACTCCCTAGGTTTAAATTTTCTAATCTGTAATTCAAATCAATAAATATTTATGAAGTATCTACTATGTGTCAGGCACTGTGCTAAATGCTGGGGATATAAAAAAAGGGAGAAAGACAATTTCTACCTTCAAGGAGCTTACAATCTAACAGTGGAGACAATAAGCAAACAAATATGTACAAAGCAAACTATATACAGAATAAATAGAAAATAATTACAAGAGGCAAGGCACTGGAATTAAGAGGGGTTAGGGAAGGCTTCCTATAAAAGGAGTGGATTAGGCCAAATGGCCTCTGAGTTTCCTTTCAACTCTAGATTTATGATCCTATGATCCAACTAGGGAAACTGGAAAAGGCCTCATGTAAGAGCTGGACTTTGAAGGACAGGTAAAATATCAACAGAGAGGAGGAACCCAAGAGGAGCAGTGTGGGAGTCACAGAGAAAATCACTGGGAAAAGCACAGGGATAGGAAAGTATAGAACAGATGAATCTGAAGAGGTGAAAGATCACCATATTTTGAGGAAGGACCCTTGAACGCAGAGCTAAGGAATTTGAACTATATTTGGTGGACAACTCAAAGCCTTTGAATAAATTTGGAAAGGAAAAGAGTGATTTTTTATATATATGCACACATATACGTGTATGCACATACATATATACACATACATATACATATATACATGTATGTACATGTATATCTATGCACACATGCACATATATCAAGAATCTGAAGGATGAGCTGAAATGGGGATGGAAGACTGTTTGGGAAACTATTTCAATAATCCAGGTGAATGGTAATGAAACTCTAAATACTGATTTATTGATGGTAGAAATAGAGAAGACAGAATAAATGCAAACGCTATTTCATGAGTAGAATTTGCATGGCTTAGCAACTGATTGGATGTGATCATTGAAGTATGCAGAAGAGCAAAAAATTATACCAAGTTGTCCAATGCTAGAAATCAAAATAATGGTGATACCATTGACAAAAAGAATGAAGTCAAAAGAAAAGCAAATTTGGGGGAAAAGATAGGTTTCATACATGTTAGGTGCAGGTAGGACATCCAGTTAAAGATACAGAGCTAGAGCTCAGGAGAAAGGTAAGGGTTGGAGAAAAACAAAAATAGGAAAGTCAGAAATAGGTTTGGGAGTCTGGAAAAGATGATGAATTTCTATTTAAGCTCTGTTTAGTCTGTGGTTTGAAAGGACAGAGGGAGATGTTCAGCAGGCAGCTAGGGATGTGGGACTATAACTTCAGGGGGAGAACCAGAGTTGGAGATACAACTTTCAGAAGGTTCAGTTTTGCATAAAAGTGATAGCTGAAACCATGGAAATGATTGGCATAACCAAGTAAAAGTGAAGAGGACAAGGGAGATATCTAAGGACATAGGTATGATTCTCATAGTCCTTTTGCCAAAAGAAAGAGAGAGAGGGAGGGAGGGAGGAAGAAAAGGAAGGAGAGAGGGAGGAAGGAAGGAAGGAAGGAAGGAAGGAAGGAAGGAAGGAAGGAAGGAAGGAAGGGAGGGAGGGAGGAAGGGAAGAAGGAAGGGAGGAAGGAAGTTGTTCACTACTATGGTTTAAGAATTCGTTCACCATTTTGTAGAAATGGTTTAGTCCATCTTGAAAGAGAAATGCTGCTTATAACATAGACAGAAATATCTACTCCCTTGATTCAGGACCAAGAAATGTTATGCTTCGTTGAAAATGTATATAGACAAAATGAGAGTCCCTTTTAATTTTAATTAATGGCTCTTGTTTTCCCTTTCCTTCCCTTCTCTTGGTTTTCTTTCCCTTACCATGAATATATGGATACATATTCAGAGTTAGAAGATTGATTTAAGGGGATACAGAAAATGTAGCTGATAGGATTCTTAGAACAAGTGGCTACTCCAGAATATTGGGGTTTTTTTAGAACGTCAGTGAAACATTCCCTCTTCTAAAGAGGGTTCTACCAAACTAGAAGTTAAGCCTTGGTTAAGTCCCTTCAACCTTTTTGGGTCTCACTTTCTTCCGTAAAATGAAGGAGTTGGTCTAGTATTCTAGATGATCCCTAAGGGCCTTTCCAGCTCTGACAATTTGTTTCTATGAATGAATTCATCTGCTCTTAATCTTTTTACGGTTAATATTTGTGTCAAGCTATATTCCATGCCATGGCAAGATTTTTATGTTTTTTCATTTATAACCATAGGGCAGTTGTAAGTCATTCGTGTCTGGTCAACTTGGCAAGATTAATTGAATCAATAAAACCTTTATTAAGCATGTACTGTATACAAAGCACTGTGCAAAGGCTAGGGGTGCAAATAGAGAATCAGGGACAGTCTCTGATCTCAAGGAGCTCATATTCTAATGAGAAAGAAAATGCGTGCACGCGCACACACATGAAGTTTCAGGTACAAGTCAAATGGAAAGGTCCCACGATCTACTTTGCAAAAGCAAAGCTAACAGTATTGTATATTCTTTAATGTTGTTTCCACTCATAAAAACATTTTTTTGAATCATTTAACTGTCCCAAGGACTTTGGCATCAAGATCTTTCTTTTCTGGATCTTCCAGTAGCTGTGGTTAATGAGGAAGTAGGGGCTGAAGCACCTATAAACCATACACAGATACCAGGTCTCCAAGGGCTGCTTCCCAGAATGATGTCTGCTGGCTTCTAGAACTAAACTAGAAGTAGAAAAGGTGGTTTGGGGAACACTGGCATTCCTGGAGTACTTGAGTTTACCTGCCATTTGGTAGCAGTTGATCAATGGTTGATAGTGATGGGGTAGGTGTGCCCCTTCCTACAGGGATTGTGACATTTCAGGAAAGGCATCTACAATATTGGTAGGTACAGCTTTAATTTCTCCAATTACAGGCAGATAGCTGGTGAATTTGGGGTCCTAGAAACAAGCCATCTGAATATTTTCAACTGGGTGGGGAGGGGAATGTGAAATTCCCAGATCACAAAAAGCAACAGTAGGTTCCTTGTCTGAAGCCTCTAAAAATTACAGTTATGTTGACTTTGCCTTAGATAATATTAATGGATGGATATGAAATTCTGTGCTAGGGTTTCCACTTACATCATTGTACCTATAGTGTAGATTCATTTAAGATTTTTCTTCTATGAATTTTTGAGATAACATTTCTAGTTGAGTTCTGCCAAGTCTGGTTATGGTGTTAATGCTTTAGAAATTCCCTGATACTCTCACTCTTTCCAGTTCTTTCCATTGTGTCTCATTTCATAGGTCACAACCTTAGGCTATGTCCACAGTTTTCTTTGCAACCTAGACTAGACCTTACAGAATTGATAGTTAAAGCAAAGTTTTTTAAGCAGAACCAAGATTTGATGTTTGCTTTGCTTTTGCTTTTTCTCTGCAATTCTGATGCAATAGGAAGTAGAATATTAAGAAAGTCAGAGCTAGCAGAGACCTTGAAAATCATTTAGTCCAACTGCCTCATTCTACAAATAAGGAATGAATAGCCAAGAGAGGTTTGTTAACCCTGTTAAGATGAGGATTACAAGTGGAGAGAATGGGAGCAGGAGTAATGATGATCTTTTCAATTCTCATTGGTCTTTACCAAGTGAGAGAGTATAGAGAAAGAAGAGATGAGAGCTCAAAAGGGCTCTAGGACCATTGTCACAAAACATTCCAACCTTACTCATAGTAAAAGTGGTGATTAATACCTATGTTCCGGGGGGCGGAGCCAATATGGTGGCATAGCAGCAGCAACATATCGCAGCTCTCACATAGCCACCCCAAAATACCCATAAAATAGGAC
>CM053586.1:202565858-202591418 GCA_028646515.1 Pseudochirops corinnae
ACACTGGGGTGGCTGTTTTGGGGCGGTGGGTGGGGGAAAGAGGGGGAGAAAATATGTAACTCAAAATCTTGTGGAAATGAATGATGCAAACTATAATAAAAAATATTAAAAAAAAAAAAGAATGATTACCATAAAACAAATGTTTATTTGTTATGGACATCAGAATGTCCTAGCATTAAAAACATGTGCGTTAATATAGAGTAATATTCAAAGTTCTTCCTTGTATCCCTAACAATCGTGCTGCTCCCAAGGCAGCTGACTACCTTGCCTTCCCCAATTCCAACTCTGGAGGATTCAAGTGTCTCTTCTAAGTCAAAATTGTCTTTAGGAGACTGAGTAGATGTTTGATAAATCAGCAGATTATGTTTTTTTTCCCAAAGTCTAAAAAATACCCTTGTGAAATGGCACTTTTTGTTTACTCACTGCTATTAAAGCAGGACAAACATTTCCTATGCAGTACAGAATTGTTGTCACTCTCCAGGTCAGTTAAAACCCAAATGCACCAAGGGATTCTGAGAAATAGGCTTTAGGAATGAAGGAATCAAGTAGTTATTAAGCACCTACTATGTGCCAAGAGCTTTACAAATATTACCTCATTTTATCCTCATAATTATTATCCCAGTTGAGAAAGCCGAGGCAGAGGTTAAGTGGCTTGCTTTAGGTCACACAGCTAGCAAGCATCAGGATAGATCTGAACACAGGTCTTTCTGATTTCAGGTCCAGAGTTCTATTCAAAAATGGAATTAACCAACCACCCTACCTTAACCTTAGTTAATTTTGGGAAATCATTTTTTTAATTTCTTTTTTTTTTTTTTTGAAGGGGGAAGGCAGGGCAATTGGGATTAAGTGACTTGCCCATGGCTAGTAAGTGTTAAGTGTCTGAGGCCAGATTTTAACTCAGGTTCTCCTGACTGCAGGCCAGTGCTCTATTCACTGTGCCACCTAGCCACCTCCATTTGTATAATTTCTTTTAAAAATTTTTATTTACTTTTAGTTTACAACACTCAGCTCCACAATTCCTTGAGTTCCACACTTTCTTCCCTCCCTCTCCTCCCCTTTCCCCCCGCCATGGCAACATGCAATCCTATATAGGTTCTACAAATAAAGAAGAATCATAACCAATGGAGTGAGCAACAAGAACGAAGGAACGAAACAAAACAAAACAAAACAAAAAAGAGAGAGAGGAAGTAGTTTGCTTCAATCTGCATTCAGACTCTGTAGTTTGTGGAAAGCTCTCTCCATCATGAGTCCCTTGTAGTTATCTTATAACCTTGCATTGCTGAGAGGAGCCCAGTCTATCAAAGTTAGTCATCACACACACGATATGTCTGTAATTGTGTACAAAGTTCTTCTGGTTCTGCTCTCCTCACTCAGCATCAGTTTATATAAATTTCTCCATGTTATTATGAAGTCCGTCTCCTCCTCATTTCTTATAGCACAATAATATTCCATTACATTCATATACCACAACTTGTTTAGCCATTCCCCAATTGATGGGTATCCCCTTGATTTCCAATTCTTTGCCACCACAAAAAGAGTTGCTATAAATATTTTTGTACATATGGATCCTTTTCCTACTTGTAGGATCTCTTTGGGATATAGCCCTAGAAGTGGTATTGCTGGATCAAAGAGTATGCACATTTTTATAGCCCTTTGGGCATAGTTCCAAATTGCTTTCCAGAATGGTTGTATCAGTTCACAACTCCACCAGCAATGCATTAGTGTTCCAATTTTCCCACATCTTCTCCAGTATTTACCATTTTCCTGTTTTGTCATCTTAGCCAATCTGATCAGTAAGATATGGTACCTCAGAGTTGTTTTGATTTGCATTTCTCTAATCAATAGTGATTTAGAGCATTGTTTCATATGCTTATAGAGATCTTTAATTTCTTCCTCCTAAAACTCCTTGTTCATGTCCTTTGACCATTTATCAACTGAGGAATCACTTGTATTCTTATATATTTGACTCAGTTCTCTGTATATTTTAGAAATGAGGTCTTAATCAGAAACATTGGTTGTAAAAATTCTTTCCCAATTTTCCACTTCCGTCCTAATCTTGGTTACATTGGCTTTATTTGTACAAAAACTTTTCATTTTAAGGTAATCAGAGTTACCCATTTTGCATTTTGTAATGCTCTCTATCTTGTTTGATCATAAATTCTTCCGTTCTCCATAAATCTGACAGGTAAACTATTCTTTGCTCTCCCAGATTGCTTACAGTATCAGCCTTTATATTTAGATCATGCACCCATTTAAACTTTATTTTGGTATGTGGTGTAAGATATTGGTCTATATCCAGTTTTGACCATACTGTTTTACAATTTTCCCAGCAGTTTTTGTCAAATAGTGAGTTCTTATCCCAGAAGCTGGAGTCTTTGGGTTTACCAAACAGTAGATTACTACAGTCACTGACTACTGTGTCTCGTGTACCTAATCTATTCCACTGATTCACTCACTACTCTATTTCTCAGCTAGTACCAAGTAGTTTTGATGACTGCTGCTTTATAATACAGTTTGAAATCTGGTATGGCTTGTCCACCTTCCCTAGCATTTCTTTTCATTAATTTCCTTGATATTCTAGATCTTTTGTTCTTCCAGATAAATTTTTTTTTTACTATTTTTCTAGCTCTATAAAGTAATTTTTTAGTAGATTGATTGGTATGGTTCTTTAAGGATTTATAACGAGAAGAAAACTGAGTTCATCTAATTCAACCCTTTTATTTTACAGACAAAAAAAAATTTAGATCAAATGGTTTGATCAGCATCATACAGGTATTATCAAAGCTGTAATTTGAATTGAGGTCTCTCAACTCCACATTCATGGCTCTTTCCACCACACCATGTTGCTCCAATCTCTTTTGTGGTGATTTTTAAAGGAAGTAAGTAGGTGATTAAAGTTTTCCAATTAACTTCATCCTTCTGTAATCACAAATAGTTCGCTGCTTGATGTGAGGATTTGGAATTTGTTATTCTTATAAATGAACAGAATGGAGAGCTCTTTGAGAACCACGTATCATTCATTTTAAAGAAACTTCATTTACAAAAATTTGAACTGAGAGAATTGATAAAGTAAGGAAATTATCTGCTTCACAGACACTGAGTTAGAATGTTTCAAATATCTCTAGCTTAGAGTCCTTCAATGAAGGGGAATTGAAGAAAAGGGGTAAAAAACTGGCTTTAGAGTTAGATCCTTTATTCAAATCCTGGCTCTTTGCCTTAATATCTCTCTTACCTTGGGCAAATCATTTAACTTCTCTGGTATTTAGTTTTCCAATCTAAAATTAGGATATTGGAATAAAGGATGTTTGAGACCTCTTACAGTCATAAATCCATGATCTTCTGGAAGACTTATAAGGGAAGAGTTAAGAGCTCCTCAAATATGGAAGAAGGAAAGGGAGGAAAAGGTGATTATGAAGAAACTCTAAATTTTAGCAGACTCAAAGTACTTCAAAGTTCTAAAATTACTGAGAACACAACACAGAGTTGACCCTACTTTTAAAAAAATCACCTCACCAAGAGTTTTCAACTGAGTCTTTTAAAAGCTACAACATTTCCTATATAGAGATAACTTAATGACTCACTTTGATTTTTTTTCCAGGAAGGAATGAATTCCTGGATGAAAAAAATATTTATTAAGCACTTACTGTGTGCCAAGAACTGTTCTAAGCATTGAGGGCACAAACAGACATCCCTGCTTTCAAGGGGCTTCCACTCTATCTAATGAGGAAATGATACATAAAAGAAAGTTTGACTTCAACTGGAAAAGTCTGAAAACCTTAAGAGTGCAGGTATAAGGCAAGTTACAAGGGTCTTCAGTTATCATTGGCAGGTTAGGTAAAAGTGTTAGTTGTCTACGGGAGTCAGGAGAGATGAGAAGGCCCAGAGGACTTCTGGAGGTTGTGATAGAGCACATGGTGAGGCCTGGCAGTCTCACTTGCCTGCCTGGTGCTCCCGGTGACTAATAATACATATTTGTTAAATGTATTCTGGATTGCCCTAGAGCACAGTACAGTAAGTTGGCTCATGTGGGAATCAAACTCATGATCTTGATATGACTAACAAATTCTAACAGGGGTGGCGAACCTGCGGCCTCAAGACCACATGTGGCTTTTTAGGTCCTTGGGTGCGGCCTTTTGACTGAGTCCAAATTTTACAGAACAAATCCTTAAGGGTTCCCCACCCTTGTAACCAATTGAGATACTCTTAGATTTTTTTTCCTCTCAAGAGGATGTATCAGAGCATTTTGTAAAGGAAGCCAACTGAAAAAATAGGATTGACTTTACAGCCAATTTTGCTAGAAGTCATCTTTTCATGGAATATCCAGATTCAAATTTCCTATCCAGATATTTTTTTTTCCTGAAAGGAAAGATTGGGCAGAAAACATCAGGGTAGTTTTTTTTTTTTCCAAATTATTCAGAAGGTCTACTAGAAGCAGAGAAGAGAAGAGCTCCATATAACCTGGGGGCCTTAATAGTCCAGATGACATCTGAGTTCCCTTCCCACAATGCAATTCTATGATTCCTTTTCATGGTAAACTATGGTCTTTCCCCTCTTGTCAAGGCCATTCAGAAAAATTCAAATATCACCTTGCAGCCTCCCACTCCCAAGGACCTGCAAGTGCTGAGTATATATCATCCTCCTCATCACTTTATGATGCAGCAAACCTAACCCCAAGTATAACTTCAAACACAGCAAACCTCCTAGGCCTTTAGACATTTCCTCAGCCTGACTCATCCCCACAATCCAATTGCTCTCTTTCTAGCTAAGACACTTAAAGCATTCTGTCTGGAGAAGATCCTGCTGCTGCTTCCTGTTGTCCTCAAATGGAACCTGTCCCAGCACTCAGTGCTTGTGGAGATGTGGACATTAATTAGTCATTTTGATCATTGAAGCCAATCAATCAAACTGCATAATCAGGCCAAATGACTTTACCCTGGTAACTGGAATTCTTTAGAACAGTCCTTTATATCGATGGAAGAAATCGGAAATTGCTTTCACTTTTTGCTGGGTAGACTGAATATTCTGAAAAGAATAGCTTTGAGGTGGAGGTTTATTTTCTGTCTGTCTTCAATGAGTTACCCCCATATTACCTACTTTCAGCACAAACTTCACTCCCAATTTTTTTTTCCTTATTAAAAGAATTTTTGTACTCTCCTGGGTTAGTTGCCGTCTACTGGTGCCATCTATTTGTGTCAGGATCCTTTTTAGAATTACCAAAAACTAATGACCAGAATCAGATTGTGCCTATGTCCCCTGACATGATGGGAAATGATTCTGAGGAATGACAACATTTCCATTCTTTTAAGCTGCTGGAGGATGGAGGAGACTGAGCTAGTTTAGATGGAAAAGGAAGTACTACAGAGAGATCGTTTGGCATGCTGAGATGGATGGTACTAACAATCTTGCAGTTCCTGGATGTGGTGGGGTTTTTGAGGATACTGGAATCACCTTCAGTGTCATATCTTGAGTAAAGGTTTGGGAGTTACTGACAGGATGGGCTGAACAGGGCATAATGCTAAAAGCTATGGGAAAAAACATCATAATGGAGCCTTGAAAATGAATTAGTTCTTTAATTATTTCTCCACCGACAGGTAGAAGGCATTGCCCTCCCACTCTGTGTCCATGGAAAGAAGTCTGTTGAGCATGGGAATGGAGGGGTAGGGGTGAGATGGGAGGGAGCTTTTGTTGTATGAGAGAAAAGAGGATGCTTAGAATAGTTTGAAATACTCTTAAAGCAGCAACCAAAACAGCCGTTCAGCTAAATCGGAATCAACTCCTCTAGAAATAACTTATGAAAACTACTTTGGAGCATGACATTTTCAAAGCAAAATTCTTTTCTTTTTTCATAAGACCACAAGCAATGCATTGAGTAAAGGGAATAGTTTGCCTGCCAAGCTTCAATTTTAATATTTAACCTTTCTTTTTCTTTTGGAATGTCTTGCAAAAACACGCTTGAAAGTGAACAAACCTCCCTCTTTTTTAGCCTGAGAGTTCTAGGAAAAGCACCTGATTGAAACCTTGGCTTTTTTCATCTTGCCTCTCTCTCCCCTTTTTTACTTTCCCCCTCTCTTTTCCCCTTCCTCTGGTGAAAATGAAAATCATATCAGCAAGTGACACCTGCCAAGTCCAGCTCTACTATGTTGGAAGTAGTCAATGTATTTGACACTGGTTTTATTTACTTTTCAGAAACATGCCATCAGAATGTTTGTCAATTCCGACAATGTCTCCTGACCCAAGATTTAGCAGATCTATTTTCTGTCTGTTATCAATGAGTTCCCCCCACATTAAAAATGAGGAAGCAAAAGACCATGGTTAGAATAGGAACATAAAGTCAGTACCCTACCAACCCCTCATAAGCATAATGAATATTGCTTCACCAATGAAGTTGAAAATATTCCTTTAAGAGGGTGACTAGTGCTATGTTAGCACAGCAACTAAAGGGAGAAAAGGTGTTGATAAAATGCTTTTTCAAAAAAAAGAAAAACTGGATTAGTGGTGGTATTCTGGGCATGACATTCTTTGGGCCAGGGGGAAATATAAACATCTTGTTCAAGTTTTCCTGGAACCCAGCAAAGTAACTCACAGGCAAAACATTGGCCCCCAATCTTATTTTCTTTGTATTTTTCCCCTCCTGGCATGTATTCTATTAACCCATTTTCTCATTTAACCATTCTGAATAGCTCGGTGGGTAGCATCCTTCTTAGAAAGTGAAAACCTCCTTGGAGATTCTACATCAGAGCAGAAATGCATACCAACTTCCAGACCCATCGTTGGTGAAGAAAAGCCTCTTCTGTAATCCTATCTGGTGAATCCAGACATTGTGCTTCAGGGCTGCCAGGCCTACTTAGGCCTTATTAAAAACGGCCCATCAAAGAAGGCAGCTGACAACAGGCTGGACAGTTTGCAAAGTGATTCCTTTCTAGGTGGAGAAGAAAAGTGGTTATTTTGATATAGGGCCCTAGGCAGAGCCAAATGGTTTCCCTGATCTATGGAGTGGCAATGTTTTTTGTTGTTCAGTTGTTTCAGTCATGTCTGACTCTTTGTGACTCCATTTGGGGTTTTCTTGGCAAAGCTACTGGAGTGGTTTGCCATTTCCTTCTTCAGCTCGTTTTACAGATGAAGAAACTGAGGCAAATAAGGTTAGGTGAACAATGTGGAAATGTTACCATCCTTAAAATAGGTTGAACCTGAAACACTATACACCTAATGCCATGTATAGGCAGGTAGGAGGCACAGTGGATAGTGCAGTGGGTTTGGAATCAGGAAGACTCATCTTCATGAGTTCAAAACTGATGTCAGACTAGCTGAGTGACCCTGGGCAAGTCACTTAGTCCTATTGGCCTCTGTTCCTCATCTGTCAAATGAGCTGGAGAAGGAAATGGCAAACCACTCCAGTGTCTTTGCCAAGAAAACTACAAAATGGAGTCATAAAGATGAGACACAACTGAACAACAACAATGTCTGGGCATTAGAATCTCTATCTCAAATTTTCAAAGAAATCAGACAATTAGGGGGTTAGGTAGGGAGAGCTTATAAAATTAGTTATAAAATTAGGGGTTACAACTATAGTTATATATGTATTTAATATAATTATTAGGCAGATATCTATTTATACACACACATATATGGAAAGAGAGAGAGAGAGGAAAGGAGGGAGGGAGGGAGAGGAGAGAAAGAGAAAGAGAAAGAGAAAGAGAGTTATCAGCCAGCTTAGAGTTCTTGCCTCATTTGTGTTACTAACTTACGTTATGGTCATGAGTATTAATCCTTCTTATTGCCTCAGTTTCCTGATCTATAAAATTTAGTGATACTTGCTGAACAAGATAATACATATCCCTACTTCAAGCATTTTCCCTGGCTGTCCCTCTGTCCCTGGAATGTTTTCCTTCCTCCTCTCTGAATCCCAGGTTCCCTGGCTTCCTTCAAGTTCTACCTTCTGCAAGAAGCTTTTCCCCAGGCCTCTTTAATTTTAGTGCCTTCTCTCTGAGATTACCCCCAATGGATCCTCTTTAAATCTTGTTTGTATATGGTTCTTTGCCTATTGTCTACTCCATTAGACTGAGCTCCTTCAGAGCAGGGACTGTTTGTTTTTTTGCCTTTCTTTGTATCCCTAATGCTTAACACAAGTGCCAGGAATACACTAGAGATTTAATTAAATGCTAATTGATTTTACTAACTGCCCACCTGACAGGAACGTTGTGAAGAACAATGAAATAATGCAGAGAGTCTCTCCAGTCTTGGGAAGAGAGAGATGCTTGATGTGAACACTATTTGAAATGGCTTCAATAACATAAAAGAAAACACCAACAAAAAGACATCAGAAATCAAACCAATGCAATGGGCAACCTTGGCTTCAAAGAAATGATGAGCAAATATCTTTCTTTTCTAGTGGGACGCTATGGGTAGAGACTAAAGCATATGTTACCAAGTGTGGTCAATGTGTCTACTTGTTTTGCTGGATGGTATTTCTTTGTCACAAAGAAGAGTTCTGTTGGGGGAAAAGGATGTAGGTGTCTTGGAAAACGACTCATTCTAAAATGGATCTGCAATCTCATTGGTTCAGATGCTTTCTCTGTTAATGCAGAACTCAGTCCACCCATGTCTGACTACCCTGTGTGACTCTTATTCAGAGATACCCGTAAGTTTGCCATGTGACTCACATGAAGAGGTGGCCCTCCCCTTACCAAAGCAAACCTCTCAATATGCACAAATGATATGATTCTTGTGCTTCTCCAGCAGATTTCCCCCTCAATCATTCCCTACTCTCCTATCTTCAATCTTCCCTTGTTTCTTGGCTCTTTCCCCAGTACCTACAAACATACCCATGTCTTCCCCATCTTTAAAAAAAATTCCTCACTTGATCCACCCATCCCTGTTAGCTATTGTCCAAGATCTCTCCTCTCTTTTGTAGTTAAATTTGAGAAGGCTGTTTACATAGGTGCCTCCACTTCCTCTCCTTTCAGTTTCCTTTTAACTCTCTATAGTCTGACTTCGGACTTCATCATTCAATCAAAACTGCTCTTTCCAAAGTTACAAATGATTTCTTAAGCACTAGACCTAGTGACCTTTACTCAATCCTCATCCTTCTTGACTTGTTCACACACTATCAATCACCCTCTTCTCCTTAATGCCCTCCTCTCTTTATCCTGGTAGTCCTCCTACCTGTCAAATCACTCTTTCTCAATCTCCTTTGTTGGATCTTCACCCAGGTCATGCCTGCTAAATGTGGCTATCTCACAGGTTCTGTCCTTGGTCCTCTTCTCTTCTTCTTTCTGCTTGGTGATTTCATCAGTTCTCATGGTTTCTATTATCATTTCTATACTGATGCTTCTTAAAACTATTTATCCAGCTCTCTCCTGACCTCCAGTCTCATATTTGCAACTGTCTTTTAGACACCTCAAATTGAATGTCTCATAAACACATCTTAAACTTAATATGAACTTATTATCTCCCTCCCCCCCCCAATCTTCCCTATTACTGTCCAGGGCATCACCATGTATTGTTGTTGTTCAGTCATTTCAGTCATATATGATTCTTTGTGACCCCCACTTGGAGTTTTCTTGGCAAAGATACTGGAGTGGTTTGGCATTTCCTTCTCCAGTTCATTTTACAAATGAGGAAACTGAATCAAACAGGGTGAAGTGATTTGCCCAGAGTCACACAGGTAGTAAGAGCCTGAGGCTAGATTTGAACCCAGGAAGGTGAGTCACCTTGACTTCAGACTGGGCACTCTATCCACTTCCTTATTCAACAAATTCCAGTGACTCCCTGTCACCTGTAGGATACAATATAACACCCTCTGTTTGGAAGTCAGCTCCTGCCTACCTCTCAAGTCTTTTGACAACTTACTTTCCTCAAGTACTCTGAGATTCAGTGACAATGGCCTCCTTCGTGCTCCTCATGCAATACCCTTTTATCCATAGTAGCCAATGTTGCCTAAGCTATAGTTGTTTTCATGGTGGTCTTTTTCAAGGACTTTCATGAAGGTGACATTTTTAAAAACCCATCTTTTAAAAAAGAGTAGAGAAAGTCTATAATACTCTGAATTAAAATCCATACATACTCTGATGGAGGTCACATGAAGTAATATACTCACTAGCTAATAGAAAAGAGACTTCCATGTGCACCCCCTTTAGACATTTAGCATTTTACTGGTACCTTCAGTTAAAAGGCCTCAGATCTCTCACAGATTCTCCACACCCTCCAATGCCTGTCTACTGCCTAGTGAAACAACACTAAAGTCCTTGGTCTGGCCCTCTAGAATCGGATATGTCCTTTCCTCTCCTGGTATATTTCATAACACATCTTTCAACATGAGTTAAGTTCAAGCCAGACTGGACTTCATGTTGTTCCCTGTGCATGCTTCACTCTTTCCAACCTACATGCCTTTGTTCATGCCATCCCATCAGTCTGGAGCACCTTCCTTACCCTTAATATTGGCCTGATGAATTCCTTTTCAACCTTCAAGGCCACTATGTGTCATAACAGATAGTGTGTTGAACTTGAAGTCAGGAACATGGAGCTCAAATCCTTCCTCAGACACTACTTGCAGGACTCTGGCAATCTCCGGCCTTAGCTTACTTATCCATGAAATGGATGCAAAAATATTAGCACCTACTTCACAAGGTTTTTGGGAGCACTGGATACTTTATACATATGAAGCACTTTGCAAACTTTAAAGTGCTATAAAAATTCAAGTTATTATCCAAGGCCAAGTTCAAATACCCCATGGTAAGTCTTCAGTGATGACTCAGGCAGACAGTCTTTTTTCTTTCGGCTACTGCATGATCCTTTGTTCCTCTCTTATGTTCTGAATTCTCTTCAGCATCATTGCCGATATGTTGTTAGTGCCTGTCAGTGTATGTTGTATGACCCAGCTAGAAAGTATACTCTGAAAAGAGTGCTTGATTTGACTTTCCCGTTTATTGATTGTATGACTTTAGGCGAGTCACCACCTCTTTGGGCCTCTGTTTCCTTATCTGTGCAATAAGGGGGTTGTGTTGGTTAGTAACTTCTGGTACAGAGCTCCAAAGTGCTTTCCAGGGTGAAGGGATCAATTCACAGTACCACTGACAATGTATCAACGTGCCCTTTTTCCCTGCAGCCCCTCCAATGCTTGTCATTTTCTTTTTTTTGGCGAACTTTACTAACCTGATGGGTGTGAGGTGAAACTGCGGATTTGCTTTAAATTGCATTTCTCCAGTTCTTAGTCATTGAAAGCATTTTTATAATATGACTACAGACAGCCTCAGTTTATTTCCTGAAGAACTCCCTTCTCATATGCTTAGACAATTTGACAATTGGGGAATGGCTCTTATTCATATGGAAATAATCAGTTCCTTATATATTTTGGAAGTGAGATCTTTATCAGTGATGCAGTGTATATAGAGTGCCAGACCTGGAGTCAAGAAGACCTGAGTTCAAATCCAGCCTCTTCCACTCAGTAGCTATATGGCTTCGGACAAAACATTTAACTTCTGTATGCCTCAGTTTCCTCATCTATAAAATGAGAGGTAACATAACTATCTCCCAGGGTTTCCATGAGGATAAAATGAGAAAATATTTGTAGAGTATTTTGCAAAGCTTAAAGTGCTATATAAATATTAACTATTATTATAGCTATTATAACTGTATCCTTTCTAATCATAGGTATATTGTATTTGTTTGGGCAAAGACCTCAATCTTCCATGATTCTCTCTGTCTTGTTAGGTTAGAAGAGCTTCCCTTCTCCATGGATCTGAAAGTTAGTATATTTCTTGTTTCTCTAATTTGTTTATGTTGTGACCAATTATATAGGGTGTCCCAAAAGTCTTAGTGCAGTTTTAAGTTTTTAAGAATTTTGGAGCGCCCTATATCGAGCTTACATATCTGTTTGGACCTTATCTTGATATACAAGCTCAGAGGCATTGTTCTAAACTTAACTTCTACCTATTGCCATTCATTCTTCCCAGGATTATTATTATCATTTCTTCTTCTTCTCCTTCTCCTCCTCCTCTTCCTTCTTCTTCTTCTTCTTCTTCTTCTTCTTCTTCTTTTTCTTCTTCTTCTTCTTCTTCTTCTTCTTCTTCTTCTTCTTCTTCTTCTTCTTCTTCTTCTTCTTCTTCCTCCTTAATGCTAGTAAGTACTAGCTAGTAGCTAGTCCTTATGTTTATAGAACAGTAAGCAACTAGGTTTGTTTACTTCTGTATGTTGTATACTTAATCTGTTCTGTTGATCTCTATTTTTTGCTCATTCCAAATTGTTTTGAGAATTGCTGCTTTGTAGAGTAGTTTGAGATCTGGTGCTGCTAGGCCATCTTTGACCTAGCTGTATCACTTCTAGGCCTATACCCTAAAGAGCTCAAAGAAGGAGGGAAAGGTCC
Organism: Pseudochirops corinnae; assembly: GCA_028646515.1. NCBI lineage: Eukaryota > Metazoa > Chordata > Mammalia > Diprotodontia > Pseudocheiridae > Pseudochirops > Pseudochirops corinnae. The sequence goes on from CM053586.1 coordinate 202,578,220, forward strand.
TATATGTACAAAAATATTTATAGTAACTCTGTCTCTCTGTCTCTGTCTCTTTGTCTCTCTTTCTCTCTCTTTCTCCCCCTCTCCTTTTCAGTGGGAGGGGGAGTTGAAAGGTAGAAAAAGTGAATGCTTGATAATTGGAAAAAAATAAAATACTTAAAAAAATTTAAATGGATTAACATAGGAAAAATAGGAGTGATGATATAGTCAGGAGTGTAGGCTAATTGTAAAACTAGTCTCAGATGGAAGGTACTCAAATCCAGGTCCATAGAATTCAATAACTTTAATAATTTTTCAGTGTATGGTGGGGTTTTTCTACAAGTTAATCTACCCATTGCTTTATTTGAAAAATAGATAAAATAGGGGGTTTTGCCAGAACCCCTCTGAGTTCTCTAGCCTTAAAACTAAAGTCTTATGACTCAAGGGTAGGGACAGTGTTTAATTCAAATTTTACATTTTCCCCAGTCTCTAGCTTAAGGTGTTTTTCAGGGTTAATAACTGATTATTGAAAGAATGAATAATGGATAGGATGGATTGAGGTAAGATATCTCCTCATTGCTTATTTCAGTGGGGAAAATATTGAGACTCAAGGAAATTCAAAGTTGGGCTCAAGCTCTTAAATCTGCTTCGATCTTTTCTTCGTCTAACAGTGACTTCACGGTTTTGTTTTATTGGGATTTTTTTTGGTAGCTGAGGCTGGGAGGGTAGGAGCAAGGTGTCTCAAATGGTCATTTTCACTAATGAATGCTTTGTTTTGACTGCTGTGATCTGACTCATTCATTCAAGGTGCTTCTCATGTGTGTGAATTTCTACTTGTAAAATCAAGGCTAAATGATGGACCAAAACATTATTATTATAATTGTTGTTATTGTTATTATATTATTATGTTATATACTATTATAAAATACACTATTATGATGGTACACCATATTATTACTTATTTTCTATTGTGAGTGCAAGCATAACTCCATTTTAGGAGACTTTTCCTAAATGGAAGAAGTTTAGTGGGGGCAACTTATGACAGTTATTCTTAAACTGGCTTTTGAGTCATGAAGGTCTTAAGTCCTACTTCTGACTTGTATTGGCTGTGTGACCCTGGGCAAGTCTCTTAAACTTTCTCAGCACCTGCCCCTGAAATTCTGAAATTATAAATAGCAGATCAAGTATTCATATGCATCGGTAGACAGGTTTTCTCTTCGCGAGTTCCTTTTTACCAATGAAATCACAGGTCCAGTAAAGAGAAAAAAAAAAAGGATGGCTTTCTTTGTAATCTTTTTTGCTTGCATGTTAAAAGTTTATAGTGTTCTTTGAAGCATAGTTGCTTGCAGCCTCATAAATCTGAATGTCAAAAGTTCAACAGTCTTCTTTTTTCTTTTCTTGTAACTTCTGCAAAAGGCTTTGTCCTTCTTCCTTCCCTAAGACAGCAGTGGTTGTCAAAGTCTTTCTCAGAATATTTATGAGTGTTTAAGGTGAGCAGACCACTCATCCTCAGATTACCACTACGTCCTAATGTCACTGACCTTATTTTGGAGTATATTTTACCCAAAGATAATTGGGTATTCCATTCAGGGATCGATTGGAATAGGTAGTTGCTAAAGACCCTTCCCACTCTAAAATTGTGAGATCGTATGGGATTGTGATCTCCCTCATCAGTATGTCATCATAATTCCCAGCTTTATAGTCATTTTATAGCCAGCTAGGTGATGCTAGGATAGAGCACCGGACCTGAGTTCAAATATAATCTCAGATACTTACTAGCTGGGTGCCTCAGTTTTTAATTTGTACAATGAGGAGAACAGCACCTACCTCCCAGGGTCTTAGTGAGGAGCAAGTGAAATATTTGTAAAAGGAATTGCAAACTTAAAAGTGCTATACAAATGCTGGCTGTTACTATTATAATTTGGTGTACATGCAGCTCCCCACCTCTCCCACATAAGCTTCTTGAGGGCAGAAACTGACTTGTTTTTGTTTGTGAGTTCCCCAGCAGTCTGACAGGATGCCTGGCCTATGGTAAGAGCTTAGTAAATGCATGACTGCTGAATAATTACGTCACTCCCTGGAAGTCCACAAGCCCAAACTGGCTGGCACCCCAACTCTGAATCAGGTGATTTCTCATCTACAATCATTCAAACAGCAAAGTTGGAGAAAAAGGTAAGTTCCTAGACAGTCACAGAACCCCATGAAATTTAGATTTCTTTTTCTTTCAAAACCTGAGGTAGAAACACTTCTCTCTGTTCTCAGTAGGAAATCTCATTTCCAAGGTCAAGTTGACTCAAGTTGTATGAAGTTGAAAATTTTTCAAAACAGAAGCCAAATGCATCAATTTAAGATTTCCATTTTTTCACAAAGGGGATTTCCATCTCTTTTCCTTATAGGGATCCAGTAGGATGAGTGGAATATTTGTAGTGGACTGATATTATCAGCCTAGGGAGCTCCTTCCCCCAGCACAGAACGTGTCTCAACCAGTCTATAACAGAAGATAAGTCCTAGAGAGTTGCCTAAGATTCATAGAGGTCAGTGGAATTGCTCATAGGTAGTAAATAACAGTGGTATGATTTGAACCCAGATCTCCTCTGACTCTGAACTCAGCTCTCAATTCTATCAGCTAAGGCTGTCTCTATAATACTTATAAAGAGCTATAAAATCAGGGGTTCAAAGACTCAACAGAATTTCCCAGTCCTGTTTTAATCCTTAATACTCCTCCCTACATGATTACTGTTGGCATTATTCTGACCTCGTTCTCTCTCATAAATTCCTAAGAAACCTCATCATCCTTCAGAAGTATCTTGGATTGACTCATCATGTCATTCACTAATATTCTATTACCTCAAGCTCAAAAAACTCTTTTGTCTTTCAGAGTTAATGGGTGTTACCCATACTGATTAAGTTTGGATTCACTCTTAAGGAATTCCTGCTTGGAGGCTTGGGGAGACTTTCATAAGTAATATTTTAAGTTAATGCCTCTATGTTTTTTACACACAAATAGCAAGTATAATCAATAATTTCTACCTTTGAAACACTCTGGCCTCCCAGTTCATCAATTTATCGGCTCCCATTGGGTCCCTTCTGACTTCCACAAAGCCATCAGGCCCTCATCATCTCTCACCTGGACTGTTGTAATGACCTAATTAGTCTCCCTACCTCATCTCTTCCCACTCCTGTTCATCCTCCACACAGTTGCTAAAGTGATCATCCTTAAGCACAGATCTGAATACGTTATTCCTCCACTCCTTAAACTTCAGTGGCTCCCTATTGCTACTGGTAAACATATCTAAACTCCTTTGTTTGGTTTTTAAAGGGCTTCACAACCCACCCCAACCAGAATCATTCCATATTACTCCCTTTGCAGCACTCCATGATCCAGCCAAATTGATCCCTCTGCTCTTCACCCAGCACTCCATCTCCTCTCTCTGTGGCATACCCCGTCGTTGGAATTCACTCCCTCCTCATCTCTACCTTATAGAATTCCTCTCCTTCAAGGTACAGCTCAGATATCACCTTCTGCAGGAAGTCTTTCTTGATCTGTAACCTCACCACCCCCTCCAGCCTCCCTCAATAGTACCTCTTCTCTCTAATTTACCTTGTAGTTAGTTTAAGGCAGTCGTGGTAGAATGGATAGAGAAGCGGCCTCGAAGCCAGTCCTGGGGCTAACACATCCTGACCGTGTGACCCCGAGCAAGGCACAATCTCTCAGCGCACTGGGCAACTCTAGGCAGAAAAAAGAGTGAAGCTGCACTGGAAGATGTTTCCTTGTTAGGAATGTTCTATAGAAATGAAACAACAGGTCTGGACCCTATCCCTATTCTGTTTATATTTATTCTAGAGATACACACACACACGCATATACTGATACGAACATACACATGTATTTGTAAATGGAAATGTGTATATGTGCTTTTATTTATATATATCTATATCTATATATATATATATACGTTATATATACATGGCTAAAATGATATAAACACATGTGCATGTATTTATATGTATGTTTGTTGTGTGTACACATACATGTGTGCAGAAGCTCACATACAAACAGATGTGTATTTATACATGGACATGTATATGTTTGTATCATATGTATGTACAACTCTACATATATACCTGCTCATACAAAAACACATTTGTAAACAGATGTGGTATATGTATATATGTGCAAACATATTATACACACATATGCTGATACAAACATACATACGTATTTACAAATGGATAGGTGTATATTGCATATGCATATATTGGTATAGCACATACATGTACATACATGTTACACACATATACAATCTACTGATACAAACACATATTTATAAATGGTTATGTATGTATGTATATATGCATGCATATATATTACACACATCAATACAAAACACACATATGTATTTATAAATCAACATGTATGTATTACAATTGCGATGATTCGGGGTGTCCCTAAAGTCTGGACACATAGGAAATCTCATTATGCAAATTTTCAAGAAAGGAAATAAATGAAATTCTCAGCATTTTTACTTAATTAGCATAAATAAGATTTCATAGGAAGATGTAAGAGACACATGGGAAATCTCATTAATTAATTAAATTAATCACATTAATATAGAAAATAGTCCCCAATAGTTAACGAAAGCTCTTAGTCCATATGAAATTGTCATGGCTAAAATTTGCATAGTTAATGAGATTTCCTATGAGTCCAGACTTTAGGGATACCCTGGACAATCACAATCTGCTGAAGCAAAACGATACGTATTTACAAATGGTTATGTGTATATGTATATATGTGTGTGTATATATATATATATATATATATGCTATATCTAATACATACTTATGTCAACATAAACATACACATGTATCTATAAATGGAAAGTGTATATTACAAGTCATATGTGTATATCATATACATGCACACATGTTACACACGTACACACATGCTGGTGCAAATGTTGAATTATAAATGGGCTGTATACATGCCTTCACATGTACTATAACATACACGTATGTTATATACATGTATATGTATGCCAGCACAAACACATGTGTGTTTCTAAATGGATATGTATGAGTGCATGGGTACATATGTGTATATCATCTATGTTGTACAGGGCCTGGCCCATATTAGACACCTAATAAAAACTTATTTAGTGACATTGATCAGATGATGAATATGGCCTGTTCCAAGGCGGTGTTTTAATTTTTTCCCAAGTATATATGCAAACTGCCAATGAGATAGACATGTTCACACTACTGTGCTCCCTGGAGCACTTTGAACTTATTAAGGAAACAAAATTGTCTGCTGACGAATTGGGAAGTGTCTGAGAGGCCACAGGCCTGGGAGACAGCTGACATACCGTCCTGCAATAAAAAAGGAAATCTTACATTTTAAAACCATGTTTAATAACATGGAAAATTTTAATTTTTTTTAACAATCACTTTCCTTCCTTCCTTTTTTTTTTTTTAAAGTCACATTCCTGACCAGACCATGGGAATCTGGAAGGTTCCACTTACATTGGTCCATAGTTATTTTCCATTTTGCAATTAAGACATATAAGGGGGAGGGGTGGCTAGGTGGCACAGTGAATAGAGCACCAGCCCTGGAGTCAGGAGGACCTGAGTTCAAATCTGGCCACTGACACTTAACATAAAAAAACTAGCCATGTGACCTTGGGCAAGTCACTTAACCCCAATTGCCCTACCTTCCCCGGCTCCAAAAAGCAAAAACCAAAACCAAAAAAATGAGAAAAAGAAAAAAAGAGATTTGAGGGGGGAAAAAAGCCAATTTCAAGTCTGTCTTGAGCTGGTTTGAAATGGGCTAGTTTTACTGGTATCAGAACCTCAGACACTAAAATTCTTACCTTCAGGACTCAGGACCAGATCATCAGACACAAGATTTCTGAATCTTGTCCAAGAGGAAGATCTCTGATACCAGATCTTATCTTCTCTTGACTTCAAATGCATGGAAAGTTTGGACTCATCCCCTCATGGGATGAGGCAAAAGAACTGGTGCTTAACATGATTTCGGTCAGTATCTCGGTGAACCATTCACCAGACTCAGATGGCTAACTACATGTTTCTACTTATCTGTTAGGTTAAATCCACCCTCTGTCATCACACAACATTTGCAAGCAGGAGGATCAGTTAGGTGGTTAGCAAGCTGATGCTTTTTCTTTTGCTAATCCCTTTTTGTTACCAGACAACTGGGTGAAACATTCCCATTCCCTACTACCTTTCCCTTATCTCTATCTACCTCATTTCTACCCTCTTGAACCCCTAATGTGTTCTGCTCCTTAATTCCCTTATGTCCTTCCTATCTCTAACACATTTCCTTTCACTTTAGAACTCTCCATCTTATACTTAGTATGTTTTCTTACACTCACAAATCTGGTTCCTTCCAGAAGACACCACATCTCTGACCATATGCATACCTTCTCTTATGTGCTTCCTTACATACTGGGTCAGAAGGAACAGTAGAAATGCTTCTTGCTCCTCATTGCCATATCCAGACCCTCTCGCTGCTTCCACCACTCATCAATCTAATTTTTAAGATTCACTCTATAGCTCTATTGCTTTGTGCACCTCCTTGTTGTAGACATCTACTGGCACCAAGCTCATTCTCCATTCTCAAGTTGATCAATACTTTGCTTACAATTTTCCTTTAAGTCCTAACTTTCATACTTTGGGACTTTTATATACATGTTCATTCTGACCTCCCAATTCATCAATTTATCAACTCTCATCACCTACACCTTCATTCCCTTTCAGCCACACAGAATGATAAACATAACCATGATATCATCACCCATAGTGATTTATACCTCTGAAGATTCTCCCTCTAGTTCCAGCTTGCTCTCTTTCCATCTCTCCCTTTACCTCGCTCTTCTAGGATCTGTTCTACATTCTTACCACAGCCTCTAGTCATTCTCTCTCCCTGTTCTCCCAGTCTACTACCCTTGCTCTTATATTGAGCCCCTAGTTAATCTATTCAATTATATACCGTTCTATATCTTTTAATTCCTTGACCTTTTGTCCAACTGCTGTACAATATGCCTTGCAATGCACCCCCCCCGCCCCCCCCCCCCCCCGCCTTCTCCATTCCTACTTGCATGGTACTGAGTGCAGTTAGAAGTCACACAATTGCAGTGACTAAGTCTACTATAAATTTGTGTTATCTCAAATGAGTCTCAGCTGTAAAATAGCCATTTTTTTTCATTCTTCTCTGATTGACCCTCTGAGGAACTCTCCGTGGTGGCTGTTCCATTTTTTTGGTCTCCTATACCAGCCTTTCCTTTTCCTCTCAGCAGAAAAACCTCTCCTCATGCTTGAGTGATATGAGTGCTGCTCTTTTTAGAACAGTAAACATGCTGCTTTGTAACTATGTAAGGGGCAACTACTGAGACAAGGAGCTGTAAGGGCACATCCTACTCGTACAGCATCATTTGCACCCTGTAGAGGGCGAGACCCTTTTGAGATCTGAATGGATCTTTCTCCATCTCCTTTGAGAATATTCATCTGCCTCTGGTAAAGGAAGTGAGACTTTGAGTACATCCATTTGCATAGGAAAAGGCCCTGAGAGAAAATGAGCTAGCACCCTGGCCATAGATTGCCTCTATTCATTTTTTTTTCCAGAAATTTATTTGCAAAGACTAACAAAAGAACCTTAGAATTTTTACAAACTGGGGAATCCTGGACCTTTGGAGTTGTTGGATGATTGTTGACCTGTTAGTTGGCAAATAAGCATTGCCTAGCCCTGGCTAGGCTTTCACAGAAGATACCCTGCCCTGAAGAGTAGTCCAAATGAAAGACTAATAGTGCCTGATGACCCTGTTCACTCTTGCTTGGGAGATGATAAGACTTTAAAAATTTGTTTTTGTTTTTTGAGACTGAGTCTTCCTATCTTGCCCAAGCTAGAAATGCAACAGACACTCACAGGAACTCTGACCAGTTCCTTTTCTAACTTGGATTTGCTACTCCCTCCTACTTCCAGGGGCTCATCCTACTGACTTAGTACTTAGTGTGGACATCTAGTTAGGCTACAAGAGCTCAGAAATCCTAAGCCCAATTGATTTGCCAGCCTTAGTCTTCCTGGTAGCAATATTATAGCATATATACTATCACTATGCCTAGTGAGGTGACAAAACTTAGCGTGAACGTCCCGAGAGAGCAGAACTCAAGAGAGTTCTCCTAATTTTAGGCTAAGGGTCTCTGCTCTTTGTAAAAGATCACAGCAATAACCCAATGGAGGACTGCAACTGTGATTGAAGCTGGAGATGGTGGTAGAGACCATAGAGATTAAAAATAAGTGAATGAGAGGAGATGACAGAGCAGGGTAATCTGTTGGAAGAGAATGGATGGAATGGGATGTTTTGAAGAAGTAGGGGGTTTAACCTTGATAAGGTGTAAGGCCACTTTATCATGTGAGACAGGGGTGAAGGAGGAGAAAGTAGCAGAAAGTACCTGAGTGATAGGAGAGGAGGAAGACAGGAGAAGAGGGAATTCAAAATGAATGGCCTCAATTTTTTTTTCTGTAAAATGAGAGGCAAGATTCTCTGCTGAGAGAGTGGGAGAAGGGAGAGCCATGGGAGATTTAAGGAGAGATGAAATAGTCTGAAAAAACCACTGTTGGAGAGTGGGATAGTGAGTTGGTAAGGGAGGTAAAGTAGGATTGCCAAGCAGCAGTGAGGGCCCAGTTGAGATTATGTAATATAAATTAGTAGTGGACTCAGTTAAAACAGTTGTATGATTTTTTTCCCCACCTTTATTCAGCAGCGTGTATGTAGCCACAAAGGTGACAAATGGTGGAAGTGATCCAAGGCTGAGGGTTGGCTGGGTATAATCAGCAATATGGTAAGGGTCTTAAGGATTCAAAAGAGGAGAAGAATGTAAAGTTGAATTGGTTCATTAATGAGTTGAGATGGGGAGAAGAGGAGAGAGTGGCTACTATAGGGGAGATGACCTGGAAGAGAATTGAGGGGTCAAGGGACTAGAGGTCATGGTATGGATGAAGGCTTCCTGTAGAAGATGAGATTTTAGTTGGGACTTGAAGGGAAGCTAGAATCCAGAGATAAGGATTATATAAGGTAAAGGAAAGCAAGAGGGGAAATGCCAACAGATTGTGGTTGGAAAAGGGAATTTCTGAATTCTTGAACATAGAGGTAGTACATTTGTGGGTAATGGTAAGATCCAAGGGTATGACTATCTTTGTGTGACTGAGATGGAATGGAGGAGTAGCTCATGGGAGGTGAGTAGGTTGATGAACTGAGTAGTTAGGGTATTTGAGGGAGAATCAACACATATGTTCGAGTTCCCTGTTATGAGGGCAGGGGTTGGGGAGGAGAGAAAAATTATAAGCCAAGTATAGGAATGAAGGGGAGTGACTGGGGCGTGGATGGGGGTGTCTGTAGACAACAGATACAAGGATTTTGATTGGGTGGCAGTTATGAATAGCTTGAACCTCAAAGGAAGAAAGCTTATTGAGTGCTGGAGGAAGAGGGAAAACCTGGAAGTGGTAAAGAGAAACAAGGAGTATTTCAACTCCTCCACTTCAACTAGTGTGCTGAGAAGAATGAGTGACAGAGCAGCCAGTATTGGAAAGGGTGATCACAGAAGCTGTGTTAGGAGGGGAAAGCCAGGCTTTAGTAAGAGTTAGTAGAGAGGAGAGGGAGAGGAATAGGTTTAAGATGAAGAGATGTTTGTTGCCTATGGAAAAGGCATTTCAGAGGGCACAGTGGAAAGGTTGGGTGACATTAGGATGACACTTTGAGGTTGAGGGGGATGGGAATGGGGAATCTGGCAGCAGAAGGTATAAATGGGGTTTGGATGGTAATATAGGAGTTCAGTCACCAGGATGTGAAGGGCATGACCAAGTTTGAGAATGTTCATTGAGTAGAGGGTGCCTCTACCCTCAAAGGACAGGCTCAGCAAGAGAAGGAAGACCTGCAGTCAAAGGGAAAGTTGCTCTATTTTGCAAAGGAAATTCTCCACATCCTAGTTAGGAGACTGGACTGGCCACAGGAGGTTCTAGTCATAGAATGTCCTCTCTTCTATTAAGCTGAAATTTCTTATTTCCATACATCCTGCACCAAGCAAAACAAATCTGTTCATTTTTTAAATTCCTCATAACATCCCTTCAAATACCTGAAAGTGATTTATGGACCTCTGAGTGTTCTCTTTTCCAGGTTAGATATCTCTAATTTCTTTAATTGTTCTTCATTTTATTTAGTTTTCAGACACCTTACTCTCCCAAACATCTTCCTCTGAAAACGTTTGGGTATGAGGTGATAATGCCCTGGCTTGTCAGTGTCTCTCACCCTGAAATGAAAGAAGTATCCCAAGTATGACAATGACTGGCATGGTGGGATTTAAAAGTTAAATTTTTCTTTTATAACCATGGCACATTTCCCAGTCACATGAAGCTTTTATACAACTAACTAAAACCATTTCTTTTTTCATTGAAGATTAGATAATGGTTGGAGCAGTGGATAGAGTATTGTACCTTGAGTAAAAAAAGGGACTGCGTTCAAATCCTTCCCCAGATATTTACTGGGCAAGTTACTTAACCTTTTTCAACCTCGGTTTCCTCATCTATAAAATGGGGATGATAATAAATAGCACCTATTTCCCAGGGTTGTTGTGAGGATCAAATGAGATAATCTATGTAGAATGCTTTGCAAACCACAAAGTCATGCATAAATACCAGCTATTATGATCATAATTAACAGCTAACATTTATATAAATATATCATATAAATGTATTTATATGAGACAATAATAATGATATTAATGGCAATTTTAGTGGACTACAAGATCGATATGAATCAGTAGGGTGATGTGACTGCCACACAAAGATAATGTGATCTTGGGCTACATCAAGAGGGGAACAGCTTCTAGGAATAAGGAGGTCGTAGTTTACGATCCATGGTATGTACAATGCCTTTATCAGACATCACTTGGAGTATCCTGTTCAGTTCTGGGCAGCACAGTTTAAGACATTAATCAGCTAGAGGATGTCTAAAGGGTGGCAACAGGTGGTGAAGGGCTTTGAGTACATGTCATATGAGGGTCATTAAAAGGACCTGGGTATTTTAATCATTGAGTCAGTCACTGAACATTTATTAAGTGCCTACTATGTGCCCATGCTGTGCTAGGGATATTGAAAAGAGGCAAAAGACAGTTTTCACTGAAGCTCATGATCTAATGCATGAGATAAGAAGAAAACAAATATGTACAAACAAGCTATTTAAAGGGGAAAGAGAAAATAATGAAGAGGCGAAGCACCAGAACGAAGAGGGGTTGGGAAATGTTTCTGGTAGAAGATGGAATTTTAGTTGGGACTTGAAAAGAAGTCAGGAGTCAGAGAAGAGGAGGGACAGCATTCCAGGTATGGAAGACAGTCAGAAAAAACGTACAGAGCCAAAAGATAGAGTGTTTTGTTTGTGAAACAGCAAAGGGAACAGTGTCACTGGAAAGATGGGTATATGATGGAGAATGAGGTATAAGAAGGCTGAAAAGGTGGGAGGTAGTCAGGCTAAATTAATGAAGGGCTTCAAATGCCAAAGAGAAGTTTTTATATTTGATGCCACATGTGATAGGGAGCCACTAGAGTTTTTACTGAGCAGGTACGTGACATAGTTAGACCTACATTTTAGGAAAATCACTTTGGCGGCTGAATAGAAGATGGATGGATGGATTGGAATGGGGAGAAACCTAAGGCAGGCCAACCCACCAACAACAGTCCAGGCATGAGGTGATGAGGGCCAGCTCCAGGGCAGTGTCAATGTCAGAGGAGACATGACGGGAAAAGCTGAAAAATTTTGCAAAGGTGAAATTGTAAGGTCTTGGCAACAGATTGGGTGTGGAAGGATGATAGTTAAGAGTCAAAGTTGACACCTACGTTTGAGCCTGGGGTACTGGGAGGATAGAAATGCTCTCTACAGTAATAAAAAGTTAGACAGGGAAGGTTTAAAGGGAAAGATGGTAAATTTAATATTGAACATGCTGAGTTTAAGATGTCTAGTGGATATCCAGTTTGCCATATTTGAAAAGGCATCTGCAGATGCTAGAGTAGAAGTCAACAGAGAGATTGAGGCATGATAGGTAGATTTGAGAATCATCAGCATAGAGATGGTAATTAAACCCGTGGGAGCTGATGAAATCACTAAGTGATGTAATATACAGGAGAAGAGAAAATGGCCTGGGGGAGTCCTGGAGCAGAGTCAGGATTGGATTGTGTTTTTGGTTATAGTAAAGCCTGATCTGGGCATCTATTTAATAGCTTTATTGTTGTTTTTCACCAATTTTTAGCTCTTTGAGTCTAGAAATGCCAAGTCCCCAGAATCCTTGGAAAAATGTGTGTTTAGAAATTTGTTTTATGATACTAAAGCTTAGTTCCACAAATAATCTAGTACAGTGTTTTACAGGAGACAAACCCCAGGGGCAGCAGTCCAATAAGTAGAGTGTCCTTGAGTTTTTGCTCTTGGGCAAGAGTTTGGAGTTTGGGGATTCCTGGTTTCCCTGCTGAATAGCTTTCCAGTGAAATTTTGAGATGCTCCTTTTCTTTTCTTTTGTCCTTGTCTTATGTATGTAACGAGAAAATGTGATTCCAAGCATCAGATGAATGGACTTCATAAGGAAGTTCATTGTTTATTCTCTAGAAGTCCTAGAGAAGACTAGAGAGTAGTTTGTCTATTTCTTTTGCTTTTGTTTTCTTTTGTCTCCAACCTCCCCCAAAACCCTCATACACATCCTGAATTCTAGTCACCCAGGACAGACCTAGGAAAACTTGTGAAGTAAGTAAAACTTCTTTCTGAGCTGCCTTTTCCATTTGATGGTCCCTCCATCTTGCTTTCTTGTATCCACTCCCAATTCGGAATTCCCATGCTCTGTCCTACCTCCACATGATCAAGACTTGATCACCAGAAGCACCTATTCAACTCCATGTGAGTGACTGATAAGACATGTACTTTAACAGGGGACAAGATGCTTTAAGACAAAGGAATCCATTTCTAATTGTGACATTTAAGGTATCTCTGGTAGGCAGAAGAGGTATTTGGAGGAATACAAAGGGGTCTTCCTAGGGCCACTAGAATCATGGAACATAGGTATTTTTTTAAAAATATTTTTAAATTTTTATTATAGTTTGCATCATTCATTTCCACAAGATTTTGAGTTACATATTTTCTCCCCCTGTTTCCCCCACCCACCGCCCCAAAACA
>CM053586.1:202591918-202624377 GCA_028646515.1 Pseudochirops corinnae
TATATGTGTACAAGTATACATAGACAGAAGGCACAGGATCAATTGAATAGGAAGGGATGGTATTTTAAAAGGTGAAATTGAGAGGTGGGAGAGGAATAGAATGAGAAGAGACAGGGAGAGACAGAATGGGGTTAATTATCTCATATAGAAGAGGCAGGGGATAACTGTTACAATGGAGGGGAAGAACAGGAAGGCAAAAGGGAATGGGTCAACCTTATTCTCACTGAATTTGGCTTAGGGAAGGAATGACACACTCTAAATTGGGTATCTTGCCCTACAGGAGAGTAGGGGGGAAGGGGATGAGAGAGGGGATGATAGAGGGGAGGGCAGGTTGGAGGGAGGGTTGTTAGAAGCACACACTTTTTTTTTCATTTAAATTTGGTTTGTTTATTTACTTTTAGTTTATAAGATTCAGTTCCAGAGTTCCTTGAGTTTTAAGTTTCTTCCCCCCACCCATGGCGGCATGTGGTCAGGTATAGAATCTGCAAATACTTTCACATTGGACATTAGTCTAGTTGTATAGAAGGGTTGTAACCAATGGAGTGGAAAATAGGAAAAAGGAAACAAAACCAAACATGGAAAAGAGGGATAGCATGTAGATAGAAGCACACACTTTTGTAAAGGGACAGGAACAAAGTAGAGAATAGAACACATGGAGGGTGGAATAGGAAGGAGGGAAATATAGTCAGTCTTTCACAATATGTCCATTGTGGAGATGTTCTGTGTAACTACACATATATGGCCTGTATTGAATTGCTTGTCTTTCCAGTGGGGGTAGGTGACAAGGGAGGAAGGGAAAGAATCTAGAATTTAAAGTTTTAAAATCAAATGTTAAAAATATATATTATATATTATTATCATCATCATCATTATTATTATTTATATGCAACTGGGAAATAAGATATACAGGCACTGGGGTAGGGAGATCCATCTTGCCCTGCCAGAAAGTCAGAGGGGTGGCGGGGGAGGATATAGGAGAGAGCAGATTGGGGGAGGGGGTATACAGTGGGATTGCTGTTTTGGGGTGGTGGGTATGGAAAAGATGGGGAGAAAATTTGTAACTCAAAATCTTGTGGAAATGAATGATGTAAACTAAAAATAAAACAAAAGTTAATCTAAAAAAAAAAGTCAGATTTCCTATTCAGCTCTTGTCTTTTCATCAAGAATGCTTCAAAGTCCTCTATTTCATTAAATAGCCCTGCCATCTCCCCTTTTTTTTTTCTCTGAAGGATTATACTCTGTTTGTTGGGTAGGTGATTCTTGGTAGTAATTCTAGCTCCTTTGCCTTTCAGAATATCATATTCCAAGTCCTATGATCTTTTAATGTAGAAGTTACTAAATCTTTTGTGTTCCTGACTGTGGCTCCACAATGTTTGGATCTTTTCTGTCTGACTGCTTGCGATTTTTTCTCCTTCACTTAACCCTAAAAGATCTAGAATTTGGCTATAATATTCCTGAGAGTTTTCATTTGGGGATCTCTTTCAGGAGGTGCTTGGTGGATTCTTTCAATTTATATTTTACCTTGTAGATCTAAGGTATCAGGACAGTTTTTCTGGAAAATTTCTTAAAATATGATGTCAAGATACATTTTTTTAAATCATAGCTTTCAGGCTGTCCAATAGTGCTTAAATGATCTTTCCTCAGTCTATTTTCAAGGTTAGTTGTTTTTCTAAAGAGATTTTTCATATTTTCTTCTCTTTTCATTCTTTTGATTTTGTTTTATTGTTTCTTGATGTCTTGTGAAGTTGTTCGTTTCCACTTGCCTAATTCTAACTTTTAAGGAATGATATTTTTAATGAGTTTTTGTACCCCTTTTGTTATCTGGCCAATATTACTTTTTAAGGAGTTCTCTTCAGTGAATTTTTGTGCATCTTTTCCCATTTGGTCAATTCTACTTTTTAAGAAGATTCAATGTGTCTTTTTCTTTTAACTGTTTGACCTGTTCTGTTTTTTCAGGTATTGTTTTCTTCAGTATTTTTGTGCCTCCTTTCCCTAGCTGTTGGCTTTTGTTTTTCATTATTTTCTTGTATCATTTTAATTTCTTTATTGGGGGGGGAGGGAGGTTGTTACTAAGACCAATTCACATTTTTCCTTGAAGCTTTGCACGTAGTTGTTTTGACATTGTTATCTTCTTCAGAGTTTCTCTTTTGATCTTTCCTGTCAGCACTGTAACTTTATGATCAAGTTCCATTTTTTGTTGTTTGCTCATTTTTCCAGGCCATTTCTTGACTTTGAACTTTAAGTTAAAGTTGGATTCTACTCCCAAGGTGGAGGGGGCACAGTCCAGAGTTTTAGGCTAGTTTTTAGAGCTAGTTTTGGGCATCTATAAGTTGTCCATTCTTCCAAGGTGGTATGATCTAAGGAGAGGTATGGTCACTCCTCTCCTGGCCTCTGGTCTGTGAGTGACCACAAGCATTCTTTTCTACCCTGGACCTTTGACTAGGGTCCCAGCTCTTGCTAGTTATCCTCCTTACCCTGAGATTGCAATCCAGAATTACACATGGACAGTGCAACAGAGTCCTACACCCAATGCCAGCAAAAGGTCACCTGTAATCTCTTCCTGACTAGTCTTATCCCCTTGCTATTCTGTGAACTAAGAGTTCCAGAAGCTTCTGCAGTCACTGATTCAGTCACCACCAAGGCCTCCTGCTGGCTTGCCAATGTGCAGTCTGCTCAGTTCTGTACTTCATTCTCACCCTAGTGAGGCAGACCTTTCCTACTGATCTTCTACATTGTCTTGGGCTGGAAAATTGTTTCACTCTGTCCTTTTGTTGGTTCTGCACCCCAGAATTCATTTTGAGTTGTTATTTTAAAGTTGTTTGAAGGAGAATTTGATAGCGCTCAGGTGAATCCCCACTTTGTTCCACTATCTTGGCTCTGCTCCCCAGCAGTTGCACTTTTCAAACCTTGCCTGATTCATGCAAATGCCTTGACCCCATCCTTTCCCTAGCCTTCCTTGCCAGCCAAGGAGAGGCTAATTAGAGGCATTAGGTGGTAGATAAAATTGGCTGCTAGATAAAAGCTAGACTTGGAGTCAGGAAAACTTGAATTCAAATCCTGTCTCAGATGCTTATTAGTTGTGTGAACCTAGGTAAATTATTAAAACTCTCTTGGCCTCAATTATCTTCACTGTAAAATTATGATTATAATAGTACCCTCTCAGAGACTTGTAAAGATCAAATGAGATAACATGTAAAACAGCTCACAAACCCTAAAGCACTAGATAAATTCTAGTTATTATTATTAATAATGTATATACTAATCATTAATACCAAGGTCCATTTTATTGAGCATCCATCTTCCCAAAACCAGTTCACAAAATTAAAAACACAGGATCATAGGATTTAGGTAGGGATGTACTTGAGAAATAATCTAGTCCAACGCCCTCATTTTGCAGATAGGGAAACTGAGTCTCATAGGAGGTTAATGACTTGTCCAAAGTCACAAAGATACAGTGTATCAAGGCTGAGATTCAAACCTAGTTTCCGAAACTCCAAGTCAAATGTTCTTTCCCACCATCCATACCATGGGTCATCTTCTTTTTTGCAAGTAGCAGAAAATTTTGTGAATTTTTAAAAAATGTTTTTAAGTAAGCAAGAGCATTTATTTCAAAGTATTTTATAGCTCTCTCTGGTCCTTCTACCACTTCTTTCTTCCTTCCTTCCTTCCTTCCTTCTTTCCTTCCTTCCTTCCTTTTCTTCCTTCCTTCTTCTTCCTTCCTTCCTTTCTTCCTTCTTTCCTTTTCCCACCTCCACCCTGCCCCTCATCTTTTTTTTCCATTATAAACATCTCTGAGCATCTTGCTTTACAACATGCAAAGACAAGGATAATCACTGTAAAATGGAAAATCCTGATGGGTAAATGGCAGCTTGTTCTTTCCTGATGTTGTATAATTTAACCTTAATAAATGCTTTCTAAATCTTATAGTTAGAAGAAATGGTAGAAGAAATTTCCGATTTCTGGCAAATTCTGGCAAAAATACAAAATGAGAGTTCTGTAATTCAAGTAGGAGTTCCTCCAGGGTCCTTATAAATCATATTATAAAGCTGCTTTTATGTATCTAGAATAATTACACTTGAAGAAGTTTGGTTTTTGTTAACTTTAGCATTGTTTAATTGGGAACAGATGATTTGTGGCATCTTATACTGTCCAAGCACCTTTCACCCTAATACAGATGCCTGTGTTTATATATAGGCATTAAATTAGTAATAATCACATGTATAGACAGCCACAGACATTTACAGTTGCTTGACCCATCCTAAAGTTCCTTTGCTTCTCATTAGTCATGTGTCTTCTTGAATTTCTAAATAATTTGCAAAGTCACTGGGCATGCTCAGATCCAACAGCCAACTGGCCAAAGCTACTAATTTCATTTGTGAGAACTTCTTACCTCAGTGATTTCTGCCTACCCACCCAATTCATTTAAAAAGAAGAAACAGAAGAGTGGCTTAAAAGGAAAGATGGATTTTTTTTTTTTTTAGTGCCACCACTTTAAAAAAATACCCTCCCAGAGAAAAAGTCCCTGGGAGAGAAAGGCCTTAGGCTATTGGAAAAGCTATGAGAAACTCTTAGTTTAAATCTTTTCATATTAAGTGTTCTACTTTTCAAAACCTGCCCCTGATGTTGAGGGTGGGGGATTTTAGAAAGTAAGCTAAGCATGTGTATAAATAAAATGGATGAAACAAAAACCCAAGAGAAGAGAATTTCATATATGCCTGTTGACCAAAGAAGCTGCCTTAAGATTCGGTCATCCTTTCCGAAAGCTAAAAAGAGCTTTCTTTTTGTTTCCCCAGTTAAATTTGTAGCAAAATGAAGAGCATCACTATTGGGATCACCAAGCTCAGTTTGTCAGTTGGTTGACAAGTATTTATTCATTCATTCATTCATTCATTCATTCATTCATTCATTCATTTATTTGTTTATTTGTTGTGTTTTAGTTTTAGTTTTGATTTATGGAATAAAACAAGCATTTCCATAACATAGTACAACAAAAAACATAATTGCACATGAAACCACAAATCTACTTTGCACAACTTGCTTTTCTCTTCAAATATACAACAAAATTATTGTGTTAATTTCTTTTTTTCCCTCCCTCTCCCCTCCTTCTCCCCAGATGGCTACCATTAGACACAAATAGGTATGTATGTAAAAGGATTCTATACATACTTTTGTTTATCAGTTCTTTCTCCAGATGCTTCTTGCTTCATATGTCCTTTTTAGCTAATTTGGGTATTTAAAAAGTCAAAATAACTTTTTTTTCTCAAAGTCATTCTTAAAACAATATTGTTGTTACTGTATACAATGTTCTCTTGGTTCTGCTCATTTTGCTCTTCATTATTTCATGCAAGTCTCTCCATGTTTTTCTAAAATCATCGAGCTCATCATTTCTTAGAGCACACTAGTATTCCATCACAATCATATCTTCAGTAAGTACTTACTGAGCAACTACTAAGTGCCGGGTACTGTGCTAAGCACTCTTCCAAAAGTCAACGACAGTACCTCCCTTGTCATTCCCAGGAAAAAGTGAATATGGAGCCAATGGCTTAGGGATTGACATGTAGTTGACATTCTGTCACCCTGTTCCTCAACTAAGGACAAGAAAAGTCATTGTGGTACAGTAGAAAGACTAGTGACTTTGGAGTTATGGGATTTGGGTTCAAACCCTGATTGTTAAAAATAAGTGATATTTAAATCACTTATTACTATGACTGACTTTGGGCAAGTCACTTAACTGCTTGAACTTCAGTTTCTTCATCTGTAAAATGAAGGAAATGGACTAAACCACTAAAGGAATGTCTCCAGAGATCCTTTTAAAGTCTGCATCTGTGTTTCTAACTTAAGTCTCAGGACTCAGCACACTCAGACCTTGGAAATCAGAATATGATGGGGTAAGGAGTGAGGTTGGCCTGTCATCATGGGCTTAGTTCACTGCAAAGTGAAAGATAGAGACATGCAGGCAAGGAGAGAAGCAAAAATATCCCTTCATTTCCATCTGTGCAGTTCCAACTTCCACCAAAGAGATCTGAGCACTAGAGCTCCATTAGATGTTATGGATACTGGTTTGGTGGTTGCAAACCCTGTCAGGACCAAGCAGATAGAAAGGGGAGCAATCCAGATGTTGCCTGTAACAGAGGTTTGAAAAAATGAGAAAAGGATGAGTTAGCAACAAGAGCAAAATAGGAACTTTCCTATCTTCCATTTGGTGGTTTGCCTGCTACCAGAGACAGAGAGATAAAGAGAAGGGGAAAAGGGATGTGGATCTACCCAGCTAGGGAGGCAAACACTGGAAGTGGCCCATGTGAAAGCCATTCCTTTCTCTGTAGGACTGTTTCTTGTTACTTAGTGAAAGCTCATTCATTCATTGTAACATTCTTGGGACACTGCAAAGACTGTGGCTCTTCCCCTCTGTGTTTTAAACCCTTCTGTGTAGAGAAGCATTCAAAATGGGATTATGTTGAAAAAGGAGACATGAAACACACATTTTTGACTTTAGTTAGCAGCTCTTTTGTGGAGGGGGGCGGGGGAAGAGGAAGGGAAGACCAGACAATTTTGAATGATCCTTAAAAAGAGCACAGTCCAACTAGACTTTTGCAAGAAACACTTGTGATTTTGTTTCTGGTGAGGAGGCTCTGGGAGGAATCTACTCTACTCTTTGATTGAAGAAGAAAGGATGAAAATTATTGGGTTTTGTTTTTTTAATTTTCTTTCTAACTGCCCCCACCACCACACTCACCACCACACTCACCACCACCTCTATCAGGATGGGAGCACAAATTTTTAACAAGTCATTTCCTGGTGCAAGACTGAAAAATGGGTTCTTTTCCTCCACTTTCACAATGTTATGTACCAAGTCCAACATCAAAGTCCTAATTAAAAACTCATACTTTAATTGTGTCTTTTTGCTCATTACTTTCCCTTTCCCTTTGATGAGGGCTGCGTCTCTCTATTCTCTCCCAAATTATCACTTTCTCTTACAGTATATGAAAATTGCTGGGAGTGCGGACAGGAGAGAGAGGTTAAAGTTTTCTGTTGTTTGGGCTTTTTTTTTTTGAGGGGAGGGAATCATTGTCCATAGTGGTGCCCATCTCCTCCCACAGCTTTCCCCAAAGCAGCCCACAAATGAGGATAGTCACGCCTTTTTTTCCTAGCTCCTTCCCCTCCCCCTCCCCATTCTGATGAAGTTTTCATTGATTATTGTCCTGAAATTCCTAGGTCCAGTCATAGATAAAAGGATAATGACTTCAAAGAGAAGAGTTAAGAGTTTAACCCCAAGCTAAAAGAGTGGACAACAAGGTAATTGAGGGTAATAACTGATCACAGACTTGCTTTCAAAGGATCACCCAGCCTCACTTTCAGGTGGCTTTAATTTTATTAACTATTCGTAGCAGCCCCACTTGAGGAGATGGTTGGAGTCATTTACAGACTTCAAAGCTAAAGGTAACACTCCAACTGCAGAACCTGACACCAATTTTGGTTTTAGCGCTCACAGCAGCCTGATGGGATCAATTGCTACTCACCCCCACCTTTTTCTACCCACCCTACTCCCCGAGCAAATCTCAGGAGCTAAGAAGATCAAAAGGCTCACCCCCTCCTTACCTCTGTCTTCCACCCCTCCAGCCCTGGCACTCCTCCGTGCTTGCAATCCCAACAGAAAATAAAAGGGTGACCGGCAAAAAGCTCTCACCCGAAAGCAAGCAAGAAAGACAGTGACCATGGCATCTCTGCCCCAGAGGTGAGGATCCCTGGGTGTGATTCTTGTAACTCTCATCTGCATTGCTCTCCTGAAGGGCACATTTCAAAGGAAGAATGACAAGAGTAAAAGTAACACTAATACAAGAGCTTCGTATAGAGCCAAATGATGCAAGAGTAATACCACTAATAATAGTAATATTAACATATTAACAATATTAACATTACAAATTTGTTTTAATTGTCTGCTCTGTGCCAGGCATTGTGATAAGCTCTTTTACAAGTGTTATATCTCATTTGATCCTTGCAATAACTCTGGGACATAGGTGCTCTTATTATTCTCATTTTAAAGTTGAGGAAACCGAGGTAGACCATGATTAAGTGACTTGTCCAGCATGACACAGCTACTAAGTATCGGAGGTTTCAGGCCTAGAAAGTGAAAGCTCCATCATTCATGTAGACAGTACTGGTAGGTTTGGTAAATGCTTAAATTAATAATAATAGCCAGCATTTTATAGTGCTTTGACATTTGTAAGATGCTTTACAAATAGCATCTCCTGATCCCTACAACAACCCTGGGAGGTGGGTGCCATTACTGCCCTCATTCCACAGCTGAGCAAACAGAGTCAGAAGGATGTTGAGTGCCTTGGCCAGGGTCAGTAGGACATTAGAATAGTAACAGTAAACTAGTAATGGCTCTCTGTTTTATAGAGTACGCTTCACCTGTATTCACTCACTGGAGCCCCATGACAACCTTGTGATATCATGGTAGTATTAGCCCTGTTTTATAGAGGAGTAAACAGGCTCAGAGACCTGCCCAGTAGCTGAGACAGAACTCAAACCCCCAAGTTCAGCACCCCTTCCACTGCACAGCTTTGAGAGAAAGGGCTAAGATAGAGCAAATACCAATTGCACTCATCCTAGAAGGGGTCCAACAATTAGAAACAAGTGCCTCTATGGTTGGGGTAGGATGGTGAAGACCAGGACAGCAGGTTCTGACCACGGGCTTCCCTCTGCTTCTCCTACTTCTCAAGCTTTGGTACCTTCTCTGCTGTATATAGAGTGTGGGGATACTTGCCAAATAATAATGAGTGAATAAGGCCTAGATCAGGGGGAGTGGGGGGGAGGTAAGACCCCAAACACCAAGATGACATTCAAATTGAAAATTGCCTGAGAAAAGACCAAGTCATTTTGCAGCTAATGTGCACAAAGGTGAGGGAATTCTGTTCAAATTATCCCTGCTCCTCTTGATGGCACCTGGATATATTAGCCTTTATGGAAATGTAGCTCCCAGAGGATCTTTCACTGACTTTCTAAGCTCACTCAGTACTAACTTCAGGGTCTTAATATCCTCAGTTTCAAAGAGTGATTCCATTCACTTTCAAGACCACTTCTGACTGCCCCCTTCAGTTATAATTTTCACTAAGACCCTAGAAATGGTTTGGGAGACACCAGAGGAAACTTGCCAGGGGAAATTTGGGGGTCACCTTTCCCAAGAATTCTTGAGAATAAACAGATCTGGAATATCCTTGCTCAGAGATGCAGAAAAATACTAGAAGACTTTGTCATGTTCCTTCTAGCCTTCAGTCTCCTAAGATTCTATGAGAACTTCACATAGAGCCAAATAATATACAAATGTGTCTTGTTAGACAAAGGGACATAACACAAAAGCATTCAGATAAAGTAGCAACCTAACATTACCATCCAGCCTTTGCTTGAAGACCTTGATTAAGGGGGAACCCACAATCTATATACCACTCTTGGATAGTTCTAATTGTTGGCAAGGTTTTCCTTATAAAGAAGGCCCAGATTTGCAGTACTGTGTCCCACACTGAACCTTCTCTCCTATAAGCTAACCGTCCCCATTCCCTTGAACCAATCCTTGAGGTTTTTCACATTCTGGATACCTTCCTCTGAACACTCTCCAGTTTAACAATGTCTTCCGTAAAATATGGTACCCAGAGCCGAACGTGATATGCCAGATGATGTCTCACAAGGGCATAGTACAACAGAGTACAATAACAGATATACAGTATCGGTTATTTATTCCTGGAAGCTTCTAAATGTAGCCCAAGATCTCATTGTACCAAGGGCAAAGCTAAAACTACACATAAGTAGCTACTTAATAGAATATTCATTAAATGAATGAATGGAATTTCAGGCATTTGTCAAGATATAGATGGTGGAACCAAGGAACGCTCCTGGAACCTCTGCAGTCACAACACTAAGGTGGTGAGGGAACGAGGGAATAAGCATTTATATAGTGTTTGCTACATGCCAGGCATGGTATTAAACACCTTACAAATATCTCATTTGATCCTCACCGCAAACCTGGGTTGGTGCTATTATTATCTCCATTTTACATATGAGGAAACAGAGGCAGACAGAAGCTGCCAAGGGTAATACAGCTAGTAACTGACCGAGGTCAGATATGAACTCATGATTTCTTGACCCCTGGTCCAGTACTCTAGCCACTGGAAAACCATCTACTACTGAGGCAGCTAAGGTGGTTGCCAACTTCACCTGTAGATGGGCCAGCTCTTCTTTCCTTAAGATCAAGAGCATTTAGGGGTGGCTAGGTGGCACAGTGAACAGAGTACTGGCCCTGGAGTCTGGAGGACATGAGTTCAAATTTGGCCTCAGACACTTAACACTTACTAGCCGTGTGACCTTGGGCAAGTCACTTAACCCCAATTGCCCTCCAAAAAGCAAAAAAAAAAAAAAAGATCAAGAGCATTTACAGCAAATATCTAGTATTGTGGTGCAATCTGTATCCATGGAAACAATTGGTTATATGGGATTGCACTCAAAAACTGAATATTATTAGTATCTGTACTCAAACTAGCAGAGTACGTCAGTAATAGATTTTATCGTCCAGAGTATAAAAGCTACAGTAGAAAAGAAAACTCAGTATAGGAATGAATGACTGAGTCAATCAATGAAAAGGTATTATCAAATGGCTACTATGCACCAATCACTGTGCTAAGTGTTGGGAATGCAGATACAAGATTGGAGACAGTTCTTGCCGTTAAAGAGTATACATTTTAATAGGGAGAGACAGCACACATGGGAATTTTTTATTCAAGACAAATATTTTGGTTTGGAAAGTCAGAGGGATGGTAAGGAGAATCATAGGAGAGTAGATTGACATTGCCTTTCTAGGAACAATGATTTGATTGGTTTCTGGTACCAGAGCTGGGGGTGTGGAGGAAGTGGCCAGTGGTATATGGAGGTTAGGAGACAGCCAGGGAGCAAACTGAATTGTGGCTAGAGCAAGGACTGGAAGTAGTGAGTGTCCACATGTGGAGACATTCACAGAGCAGGAATTCCAAGGATGAAATGGTTAAGTTCTCCAGGGCTTGATTCCTAGGCCTAGTTTCTAGTCTTCTAACATAGATGTTAATGAGGAATTGGCTAGGGAACAGTGGTGAACACCAATCAGAATCTCTGAGTCAAGAACAACTATGTATTACACAATTAGAGACCCTTGATTATCTGTCTCATGCAGATTGTCCTCTTTGGGGATGATTCCTGTTAGAATTTGTGTCTTAACATCATTTTCCTAAATTTGCATTTCAGAGCCACTTTCTCCTGGGGTCATTAGGAAAAGTAATCTAATTTTAGGAGCATTGCATTCCAAATGGGAAAGGGATTTTTGAGACCATCTAGTTGTAAGGGAGAAGGGATGTGATTCCTTCTCCAGTTCAACTAATAAGAATCACAAAATGTAGTTATGCAAGGTAAAGTTTTATATGGATTCAAGTTTATGAGGAGTGAACCCTTTTGATTTAATCAAGAAGGGAACTTTGCATCAGATAAGCAAACAAGGTAATCATGTTTGTGGGGACTTTAAATACCTGGAGAAATTTTAGCAGTGAACTAGTCAAATGGTGGACCTACTGACACAGCCATGGAGGAATCTAAATTTGGGAGTTGAGGAGTTCAGTTCCAGAGTTGGAGCCAATCCCCTGAGAGGGAGCCAAGAGAGTTCCTCACTCTTTCTTCCTATCCACAACACCCATTCCAATGATTGAGCATATCATTGGAGAAATTGGACCAATAGCAAATTGTATATCCAATATTATAAATGGAATTAGAGAGACTGGACTAACAGGAGACAACATATTCAACTAGAAGAATCACTCACTAACGAAAAATGGATTCAGAAAGATAATTATTTAAGAAAGAAAACAGCTTCAAGAAGCATGGCCTTCCCATGGCACCAGAGAAGAATGCTGGTGATGGAATCAAGAAAGGATTTCTTAGACATAAAATGTCAATGCATGTGACTCACTACTATTGTGCTTGAATTTGGAACCCACTCTTTCCATGGACCTGGGTGTATTTGCAGAAGGCTCTATTCTAGTCTCTGAGGGAAAATGTTTTGAACTAACTGTTCCTACCAAATCACTTTAGTAAGTGCCTTTGCTAAAATCTTGTCATATCTACTAGCTAATAGTCAATGGGAAGCACACTTGCAGGGGCTCATGAGCAAAAGTACTAGAAATTCAATCCCTCAGAGTTATCCCTAGAACCATGAGAGTAGCTACCTTCTGGGGAACCAGGTTTGGTGAATGACCCCAGAGGAGATGCTATGTAGTCCAACTCTC
Organism: Pseudochirops corinnae; assembly: GCA_028646515.1. Classification (NCBI taxonomy): domain Eukaryota; kingdom Metazoa; phylum Chordata; class Mammalia; order Diprotodontia; family Pseudocheiridae; genus Pseudochirops; species Pseudochirops corinnae. The sequence continues at coordinate 202,604,218 of CM053586.1, forward strand.
ATTTTACTTATGAGGAAACTGAGGTTCTGAGAGTTGAATGAATAGCCAAGGGTTACACTCGTAGGAAGCAGCAGAGCTAGGGTAGCTGTCCCTCTGCCTCAAAATCCACTGTTCTTCCTACTCCAAGAGCCTGAGAGTAACCATACAGCTTGAGGGATTTTGCAGCAAATTGTCCTGAGATGTCATCCACATTCCAGTTTGGTCCCATAGCCATCAATGAGGAGCAAGTCCTGTGGAGAATGACTCTGCGATCCTCAGCACCACCAATACCAACCACTGACCATTTACCATTACTGGACAGGTAAGCCCAAGTGACTGGGGAATGGCAGTGACCCCCACACCATTGACCTTGCTTTCAGCCCAGTCCACAAATACATGATCTGGGAGAGCAACTCCTGTAGAGAAACAGTTAACTATCCCCAACAACCTATGGGACAGACGAACCAGCCCAGCTGAAGCAGCATGTCACCATGAGTGAGAGACAGGAAGCAGAATGAGCTGAACAAGTCAAACTACCATTAGTACCACCTATCCTCAGACCCAGTAACCAGAGCCCAGGAGCTCTGAAAACAGCAGCACTCCCCAGACCAGGCCTTCGGGCATCATCAAGAGAATCAACCATTATGGAGATGATACCTGGCAGCTGATTCTGCAGGGGCTACAACCCTTGCCTCCTTAGTAGCCACAGCTACAAACACCCAGAAAATACAGTCTTGCCACCAAAATCCTTGGCACTGACTTGCAGCTGAAACCACCTATATGGATTACCTCCCCATATTAGAAGGTGAGCTCCAAAAGATCAAGGATTGCCTTCCTTTTCTAACTATATCATCAATGCTTAGTACAAGTGCTTTTGCACAAAGTGTTTAATACTTTTTTACTCATTCATTCATTCATTCATTCATTCCTTTATTGATAGTGACTAATAGTTTGCATTTGTGAATCAGAGGTACAGTCTGTGTCTATAGGAACAAAATATTTCTATGTGTAAAGCTAGCTTTCCTGTACTTATTCTACCTGGGACACTTGATTCATCATTCCATATTCCAACCAACTCACTAGCCCACATATATTACCATGCCTGTGTTATTTTTGGAGGACAGTGCTGTCTTGTGTTTGTGTGGTACTTTCAACATTTTCATATTGAATTGCATGTATCATCTGATGTTTATCCTTGAAACAACTCTATGGGGTAAATGAAGCATCCCCCCAAATAAGTATTTTATTTATGACTTTAAAAAAAAAATCACTGTCATTTCTCAATAACTGCAAAGTTGAACTTTTCCTGTATTAAAAATATAGTTAAGCAAAACAAATCAACATGTTGTCCATGTCTTAAAATGAATGTTTCATTCTGTCCCTTGTAGTACACCGCCTCTTGGCATGAATTCCTTCAAAACCACATGGAGAGTTAGCAGCAGAGCTGAAACTAGAATTCATGTCTCCTGACTCTCTTTTTAATGAGACATGTTGTAGTCATTGTTGTGGTTCATTGGCAACCAAAGAGATTAAAAAGTGCTCTGCATTTTTCCATACTAATTCCACTGGGAATCTGTGTACTCAGCTCCTTCCCATCCAAATAGAATCCCTCAGTCATGTGGATCATCTGCTCAGATCTTCCTAATAATTTTGGAAATATAGGTAACTATTCTGTGATGGATTTCTCTTTCTCCTTGACTTCTTTCTAATTGCCAACCACCCTGCTTTGGTTTGTGTCTTCTGCTGATGGATTTTCAGAAATAGTAGGCTTGTCTAGATATTTAACTCTCACTTCCTTTTAGCCAATGGGGGGTGGAAGGCAAGGTTTTTCCATTGATAACTCTCAAGAAATAGTTGTAAAGATCCAATCTTCTGACAAGCTAATCCCTTTTGGGAGCAAGAGGGATTGTGGCTGGTGGGCTCCAGCCAGCCTTCTAAAAGAAAGACATGTTGTAGGATGTGTGCGCTACACATGGCAAAGATTGTAACCATCTCAAAATTTTAGACGTGAAATGTTTCCCATTAGTTTGTTCTTGGTTCTTTACACCCACTTCACTTGTACCACCTGGACTTTGGGGTTCTGGTGTCTCAATTACTACTTGGCCCTCCATGACTTCGGGTATAGACCTAATTTTCAGTATGTCTAAAAGGGAGTTACCACTGGAGCTTATTATTCTAGGTGATCTTCCTGGGTGCAAGAGAGGACATTTGATTTCCTGTTCTTAGTATTGACTGATGACTTCAATCCTCATTGTTTGTTCTCCCCCTTTACCTGCAAGGGGCATAGGAGTCACCACATGGTCACCATGTGGCTTTGGTTTTTTTGTTTATTTATTTGTTTGTTTATGTATTTATCAGTGAGGCAAGCAGAGTTAAGTGGCTTGCCCAGGGTCACACAGCTAGTAAGTGTCAAGTGTTTAAATTCATATTTGAAGTCAGGTCCTCCTGACTCCAGAGTCAGTACTCTATCTCCTGTACCACCTTGTCGCCCCAGGCTTCTTAAATAATGTGATAAATATGTTCTACCTCCCAAATGACCTTGGTCTCTTTGCTGTTCCTCACACAAGACACTTTATCTCCTGACTTCATGCTTTTGCACAGGCTGCCCCTCATGCCTAGCTTTCTCCTCATTTCTACCTTCTGACTTCCCTGACATTTTTAAAATCTCAACTAAAGCTCTACCTTCTGCAAGAAGGCTTTCCCAGTCCACCTCAAGGCTAACAACTTCTTTCTGTGATTATCTCTGGATTTATCTTGTTTATACATAGTTGTTTGCATGCTGAGACCTTCAGGTCCCTCATTAGACTGAGAGTTCCTTGAGAGCAGGGACTGTTTTTGCTTGACACAATGCCTGGCTCCAAGTAAGGACTTAATTTGTTTCTCTCTGTCACTTTGTGGGTTCTGGAGCTCTAAAATTTGTTTAGAGTCATTTTTTTTACAGGTATTAGAGGTGATTGGAGTGGGAGCTCAAGCAAATTCCTGCTTTTACTCCACCATCTTGACTCCACCACCTCCTCCCCACCCCCCAGTAAGTACTTAATAAATCTTGACTTGACTTGAGTTTATGATACAACATACATTTGAACTCCCAGTTATGGCATTCCAGCTGATTCTTCTTCATTGTGGTCCAGTACCTGTGGCTGACCATTAAACTGGTGGGATACAATACTGACTTGCTTTGTGTATATTTAGGAGTGTATATATGTGTGTGTGTGTATGTGTGTGTGTGTATGTGCACAAATCAATTCATTACAGGGGCACTGTCTTCCCAAGTGAATTAGACCCCACCTCCCGCAGGACAAATAAATAAATGGATATTTAAGCATTTTCCAGGTCCTGAGGATACAAAATTAAAAATGAAACCATTCCTGCCCTCAAGAATCTTACTTTCCATTGGAGAAAAAGTATGCATAGGTAAATGGAAAATTTTTATTATCATTGTTCAGTCATTTCTGACTCTCCATTTGGGGGTTTTCTTGGCAAAAGATATTGGAGTAGTTTGCCATTTCCTTCTCCAACTCATTTCACAGATAAGGAAGCTGAGGCAAACAGGGTTAAGCAACATACCCAGGATCACACAGCTAGTAAGTGTCTGAGGCCAAATTTGAACTCAGAAAGATGAGTCTTTGTGATTCCAGGTCCCACACTCTATGCATTATGGTGCCACCGAGCAGAATTGATGATGGTTTGCTAATTGTTGCCTTGACAATTGCTCTGGCCCATCACTTAGTCAGTTTAGCAGTGGAGTATTTAAATAAGTTGAGTTACTGAGTCAATTAACATTTTAATAAATGCCTGCAAGGTGCCAGGCACTGTGCTGAGTAATGTAATGGGAAGAACACAGTGCATCCCGCGAAGGACTTAGTGGAAGTGACTGAAAAATTGTTGAAATATTTTAAACAGTGAAATTAATTTCTTCCAATATAGTTACAAAGTTTAATTGATTGTGATTTTAAAACAAAGAGCAGAGCAAGGATTTCACTGGTGTAGGAAATTCCCAGTGAGAAAGGTTTTTTTCTAGCAAAGCTGATGACAACTGCTCTGAAAGTTATAATTAAATGTTTAACAAAACGTTCAAAAATTAAAAGAAAGCCCTTGGGGGGAAAAAAAAACCACTAGAGGAAGACTCATCACACCTGGTGGTGAGGCCCAGAGACACCACTGACTAATTGGGTAACCCCTGAACAGGTTATTAAGCTCTTCTGTTTCTATTTAACCTCTCCATTTCCTCATTTGTAAAATCGAGATAGCTAGTCTTGCCTTTGCTACATGACAGGATTTTGGAAAGAATCGAAGTTTAAAATATATGTGAAGTAATATGAAGTTATTCAAAAGGGAAATAAAATGAGGAGAGGCAACATGGTATAGGGGTAGTCTTAGATTTGGAGTTAGGAAGGCCTGGGTTCAAAGCTTGTCCCTGATATTAACTAGCTCTGTGACCCCAATCCTCTTACTCAACCTCTCTGAGCTTTGAACTCTAGAATCTAAGTCATAAATGATCGTGTTCTGAGTTAGTGCAGGGGACTTTTCGGCATGATAATTCTCTACAAAATTACTTCTTAATTTTGTATTCTTATATACAAATGAAAGACATTTATATAGGATGCACTATGGGCCAGACAGTATGCTACATACTTGACAAATATTATCTCATTTGATCTACCCGACGACACAAAGAGGTGGCTCTTATCATTATCTCTATTTTACAGCTGAGGAAACTGTAAAACTGTAGGTGTTAAGTGACTTGCCCAAGATCACACAAGTAAGTAACGGAGGATGAATTTGAATTTAGATCTTCCTGACTTCAGACCCAAAGCTCTATCTACTGTACCACTTAGCTGTCTGCTGGGCAGTAGCAGCAGCAGCAGCGGTGGGAGTGACGGTGATGGCAGTAGAAGTAGCAGTAATAGTAACAAGAATATTAAATAAAATGCAAAGTAGTACACTAGACACTGGCTTACCACATAAAAGTGTATGGGAGCTGATCTTTTAATCTCTGACTAGATTAAAAGGAGCAGCATCATTGGTTGAGAAGATGAATTAGCTGCACCCCCATGGGCTTTAAATAGCTAAATTTTAACTAGTTAGAGATACTGGAAGCCGCTGTTTACCATGAAGTGAAGGATGGGAAGGAGGAAGGAGGAAGGCGAGAAGGAGGATATTTTCTCTTCTGTCATCATTAGCCATCAGGGATGGAGTTTTGAAGTGAAATTGCTTGACCACTAGGAGATACTGTATCCAGGAGTATGCTAGTAAATGTTTAATAATCAACTCTACCGTAATGAATTTTAAATTTTTAATTATTTTATTTTTATTTAATTTTAATTTGCATTATTAAAATTTCCTCTATCACTTTCTTAAGTCTTAAGTAAACAATAAATTACACCTTGATTTTTAGGGTTTACCAATTACAATCAGCTTTTGAGAGCCAATGTGAGTTGTCTCCAGCATACTCTTGTCTATTGGGCAAGAGAGACACATAACTTCAGATAAACAGGGAGGTAGGGAGGCAGTCACTCACATGGGGAAACAGCTTTAAGGAATGAATCATCTGTGACAAGGAAGAGAGCTGACTATTGAAAAGAGCAGACCCTGGGAACCTAGCTAAGCAATTTGCCCAGCAGGACATCTATACCAAAGGGGAACTGCATGAGAACCCTACAAAGATAGAAAGGACTTCTTAGTTTTGAAGTACTAGGAGTAGTGAGTTGCCTTTGTCACACACATATACTATATAGGTATATTCTATGTAGCTCTAAGCTCAAGCCCCCAATTTCCATGGATGCCCCAATTTTATGGGTGAAATGTAAGTACTATTACTATCTTAGTAAATGCTTTTGTCAAAAGCTAATTGTGTCTACTGACTCTTCATTAATGGAAAGCATATTGGTAATGGATGGTGAGCCAGTAGTGAGACCCACTGGGGTTACCTTTGGCACCCGCTGTCAGAGCTGCCCTTTGAAGACTAAACAACATTAGTGTTAGTGCAAGTTGAGGGAGTATCCTATAGGAGGTGATACATAAACAAGGGCATGGAGACACCAGTAGAAGTTGGTAACTTCCTTTGATACCTATAAGTTTTTAGTTGCTAAATAACTTTTAACATTGTACTCTGTGTTTTGCTATTGTCACAAGGAAGAGAGGAAGAAGAAGCATAATCCCACTGCCTACATATCACTTGTAAAATGTATGCTCTGGATTTAGTCCCTTATTTCTTTTGAAATAACCTTGTACTGTCTTGTATATATTATTATATGTAAATTATACGTAAACATATATTATTATATGGAAATATGTATATGAGAAGCAGTATGGTGGAACCAGTTGAATTTGGAATTAGAGAACCAGGGTTCAAGTCCTGGCCCTATTACTACCTATGTAACCTTAGGTAATAACCTAAGTAACCTCTAGGCCTCAGTGTCTTCAAGTAGAGACCTCAGAGGTCTCTCCCAGCTCTAATCTCTGATTTCGTGTTGGATCCGCTATACACTCCAAAAGACGCCAGACTCAGTTATGTCTTTGTATACCCAGCTCCTAGCATGGGGGCCCTGTACACGGGGAGTACTTAATGAATGTTTGAATTGGATTGAATTCCATCTTAGGTTCATAGAATCCGACATTTAGAGGTAGAAGAAACACCAGAGTCCATTGAGTACAAACCTCTCATTTTGCAGATGGCAAAACTGAGGCATAGAAAGGTTAAACAATTTTCCTAATAGCTATGAAGTGATTGAAGATCTGAAGCCAATTTTGAATCCAGGTCCTACAGATTCTAAACCCCAGGTCTGATCCACTACGTTGTTCTGCCCTCCTCTGCTTAGCCTCTCAGCTGCTAAGTGGTGATGAGTCCTTTTATGTATGGCTCAGAGTCTTTCTGGCTCTGTGGACATTCGTAGATCTGGCACCCTGGCCCTCAAGTTTGTTAGCTCTGCCTGCAGGCTGTTGCATTCTTGCCAGTTCTCTTTTAGCAACCAAGTCTTTGCAGACTCCTCCTAGAAAGGGGCTCTGGGGCATCTGCTTTGAGCTTAGTTGTTTTCATGACTTCACTAGACTTTTAGGAGAGGAAGAAGGTGCCTTTCTGAGAATCTGTTTTTTTGTAGGGGATTCGCTTCAGGGGTAAGGGACAGACTTGGAGCTGCAAATCCTCAGTTGCCCTGGTGAAATCACCTCCTTTTTGCTGCAAGCCACCAGGGGCTGGATAGCATAAGAAGAGTTAAGTTCTGGGTTGAGGCAGCAGTATTCAATTTCTTTATTTCCTGTTGATGGCATTACTGCTTTCATAAAACCATTGACACATGTTGCTTTCATCTGTTTCATTTCAAGACATGAGTACATTCTCTAGAAACTATGCTTAATAGCTAAACTCAAAACACTTGGATTCCTTTTCCTTTTGTGACTCTGCTGGTACACTTCATTCTCTTTTGAACTGTTGGGATTCTGTTGTTATTTTCAGCAACCATTCAAACACAGCAAAGAGAAGCTAGTGGCAAAATGGGTAGAAGTAGGGGATTTGGTTGCAACAAACAATCACCTCAATGTGATGAGATATGAGATGCTTCTCTGAACACCAGGAGGAGCTCATGAGTGAACTCAGCTCTCTGACCTTCAGGGTTGAGTGCTTTAGACACTAAAAACCTTGGATCTTGACAATGACTGTGATAACAAGCATGTATAGTAGGAGCCTTGAAGCCTTCCTGATGGCTAGAAGTCCTCACTCCCCTCACCCTTGGGGCTTCCACCTTTGAAACATGCCTACAACCCATTACCCAAAGCCTTTGGATCTAAAGCGGTAGCTTCATCTAACAGCTTTCAGTATTCAGGATCTTGTGCATACAGAAAATAGATCTATTTCTATTGGTCTCAGATACTTCAAACTTATGGAAAACATCATCAGTCCTCTCTCTGTGACTCTTTGACTGCCCTCAGGCCAGCAAAACTGAGTAAAAAAAAAAACAAAACTTCCATTTTGAAAAGGGAATATAACCAAACTGAAATCAGTATTAACGGCTATTCATATTCATCGGAGCATTTTAGATAATGCAAACCAATAAAATAAAAGCAGAGAAATCAAAGTCCCTCTCCCTAATGGCTCTGGCTTTCCTAATCTCATCAGGATGGTAAGAGACAAAATGTTAAATTAGGAAGATGGAAGTCTTTACTGGAAACAGGAGAATCTGTTTTTCTCTAAGTGGGAAGATAAGAGGCAGGAAGGAGTCATTACTTCACCTGAGGTCCTTTGCTGCTACTGGCCACAAAATACTGTCTTGCCTTCTCAGTTCTTGCTAAATTGGCAATTCAGTTTATAGCTGATGCTTTGAATGTTTCTATAGTCCCTTATTCTTGATTATCATTCTGTGCCACACTGAAATAGCCCTTTGTTCACTCTGATGGCTTCACTATAGCCATGCCACTCTGATTCTGTCTGCCTCTCTCTCCCAGAATCCTATTCCAGTTAAAGATGAGAGACAGAACACAGAAATTTGGAGAATGAAGAGTAAATCTGCTTGGTCAGCAGGTAGTCCCTCTAGCCCCAGAGTTTCTGTGGCCATGCCTTTGTGATTGTAGCAAAAGATGAGTTACCTTCCTCCCCAGGATTGGAAAAGTTTTCAGTCCCCTGCAAAATCATCTCAGGTAGACTTGAAATTTCTAGATATACACTACACACTCCAAAGGAAATACCATCAGTTAAAACAGCAAGCATCTCAGACAATCATTTCGTGTTGCCACTCAGAAAACATATATGTCAACAATATATGCAATCACAAGACAAATTATCACTTGACAGCCTGCTTCAAAGATTAAACACCTAAATTTTATGTAGTTACACGCCCATATTACAATAGAGTATGCATATCCAAAGTACAAAAATACAAAAGCAAATAAACATAATAGCAAAAACAATGCAAAACTAGCAATACAATAAAAATGGAACTATGAAATAACATAATATGGACATTCATGTATATACAAATAATGTAACACTAACAGATAGTTGTAGCTAGAAATAGGCATAATGCTAGGACCTAAAAAAGCCAAAAACTTACACAGAAGTATATCTCAAACATTCAATAATAAATATATGTATCCATAAGTATAAACAATTGCACATAAGGCACACAGTATATGAGCAAACATTAGTATTACCCTCTGGTTCCAGATTCACCTGTAATACCATAGGTTTGGTCTAATGGAAAAAGAGGCACAAAGAAGTCTCTGAAGGAAAAAAATTTAAAAAGCAGAACAGGTCAAGTGGAAAAAGAGACACAAAAGCTCACTGAAGAAAGTAATTTCTTAAAAATAAGAATTAGGCAAGTTGAAGCTAATGACTCCATGAGACATCAAGAAGCAATAAAAACAAAGTCAAAAAAATGGAAAAAATAGAAGTGTGAAATATGGAAAAATAACTGACCAGGAAAATAAATCAAGGAGTATTAATTTAAGAATTATTGGGTTGCCTGAAAGTCATGATTTAAAAAAAAAAACAAACCTAGAAATCATATTTCAAGAAATTATACAAGAAAACTGCCCTGATATCCTAGATCCACAGGGTAAAATAGAAATTGAACAAACCACCAATCACTTCCTCAAAGAGATCCCAAAACGAAAACTCACAGGAATATTATAGCCAAATTCCAGAGCTCCTTTGTGAAGGAAAAAAATATTGTAAGCATCAGAAAGAAACAATTCAAATTTGGAGCCATAGGCAATAAATATTCTTGATTACAATTAAGAATAACTGACCCAGCAAAAGAGAGTGTAATCTTTCAGAAAAACTGAATATTTGATGAAATAGAGGACTTTTAAGCATTTCTGATGAAAAGATCAGAGCTAAATTTGACATTCAAATATAAGACTCCATAGAAACATGAAAAGGTAAATGTGAAAGAATATTCATAAGGGACTCAATAAAGTTAAACTTTATATTCCTATAATAAAGATGATACATGTAACTCCTATGAACTTTTTTTAGGGCAGAATATTTTTAGGTCAGTTTGAAAGAGTCTACAGGGACAAAGGGCATGACTGTGAATTGATTAAATTAGAATAATCTCCAAAACAATAGGAGAAAGAGGAATGCACTGGGAAGTAGGGAGAGGTAAAGTGGGGGTAACTTGTCTCACATAAAAGAAGAAGGAATTTTAAAAGTGGAGGGGGATATGGGGAATGATGACAAGCAGTACTTGGACTTCGATCCCATCTAAATTGGTTCAAAGAGGGAATATCCAAACACACAGAAACAGTTTTTTATAGAAATCTATCTTAACCAGCCAACAGTGAAAGGGGCAGGGAGATATAAAAGAAAGGAGGATGACCATAAAAGGGAGAGTGGATTAAGGGAGGTGGTGATTAGAAGCAAAATGGAGTTTTGAGGAGAGAGAGAGAGAGAGAAGAAGAAGGAGAAGAAGAAGAAGAAGAAGAAGAAGAAGAAGAAGAAGAAGAAGAAGAAGGAGGAGAAGAAGAAGAAGAAGAAGAAGAAGAAGAAGAAGAAGGAGAAGAAGGAGAAGAAGAAGAAGAAGAAGAAGAAGAAGAAGGAGAAGAAGAAGAAGAAGAAGAAGAAGAAGAAGAAGAAGAAGAAGAAGAAGAAGAAGAAGAAGAAGAATGGGATGAAGGAAAATACACTGTAATCATAACTGTGAATGTCAATGGAATGAGCTCATCCATAAAATGGAAGTGGATAACAGAGTGGATTGGAAATTAGAATCCAATAACATGCTGTTTATAAGAGACATACTTGGAACAGAAAGACCCACAGAATTAAAATAAAGAGTTAAAAAAAGGTAGAAGTAGCAATCATAATCTTGGACAAAGCAAAAGCAAAAAAAAAAAAAAGACAATTTAAGAAGATAATCAGGGAAACCACATTTTGTCAAAAAGTACCATAGACAATGAATATTAAAAAAAATGTTTACAGCACATTTCTCTAATAAAGGCCTCATTTCTCAAATATATAGAGAACTGCATCAAATTTATAAGAATACAAGTCATTGCCCAGTTGATAAATGGTCAAAGGACATAAATAGACAATTTTCAAAAGAAATCAAACTATGATCACATGAAAAAGTGCTCTAAATCCCTATTAGAGAAATGCAAATTAAAACAACTCTGGGTTACCACCTCATACCAATTAGAAATTACAAATGCTGAAGGGGATAAGAGAAAATAGGTACACTAATGCACTGTTGGTACAATTGTGAACTGGTCCACCCATTCTGGAGAACAATTTGGAACTATGCCAAAAGGGCTATAAAACTGTGCATACCCTTTGACCGAGCAATACAACTACTAAATCTGTACCCCGAAGAGATCAAAGGAAAAGGAAAAGGACCTATCGATGCAAAAATATTTATAGTAGCTCTTTTTGAGGTGGCAAAGAATTGGAAACTGAGGGGATGTTCATCAATTGGTGAATGGCTAAACAAGTTGTAGCATATGATTATGATGGGACACTATTGTGTCATAAGAAAAACATAGCAAGACTATGTGAAGTGATGCAAAATGAAGGGAGAAGAACTAGGAGATCATTATACATAGAGCAATATTGTAATTGTGATCAACTGTAAAAGACTTTGCTACTCTGATCAATGCAAGGATCCAAGATATTTCTAAAGGATTTATGATGAAAAAAATGTTATCCATCTCCAGAGGAAGAACTGATGAACTCTGAGTGCACATAGAGTTATAATTTTATCTATTTTTGTTGCCTTTTTTTTTTTACAATATGGCTAATACAAAAATATGTTTTGCATGATTTCACATATATAATTGATATCACATTGTTTGCCTTCTCAGTGGGTGGGGAATGGGTGGGAAGGAGAGAGAATTTGGAACTCAAAATTTGAAAAGAAAAAAGTTAGAAAATTAATAAAAACTTTCAAAAAGAGAATTTTGCTAAGAGTCTATGCAAGTAAGAAATATGTTAAGCAGAATTTTCAGTGACGTTTCTGGGTAGAGGGAAAGGAGGTAAAAATGCTAAAAGGACTATAGAAAGGGGAAATTTATTATTCTTATCTGCTCAGTCAATAACAAGTTGCTAGTTTATAAAAATGAACTTCCAATCCCATAAAAGCTAACTATGTGGTTTTCTTCTATTTTTCATTTCTGATATTTCCAGTCTTTCCTAAAACTTTCCTAAAACAGGTAAGGGAGTGTGAAGCTGGATGAATGAGGGTAGATACAAATCCCCCATGCTTTAAAAAAAAAATTACTCTTCCTGTAGGGGGAAGGGGTGCAATTGGGTGACTTGCCCAGAGTCACACATCTAGTAAGTGTTTAAGGTCACATTTGAACTCAGGTCCTCCTGACTCCAGGGCTGGTGTTTAGTCTCTTTTGCTACAGTCCTGTTCTTCATAAATTTATGATGCCAAAGGAGATGACCAAGGAGATAGGGGCACAATGTGAGACTGGGTCAAGGGAAAAAGCTAGACTTTAGACATTGTTAGCCATTTTTGAAGAAATACACATATATAGTGTCAGCTGCTGAATGCAAAGATATCTGCATTTGTGTTCAGCTTTAAACTGCCCAAGAGTCATGGTCCTATGATAGCATTAGGTGGGAACACATGAATTATAGACATACTTTAAAGAAATATAATGACCATAAAGAGAGATTTGACTTATGAGTAGTCCTGTTTAACTATACAAAGTTTAGTTTAGCTGCTCCCTAAAAGCCTTTAAAATTAGGGTGACCAAGATGATCTCTCAAGTCTGTGGAGTCTTTCTGTCCACATTTGATGAGTGAGGGCTTTGCCCCCTGAGAATCCAAAAGATGAGGGCTCAAGAAGACTCAGTGTCTCCTTGTTTCTTCTAGGATGAACTATAAACTCCTCTGGTTGACATGTAAAGACCTTTATAATCTGGCTCCAACCTATCTTTCCACACTGATTTCACATCGCTTCCTTTCATGTACTATTTGTTCTAGCTAAATTAACCTATTTGCAGTTCCAAGGTTCAGGTTAAATGCCACCTCATTTTCTTATATCTTTCTTTATTCTCCTAGTTGTCAGAACATTCCTCCCCTCACCTCCTACTTCCAAAACTGCTTATTTACACATTATTATTTATGTAGCAAGGATTATGGTATTTAGGGTTAATTACACTTACTCCTAAATCCCCCTTCAGACTGCTTCTTGACTCATTCCCATGTTGCATTTTATCATCACAAGCTCACAGGGGTAGGGAACCTGTAGCCTTCTAGGTCCTTGGTGCAAACTTTTGACCGATTCCAAATTTTATAGAACAAATCCTTTTATTAAGGAGATTTGTCCTGTGAAGTTTGGATTCATTCAAAGGGCCACACTTGACCTAGAGGGCCACATGTGGCCTCGAGGTCACAGGTTCCCCATCTCTCCAGGGTAATCCATGAGTATATTTATAAATTTTCTCATTAATAAAATTTTAACATATCTTTTTATTAATTAAGCCTATCCTAGATTATTTTTTAGTCTTTTGCTTTTTGGAAGGTGGAAGTCAGGGCAATTGGGGTTAAGTGACTTGCCCAAGGTTACATGGCTAGTAAGTCTTAAGTTTCTGAGGCTAGATTTGAACTCAGGTCCTCCTGACTCCAGGGCCAGGGCTCTATTCACTGCACCACCAAACTGCCACACCCCCAGTCCTAGTTTATTAGTATTTACTTTAGAAACCACCTTTCCCAATTGCAGTTACTTACATATCTCTCTATTAAATGAATTGACTTTCTAGGATTAAAGAAATATTAAAATGACTGGTTCTACAATTTATTAACAATGAAGTTAATAATAAAATACATAATCATTTAAAATATTTTAGTTGTTACATCCAACTGGGACTTAAGATACACAGGCACTGTGGTAGGGAGATCCATTCTGCCCTACCAGAAAGTGAGAGGGGTGATGGGGGAGGACATAGGAGAGAATAGATCGGGGGAGGGGTTATACAATGGGATGGCTGTTTTGGGGTGGTGGGTAGGGGAAAGATGGGGAGAAAATTTGTAACTCAAAATCTCGTGGAAATGAATGATGTAAACTAAAATAAATAAAAGTTAAAAGTAAAATAAAATAAAATATTTTAATTGTGAGAAAGATCACAAGCCAGTTACACCTCAAAATCTCACTGTAATTACAGATGACTTCACTTCCAAGACTATAATCTCACAGCAGTTAGTTCATTCAGAATAACCAAAAAAAGTCTCTTCTAACATCTACTTCATCCTCTTCAGAAGATAACGATTACAATAGTTTCATAAAATGAAAACGTTTTCATCCTCTTTCTGTCTTCTCCAGTTTATCTCCATCCGCATCAGGAAAATAATGTCTTCATCTCCATCTATGACAGGAAAACAATTTGTTTAGCTTATTTTACACCACCACTCAATACACTTTCTACAGATTACTCAAAAGATATATTTTTATAGCGTTTCTTCATCAAATAATATTTTTGTAACAAGGATTTCCCCACTTTTTTCCCAATGGGAGCGGAAGAGAGAGAAAATACATTTTTCAGTGAAGATGTTAAATTTAAAATTAAATAATAGCAAAGACATTTCTAACAAGAAAGAAATTTCTCCTCACCTTTTTTTCTGTCTCCTCCACAAATTTCTCTTAGTTTCTGAAATCAAAGTTAAACTAAACTCCCTGCCTGATGGAAGAAGGCCCTCCTAGAATGAAAGTTGTAACTCTAGCTCCTCACTTTTTGCTTTCTTAAAGAGATAGCAAGAGTTTCTGTAGAAGCCTCTGTAGAAGAGGCTTTTGAAACAGGGATCACACACTTATCTTTACTTATCTTTGTACTTCTTTCCTGAATTCAAATCTGGCCCCAGGCACTTACTAGCTGTTTGATCCTGAGTGAGTCATTTAACCCTGTTTGCCTCAGTTTCCTCATCTGTAAAATAGGCTGGAGAAGGAAATGGTGAACCACTCGGGTACCTTTGTCAAGAAAACTCCAAACGGGGTTATGAAGAGTCAGACATGACTGAAACAACTGAACAACAAAACATTAGGACAAACTTCTTTCCTTTCAAATAGCGTGCAAACTCCTTGAAGATAGCAGCTGTTTCATTTTTCATTGTTGTTATTTTTAGCTAATTCTGAGCCTGGCACATAGACACTTAGTAGACACTTGTCTAATTGAGTTGAATTGTGGCAGTCTTCTGGAGGCAGCAGAAAACTGAGGCTTCAGGGGAACTGAGAAAACCCGGCAAAGAAGCTAACTCCATCCTCTTCAGCTCTGTTCTCATTCATGTTGGCCTCAGATCTTGTATCTGGGTACCAAGGATGACCAGATTGATACTTTCATGCCCCTTTCTTATCCAAGTCAGTGTGTGTGTTGGCTTCAGCGCCCAGGTGTGTGTTGGTTGCAATCCTGCACACAAAATGGAAGAGACAGTAAGTAGTGACAACTTTTCTTCTGATGTAACAAGTCTCTTGGTTGTGAAAAAAAACCAAGTTAATCTGAATCCTCCTTTGTAACTGAATTGCCTAGAATGCAATAAAAATAGCACATACCATTCCAGGGCAAGTTAGAAATTGAGGGAGACAGTGTGAGAATTAGGACTATTTACCGGTACAGTTGGAATTAGGAATCTCTGAGTTCAAGGATTTTAAACTGAGGAGACTCAATCATTTTTCTCTACCAAATTCAATTCTTTCATTTGGCAGTGAATGTTCCTTCAAATGGATAGAGAAGAAAGAAGCCCATAGACTAGACTTATGTGTCCAAAAGAAATTTATTAAAGTGTATTTTTCATAGTCAGGTTGAGATGGTAGGAGGTTGTGGTCCTTCAACTTGGCATCCAGGTTAGGGCAGCAAGACCTCTGAAGACAGCTTTCCAGATTTTTTAAAAAATAAAATAAAAGTACCATTTTTGATGTGTGTTAGAAATGCTCCCTCCTTTTTGGTCTCTAGGGTGACAATTATGTGAGGGAGGTAGGGTGGAGTGGGGGACATGGTGTTCTCTGCTTCCAGAATACAGTAATTGATTGAGGAGAATGAAAGCATAAGATTGGAATGTTTCCTGATTTACTCAAGGTTGTACAGTAAAAGGATTGTGGAGGATCTAATCTGTGATGCTGAGTGTTATGGGGTCATTTGAGCCCAGATGAACATTTATTTATGAAATTCTAATGGGGGAAAGATGAGGAAATCTTGGCTAATTTAGGAGTGAAAGCAAAAGAAAGCAAAAAGTAGTTAGCACTTAGACCGTACTAGCCATTTGGTAAGGGAATGAATCTTCTCAGGGAGACCTGCCTCTTAAATTACCAGGTTTATGCAAGGAAAATGGTCTTGGGTGTTCTCTTGGTGAAAGGATTGAAAGAATTATGGAGAGGTTTATAGCTTTCTTCTCTCAGTATTCCACATATAAAATGCTGTCATATCATAGGAGAGAGAGAAACTTTAAAAGGATTCTAATGTTAAGAAGAAAAATGTCCCCATTTATCATTATAGTAACTTATACATGAAGATATTGTCTAGAAAACAATATAAACTCTTACATTCATGAAGTAAAAGTGGTATCTACAGCTGCAAAAGTGCCAAATAATAAATACTTTCTCACATACATTACTGACAGGGGTATATAACTATAAAGACTAACTATCATAAAAACTATAAAAACTAACTATCATTGCAGCAATTAAAACTTTTGCTGGTCCTACCACAGGAAGATGACTTTAGGTAGAGGTGTTCTGTAATGAGAGCAAAGTGTGAAAATAATAATTAGCAATAATGATGATAATAATAACTGCCATTTATACAGAGCTTTAAGATTTGCAAAATATTTAAATGCATTATCTCCTTTGATCTTTTGAGGATCACTTCAGGCATCACTCCCATTCTGCAGATATAAAAACCAAGACTCAGAAAGATTAAGAGATTTATCTATGGTCATATAGTTAGCAAATATTATAGATGAGATTTAAATTTAGCCCACATTGCCTCTATTGTGATTATTTGGGGTTTATGGATCTATGTGTTAATAAAACTGCATCTAATTAAAGAAATTTAGAAAACATATCAAAATGTAATTATTTTAGAAAAAATATCAAATTTGGGGGAAAATTTTAGACAATTTAGAAATTTAGAAAAATTTAGAAAATTTAGAAATTTATTTAGAAAAAAAAGAAAAAATATCAAAATTTAGAAGAAATTTAGAAAAATTTAGAAAGTTTAGGAAAAAAATCAAAATGTAAACTTCTTTAGTATTGGAGATACTCAGTATTGTTCTGACCCCTAAATTCAATAGATTTGTTCCTGTAGTCTTGGGAGATTTTATCCTATTTGCATATGATCTGATTTTATGGAGAAAGAGATGCTTAAGACTACTCTAGAGCAAGCACACTTTGTCTTTTATTAGCTAAAAGAGGCAGCTGATGGGTGGAGCTGGCCATAGAGATGAATTCTAAATACTGAATGAAATGAGCAAAGCAATGCTTTGTTCTCCTAGGCAAAGATATTCATTGTGACCTTGGCTGCTTTACAGGTATACATAAAGACTTCACAAAACCACCCTGGGCCCTCTTTGAGAACACTAACAAAACCATGTGGGTAAACACCTTCAGCCATTGGGCTACAACTTGTACTGGTTAGAAGCTCTGGAGGGTGCTTCTTCCTCTGTCCCAGGAAAATGCAGAAACTGCATATCCTTACCTTTAGGACATTGTCTCCTACCTTTCTGCCCATCCTGAACCTCTTCCTAAGTTTGACAACATGAACTACTTTGCGGTCTAGTTCATTTCCCCATTTTATTCCCTCCCTATGATCTTCCTCTGACCCTGGACTCTGAACCATAGATACAGATATCCTGGTTAATAAGGACCAGACTTGGAAATCAGAAAAGTCTCCACAGAGCCCTTGAAGTGCTTGTCATCAAGGAAGCTTTTAATGTGTCTGTCTCAGGTTTATGGCCTAATTGTTCCCTTTATGGCTCTTTTACTGCTCCATGACCCATAGGTATAAGCACTATTACCTTTGATAGATGAAGATGGTGCCACTGATGAGAGGATTGCTGGTGGCTGATCACCTCACCACCCTTTTTTATCTCTTTGACCATTGCATCCCTCTCACTCTTCCAACACGTAGTCTTTGGGTTCATTCTCATACATAGCAAGTAGTCTTCTTTGAAATATTTCTAACACTTTCACTGTTCCTCACAGCCACCATAGCCCTTTCACTCACAAAGAGCACCAACCCAAATCTCTAAGTACCGACTACATTGTGCTTCAATTCTCCAAAGATTGTTTTAAGTGCTCAGAGAAGTATTATGCAGAACTATTTTTATATTTATTTGGTATCTAGTTGATTGCTGATCATATGAAAAAAATCTACATCTGGCACTATAAAGGGATACAAAGAAGAAATGATCCCTACCTTCAGGTAGCTTATGGTTTAGTCATTGCCAAGACAGACCCACATGAATCAAGTGAAGAACAGAAGACGAATCCATATATTTCCCATTTGAGTATGGCACCTTTACAAAAACTGGCCATGTATTAGGTCATGAAACCTCACAAACAAATGAAGAAAAGCAGAATATTATAATTATCCTTTATTGATCACAATGCAATACACATTATTTTTGTTTTTAAAAAAGAGTCTGTGAAGAAATGATTAAAATCAATTGGAGCCTAAACAATTTCATCCTAAAAAAAAATCAGTGGGTCAAACAACACAACATAGAAAAGACAGATAATTTCATCAAGGAAAGTGAAAACAATGAAGCACTATATTAAAACTGAGAAAGTATCCAAAGCAGTCCTTAGGGGAAAATTTATGTCTCTAAATGTTTTCATCAGCTAAAGAGGGAAAGGACAGATAAAAGAATTAGGCAGGCAACTGAATACACTAAAAGAGCCAAAAACAAAAAAAGCAACAAACACCAAATTAGATATTTCAAAAATTAAGAAAATTATGAATAAAATTGAAAGCAGAAAATACCAAATTTATAAATAAAACCAGAAGCTTTCTTTTTGGGGGGGGGGGTGGAGAACTAACACAATAAATAAATAGCTACTCTGGAGAGAAAAAGAGAGAAGCTAAATTGTCAACAACAAAAATAAAAATTCACAACAATTTACATTGAAAATGAAACTCAATAAATTATCAAAACTATTTTGCCCAATTATTTTGCCCAACAAAATGGATAAGAAATGAAATGATAAAAATTTACATGAAATAAAATACCCTTGTTAACAGAACAAGAAACAGAGATTTAAAATAAATTCAGTTTCAGAAGAAAAAACTGAACAAGTCATAAACATACAAAGAAAAAAGGTCATGACCAGACAGATTTAGAAATGATGTTTATCAGACATTCAAAGAATAATTCATTTCAATAAGCTGTTTGCAAATCTAAGAAATTGAGGGATCCTTCCAAACTCCTAATATGATGAAAATATAGCATTAATATCTAAAAGGGGGGAGAAAAAAAAGTATTGACCAATGCTCCTGGCAAATAAGAATGGGGATTAGGATAGAGAATGCATCTGAGATTTCATTGTTACAATGAACTCCTGGAAAAGGAAATTTTTACCAACACTGAATGGAATCTTATCTGCAATTTATAGTCACAAAGAGTTGCCTAGAATGCTGAGAGATTGTAACTTTCCCAGAGTTAAAGAGCTAGTATGTGTTTCTGGCATTACCTGAACCAAGGTCTTCTACTTTTAAGGCCAACTCTCTATCTATTATCCCATTCTGCCACTCATAAATATTGACACAAAAAATAGTGAACTATTTGCAAAAAAGGCTACAATAACATATTTTAAAAAAGATTATATACTCTGACCTGATTGAATTTATACCAAGAAGGCAGGGTTGGTTCAATATAAGGAAAATTGTAAACAAAATAGACCGTATTAATAACAAAAACAATAAAAACCACCTGATTACATCAATGGATCCTGGAAAAGCTTTTGATAAAATTCATCACCTGTTTCCATTAAAAACACTAAAACACATAGGAATAAATAACTTTTTCATAACATGGTAAATCCTATCTAAACCCAAGAATCAATATTATATGTAATGGAGAAGGGCTAGAGGCCTTTTCAACAAGATCAGGGGAAAAGAAAGGATGTTCATTATCCCCATAATTATTTAATGTAGTGTTAGGAATGCTAGCTGCAGCAACAAAATAAGAAAAATAAATTGAGGGTGTAAGCTAAAGTATTAGTTAAACAAGGGTAAAAGAACATGATACAGACTGTATAT
>CM053586.1:202624877-202637642 GCA_028646515.1 Pseudochirops corinnae
CGCCACAGGCTCCATGTGACCACATTCAGCCTATTAGGGAACAGCGTATACTTTCAAATCTGGGAAGATTCTCAGAGTCACGTAGCCACTTTAGCAAAGGGCCTAGGGGCAGGGAAGATCTTCAGATTCCCATAACACCCTTCTGGAACTGTACATGGTCAAAACAACTACAAGAGAGTAAGAATCCTTTAGAAGGGATCCTGAGAGATCATTTGCCTCATTCTCCTTCCTTTAGGCAAGATTTCACCTTAACTATTCCAGAGGAGAAGCCAAATTAATCAGGATTTGGGGGTTGAGAAGTCTAATTGTAAAAATTGTTTTTGTTGTTGTTATTTTTAATCTAGAGGATTTTTCTCTCTTTTGTGATGAGATCTGGGAGATAGGTGTCATTTGGATTATTGAAATGCATAGTGCCTTCTGGTAAAGAGAGGGCATATTCTACCCCTTTTAGAAAAGAAAACAGTTACCTTGAAGGAACGGAAGTTTTTAAAAGAAGATGAAAGCTTTTTAAATGTCAGTCAAGAAGAAGAGCAACCAGCCCATCGCCCATCACAGAAAGGGAAGTTAAGGGAGGCCAAGGCACCTCTGCTCTCCTGCCATTCCCACTCTACCACCAGAGATAATTTGGGTAAGCCAGTCTAGTTCTGGAGAATACAGAACAGAAGACCTAAGATAACTTCCTTTAGCCCTGTCCAAGGTCAGCTCAAGGATCACAGATCAAAGGATTTAGAGATGAAAAGGACCTTGGAAATCATCTTGACCGACTCCTTCATTTTATAGATATATCTGTAGTACCTACCTCACAAGGCTGTTGCTAGAAAAAAAGATTAGATACTGAGGTACCACATCTCACCAGCCAGATTGGCCAAGATGACAAAACAGCAAAATGATAAACGCTGGAGAAGATGTGGAAAAATTGCAACACTAATGCATTGTTAGTGAAGCTGTGAACTTATCCAGCCATTCTGGAGAGCAATCTGGAACTATGCCCAAAGGGCTATAAATAAGTGCATACCCTTTGACCCAGCAATACCACTTCTAGGGTTATATCCCAAAGAGATCAGAGAAGTGGGAAGAGGACCTGTATGTATAAAAATATTTATAGCGGCTCTTTTTGTAAGTGGCAAAGAATTGGAAAACCAGGGGATGCTCATTAAGTGGGGAATAATGGAATACTACTGTGCTATAAGAAATGAGGAGCAGATGGACTTCACAATAACCTGGAGAGACTTATATAAACTGACGCTGAGCAAGAAGAGCAGAATCAGGAGAAATTTGTACACAATCGCCGACACTACGTATGTGTGATAACTAACTTCAATAGACTGGGCTCCTCTCAGCAATATAAGGTTATGAGACAACTCCAAAAGACTCATGATTGAAAGAGATATCCACATCCAGAGAAAGAGATGCAGAGTCTGAATGCAGATTGAAACAAACTACTTGTTCTGTTTCTTTTTCTTGTTTTGTTTCCTCTTTCCCACTGATCATTCCATCAGTTACAATCCTTTACAACCTGACTAATGATTAACGGGAAGATATTTGTAGATCCTGTCTTCGAGTGCATGCTGCCATGATGGGGGGGAGGGAGAGAGGGGGAGAAAATCTCAAACTCAAGGGACTGTGGAACTGAATGTTGTAAACTAAAAGTAAATAAACCAATTTAATTTTTTAAAAAAGAAAGATTAGATAATATACCCAAAGCTCTTTGTAAACCTTAAAATATTAAAGATCAATGATTGTTATTATAGTATATCATTACAATGATATATTATTACAACAAAAACTTCTGTGATGTTTGGATTCAGCCAAAGGGGCACACTGGAGGACCTAGAGGACCACCTGTGGTCTTGAGGTTGAAGGTTCTCCATTCCTCCCTAGATCCCTAACCCCTCATTGTTCCACACTATCTATTAATCCAAATTTTGTCTGGTAGCTATCAAATGATCTTCATCCCTCATGTCATTTTTTCTGCATGTTCTCCAGTAGGTTCAATTAATTTGAAAGATGAGATTTAAGTAGTACTTTGGAGGAAAGATGGTTAGTGGAGTTCCTCTTCTGTTTACTCACTCTAGAGTTCTCTTCTTACCTTTCCTCTATCTCCCTTCTCTCCTCTTTCCTTAGATTCTTGTATTTTTTTTCTCCCTGACCCATACCTTCAAAATGATAGTTGGGGGAAGGGCATTCAAAACTTCACTGAAATTTTGAAACCCTGAGGAAAAATGGTGGGAGTGGGTTCTAGGGTTTGAGGGTGGAACAAAACAGAAATGTTGGATAAAATTGAAATATATGTAAGATTAAATTTTCCAATGCCTTTTTCAGTAGCTTCTTTAGGGACACATAAAATTGCATTACATGTAATTTGGTTTCCTCATAAAATGACTATGTTTGTTTTATTAAATTTAAAATGACCATTTATGAAAATAATAATTACAAATACACTAACTAAATTTACTTTTAAGGACTTTAAACTTTTATTACAATTGAAAGTACAGGCTGCTGGAGTTCAAGGAATCCAGCATCTTTTCGTTTTTGTCAGTTTATGAGAAGCAGACAAAAACCTGAGAACAAAATCAACGTTATAGCAAAACAAAGAAAGTTATTATGTCTTTTGGATTCAGTTCTTTCTGTAGTGTCGAAGAGATGCAGAAAGACTTCATCTTCAGTACAGAGGAAGAGAAAAAAGAGGAAAAAAAGTACCTCCCAAACTCTGAGTAGATCTTTTGGCATTTGGAGCTTAGTCTGTTATTTTCATTTTCCTAATGTGTTCCTATTATGTTGCTCCCCAGCTCAAAACTCATCAATGTCATATTGAATTAAATCGAAATACCTTGGTCTGGCATACAAGGTCCTCTAAAATCAGCCTTTAACCCACCTTTCCAGCCTTATTTCCCACCCTTCCTCTTTGCACATCCTACTTTTCTACATATATGGTCCCTACAATTAGAATACCCTCTCTTCCTAGCTCTCACATGAAGTACCAGCTCCATGAAATGGTCTTTCACCCTCACATATGACTCCACTTTGTTCCTCTCTTGTGGTACTTATCACATATCATTTTTCAGGTAGTATTTTATCTCCACTAGATTTCAAGTTCCTTGAGTACAGGGACCTTGTTATATGTATCTTTGTATCAGTAACTAGCACATAGTGTCAGAAAATGCTTGTTGAATGAATTGGTACATTTTCTGAACAGTCACTCAGAATTTTCTGATTCTTCTTGTACTTTATTTTATCATCTAAATGGATTTTAGAAATTTGAAGACTTTCTGGACTGGAGACTGGCTTTTCTGTTCATCCGCAGGCTATTTCATTTTTCATTTTGAGGTACTGATAAATTCAGGCAGATTCCTTTCATTTAAGACAGAAAGTAAAGGAATCTCAAAGCAGGTGAGACACATGAGAGGTCAGAGAGCATGTTGTATAAAAGGGGGAATGTGCCTCAGCAGGATTCCAAACTGTCTTCCTAGTTTGTGCTCTATACCATCTGAAATAACCTTCTCAACAAACACCAAGACTGTAGATTTAGAGATTGAAGGGCTCTCAGAGGCCAGCTAGTCCAACTCTCTTGTTTTTCATATGGGAAAGCCAAAGTTGAACTGACGCAGAATAAAGTAAGCAGAACCAGAACAATTTATGTTATAACATCAATATTATGTTATATTATATCACGTTATGACAACAAACAAAAATTTAAAGCCTTTTATGGATTGATAAAGAACAAAATGATTGGGACCAAGAGAAAAATGTATGCGATAATAAAATATTGTAAAGTAAACAACTTTGAAAGCTGTAAGAACTATGATCAATATACCTAACAAGTGGTTTTAGATATATATTACACACACACATGCATACATGTACATGTACACACATACATACCTATACATATATACACATGCATGCATATATACATGTATATGTATATGCATGCACTATACACACATGCATGTATCTGTGTATATACACACAACCAATGATAGGATTTGTTTTGGCTTGATTATGCATATTTCTTACAAGGGACTTGTTTTTATTCTCTCTTTCTCTCTCTCTTTCTCTCTCTCTCTCTCCAGTAGAGAAAGCTGGGATGGAAAGAAAATAAATTTCTCTTATTTTTTAAAAAATATTTTAAAAATAGAGAGGGGGAGGTCTTACAGATGTGGAATGTTGCATGCACTTTCAGACACATAGTTTTGCTTAATTGTTTTATTTTGTTATCAGAGAGCTCTGGAGTGAGGATAATCTATAAATGTTTGTAATGTAAAAGCAAAATATATCAACAAAACTTTTTAAAAAGAAAGAAAACTAAAGCCTAATGAGGTTAAGTATTACTTGCACCAGGGTCACAATGGTAGTAAATGTCAGAGGAAGGATTTGAACCCAGATCAGGTTGATCCAAAGCCATCATTCTTTCAAATATATACCATATTGTCTCCCATACAAAGACTCCCTTTGCAGCCTGTGTTGTATTCTGATCAAATGCACTTTAATTCCTTTCCACATAGGATCACAGAAGGTGGAAGATAGCTTTTGTTCCAAATCCCCCATTTTATATTTAAGGAAATTGAGGCCCAGAGAAAGGAAATGAATTGCTGAGGAATTTCAACATGATTAAGAAGCCACACTTCTTGCTTCTCAGAACCCACACTCTACTTGCCACCACTCTGCCCTTAGATGTTGAATGTAAGACATTTATAGCTTCCTAGACCACATGACAACAAAATTCTTTTTTTCATAGTAAAATTTTCCTTCTGTACTTAAAACTGGAAATATACTTAGCACCTTAAGAACACATTGAATTGTGGTGGCTAGGTAGCGCAGTGAATAGAGCACTGGCCCTGGAGTCCAGAGGACCTGAGTTCAAATCCAGCCACTTAACACTTACTAGCCATGTGACCTTGGGCAAGTCACTTAACCCCAATTGCCCTGCCCTCCCCCCTCCAAAAAAAAAAGACAAAATAACCCCAACACATTGAATTTATCTTGGCATTTGACAAGACCTGAGAAAAGTATAGTCTAAATACAATACAGTGACTGCTGAAGAAGTTGATTTTAGAATTACCAGTGAATTCTCCCATTGAATGCAAAAGGCATTTTCCTCAAGTACTATTCATACAATCCACAAGGTGCAGAGAAGAGGAGAATTTGCACTAGGTTTTGATTTCAGAGGATAAACATTTGGTGCTATTCAGCTACTGCAAAGGGAAGAGAGTAGGAGAAAGAAGAAAAGCAAGTGGGAGATGGCAGTATAACTCCTAGCCCATGGCTTCTTCTTGAAGTGAAACATATTTGCCTATAAGCTAAGAAAGGACTCCCAGAAAATCACAATAGAAATGGCTTAGGAATGACTGAATTATGGCATAAGAAACAATGAAGGAGATCATTTCAGAGGAACCTGAGGAAGGCTTGTATGAACTGATGCAGAGTGAATTGAGAAGAACCAGGAGAACAATTTCTACAAAAGAAACAATCATCTTTGAAAAACTTTGAGAACTCTGATGGATGCAGTGATCAGCCATGTTTCCAGAGGACCGATGATGAAGAATGCTACCCTCCTCCTCCTCCTGACAGAGAGGGATGGACTTAATATGCAGAATAAGACGTATTTTTGGACAATTTGGGGATTTGTTTTGACTAACTATTCATATTTGTTACAAGGGTATTTTTTTTCTAGTAGGAGTGGGGTCAGAAAGAGAAAATACATGTTTGTTAACTGAAAAAA
The DNA here is from genome assembly GCA_028646515.1 of Pseudochirops corinnae. Lineage (NCBI taxonomy): Eukaryota > Metazoa > Chordata > Mammalia > Diprotodontia > Pseudocheiridae > Pseudochirops > Pseudochirops corinnae. The sequence goes on from CM053586.1 coordinate 202,630,600, forward strand.
AATTTTTTTTGGAAAAAAAAACCAGTCTGCAACTGACATACATGCACCTTGGTCCATATGGGAGCCTTGCCTATAGTACAATAATCAGCATTTCTTCATGGAAGGTCAACTCCTGCTCCTTTCTCCTTGCCACTCCAGTCTAGCTTCCCTTCTTGTGTATTCCTCTGAAAAGTTGCCAGGAGATTCAAAACAATAGTGTACAATGTAGGGATTTTGGTGAAACATGGATTATTGGAGATGCCAATATGCTGTTTGGAGGGGCTGAGGCCTGTTTGGAGATGCCAAGCTCTACTTTCCTGGACCATTACCTTCTTTGAAACAGTTATCCCTGACATAGGAATAATGTGGCATAGTGGGTAGAGTACTAATCTTGGTATCAAAAAGGCCTGAATTTAAAAATTCTCCCTTTGATGCATACTAGCAGTGTTACTCTGGGCAAGTTACTTAACCTCAGTATTTTTCAGGAAATGTTCCAGGATAGGAGTTCATAATTTCTTCCTGCAATATTCCTTTGCATTCTGGTAAAGCCCATGGATGCTTTCTTGGAAGAATGCTTTGAATTAATAAAATGAAATATATAGGATTACAAAAGAAACCAAAGGAGAATGGAGAAAAGCAGAAGGAGGAGGAAGAAGAAAAGGAAGAAGAAGAAAGAGAAGGAAGAGAAGGAGGAGGTGTTGGAGGAGAAGAAGAAATAGATAACAGCAAATTTTGCTAGAAAATTTCATGGTTATTTAAAGTAGAGAGGAAAATACTGAATTAAAAGCCATTTTGTGATATATGAGGATGCTTTTGGCAGTTAGCTGGCACAGTAGATAGAGCCTGGACATGGCATCAGAAGAACTGAGTTAAAATCTGGCCTCAGACATCTTCTAGCTATGTGACGTTGGGAAAGTCACTTAACCTGGAGAAGGAAATGGCAAACCACTCCAATATCTTTTGCAAGAAAACCCCTGGAACAAAAGTCCATTTATCTTGGCATTTGATAAGACCTGAGAAAAGTATAGTCTAAAGGGGTCATGAAGAGTCAGACACAATTGAACAACAAAAATAAGGAATCTTTAAATAACATGAACATCATAATTACAGATGAGTAAAATATATCTACAATTAACACTTCACGTAACCAAGATTAAGTTATCCAGGAACCCTACCACCTGGAAGACAGCTGAAACCAAATGAGGAAAAAAAGAAAGATCTCTGAGAAGTCAGAGTAGACATTGTAAAGTTCTTTCACTAAATGCCAGAAGATCATACATTTTCCTCTTAGGAGAGGTTTCCATTCCCTACCTCTCCCTCTCCCCCCCAACCAAACCCTTATTCAAAGACTATTTATTTCCGCTTTGCATGCAATTCTAACAAACTTATGCAACCAGCTTCCAAACTGAGAGCAGATTATAAAGCATAAATTAAAATGAAGGGAAGGATAGCGGATAGCATACAAGCTACTGACATACCAACTCCAATAAGGAATGGGTGATATGACTGTATAGAAAAACTACAGAATGTTACGATAAGAACACAAGATACACAATAGTCTAGGTGTTGGGAAAAAGTTCTACACCTTCCTCAATAGCTCTTAAAGGGACATGGTATTTGCATACAGCACAGTGCAACAGATGATGTTCATAATGATGACTCTTGAGTCATCAATAAAAGGTTATACTTTGATATTTTGGCAGATATGTGATTTCACTCGTGGATAATCTCTCTCTTTGCCATCTTATCCTGGTATAACTCCCAGACATTTCCTCCCATAAGTAACTCACAAGGGTTTCCTCAAAATGCTAAAGCCTTTATTAAATCTCTTTACCTTGAGTAGGTATCAGTGGGACACATTGGCTTATTCATAGATTATCCCTTGGTCTAACTACATGGTCAGTCCTTTTCCTTTTTTGTGCAAATATCTGATGAGCCCCTTTACATGATGTCTCCTGCATAGTTCTTTGATAGGAATACATTACAGCCTACCATATTTGTCTCTATTGCCCTTTGAGTGACCCATAACTTTAATTCTTCAGAGATCATGGTGTCCCATGACTCAGTCATATAGCATCATCATAAAATATTGATGTAAAGAATATCACCCTCTATTGCAGGAAGAAATTTGGAGTCATAGCATTGTACAATTTCCCAAAGGCAATCTAACCCATTCTCCCTCTTCTCCTCTCTCTCCTACTCCTTCTCCTTCTCTTCAATTCTGGACCCAGGCAATGCACAGGGCCTATATAAAGATATATATACTGATAGACCAGTTGCCCATCCAGCTGTATGTCAAAGTGTAGAATCTAGACAATAGGAATTCTTTATCAACTTGGTTTCTGCTGTGTAGATAGTTAAGCCAAACTCTTCTAAGTGACTACATAAATCATTTAGGAGTTTCAGGAGCTTGATGCAATCAACACAATATAATTCACAAAGAAGAACACGTGGAGGACTTCACCATCTATAAGGAAACCCTCTTTAATTTGAACTTTGTGCTATATACACCCTCCAAGACAGTGACATATATATTTGTTAAGCATATAGTTACATGGGTTATAGCTTGCTTGACATTAATGATAAATGTTAAACAAGCATCTCTATTGCTTAAAACACAACTAGGTGGTACAGTAATGGTGGACCTGGAATCAGAAAGACTAAATTCAAATCCAGCAGACACCTACTAGCTGTATGACCCTGGGCAAGTCATTTAACCTCTGTCTGCCTCGGTTTCCTCATATTTAAAATGTGAATAATAATAGTACATGTCTTCCAGGGTTATTCTGAGGAAAAAATGAGATAATAGTTGTAAACTGCCTTGCAAACCTTAAAGAGCTATATAAATGCTAGTTATCATCATCATCATCACCACCACATTCTAAAAGACATTTTTATGTTATTTTTAACTTATGCATAGGAGACATCTTATCGGAGTTTTACCTTTAAGGTTAAAAATTTAGCCCAAATCAAATTATTTTTTAAAGAATCAACCAACAAGAATTACAATGAGATCTTTTATTCTTTGTACATTTCAGTCTGTTGAATGATTGTACTGACATAGTTTGTTGTAGAAGGATTTTGGCAAGAGCATCCTTGCTTCTTTCTCGTTCCTGCAACAAGGATGCCCTTAACATATCCTTATACTCAAACTGGGCAGAAGTAAGGCAAAGAAAGAAAATTACAGAATACTAACTCTAGTGAATATTGAAAAAAAATAGGTAATAATACTATTAATACTTTGTTATTATTTCCTCCTCTAGCTCATTTCACAGATGAGGAAACTGAAGCAAATAGAGGTTAAATGACTTTCCCAAGGTCACATAGCTAGTAAATGTCTGAGGCTAAATTTGAACTCAGGTCTTCCTGACTCCAGGCCCAGTGCTTTATCCACTGTACCACCTAGCTGCCCCAGAGGTTAAAACAATGTATTTAAAAGACTACATTATTGCAGGGCTAGATTAATATCAGAAATTCTGTGTTGGTTCAATATTAGGAAAACTACAAGCAAAATAGACCATTTTAATAGGAAAAAATTAAAATGACATTAGTATATTACTAGTTGTAGAAATGCTTTTGATAAAACACAATATACATTATAAAAAACATTTAAAATTATGGGAATAAGTAGACCTATCTTTAATACAATAAACAATATCTAATACCAAAAACTTGCACTATCTATAAAGAAGAAATACTAGAGACTTTCCCAGTAAGATTAGGGGTAAAGTAAGGAGGGTTATTATCACAACTATTATTTGATAAAGTTCTAAAAATACTACTTATTGCAATAAGGTAAGATAAAGATATTGAGGTAATTAGAATAAGCAAAGAAAAAACAAATTATCTCTTTTTGCAGATGATGTGATAGCTTGCTTAAAGAACCTTAAAGATTTCATTAAAATTAGTTTAAATAACTTCAGCAAAATAGCTGCATATAAAATAAAACCATAAAATTGTTAGCTTTTCTATATATTACCAACTAAAATCCATCAGAAAGAGACAGAAGAAAAAAATTCCATTTCAAATAATTAAAGAATGAATAAAATATCTAGGAACCTACTTCCAAAAATATATGGAAATCATTGATTTATCTGGAAAACAATATTTAAAGAAATAATGTAAAATTATTAGAGATATGAATTTTAGGGCAATGATAATATAATAAATGGCAAAAATTACTAAAAATAACTTATGGATTTAGCACTATACCAATCAGAGTTCAAAAGTAGTGTTTTATAGAACCAGAAAAACTATAACAAATTATCTGGAGGAATAAAAAGTCAAGAATCATAAATTTTTTGTTAAAAAAAAAATTTAAGATAAGAATGGCATGTTTCTACTAGTACCAGATAATATCAAATTTAATATAAAGGAGCAATCATCAAAATTATTTGGTATTGTGTAAAAAAAACAACAAAAACATTGATCAATGAAACAGCATAGGTAAACAAAACCCAGAGCAGTTGAACTTGGTAGTTTATGCTAATAATCCAAAGGACACTAATGACAGTAAGGGCTTACTAGTTAACAAAAACTGCTAGGAAGATTGGAAAGAAGTCTGGCAGAAATGAGGAATAGCTTATATCCTATACCACAATAAGCTCCAATTACATGATACATGTATATACATATACATGTATGTGATAAATGTATTATTAAAATACACCTTATTAAAGGTCAAGTCATAGACAAAGGAAAAGGAAAGAAAATAACTTTTACATGTATCAATCGGAGTGGAGGTTGTTGACAAAAAGCATAGAAATAATCATAAAATATAAAATTTTTGATTACATAAAATTGAAACAATAACTTTTGCAGAAATAGAATTACCACACCTAGCAGTGCACTGGATAGAGCATTGGACCAGGAGTTCAAATCCAGCCTCAGTCACTTACTAGCTGTATTATGCTAAGGAAGTCACTTAACCTCTGTTTGCCCTAGTTTCCTAAACTGTAAAATGGGGATAATAATAACATCTGTATTATAGGGTTGTTACAAAGATCAGATAAGGTAGTATTTGAAGGGGACAAAAGCACTTATCACAGTGTCTAGCACAAAGTAGGTGCTATATACTGTAAATACTTATTCTTTTCTTTTTTTCCTCTCCAGTTAGAATTAGAAGGACTAGTGATTTAGAAAAAAAAAAATCGTTGCAGCAGATTTATTGATCAAGGTCTGATATCCAAGGTAAATAGGAAATTAATACATACATATATACATAGACATGTATATGTATGCATATATGTATGCATATATATAGAGATGAAAAAAGAGCCATTCCATAATAGATAATCAAAAAATATAAATAGGCAGTTTTTAAAAGAAGAAAGGCAAGCTATCAACAGCCATATAAAAGGGTTCCAAATCACTAAAAATAAAAGAAATACAAATTAAAGCAACTGTGATGGTCCACCTCATACTTGAGATTATCAAATATGAGATACAAAGGGAAAATAAAACTTTGGGAGGGAATATGGAAAGAAGGACATGCACATGAATAAACTGCTTACTATAGATCTGTGAAGTGATATAGACATCTGGAAAATCAATTTTGAACTATACCCCAAATACTACTAAATTGCATATACCTTTTGACCCAACGATATAAGTACTAGCCATATACTTCAGAGAGGTCAAAGAAAACATTTATTCTGTCCTATCTGCTAAAAAAATATTTATAGTAGTACTTTTTTGTTTTAGCAAAGAACTGGAAACAAAGTGGGTGCCCATGAGTTGGGGAATGGCTGAACAAATTATGGTATATTAATAAAATGGAATATTATTACACAGTAAGAAATTACAAAAAGGAGGGATTTGGAGAAACCCTGGAAGACTTTGTGTAAACTACTACAGAGTGGATTGAACATCATAACCACAAGAATAATTTATACAATGATTACAATAATGTAAAGGAAAACAATCTTGAGAAAGAACTAAGAGCTCTGATCAATCATGACTTCAGAAGGCTGATGAACAAGCATGCTTTCCACCTCTTGGCAGAGAGGTAATAGGCTAAAAATGAAATCTGTGTTTTCAAACACAGTCGATACGTGACTTTTTTTTTTTTTTTTTTTTTTTGCCTGACTTTGCTTATTTGTTAGGAGTGAGGGCTTCTGTTCTGGGAGGTACAGTGGTGCTGTGTATAGTGGTAGGAAGTGAGTGAGTACTGACAATAATACAGAGAAGAAAGCTGAACAGAAGGAAGAGAACAGAAGAGAAAAAAGGAAGAAAAAGAAAAGAGCACCAATGAAACGCACAAAAACACTTTAAAAAGAGAGCAGAGAGACGGGATACAGAAACAGGCAATTTTGTTACAATCACATTAAATGTAACATAGACTTTAAAAAACAAACTGTACATAGTAACCTGAAATAAAAACTCTTCATGATACCTTATAATCATCAGTTATTTCAGTTTGTCAAAGAACTTTGGTGGGTGTGTGGGTGTGTTTGGGTGGGTGTGTCTGTTATGTTAAATTCTCAAAGTACATAACCAATCTACCCCACTTTCCTAAATTATTGAATTTTGCTGTCATTGTCTTATTAGTTATTTTTTTCTTCTTCTTCAAGTATATCAGTGGTATTTATGTGTTTTAGAACTTCTTTTGCTCATCCGCTGAACTTAAATAGAGTATCTAATTTCGTTATGTCATCCAGAAGCATGGGTAACCCAAAGATTTCACATACTCCTTAGTAATAAATGGTTTTCTACCCATGATACTCTTCTACGCTGTTTTCATGCTACTATCTGTCAGCAAGTCAAATACTTTCCTACTCACTCTCATTTTCCTATGGGATTTAATGTATTTTATGCCTTAAATATTTTGCTCTGCCTCTGTTCTCTCCCAATTTCTGTCAATTCTGTCAAAAAAAAAAAAGGAAAAAGAAGGAACACAAATAAAAAGCTGATTAAAATGGTTTAGCAAAGAGCTTGTGATTTCTTTACCACAAATTTCCCTGAAGAACAGTCACAACATTTTAAAGTTGGAAGGAACTTCAGAGGTTATATATATATATATATATATATATATATATATATATATATATATATATATATATATA
>CM053586.1:202643861-202691355 GCA_028646515.1 Pseudochirops corinnae
CATAAATGAGATTTCACAGGAAGACATAGGAAGTCTCATTAATTAATTTAATTAAATTAATCTCATTAATATGGAAACTGGTCCCCAATAGCTAATAAAAGCTTTTATTCCATATGAAATTATCATGGCTAAAATTTATGCTAATTAAATAAAATGTTGTTGAAAATTTCATTCATTTCATTTCTTGAAAATATGCATAGTTAATGAGATTTCTTATGTGTCCAGACTTTAGGGACACTCTGTAGTTTGAACTCTCCCAGAAGGCAAACATACTTTGGACCTGCTAAACAAGAGATTTCCTTCCCATTAGACATGTATTGTCCAAGTAATTCACTGGCTTTCTTGTCCAAGTTGTATGCTGCTCAGGAACTATATGAGTGATTCTATTCTTTCTCTAACTGCATGAGGAAATCAATTCCCTTTTTCTCTTTAGCAGATTCAATGCTCAGGCTCTCTAACTTAGGAACCCTCAAATATCAGCTCATCTTCAGTCCTTTCTTGAGTTGAATAGGCACATGCATTTCTATTTCTGCCATTCACTTTTATAGGAGCTCTCTTGGTGCCTAAAAGCTACCATATCTTGCACTAAGAAAGTCAGTTCTCAGATCTCTCCGTTCTGGGTGCATATAAGCACATCTGGACTAGAAGTCTTGTGTTTTGGCAACCATTTCCATTTCCTGGTAGGGAGGAAACTGCAAATAGACAGATTGTTCTGCCACCCTCTATACAGAATACCGAACACAGTCTGTTGTATGTATGTGTGTATGTGTGTATGCATGTATGCATAGTTAATATATGAGTATATTGTATCCATATATACATACACACATGTGATCTGTGTAATTTATATATTATCTATATATTTATCTCTGTGTGTATGCATGTGTGTGTGTGTGTGTGAGTGTGTCTAATCCCAGTCAAGCCTTCAAGTAGTTTACAATCAGGTGAGTCAAGATTTACATACATGGACCAAGACTGCAAAGCACTGACTATTATAATATATAGTTGGAATAGGACTACACAGTATAGAGATGGAAGTGATATTACAAATAATCTAGTCCAACCCTTTTATTTCACAAAAGAATTTATTGTAAGGGATATAGTAGTCTTCTCTACAGAAGCCACCAGAGAAGTTAAACAAACAAAAACAAAACAAAACGAACAAAAAACCTGAGTTATCTTGTCAGAATAAAACCAACCATAATGACCCAAAGCCCCTTTCAGCTTGCCTCAAAATCCCCAGGGATCTTCCCTTCTCCACAGCCCTGGTCTGTGCTCCTTGATCCCTTCCCCCAGTGCCTGGACTGACTAGATCCAGATAAGACGCTTATAAAAACTCATTAGACTCTATTGATCTGGAGTGAGAGGGTGCCCCATTCCCTCCGGAATATGTGTTGATTGTTGATTGAGATCCCAGCAGGTTGTTCAATTCCATTCAGGGGACCTAGAAGACCTGACCTGTTTCTATCGTTCTCCTCCATTTTGTATCTCCCCTCAGTAAAGCTGGCTGGATTGCTTTACTATCTTTTTGTGAGTACCATGTTTTCTCATAGTGACTATGATATTTCAAACTTTTTTTTTTGGAGGATAGAAAACAAGACAATTTAGGTTAAGTGACTTGTGTGTGTGACACATTAATGTCAAGTCTCTGAGGCTGGATTTGAACTCAGGGCTGGTGCTGTATTCCCTGTGTCACCTAGCTGGCCCGAAACCTTTTAAAGTAGGAGTAAATAAGGTCAAGAGAAGGGAAGCAATTTGTTCCAAGAGGCATGGTAAATGAGTAACACAGATTTGAACCCAGGTCCTCTAACTCCATAATCAAGACTACCTCTAGCACATCACACTGAGATTTCAGGGAGGAATCAGGATTTGAGTTGAGCTCTTGAGAATGAATAGGTTTGAAGTCAACAGGAAATGCAAGGGGGAACATATTAGTAAAGCATTAAGTGATCCTGGTTTTCTGGAAGGGGGTTAGAGGAGCATGACCTGACTGGCACAGGTTGGCAAGTAATGGAAGGTAAAGTTAGACCAGGTTACAAAGGGATTATATTTTGTCTGTCCTGCTTAGTAGGAGTCAGGGATAATTAACATTTGAATTATTATAGTATTAGCTGTCTTTCTAATTGTATCAACTCTTCCCATAATTTAGAATTGCCCTAAACAGTTCTCTATTTGAGGGCAGGGGTCATTGACTACAAAGAGCTGGGGGGAAGCAGTCAGTCAATAAGCATTTATTAAATACCTACTGTATTCCAGGACCTGTGCAAAACCATAGAGATACAGAAAGAGGCAAAAGTCAGTAAAAAGGCAGGGCGTGATCATAAGACCTTGATCAATTGAGTCTCCTCCAATACATTTGATAAAATTGCAGGATGTAAGGGGCAGAGATGACAAATAAGACATTAAGGTTTTGCACCTCTTGGACTTGGTGGTTACATCCTTTTCTTTATTTTTTAAAAAATCAATGTATTTATCTTTAAGTAAACCAATTGATGCAATTAACTCAAAACAAAGGCATTTATTGAAACAGCACAGCAGAAATATAGTGGTAACCAAATATTTTCTTCCTAAACCTAGGATTCACTCTTCCACAAATCAAGGGCAACAGGAAAAGTGGATGCTCACTAGTAGAGACAGACACGTGAAGATGGAATATATGGCCTCTGATATATAGGACCTTGATATCCCTTCTTTTCTTCGGATAAAATTTTCTGTTGGTGTGTCTCTCTGCTGGGTTCCCTCAGTCTGCTATTCTCCACGCTTAACAGGCTCCTTTGACTAACCTTCTCTTCCACTCACCACAGAGCTGTTTAACTTGCGTTTTAAAGGCCACCAAGCATATGGCTAATCTTCCTGCAAGTCAAGGGCTAGCCACCCTACATTCCATCACATCTGACTGAGGAATCTCTTCTTACTTCCTAAAAGAGCAAAGAAATATTTACATTTCCTTTACAAACTGCAAACGTGCTACTTCCAATTTCTCATCCTTTAGAATCTATGGACAGGTCACTTAGGGCTGTCATTCAATGACTGAAACAGAAGACAGTCTAAAATGGGTTTTGCCCCACAGTCTCCTGTAACTGCTTAGAGTAAGCAAGCTTCTGGCTATATTTAATTTTGTCTTAAGGTTGTGTGATGGTTGTAGTATAATAAGAACAGTAAGCTATTATTCCTCATAGGAAGATTTCTCCTTTGGGGGGGCCATCATGATCCAAAGTCCTATTTTCAATTTTTCAGATACACAAACCTGATTTTTATCACTATCCCCAGAAATGAACAATCTCAATAGGAGTCTTCTTGCTTATCCATCCGTATTATTGTCAGATAATTTCAGAGTTAGAAGGGGATTGAGTGGCCACCTATTTCAACTGATTCCTGAGCAAGAATATCCCCTACAACTTTCCTGACAAATGATCATCAAGGAGTGCAATCTACTCCTTCTCAAGGCATCCTGTTATACTTTTGGATAGCTCAAATTGTGAGAAGTTTGTTTGGTTGTTTTAAATCTAGGCATAATTTACTTTGCAACTTCTATATAGTTTTGTCCTTTGAGTCCAAGGAGGACAAGTAGGATCCCTCTTCCAGGACACAGTCTCTCAAACACTTGAAAGCAATCATCATGTCCTCAGCCTTCCCCTACCCAAGTCTTCACCAAGCTAAATGTTCTCAGCTCCTTCAATTGATACTCGTATAATAGGAGTTTGAGAATTGACTGGCATCCTGAGAGTTCAAAAGAATAAACATTTCCTCTCAGTCCTGAGAACAATTTGGGTATTATCAGGACTATGAAATCTTTGAGGCAAAAAGGCAGACTTAAAAACTCCCCGCTGGGAGTTTTTAAAGGAACACAGAGTCTATAAGAGACCAACTGAGAGGAAGGAGTAGGGACTTGGAGGGCTGAGCATCAGCAGTAAGGAAAAAAGCATCCCCAGTCCTGCAATGTACTTAATGAGCTGAGCCAAAAAGAATGAGCAGCACAAGGGCAACAATTGAAAGAAGAGACTGAAAGGAGAAAGTAAAAGAAGGTCTGAGCTCTAGTAAGGAAGAGAAAGATTGAAGAGGGCCATCAGGGCCCTACAAGTAACTAGAAGCAGGACTCAGACTGAAGCTAGGAGGTGTACCCACCTCTCTAAGAACTCAAGAAAGATCCCCCCCCAAAAAAAATCCTGCTCTTTCCCTAACTTCCCATCCTCATGCCTGTCTAGTAACAGATACTACAATATGCTCTGCTTGCTCCTTTCACTATATCTTGATTTTTGATGCAAATCTATAAGAGAGAATAGCAGTGGGGGAAGAGACCTGAGAAAAGATAGTGATCTAAATTACTCCCAGAGAGGAGACAGGAAAGGATTTCATCATGGACCAGAATGGATGATGGGTCCGGAATGGATCAAGTATCAGACAGTCAATTTGAAATCCCACTGATACCCATGAATATTACATTTGTATGGCATGAACTTGCAGTCTTTCACCATTTTGGCTTTCTTCCTAAAGACAAGCAAATGAATGGCATTCCTAAAACATGGTGCCAAAAACACAATATTCCAGATCAGAAGACACCCATTTATCTTCTAGCTGTTGAGAATACATGTGGATGGCTTCAGTGTCTTCATCTGTAAAAATGAAAGGATTGGACTCAATGACCTCCAAGATCACTTCCAACTCTAAATTTTTAACCCTATAATCACCTTTCAGGTTGTATCTTCAACCAGCTATGCATTTATCTGACCATACCAATGTCTAGCCCACATTGCCACTTCCAGGTTCTCCTTCCTCCTTCTTTCCATAATCTCTCTTCCTTTGAGGTTCATGCTATTCATATCCACCACCTAATCAAAATCCTGGGAGCTATTGTCTACAGATCCCAGAGACACTTCCATTCTTTCCTTGATGAGTTCAACACTTGGCTCAAAACTGTTCTCTTTTCCCTAACTCCTGCCCCGATACTAGTGAGCATCAATATACATATAAACTCTTCCCTCAAATAACCTAAACTACTCAGTTCCTCAACCTACTCACTTCTGATGAGCTACTACTCCACTTCAAGTCATCCACACACAAAGACACTAATACCCTTGATCTTGCCATCACCCACAAACAAGTATGTTCAAGAAATCTAAAATCCCTTTATCCAACCATAATCTATTGACTTTTTAACTCTTCCTCAGCCTTCCCTGACAAAACTCTATACTTTTTCCACACCGTGACCTCCAATTCCTTGATCCTTCAATTGTCTTCCAGGCAATCTCTCCTACATTAATCAATCTCTCTTCTCCCCATCTACACCCCTTGGTGAACCAATCCAACTCTACACTGCCCTCTTCTCTTGATTTCCTAGCCCACTTATCATATTGCTGATTACAACCCGATTACAGCCAAGCCTCAACGTTGAGTCACTCCCACCATTCACAACCTTCACTCCTACAAAAATGCTGCTGAACAAAGATGGAGAATATCATGCAACCATTCTGACTGGATCCATTACAAACGCATATTATACAACCACAACTGGGCCCTCATTGCTTCTAGGCAATCCTACTATACCTCCCTTATCAACTCACTAACCTCCACGGTGGCTCTTCCAAACCTTTTCATCCCTCCTCAGACTTCCCATAGCTTCCCTTTCTTTGACTCTCTCAGTTCAAGGAGAACCTTCCCTCATATTTTGCAGTAAAAAATTTAGACTATTTGCTGTGAGTTCCCTTATGTACCCTCTTCTTCATCCCTCTGATGCCTTCTGCCACTATCTCCTCCTATATCCCTGTCTCACAAGATGAGGTGGCCTTACTCTTTATCAAGGATAACTCTCCCTACAAGTTCAAGCAATCACATTCCATCCCATCTCCTTCAACAGACTGACCCCTCTGTCATCCTCACTCTTTCAGTTATTTTCAATCTGACTACTGGCTTGTTCCCTACTTCCTACAAATATGTCTTACCCATCCTGAAAAAACCTTCACTCGATCCTTCCAGCTCTGCTATCATCCTGTCTTTTCTGCCTTTTGCAGCTAAACTCCTTGAAATTGTCATCTACAATAGGTACCTCCACTTTCTGTCTTCTTGGTTCCTTCTTAACCCTTTACAACCTGGCTTCTGATCTTATCATTTTACTGAAACTACTCTCTCCAAAGTTATCAATGATCTCTTAGTTGCCAAATCCAATGGCCTCTTCTTAATGCTCATTCTCTTTGACCCCTCTGCAGTCTTTGATGCTGTGGATCACTCCTTCCTCCTTAATACTTTCCTCTTTCTAGGTTTTCTGGACACCAGGCTCTCCTTTTTCTCCTCTTACCTCTCTGGCTGCTCCTTCTCTGTCTCCTTTTCTGGATTCTCTTCTAAGTTACCACCTCTAATTATAGGCATCTCTTAGGGTTCTGTCCTGGGTCCTTTTTTCTTCTTCCCCTCTACTACTTCATTTGATGATCTCGTCAGCTCCCATGGATTTAATTATCACTTCTATGCAAATGGTTCTAAAATTTACCTTACCTGCTCTAAACTCTCTGCTGACCTCCAATCTTTCATTTCCAACTAAACATGTCTAAAACAGTACTCATCATTTTTCCCCCTAAACCTTGTCCTACTCCTACCTTCCCTATTACTATAGAGGGCCACAATATCCTCCCAGTAGACCCCTAGGCTCACAACCTAGAAGTCATCCTGGACTTCACACTTTCGCACCCCGTATCCAATCTATTGCTAAGGCCTTTCAATTTCATTTTTGCTACTACTCTTGAATACACCTCCTCTCCTCTGACACTGCCACCACTCTGATACAAGCCCTTATCACCTCACACCTGGACCATTGCAATAGCCTGCTGGTGGGTCTACCTACCTCAAGTCTGTCCCCACTCCAATCCATTTTTCTTTCAGCCACTAAAGTGATTTTCCCAAAGTGCAAGGTCAATCATGTTACCTCACCTACTCAATAACTCTAGCGGCTCCCTATTGCCTCAAGGATCAAATATAGAATTTTCTGTTTGGTGTTCAAAACCCTTCATAACTTAATCTCCTCCTACTTTTTTTAGTCTGTTGTACTTACACAATATTGTATATCACAGCTACCTTATGTTCCTACTAGACTATAAGCTTCATGAGGGCAGGACTACAATGTCTTCTAAGTTTTGTGTTGACCTCAGTACCTAGTAGAGTCCTGGGTGCATAATAGAGCCCAAGTAAATATTGAGTGAATTAATGAACTAATTTCCTTTCTTTAAAAAATGTGACAGATGTTTGGATGGGTTCAGATGAATTAATATAAATCCATGCTGAAAACCCTGGGGTCTGTAGTCTTCTTCATTGTTCTTATGCTAAGAGAAGAAAAATCCAGGAAGAGGAAATACCATAAGCAAATTCACGGGGGCAGGAAATCACAAGGTGGGTTAGAAGAATAATGTGGGTGGAGTATAGAGTTCATAGAATGAAGAATATGAGAAACAATCCTAAAAAGGTATGGTGATACCAGTTGGTGAAGGGTCTTGGATTCCAGGTAAAGGATTTTGAATTGTATTTACTAGGTAATTGGCAGCCACAGCAACTTTTTGAGCAGAGTGACATGGTCAGATTGTGCACCAAAAAGGTAATTCTGGAAGGGGTATGGAAGATTATTGACGGGAACAGAGATTGGAGGTGGAAAGGAAAATCTTTTGGAAAGCTATTAAAATAGTTCAGTTTTATTTGGCATGACATATTCTTAGTTAAACTATGTTAACCTCTTTTATTTCCTTACTGCCTAGAAACGTCTAGTTAATAATTAGTTTTCAAATTTTACGAACCTCTAGTCTCTCATCTTTTTCCTGGCTAAAAATCCAGACCTTTTCCAACACTTCTGTTTTTGATGATTTCTCAAAAGTCACTGATAATGTTTTCATGCTTACATTTGGAGATACCTTCAGAACACCAGTATGTCCTTTATCTTAGACCAGTAGGCTAAAACAGTCAAAATATGCAAGTACTTTCTTACCTTGCCCATTTCTATCTGAAGCTTCTACTTTAGTGTAATCTATGTCCACAGGACACAAATCTCTGCGGGTGTGCATGGGGTCCCCAGTAAAGGTAAATTGTCCTTAGGGTGACTTGAAAGCCAGTTTGCTACTTTTTCTATTGAGTACCATTTTTCCCAGGGACCTTCGTAGTTCTCCAGATGTGTAGCAGCACCCTGTGCATTTGAATTTGCTTAGGAGCAAAACATCTCCCTGCCCTCCCTCTGGACTTGAAATTGTACAGTTCTTATAACTCAGTAACAGTGGAAGATAAACTCAATGTTTGTTGTTGAGTCGCTTCAGTCATGTCTGACTCTTCATGACCCCATCTGGGGTTTTCCTACAAAGATACTGGAATGGTTTGCCATTTCCTTCTCCAGCTCTTTTTATCAATAAGGCAAACTGCGGCAAAGAAAGTCAAGTAGCTAGTGTCTGAATGAATCTTCCTGACTCCAGGCCCAACATTCTACCCATTGAGCCGCCTAACTGCCCAATTCAAGGTTTATTCCTCCACGTTGGGTTTCTTCTTTTCTATTCTTCTAGTTTCTTGAAAATGTGATTGTTCCTGCAGGAGTTTCAGTACTGAACTCAAATTGAACATCTGCCCTTATTTCTAGGACACTAAGCATCAGAACTCAACTTCTGAGTGGTTCCTCTAACAGAAATTCCTTGCTTGTTCTACTGCCTTTCCATAGCTACTATCTCTGGGAAGGAAATAAATGAATAAGCAGGCTTTCCCTCTTGGAGTGTATATCTGTGTCTGTCTCTCTGTTTCTGTCTCTCTCTTTGTGTCTCTGTCTCTATCCCTCTCTCTGTCTCTGTCTCTGACTCTCTCTCTCTTTCTGTCTCTCTGTCTCTCTCTCTGTCTCTGTCTCTCTCTCTCTCTGTCTCTCTCTCTATCTCTCCTCTCTTCTCCCTCATTCTTCTTACCTTTAGCGTTTGTCTGTAGCTATCTTAGGGTTTTCTGGTCTGTTAGCCAGACCTGTTTATTCCCTCTCAAAGGCCAGCCTAAAGGTAAAATTCAGATCTGTAATCATCATTACTTGATTATCCTCAATGTGTAGTCAGTGACCCATCAAGTACCCAGAACCCAGACTCTTTCACATAACCGAAAGATGACATAACCAAAACCCAAACATGGTGTGAAGATTGATGTCCATACTCTTCAAAGAGACAAAAAGTTATCTCCAATCTTGTCAGGATACCTCTGGTCTCATCCTCTACACTATTTTCATTATCAATGAAACTATCCTGATCATAGCAATTTTGCACCTGAACCAGGTAACTTAGTTGAGGATGAGGTAATTTTTTCTGTCTTCAGAATTCAAGACAAACCCCTGTTCTTCATCCTATCTTCATTTCCTGAAGTTAACTCTTTGAAATTCACCTTTTCCAAATGCTAAAACTGCATCCAGCACATACATCACTCGTATGTCCGTCCAAGTCACCATTATAATAAAACCTACCTCTGCTACTTCTTTGTTTGTCCTGGGCTAACCTTCCAAAGCATCAGGTCCTTTGGACTCTGATTATAATAAGAGGTAAGCTCTGGTCTGCTATTCATTGTGATATAATATTATAAACTATGAAATGTGAGAAGCCCATTCACATCTATAGCTGTCCCTAGTATTTCAAATGGTTTTTTATTCCAAGAGAATTTGATTAATTTATCTCCATATATGCCCTCCTTTATTAACATCAATTCAACACTATAAAGTGTCCTCTCCTCTTCTGTGAAAGGTTTGGCAATCAGTGTCTAATAACTTTCTGAAACTCTTATTTTTCTAGGAATGTAAAGAGTGCCTACATGCTCATGTAATTCAAGGAAAATAGGGTGTTGCTAGCTTTTCTTCATTTCTCTGAATACTTCACATTTCCCTACATTTTCGATAGCATTCTGTAAAATAAACTAAAATACCTTTATTTCTTAGGTCTAGTGACATTCCTTTCTTTGTGGTAATATCTGCATAACTAAACCCCTGTGCTCTAAACATACTATATCTGAATGGCTCATATGAATTGTAATAGTAATTGATGAATAGGTAAATCAAATATCTAAGTCTTTAAATAATCAATACTATTCAAATTATTTATTCAAAAAACTAATTAATCATTCCATTAATTTAATTAATAATTATTCAAAATTGTTCAAATACTTATTTAATACTTAGTCAAAATTATATCACAAAAATGATCTGATTTGTGAAAGGAAAAATATGCTGTACAAGCTGCTTAATTTTTTTTTAATTCCCTCTAATGGATCTTGTAACCCTAGGGTATTCAAGAAATCCCAATCAGAAGATCTCTCTAGTGAGTGCTTACCCATTCAAAAGGCACCCCCAATAAATCCCTGATGAACCATCATGACATAGACCAAGTAGGGTCTCTGACGCACTTATGTAGGCAGTGAAGCCTATGAGTAGAGCATCAAATGTGGCATCCCTTTTCTTCTCTCTGAGATGGCTTACTCACCCCTACCTCTGCTCATACTGGCAGACAAGGGTTCCAAACTTAAAAGGTAATGGTAGAGAGGCACATACACAGAAAATATATATGGCAAAAGAGTAGCTCTCAACACCTGGCCCTAGAAGTCCTTTTCTCCCTTTGTGGAGTTCTCCTTAGCTGTAACTTTCTTCTGGGTTCAAAGAATGGATGACCTTCTTGAACCCTTAGCCAGCATTTTTCTCCATCATGAGAGGTTGTAATCCCTTAAGTCACTGTTATTCAGTAGACTGTCAGTTCCTTGGGAGCAAAAGCTGTCTTTTGCCTTTATATCTCTGGCACTTAGCACAGGACTTGGTATATAGTAGGTGCTTTAATGCTTATTGACAGACTGACTCTGTCCTCAAGGAACTGTCTTTCCTCATCTGTCTTCAGATGCTTCCCCTGCCATTGGTCACTAATGTTCCCTGGGACTACTGCCTTTCATTCATGTTGACATTTCTTCCTATGGTCGCGATGGAACCTCGAGATCTTCTGAACACACGAGGTCATCCCTAGGATGTTCTGTCTCTGGACAGATTTCCCCTAAGATCAAGAAAATATAAAAACAAAAGAAACAGAGAATTTATGTTCTCATGATCCCATGGCCTCCAAGTAAAGGCTGAGTAACTGTCCTTCTTCCCATCCAGTAACTCAGAACAGTTCTACTTTCTCATTCCAAGAAGGAAAAAGAGAATGAGAGACCAACTGGTTGATCCCTTTGTATGCAAACTCAGTTCCAGTTTAGTACCTGCTAAGTCATCTGTTCTTCCATGTTTTAGAGTACTTTTGATCACCTCATATCAGTCCCTTAAGCCATCGTGGACAGAAAGCAGCTCCATATAATTCCACATGTTAAATTGGAACTAGACAAGGGATATCTTGGCATTTACTGTATAAATTATCAGGAATGGCAAATCTGACTTTCCTCTAAAAACTGGGCCCTTATTGGCCAATCATTCTATTATACAAGTCTTATCTCCTAGAACTGCTTTATACTCAACTAAGTGGCACAGTGAACAGAGTTAAAAAGACTCATCTCTGTGAGTTCAAATTTGGCCTCAGACATTTACTAGCTGTGTGACCCTGGGCAAGTCACTTAACAATATTTGTCTTAGTTTCCTCATCTGTAAAATGAGCTGGAAGAGAAAAATGACATCTACTTCAGTATCTTTGCCAAGAAGACCTCAAATGGGGTCACAAAGAGTTGGACACTACTGAAACAACTGAATAACAACAAATTCTGTACTCCATTCAAACTGAACTGTTCTGTATGTAAGAGACAGCTAGATGCACAGTGCCTGGAGTCAGGAAGACCGGAGTTCAAATTTGACCTCAGACACTAGCTGTGTGAACCTGGGCAAATCACTTAGCCTATCTGCCTCAGTTTTCTCAACTATAAAATGGGGATAATCATAGCAGCTACAACACAGGATTATTGTGAGGATCAAATAAAATAGCATTTGTAAAGTGCTTAGCACAATGTCTAGCACATAGTAGCTGCTTAATAAATGTCTATTCCATTCCTATTCTCTGTGCTCTGGCACTCCCAATATATTGTTGTTCAGTCATGCCTACTAAATTAATGTCATGGAATATTATTGTGCCATAAGAAATAAGTATGAGAAATTTAAAGAAACATAAAAAGACTTTTATGCAGAGTAAAGCAAGCAAAACTCAGAAAATATACACAATGTCTACAATAATAAAATTTAAAGTGCACTAAAAACTAACTGATATGTAATTACAATGATTCATCTTAACTCCTCCAAAGAAATGAGGAAATGTACCTCCTTTCCTTCCTGGAAAAGTAGGGAATCATGAGTTCTCTTACAGATCAGGCCTGACTCAGACTTCATCTGGTGCTTCAGACTGGGAATTGGAACAAGATGAAACATTCGTAAATCACCCAACAGTTAACAAAAGGAGGTTTATTTAACTACAACAGGAAAATTGTATTCAGCAAGGGTACAGTCTTCATTCAGCTGGGTACAATTTTCCTGCCTCTGTTTTGACCATCCTGGGCCACTAGTCTGCAACTTGAAAGTTTTGCTCTTGTTCAGTCATGTCCAACTCTTCATGACCCCATCTGAGGTTTTCCTGGCAAAGATACTGGAGTGAAGGAGAAGGGGGTGGTGAAGGAAAAGGGAGGAGGAGAAGGGGGAGAGGGTAGAGGGAGGGGGTGAGGAGGAGGAGGAGGGAGAGAGAGAGACAGAGAGAGAGAGAGAGAGAGACAGAGAGACAGAGAGACAGAGAGAGAGAGAGAGAGAGAGAGAGAGAGAGAGAGAGAGAGAGTTCATAAGACTGAATGGAAGCTGTCTTTATTTTTTAAATTTCTGCAATCCACCTCACCCCTCAACAAATGAACTGGGGTACATTTGACACATTTGTCCATACCCCCATTCTAGAAAGGTCTCAAGGTTCCTGGAGAGAATTGAGCATTGTTCTTTCCAATGCCATGCACCAAAGAGTCCCAACAAACTTTTCATGGCATAGGTCCCAGTAGTCATCCAAGTGCCATGTAAAAAGACCCTAAAGTAGTTTCTTCAGCACAGTTTTAAGACAATCCCCAAATTCCAATCTTTGGGCAGGCTTGCTATCAACTCTGGAGTGAACTTGACTCAGGCTAATTTGGTAGCTTGGTTTCAGGATGGGAATGAAATGAGACACTCATGGAACTTCTGACTGTTAACAAAAGGAAATTAACTTATCCATAGCATATCCAGAAAGGATATAGCATTGATTCGGTTGGGAGCAGTTGGGAGCATACTCGATCTTAGGAAGTTGCTGCTGACTCTTCAGTACTGACTTTTTGTACTTGGGTCACCAGGGATCTATGAACCTTAGCCCCGAGAACAATGAAGATTGGTTTCAAAGACTTTTAAAAACTATAGGAAAAGAAAAACTAAGGAAATAATCTGCCCACGTGGCAAATTTTGCCTCTACCATAAGATCAAAATGTTGCATACATTGTCAGACATGGTCAATGTGTTAGCTGGTTTTATCTGACTTTGTCATAAAGTAAGATTCACTGGGAAATGATTAGGAAATTTTCCTCATTTCTGAAAATGGTTGTTATAATAAAAGTTATCAATAAAGAGGTAGGAAAAAGGTAGGGAGAAGTCTGAGTATTTGGAGAAACTTCTCACCCTCTGTGGGGAATATGCTTGAGCTTAAAAGCATTAGAATGAAACTTAGGAGACTTAGGGCTGTTTTCTCTTTTTAAAAAATAAATTTATTATTTATTTTAAACATTCAACTTTTAAAATTTTTGAGTTTCAAATTATTCCCCTCCCTCCTGCCCCTCCTCCACCCATTGAAAAGGCAAGAAATGTGATGTCAATTATACATGTGAAATCCTGCGAAATGTATTTCTATATTAGCCATGTTGCAAAAAAAAAAAAAATGGGGGGAAGGAAGAAAAATAAAGAAAGTGAAAAATTTTGATTCAACTTGCACTCAGAGTTCATTAGTTCTCTCTCTGGTGGAGAACAGTATTTTTCATCATATGTCCTTCAGAATTGTCTTAAATCATTGTATCGATCAGAATACCTAAGTCATTCATAGTTGATCATCACACAATAGTGCTTTTATTGTGTACAATGTTCTCTTGGTTCTGCTCACTTCACTTTGCCTGAGTTCATGTAAGTCTTCCCAGGCTTTTCTGAAACCATCCTGCTCATCATTTCTTATAGCTCAATAGTATTCTATCACAATCATTTACAACAACTTGTTTAGTCATTCCCCAATTGATGGGCATCCCCTAAATTTTCAATTCTTTGCCACAACAAAAAGAGATATTATAAATATTTGTGTTCATATAAGACTTTTCCCTTTTTCTTTGATCTCTTTGAGATACAGACCTAGTAGTGGTAATTCTGAGCCAAAGGATATGCTCAATTTTATAGTAGTTTGAGGACAGTTCCAAATTGTTCTCGAGAATGGGTGGACCAGTTCACAACTCCACCAACAATGCATTAGTGTCCCTATTTTTCCATATTACCTCCAACATTTGTCATTTTCCTTTTCTGTCATATTAGCCAATCTGATATGTATGAGGGGGTACCTTAGAATTGTTTTAATTTGCATTTCTCTAATCAATAGTGATTTAGAGCACATGACTATAGATAGTTTTGAGTTCTTCTGAAAGTTGCCTATCCATATCCTTTGACCATTTATCAATTGGAGAATGAGTTGTATTTTTACAAATTTGACTCAGTTCCTATATATTGGAAAAAATGCAACCTTTATCAGAGAATGTGCTATAAATTTTCCTCCTTGTTTCTTGCTTTCCTTCAAGGTCTGTTTTATAAGTAGTAGTGTGACCTTGGGCATATCTCTTTTCCTTCCTGCCACCTTAATATTCTTATCTGGAAAATGAAAGGATTAGACTGACTGATCTTCAGGATTCCTTCCAGTTCTAAGGCTATGATCTTATAAATCAATTTAGGAAGGCATGAGAAGGCAAGATGGCTTGACGGTATCTCAGTGCTTCATTCATTCATTGCACTATGTGGAAATACAGCAGAAGCTATACAATAAAATAGTAGTAGAAGCATATTTTATCACATATCCTAATTATAGGTTTGAACACAGCAAGGATTATAATCTGGTCAGAGAGTCTCTAACAGGAGAGCTCTTTTTTCTTTCCCAAGAAAGGGAAGATCAGTATCAAGGGGAAAAAAATTTTTAATTTAAAAACAAAACAAAAAGACCCTTTCCCATCAGACTTCTCTCTACCTCCCCAGCAGATGTATTTTGGATAAAGAACAACCTCCCATGAGGTGACTAGGTCACACAGTGAATAGAGAATCGGCCCTGGGGTCAGGAGGACCTGAGTTCAAATCCAGCCTCAGACACCTAACACTTACTAGCTGTGTGACCTTGGGCAATTGCCCTGCTTTTCCCCTGCAAAAAAAAAAATCCTCCTCCTTGCCAACAGGGGGTTGATTCTCCTGTGTTTCTAGTTTGTCCTGCTCTCCATTCATCCAGACTCCTTCAAAGGCAGATTATGTCTTTCTCCACCACCTAAAAGATGATCATGTGGCCTACCCTAGGCCTTCTCCTTAGCATTCATCAGGCATTTCTTCCTCTCCAGATGAATGTCCACTTTGATCTGGGTAAAATTTCATTTGCAAGAAGTCACCCACCACAGGAAGGCTGTTGTTCATCCTCTGTTTTTGAAGAGGATCAATGACATTCACAGGATGATGTCTTGGTAAATTGGATTTAAGTGAGACAGAGTTGCACAAAATTGTCAGCCTTACTCTCTGTTCCAGAGTCATAAAAATCCAGTGGCAAGACAAAAGTCAGAATGATTGTTGATGGCCTGCAATGCAGTGGGTAGCCTTGGCATCTTCACATCTGACCAATCCCTAAATGCTCCACAAAGCTACCTTTGTGGCTATTGGAACAGATTGTTCTCATCCACTCATCCCACCAGGGGAAGTCCTCACATACTTGGAGTAAATATTCCTATAACTCACCAGTGTATTTGAGGTCTATTGGTTACCCTCACCGTGGTCCAGTTTAGCCCCTCTACTAGGATGGTTTTACCATGCTGTGGCAGCTGTGTATGCTATATTTCTTGGACCCACAGGTCAGAGCTGGGTTGTAGGAGGGTGGTGACCAGATACTTGAGGATCTTGGTCTTGACATTCCCCCATCTCCACCCCTCCCCATTCCAGGGCAGGATTTGAACTGGAGCCACTTTTCCCAAAAAGTCTTTAAGTTACAGTTTTACCAATCAGGCATGATTGACTTAAATTAAATCCCATTGATTTAAATCATCAGTTCCTACAGTGATGATTTATTTTCATTTCTCACTAATTCTCTCTGTTTCTGTGTGTGTGTGTCTCTCTTTCTGTCTGTCTCTATCTCTCTGTCTCTGTGTGTGTCTCTCTCTCCTTTTTTTTTTTAAAGACAGGATTTCCTATCTCTCTCTCAGGCTAGAAGTACAGCAGCCTGTCACAGACCCAATCCCACTACTGATCAACATGGGAGCTTTGACATGCTTTGTTTCCAGCCTGGGCTTATTCGCCCCTTCGTAAGCAGTCTGGAGCTCCCTTTGGAGAGGGATGGACTGGAAGGGGAGGAGAAGGGGTTCAACATATCGATGCAGGACTTAGGACAGACATCTATGTGCTTTCTTTGCAGAGATACTGGAATGGTTTGCTATTTCCTTATCCAGCTCATTTTACAAATGAGGAACTGAGGCAAATAAGGTTAAGTGACTTGCCCAGGTTCACACAGCTAATAAGAGTCTGAAGCCAGATTTAAGCTCATGAAGATAAGTCTTCTTGATTCTAAGCCCAGTGCTCTATCCACTGGGTCATTTTAGCTGCCCCTCAATCTCAAGCACTAAAACCCTGTTTTCCCTTTGTGTCAAGTAGTTAGAAAGTGTTGTACCACAGCAGAAATAACACTGGATTTGGAGTCACAAAATGTGAATCTTGGCTCTCTGTCACTTACTAATTGTACAAACTGGGCTCTATTTTCTTGTCTATAAAATGAAGTTAAACTGGGTGATTACTAAGGTCCAGGTCTAAAATCAGATAATCTCATCTTAAAGTTAGTATAGTAGAAGGAGGTTTATACGGCAGTCAGGAGACTGGAAGACCAATTCCAGGACTAAGTATATCTACAATTATGATTAAGTCATTTCACTTCTCAAGTCAAAAAGGATTTATTTGCCAGAGTAATAGTAGCACTGTCCAGGAAAAGACTGGGCTTGTGGGAGAAGGAGCAGCACAGGCACCAGAGTCCACAGTCAAATTGTGGACAGATATGGGGAAGGACAGGAGATTTTGTGGTGGGTAAAGCCTTCCTGGAGGTTTTGGAATCAACTTGGATCCTGTGAGCAGAATCACATTTCACAGAATGTCAAGTGGCTTATAAGGGAGAAGCATGCCAGGATGTTTGCATGTTGGCAGGATCTTGTTCTTAAACAATCCCCATGTCTACACTTGGGTGCCAAATTTTAGGACTTTGTCCTGCCCATTCCTCACACATACACGATACACAACCCCTGGTCCCACAGAGCTATAGACATTTAAAATACTTCCAATGGTATGGGTGATGTCTTTTGATTCATGTATAAATTATATTTAAGTGAGGCAGAGTTGCAGGAAGTCATTGGCCTCACTCTCTCCGACAAAGTCAGCGCAGTCCAGTAGCAAGACAGAAGCAAGATGACTGGTGATGGTTCAAGATACAGCATCTTCAATGGCCAACCAAGCTCTAAGTGCTCCACAGAGCCTGCTTCAGCTGCCTTCATGGCCATTGGGATAAATTGTTCTCATCTGTCCATACCACCAGGAGAAGTCTTCACATGCTTGGGGCAGACACCTCCATACTCACCAATGGGTTTGAGACTCCTTGATTACTCTCAACCTGGTTTAGCCCATCTGCAGAGATAGTTAATGGGGTGTGGCCATTGCGCATGCTACAACTTCTTGGAGCCACAAGTAAGAATTGGGTAAAACAGGTGGACATCAAAAGGTGGAAAGTAGCCCTCACAGCTGAGGTACCAGTCCTCCCTGAACACCCCAAAAATATTTCCAATTGAGTAATTGAAGGATCAGAAGAAATCCTAATCTATGTTTTAGAAACCACCAGCATGGTTGATTTACACTTGAGGAATAACTAACCTTGTACTTCAGGGGTAGCTTGGCTGCATCTTTGATTCAGCCCTGTATCAGCCCCTGGGGCAGCTAGGTGGCACTATAGTGCATAGAGTACTGAACCTGAAGTCAGGAAGACTCATCTTCCAGAGTTCAAATCTGGCCTCAGACATGTACTAGCTGTGTGACCCTGGGCAAGTCACTTAACCCTGTTTGCCTCAGTTCATTCATTTGTCAAATGAGCTGGAGAAGGAAATGGCAAACCACTCCAGTATCTTTGCCAAGAAAAACCCAAATGGGATCATGAAGAGTCACGACTAAAAAGATTGAACAACAACATGCCCCTTGCCCTTCAATTGTAGTTTGTGTTTCCCTAGGTACATAGATTGCTAGTTATGGCTCTATGTAGTTAAACAAGAGGAATATGGTACAGTGGATAGAAAGCTAGTCTTGGAGAAAGCAAGACTTCGGTTCAAGACCTGTGTCTAACATATTCCTGGGAAAATCACTTAGCCTCTCAGTGCTCCAGGCAATTCTGTAAGACTATAAAGTTGCAAAGAAAGAGCACTCCAGGATTAATAGAGGGAGTTTCCTCACCTGGAAACACTCTACACTAATGAAATCACTAGCCCTTGAGTCTAGAGCTGAGAAAATCTGAGAAAGCAAAAGAAAACACTGCCATGGCTCTGGATATGGTTCCAAGGATCTTAAGTACTTTTTGAAGCATTTTGCAAGGAATGATGCTTCTCTGAATTTTTTGGCCTTAGGAATGCAACAGAGCAAAGAAAATAAAAATGAATTTTTCACAGACCCTATCTACTGTCATCTTTTTAGAAAAAGCACAACTATCTTCCTTGTAGATCTGTTTTCTTCCCTCCCCCAATCTTTTTGGCAGTCCCCTTTCCTCTAACCACCTCAGAACAGCAGCCCTTTCTCCTCCAAAGTACCCCTACATTAAAGCCTCAGCAGGAATGAAATTAGAGAATGGATTGCTGGTTTAGTCATATAGGGTTGACTGCAATGTCCTCTTCAACAATGAAATCCACAATGGCTCCAGGAGAGAACTGAAAAAACAAATCCCTAAGAGCATAAACTCTAACCTTTGTAAATGCCACCCAGCCATCCTATTGTAAGAATCCAGCCTGTCCAGCCCAGGACCTAAATAATGACCCTAAGGGCAGCTGTTTTCTTCTGAAGACTTTGTCTTCAGATCACATCACTCCTGCTTGAACCAACTTGAAACGCTAAGACAGCTATTCCTAAGAGAAAAACTTTGAGAGAATAAGGAAGGCGCTCTGGATCTCCTCAACTCCTGCCAACAGTCACTTGGACTTCAAGAAGATTTCATTCTTTGTTCCATGTGGCCTTTGGCTTTCTGGCTATAAACAACATATAGCCCCAAAACACAGTGGGATTCTATCTCACTCTGTAGCAATCATTGTTCAGACTATAATACAGTAAGGAGGAGAAACCAGAGCTAGGGTAACTATGCATAACAGCATAAGCCAAGCCAGACCCAGTGCTTCAGGCCTACAGGTGTCTGGGGATATAAATTTCTCTTCAATAGGCCACTCCTTATCGGTAAATACAGTGAATTTATTTAGCAAGGCCAATAAGGGATTGTTTCCCTTGAGTTTAAGGAGAAATCTCCCCTATTAAAAAAAACAAATACCTGGGGCAGCTGGGTGGCACAGTGAATAGAGCACCCTAGAGTCAGGAGGACCTGAGTTCAAATCCAACCTCAGGCACTTAACTCTTACCTGCTGTGTGACCTTGGGCAAGTCATTTAACCCCAATTGCCCCTGCCTTCACCCTCCAAAAAAAAAAAAGGCAGAAAACAAACCAAAAAAAGCAAATACCTGGGAAAGGGGTTACATACACTTTAATCTCTTATTAGATAACAGTTTAGCACAACTCAGACCAAGGTTTTCTGAAAAGATAAAAAAAATCTCTAAAGCAGACTAGACCAGGACCCCTCTCTCAAGGGCTTTAATTGAGATTTAGAAAGTTCAAAACTATAATACACGATACTCCTCCTTAGAAACAGCTGAATTTAATACCTAATTAGCAAGAATAATTAGTCAAAATAAGAAGCTAGGGGAGGCTAGGTGTCCCAGTGAATAGAGCAGTGGCCCTGGAGTCAGGAGGACCTGAGTTCAAATCTGCACTCAGACACTTAACACACACACACACACACACACACACACACACACACACACACACAAACTAGCTGTGTGACTTTTGGGCAAGTCACTTAACCCCAATTGCCCTGGATTCCCCCTCCAAAAAAAAAAGCAAAATAGAAAGCTACCAGAATCTTCCCCATACTTAATAATATGAGTCTCTGAACTACGGTGGTAAGTCACCCTCCCCAATTGAAAAGGGCTCTTTTCCTTCCCCCCCCCCATTATTTTGTATTCATTTACATATTGTATCTCCCCACCTACCTCTAGGACAGGAACTACTTCCTTTTCATGTCTGTATACCACAAGAAGTATTTATATAATGTATTGTCTGTTGAATTAAATTGAATCAAAATGTTCTTAATTACTTCTTATTCTAAAATCGCGATTTATTAGAGGTTGTTGTCCAGAGCACCAAAACTGAGAGTTCCCACTCTGCCTTATGGAGACAAGGATACACAGGAGACAGGGATGGGAGGGGGGAGGAGGAAGGGAAGTGCTATGAATGGCGTAAAGGTATGAGAGATAAAGTCCCACTGCATTGAAATTTTGAGTTAGACCAACATTGCCTTCTAATTTGACTTCTAATATGAATTTATGTTCATCCAACCTGGCACTAAGCTGAAGGTCACCTGTTTATGTATCAGGGGAAGACAAAAGAAGATTGGGGAAGGAAATTCAACCAAAGATGACTAAAGGTAAATTATTTTCCGACTTGAGAAAGCAGACTTTTTAGAGTCTTAAAGCTGGTGTAGAAGCAAGTTTAAAAGGACCTCAATTTGTCAATAATTCATTAGCCAGTACAGGCTACTGTGTGTATGTGAAAGTAGAAAAAAACGACACAGAAAGTCTGCTGAAAGCAATCATCACTCTTTCCCTTTCTCCCTTTCAGTCACTTCAGTTCAACTTTTCACAACCCCATTTGGGAGTTTTCTTGGCAAAGATACTGGAGTGGTTTGCCATTTCCTCCTCCGCCTTATTTTACAGATGAGGAACTGAGGCAAATAGGGTTAAGTGACTTGTCCAGGGGCACGCAACTAGTGTCTGAGGTCAGTTTTGAACTCAGATCTTCCTGACCCTAGGCCTGGTGCTCTATCCACTGCACTCACCGCTAGCTGCCCACCCTTGCTTGCCACTTACCTGACCTCAATTGCTTCTTCCTCTGGGCAAATGGTTATTTGCCTGCTTGACTATGGAAACTCTGAACTGAGTACATTTCCTACTCCCCTTCTGCCAGGGTAGCTGGTGATCCTTAGTTTTGAGTTCAATTCAGTTTTATGTTGTGGGACTGATCGCCTTCATTTTACATCAAGCTTTTCCCTCCAGCAGCATGAAGAAACAAGACAGTGGTATAAAAAACCATGCATGGCGATAAAAACAGCAGGATGGAAGGACAGGAAACAGGCAATGACATAAACCAGAAAATGGCTTTGTTTCTCGGCTGAGCTGAACTTTATTGTACGTGTATGAGAGATGCAAAGAAGAAGAGTGAGCATGATACAGTGAAGGTAAGATGACATTAGAAAACAATTACAGTTAGACACAAATTCACATGGAAGGAAAAGCATATGAGTACCTTGTGAATACTTTCTTTAATCTTTGGCTTAGAAAGCTGAACTCATCTCCGGAGCAACCTGGGGCCTAGGTTCCAATTCTACATCCAGCCGCTAGGACTGGAGTGAACTCCCCACTTTGGTCCCTACCCCACTCCATTCCTCCTTACCCCAGAATCCCCCAATAAATAAGCAGATGGGAGCTATAGCCTCAAATGAAGCTGGTCCCTACTTGTGAGATTTTCTTTCTCCTACCAGTGTCTTTTTTTTTTTTTTTTGCCTTCTTGGAAGGGGGAAGGCAGGGTGATTGGAGTTAAGTGACTTGCCCAAGGTCACACAGCTAGTAAGTGTGACAAGTGTCTGAGGTCAGATTTGAACTCAGGTCCTCCTTACTCCAGGACCAGTGCTCTATTCACTGTGTCACCTACCTGTCTCATACCAGTGTCTCTTATTTGTATACCTCTCCTTCAGCCTACCTTTCCTAAGCCATAAATGACCCATAGCACCTTATTTTTCCAAAGGCATGAACATGAAGACCACTAGATTGACCAAGAAAGACTCCGACTACCTGGTCTGCCCTTTCATGAGAAGGTTCTGAATGAATTAATGAACGAATGAATGGAAAAAAGTAGGATAAATGCTGGGAATACACAGAGGAAAAAATGAGACAGTCCTTGCTTTCAAGAAGTTTAACCTCAAGTTGGAAAAAATAACATGTGAAAGAAAGGTTAGCTGGAGGGCAGATGGGAAAGCCCAGCGGTCCTTTGGTTACATACCTAAGTAGGTCAGATAATAGTATTGATAAAATGAAATGATACTGGCATCCTGCCTTCACCTCAAATAAATTATTTTTTTAATTCTAGTAAAATTAAGGACTCTTTGCTAGATGTTGAGAAAAAAAACAGTCATGTCAGATGACATGGGGAATCAGTGAGATGTTAACTGCTTCAAACATAGCAGAGGGAATATCGCGAGAGGCTAGATGTGGGAAGAATAAGAGACTGGCACACAATTCATTTGCATGGGGTTTGAAAATTCTGTGTTAATTTGTCAATGGGGCCTAGGATGCAGGTAAAAGAAAAATTATGTAGGGAATGAATTAGATGACCTCTGAGGTCACTTATAACTTTGTACAGTACCTGGAACAGAGTGTATACTTAATAAATGCTTGTTAATTAAAATTCTGTGATTCTTTGAGTTTAGTTAGTAAACTATATAATTGAGTGGGGAGTATAATGGTGCACTGAGTATGTTTAACAGTGAAGGAAAGAACATGAAAAGTATATCTTGTATGATTCAGTATCTCCACTATAAAGTGAGCCCTCAATTATCTACACTAACATAGGAACACAGAGGCTTAGTTTTACCAGAAACATAGGTAACCCCAAGACAATTTCTCTTTAACATGTTATAGGCATCTCTTTTTTTTTTCCAGAAATGCAATGTTAAAAACAAATCTATTTCAAAGTAAATTTGACTGTAAAATAAGATTAAGTAGATTTACTTTCATTATAAAATACAGTATGTATTGCCATGTAGTGGAAAAATCTCCCATAAAGTTAAAATGGCAGCAAGGCCTATGGAATCTTGGAGATTCCATGGTACAAGGTATGCATTTCCAGCACTTTTTCTGGTTCTAGGATATCTTCTTGTCACTGTCATCTTTAGACCTTCCCTTTTCATAAGCCATTTCTTCCTGGCTGGATATACCTGGTTTCACACTTCCAGCTCCTCTAACTTAACTTCTCTCCTCCTCCTTTAATGAAGGACACCAACAATTCTTCAAAGAGTTAGGTCCCAACACTTCTCCCATGGATGCTACCTTCTATACATTTTCTAGCTTTCTGTTTCTACAAAACCCCATTTATTAGTACATAAATATGAAGTTCTGTAACATGAAGTTCTAAAAATGATGGATACTTGAGGTTTTGATGTTCCTTTTCCCCTCTTCTCAAAGGAACATAGATTCACTGAATGTAGAATATACTAGGCATCTAAAATGTAGAGAAAAAAAATCACTCACCCATGTTCCCACGAGTGAAGTAGCCAAGACCCAAATTTGAGCCTTCTGCCTCCAAGCATAATGCTTTTTCTTTCCTTTTTTTCTTCCCTGGTGCTCTTTTCACTGTACTATACTACTTCTCAAAATTTGCCTTATGGTTCTAGTTCACCATTGGTGTGGGAAGGCAGGACAGAGGAGGGAATGCAGATCTATGATTTCATAAATTTAGTTAAAATTGTGTGAAACCCCTGTGAAACCCCTCTCCCCCAGTGCAAATCAGCAACTTTCCTTAACCTATGCTCTTAGAGAATTGCCTGGGAACACTGATGAGTTATTTGCCTAGGGTCACACACAGCTAGTGTGTGTGTGTGTGTGTGTGTGTGTGTGTGTAAACATATGTAGATAGATATCTATATCTATCTATAGATAGATACATGTGTGTGTATCTGTAAGTATGGCTCCCTTTAATTCTATACCTAAGATTTCACTTGACAGCTTCAATGCAGTGAAAACAATAGTAATATAGTATCAGCATGGACATGGCAAGGTAAAGAGTTGAGAAAATAATTCAAACAATTAAGTCCTAAAATGGTAAGAAAAGAGCTGGTGTTTTTTTCAGTGTGGAATGATCTAGGCTGATTACCTAGAGTGCCCATTTTCACCAAACAGTTGCCAAACTGTCTACCACTATCTTTTTCCCTGGTTGGGAGTTGCTGGGCAGAAGAAATGGGTATTGATGTCTGGAGAACTATAATTAATGATCAAGTCTTCTGCAGAGTCCTACCCAAGGAGAACTGTATCCTGAACCATGGAAGCTACATATCTAACAGTGGGAGTGGAAGATGACTTGGGACTTGGTAGTGAAGACCAATTTAAGGAAGTCCTGCTCTCAGTCTTTGTAATTTCAATGGAATCAAAGTGGAGACCGTTTGTGCTCTTGGTCTAGGTGATTATAATATCCTTGTAGAATTAATTGTTCATGTATATACTTCTCTGTGTACATGCCGTTGCACTAATCTCACCCAATAGAATTTAAACCCCTTGAGAGCATGGACTGATTTTGGTTTTGATTTTATATCCCCACAACTTCACACAGTATTTTGCCCTTAATAGGTGCTTTAAAACGCTTATTGGGTTAGAAGATAGTGACAGAAAATAAGCTAACCAGAAAGCAGTAGATACTGTATTTCTAAAAGTAGACTATCAAAAGCAGTATTCAGAGACCAAAGTTTCTAGAGTTAAGCCTTTCCTCTATCTCCATGGATATTCCTAGATCTCTCCCAGTGACACAACTGGCTAGAATTTCAATGGCTACCTTAAAATGGTTGCTCGATTGTAGAATTGGTTTGATTGACCTTCCATTCCTTCCAAGCACAGACTCCCACCTTTATACTTACCAAAAAAGTAAAAAGTCCTTGGGTAACCAGAATATGAAGAGAAATAGGACCCTGCTTCTCTTCTTTCATGTGGTCCTAGACCCCAGTCAAACCACTCTTCTCCAGAATTCTAGTGTCTAGACAATAAGCTTGATTCTCCCCTATTTTGCTAGCTGTACAAATTCAGGACCCAGGAATTATCCGGGGGTACAATTGTCATGACAGTCAGCATGATATAGAGACAGCTAGCCTTAGGGTCAGGAAACCTTGGGTTCGAATTCTATCTCTAGGCCTGTGTTATCCTGAGTATTCAGGGTGTGTGTGTACTCTGGTGTCCCCAGGCCACGCATTAAGACTGTAAATTGCAGAATAATTATGGTAGTACCATACCATATCATACCATATGATACCATACCATACCACCAATACCATTGGAATGGGTAGAGGGAATTTCTTCCCTTGCAATTCCTATGCATATAAAATAACAAGTCCAAAAAGTCATAAACAAATACAGTGTCAATTTGCATGAGAACTTCCTTGTCTTTCAGAGTAGAGAATAGAGCTTATCTAGCTATACTTTTTTTAGAATTCTTTTTCCTTTTCTTTTTTTTTTAAAAAAAAGATTAGATCTCCCCATTTTGCCCAGGCTGAAAGTGCAGAGGCCATTCACAGGCCTAATCCCACTACTGAATGGCGAAAGAACTTTGACCTGCTCTATTTTAAGGCCTGGTTAACTCCTTCTTGGTCAACTGGTGGTCCCCAGTTTCAGAGAGCTCACCATATTGAAGCTGGACTTTTTCTTGGACACCAATCAGCTTAGCTCATTGAAGCTCAGAACTTGCCCAAGCTTAAGAGATCCACCAGGGTCAACATCTTCAATGGCAGGGATTACTGGCGTGCCCCATTATGACCACCCATCAGAGTGTATTCTAAGAAACGAATACTTTATGAAAGTGAGGTGAGCAAGCTACCATGTCTAAGGTCATTTCATCATCATAAAACCAATGGCCACACACATATAAAAAGGTTCACCCCATCCTCAATTTGTAATTTGCCTCCTTAGTGCCCTTGCGGAAATGATTAGCTCATCCTTGACATCAGCCTTCCAGTCGTAAGAGTTGGATTTTCCTCCTTTCTCACCTGACAATTAGCATAAGCACTAAAGCTACAGCAGGGAAAAAACCAGAAGGATCAAATCATAGTTGAGCTTACAAAGATCAAATAGAATTACCTATACCCTGTTTCAGTTAATGTTAGCCTATTGGGATTGTCACTAACTCTAATTAGAGGATCCATTCAATCAACCTACCTTTCTCATGCCATCTATCCACCCAAATCTTCAGCAGAGTCATAGCTACATAGATCTGCCCAGTGTAAATTAGTAAGAAATCTTTAAAGACATTTCCTTAATTGTTGTGCATGTTCATTTTATTTTTCACTCTTCTGGTTGTTTAGACGAAGTCCTCACCTGATGTTATTATCCTAGAGAAAGGTCCACCATAATAAGAATTCGTGAAACTTTTATTCTTGGGCAAGAAGGTAAAGATTCACTGGCCTAGATTGAAAGTGCTACTAAATACAAAAAGGTTTGGGGAGCCGGGATGGGGGAGTAATTTAACCTTGACAACCACAGACACTTTATACAAGCTATTGTGTGTTGGAGACAAACTACCAATAACCCCTTAGAGATGACTTTGACCCTAAGAATGTGTCCAGTAGAATGCAAGCTTCTTGAGGACAATTGTCTTTGTAACCCCAGCATAGTGCCCCGTGCTATGAGGCAGCTAGGCGGCATGGTGGGTAGAGCACGGCACCTAGAGTCAGGAATACCCAAGTTCAAATCCAGCCTTGGACACTTCCTAGCTGTGTGACCCTGGGCAAGTCACTTAACCTCGGTTTCCCTCAGTTTCCTCAACTATAAAATGAAGATAATGCAGCACCAATCTCACAGGGTTCAATTGTGAGGATCGAATGAGATAATATTTGTAAATTACCGAGCACTGTGCCTGGCATGTAACAGGCTCTATATAAATGCCTACCCCCTTCTTCCCTCCCTCCCTTGCAAATGGTTGACTTTTAACAGAAGCTTGTTGAAGTAAATCAAGAAGAGCATGGACAAAGAATGGCTCATCTAGACCCGGAGGGGTTAGATACCCCTAAGTCAGTGGGAATGGAAAAGAAAGCAACTAAAGAAAGCTGAATCCCTCAAATACCCCCCACCCTTGCCCCTAAACTACTTTAATAATCTCGTTCTAGCAGAGCATCAAGTGGAATGATAGGAGGAGTAAGGGACATTTTGGTTTTACTTTTAACTGATGTTCCTAAGATAGCTAAGCTTGAAAGAAGGGAGGATTCCATTTCCATATTTCTCTAATTGAAAAACTACTGAGAGCATCCTATTTCTCTTACTTCCTACATTCCACACCTTAACAAAAGCTTTTATGTGGTGATTGTGAATCAGATGACTCCCCCATCCACAAGCTTTTCATCCTCTACTTCTGCTACTTTATGAAATAAGGATGGGGAGATTAGCTTTGGTTGCCCTACTGATACTAGTGATGGTCCTAGGCCAATGGGAGAGGAAGGACCTGGAAAGGAAGAGAGCCCACTGAGGCTGGGAAATGCAATAATATGTGCCCAGGATTTCAGTTCAGTGACTTTCTTCAGTTTCCCCACCCCTTTGAACACCCCTTCCCCTTGCCTCTTCCTCTGCCCTGTCAGGACCTATTAGTTTATTTAGGAGGAATTTCCTTTTTGAGTTGGCTCCTCCGGTCCAGTTTGCTCATGACCTGGGTGATATCCACCGTGTTGGCTGCTTCTCGAGCTTTGGCCTCTTCCTCCAGCTGACGAAGAATGACAGGGCTTGGGCTGGACCGTAGATGACGCCGTCTGAATGGGAGACTGCTACTGACAATAAAAGACAATGAGAGAGACAGGGTATAGAATTAATTAGAGAGCTACATGGGAGAAAGCACACTGATTGCCCAGCAAAGATGCTAAGGAGAGAAAAAAAAAATCTGGATTTGTTCAGCTCATCCTTCAAGTGGCTTCCAATCCAATCATAGCTGCCTTGTTTGCCACCCACCACAAACACCATACTTCTACTTCAGGCTAAATCTCACCTATTTCAACAGCCTCCTAACTGTTCCTAAACAGCCAACCCCTTCTACAAACTAACCTTCACATAGCTCCTCAAGAGATAGTTCTTAGGTGCAGGTCTGACTATGATATAACACTATGTGCTCAAGAAGCTTCAAGGACTCCCCATTGCCAGTAGGACAACACGCAAACTCCTCCCTTTTAACTGATGTTCCTAAGATAGCTAAGCTTGAAAGAAGGGAGGATTCCATTTCTATATTTCTCTAATTGAAAAACTACTGAAAGCATCCTATTTCTCTTACTTCCTACATTCCACACCTTAACAAAAGCTTTTACGTGGTGATTGTGAATCAGATGACTCCCCCATCCACAAGCTTTGTGGGTAAAAGGTGGGTAAAACCTTTCAATCTGGCTCTGGTTTGTCTTTCCTAGGAGATAACATGTCTCTGCCCTTCATCCACACTACTGGTCAGACTTGACAAATTGCTCTTTCCTATACATAAAATCCTCTTTCTTTCCTTTTTCTTTCTTCCTCTCTCTCTCTCTCTTTCTCTTTTTCTCTTTCTCTCTCTCTCTCCCCCCCTCTTTCTCCTTCTCCCTCTTTCTCCCTCTCCCTCTTTTTCTCTCTCCCCTCCTCACATTTACCTTGTGGAACCCCTGGCTCTGTTCAAGACTTGATTCAAATGTCATCTCCTTAAAGAGACCTTTCTTGATTCTCCCCACTGTCAGCATCCCTTACCATGGACATATTTTATATATTTCTTGTATTTGCTTATCTATGACATTTTATATCCTCCAATAGAATATAAGCTCCTTGAGGCCAAGGACTATCTCACTTTTTAATGCATTTTTGCAAAACTTATCACAGCACCTGGCATATAATAAATAATTAATAATTTTTGTCGATCAACCGATTTTTTGGAAAACTGGAGTAGAGAAACAGAACTAGACTGGAAGCTGGAAATTGCAGTTTGCATTACAATTCTAATTTGATTTCTGACAAGTCATTTAACCTTTCAATTTCTTCACCTGTAAAAATCATAATAATATCTTTACTACCTACCTACTTTACAGGATTGTTATGAGTAAATCTCTATGTAAACCCTAAAACTATATAAATGCCACTTTTTAGTGGGAAGTAGATTAAAATGTGGATGCTTTAGGTTAGACTTTGGGAAGAACTCTACACTGAAGCTATTTGCCAAGCCTCCTTTTCTATAGCAGTCTTTTTCAAAAGGAATAGTTATGGGCTCCTTTTCTCTAGTGACCTGCTAGAAAGGAATAGTCATGAAATAGGACTAAATGGAGACCTGACAACATGCACAAGTGACAACCTCAGAATCAGTTTAGTGACCAAAGAGACTTGTTGAAAGGTTTGGGCTATGCCTTCACCTCTCAGAATCCCACCTTATATAGCACTCTGCTCTGCTTTATACACTAAGCAGCAGTAGGTGGGGCCTAAACAAATTCCAACTATACTGTGACCTGGGCTTCCCATCTAGAATCTGTCTCCAGAGTTACTGCCAACATGACCAGGAATTCTAGTAGCAAGTCAGAGTCATGACTAGGAATTTTTGTTCCTGGAATGCTCGGTACATACACACATACACACACACACACACACACACACACACACACACACACACACACATGCATGTACACACATAAACAAAAAGTTTTCTCAGCTGGGAATTAAGAAAAACACCTCCCTGTGGTAGGGAGACAGAAATCCTGGGAAAGTGGTTTAAGGGTCACTGCTAAAGAAGCTGCCTCAGGACTGGGGGTGCCAGAATAGAGAATGAACTCAGTTCAGTGCACTGAAGCATTTTAATAAGTGCTCTTGCAATATGGTGGCCCCTAATTTGGCACTTTAGGAAAAAGTCCTAGTCATCCCACCCTCATTAAGCTCTGCATCCTGTGAAGCCTAATTACTTGACAAAATTCAAGTTTGCCCTCCAGTTGGGATATGGCAGCTAGAGCCCTGATGAGGGGCTACATACACCCAGGTACCCTAGGAAAAAATGTCCTTCTCTGACTAAATGGTCCCCTTGTGCTACAGCAGTGGTTCTCATCCTTCCTAATGCTGTGACCCTTTAATACAGTTCCTCATGTTGTGGTGACCCCCAACCATAAAATTATTTTCGTTGCTACTTCATAACTGTAATTTTGCTACTGTTATGAATCGTAATGTAAATATCTGATATGCAGGATGTATTTTCATTGTTACAAATTGAATATAACCCACAGGTTGAGAACTGCTGTGCTACAGGAAGGGACAAAACTTGAAGGGGAGAGGAGGAGGAGGAGGAAGAAGGAATAGATGCTTTGGGAAGAGCTGGAACTCCTTGCCAAATGCAGTGACAGGTGCTGCCACCATCATGTTATATGCATGTTGTGACATTAATATGTCCCTATAATTCCCTAATTGAAAGAAAGTAGGTATGCCTCGCCTCTTTCTCTCTGCCTCTTTCTCTCTCTTGTCTTTCTCCTTTCTCACCATCTCTTTCTTTCTCCTTCCTTCTTTCTCTCTTCTTTCTTCCCTCCCTCCTCACATTTTCCAACAGCACTTTCTCAGAACTGCTCTTTCACTGCCATAAAACCCTAAATTGTATTATGCTTGTCTGTAGACTAACTGTAACTCCTAGCAGAATCTAAGTTCCTTGAGGGCGAGGACTGTTTCATCTTTGCATCTCCCCTTTCGTAGCACAGTGCCTGACACATAGTAAATGGAACTGGGTTAAAGAGATTAGCCAACACTTACTAAATTCTGATCAATCAGGGATTTGGAGGTACTCCCCTGATTCTTGATACTTACTCCTTGGGGCAACTAGGTGGCACAGTGAATAGAGCACCAGCCCTGGGGTCGGGAAGACCTGAGTTCAAATCCGACCTTAGACACTTGACAGTTACTAGTTGTGTGACCTTGGGCAAGTCATTTAAACCCAATTACCTTGTCTTCCTCTCTCAAAAAAACAAAACAAAAAGATATTTATTCCTTAATTCTTCCCACAAATTTAATACTACCCTACATACAAAAATCATCCAAGACACAAAGTCATAGAGCCAATTTTCTTTCCCAAAGAAGATCTCAACAGCTCTGTCACACAGACACCAAGTGATCTGAAGGTACTAGTCCCTTTCCTCCTATTTTATTAGCAGGGTGTGTAAAACTATCAAAGTCCTTTCTTGCTGCCCAAAGAAGAGGCTTTCCTGTCCTTCAGATGCTCCTAGCCACAGGAGTGACACAAAGACTTCCTTCTTCCTCTTTTTATTACAGGCCTATTATCCTTAACAATGACATCGCTTGTTTTTGTTTTTGTTTTTGAGACTCCTTTGATGTACGGCTCTGATCTCTTTTCTTTCCCTTTTGTATTGCCTGAAGATACATTCTAGTGGAGGGGTTCTCATGAGATGAACCAACTACCTGTAAATGCAAATGTATTGCCAGTGTTCAAAAGAATTGTGTTGGCAGGGGTAGAAGAGTTGGTGGCTGTTCCAAAGCCCTGCATCTACTCTATTTAAAGTAATAGAGCAACTACTTATAATATTAATAAAGCTTTTGGTTCCTGTGATCCCAATTCCAAAGAGTTCAAAACATCTCCCATATGTTATTAATTAATGAAGAACAAAAGAATTAACTAAAGAAGGACCCTAAAGAAGAACACTGAAAAGTAAAGACATATTAATTCTTAAGAAATTCACCAGTTGTTAGGAATAAGAAGGAATATCGATTTAAATCCAGAGATGCCATTGTTCACACCATGAAAATTTTGGGGTCAAAATATAACCAAATTCTTCTAAAATAGTATCAGGGAGAAAACTCGCTCAGGAAAATATTGATGGGAGCACAAGTTACAAAGTATGGATCGCTTAGAAACATGCAAATATCCAATACCCCATCATTTGGTGGAAAGATACTCCCTTTTCCTCCTTTGTGCCTTTGTACAACAAAAAAATTGATTGCTTACAACCACCAGTTAGGGTAACACCACTTGCCTTCTCCTGGATGTCTCCTGAGGTTCAATGGCTTTGGCCAGCATTTCCTTGTAGATTGGAGACTTTAAGTATCGAGCATAAGAATCCTGGTAGAAGCAAAAGGAAAAGAGTAATTATGGGAGAGAATGAGCCAAACTGAAAGGAAAGTGACTGGTTTTCAAGCTATTGCAAGACAAAACAACAAAGCTGAAGAATTGTTCTCTCCCACATATGCTATATAAATCTATGTACTACAATCCAGGTGGTATGCCTCCCTCAAAGAGATTTTGTCATAAGAGGGACCCCTACAGACAGTCTTCTCTACACAATGTATCCCCCCAGAAGGGAAAATGTTAGAAATGAACCCTGAACAGCCTTTTAAGTCCTTTAACAAAAGGCCCTTACCTTTCAGGTTCAGGTTATGGGAGAAAAATAAGAAGTGAGTGATAAAGGAACAATTACCAAGTTCCATTTCCCCAAATATTTCTCAGAGCTTCAGGGAAGGTTCAGAACACTGAAGCTTAATGGTCAAGGTTTGAGACTTTATAATAAAAAATTATAATAATAAATTATCGGACCATACATGTGCAAATTCATAAAGATTTTATAGGATCTTATGAAGTAAGAATGGGAAGGTGCATCAGAGACAACCTTATCTAACTCTCTCTCTCTGTCTCTCTCTGTCTCTCTCTCTCTGTCTCTCTCTGTCTCTCTGTCTCTCTCTCTCTCAGTCTCTGTCTCTTTCTCTCTCTCTGTCTTTGTTTTAGAGAGGATAGGGAGGCTAGGTGATTTGACCAAGGTCATATAAATAATAAAAAGCAGAGTCAGCATTTGAACCCAAGTCCATGACTTCAGATCTTTTACTGTACTATACCAAAATGGCTTCACAATATGGATCAAATCTCATTACAACAAATTCCAAAGACTAGTTCACACAATTTATGGAACTGAAAAAGGGTTGTGCTAATCACTACGAAATAAACATAAAAGATATTTGAAAAGTCATATGGGAAGTAAGCATCAGAAACTGGTTCAAATTCCACCTCTATGGCTTACTATCTATGTGACCCTGAGTAAATCACTTAATCACTCTGAGCCTCAGTTTCCTTATATGTTAAATGAGGGGGTTGAATGAGATGGAATGTCCCCTAAGGAAACTGAGGCAGACAGAAGTTAAATTACTTGCCCAGGGTCATACAGCTAGGAAGTTTCTGAGGCAGGATTCAAACTCAAGTACTCCTGACACCAAGTCCACCACTGTATCTTCTTGGCCACCTAGCTGTCTCTTGAGGAGGAGTTCACCTGAGATATAGTCATTTGGGGGGCGGCTAGGTGGCACAGTGAATAGAGCACTGGTCCTGGAGTCAGGAGGACCTGAGTTCAAATCCAGCCTCAGACACTTAATACTAAGTAGCCGTGTGACCTTGGGCAAGTCACTTAACCCCAAGTTGCCCTGCCTTCCCCCCTCCAAAAAGCAAAGAGAGAGAGAGAGAGAGAGAGAGAGAGAGTGTCATTCAAGAAGGGGGTGAAAGTAGGGAAGGGATAGCAGGTACCAGGGAAAACTAGGACATCTGGTAAATTCTGATTATTCTTGCTAATTAGATGCTATACTCAGTCCATTCTATGCTACTGAAAGAGTACAAGTGCTGTCAAAGCTCTGAATTTCAATGCCCTGAGGGCAAAGCCTTGGTTATTCATCCTCTGACCATAATGGCACTTGCTGACATGGGATTTGCCTTAGGAAAAGAGTCAAAAGTGTCTCCATATTATAAAGATATTTCTTGGTTGTACTTTGTGAATCCTTAATTATAGGCTGAACTGAATCTGGTCGCTAATATTAAAGATATTACTCACTTTAGCTGAAAACTTGTGTGCAGATGGAATTTTTCATAAACAAAATAATATTTTAATACACTAGGGATAGTTACTATTTAAAGAAATACTGCAGTAAATCCTTCTGTAAGTGAATCTGGTTAAATTTCAGTAATTTTTTTAAATGGGGAAGGAGAAAGACCAATCTTATTCATCAAAAACTTGATCAAAAGTTTTAAAGGAATTAATTTTATTTTCTGTAGCGAGGGGTTGCATTGGAGCATATTATATATAAAACATGTGTGGAGATGGACCTTCATGGACATTCCATGAAGCATTCACGGAACTGAGCCTGCACCTAAGCCATTTCTTGTGAGACACTCCCCTTTCCCAGCACTGAATGACTTGGCACTTGGAAATTATTCAGCAATTGTTTATTAGTCCCATGGTCCCCACATGGAGGGATGGAGAGTAGGGAAGGTATGTACGCTGAAATGGAAAGAACTACAAACAGTAGACGTTGAGAGACGTGACTCTGCTCCC
This sequence comes from Pseudochirops corinnae, assembly GCA_028646515.1. Taxonomy (NCBI): domain Eukaryota; kingdom Metazoa; phylum Chordata; class Mammalia; order Diprotodontia; family Pseudocheiridae; genus Pseudochirops; species Pseudochirops corinnae. The sequence goes on from CM053586.1 coordinate 202,678,487, forward strand.
TTTCTCTTTCACTCTGTCTCTGTATCTATCTTTCTCTTTTCTCTCTCTGTCTGTTTCTCTCTCTTTCTCCTGTCTCTCTCTGTCTCTGTCTCTCTTTTTCTCTTTCCATAACTCTCTTTCCATCTATCAAGCATGTCAGAACTCTTCAAACTCTTCCTCAGATATCCGATAGGGGAAAGAGCTCTTTTTTTCTCTTTTCCCCACCCCTGCAGCAATGGCAAATGCTTACAATAGAATAAACTTTACAATTGACCAAAAGGTATGGACCTTCATTGGGCTGTATGGACACTGAAGACACCAGGTCAAAGGGAAATGCCTGTCAAGCAGTTTCTTAAAGTAGTTCATGTTATAACTATCAACCTCCTTTGGAGAGTATAAAATACAATGTATTATATTATATTTTAAGTGTTTGCCAACATGTTCGTAAGGTTTTTTGTATTTTAAGCATTTCTTTTGTGGTAGAGGAAATAAATTACTGTGCCATAACTGATTAACTTTGTATGTTAGGTATTTTTCCAGAAGAGACTTAGTTAATCCTTTTGGGGGCAATCCTAGGCATGAGCCATGCTTATGTTATATTTAAGTAATTTGCACTAGAGATCTAGGGTGTAGGTGTAATGAACAACAAAGTTTGAGAAAAAGACCAACGCCTTCTTTTGGGAGCTAACCCCAAACTGAATCCCATTCACATGATCCCAAAGCTAGACCTCTTTAGTGGACAGACATACACCTGGCCCCGAGTCATGGGTTCTACATTGTTTTCAAGCAAAATACATGCCATCAGACTAAAATATAAATAGTGCAAATAAGCAAAATGAGATGAGTTAGCAATTTTTGCCAGTTATAAGCAACCTACACTGTGTAATATATTGATGATTTTTTTTTTTAATTTAAGCCTTTAATTTAAAAGAATTCATTGCCAAGATGGGAAATAAAATGAACGTGGAAGGAATCAATTTATTGAGTCCTTGATTTGAAGAAGCTACCAATTTTATATCAAGTTCCTCTTGCTTATAACACCATGAAAAAGAAATAGAAAAAGAAATTCCTTGCTTTATTCACAAGAAAAGAGAAAATCTGGTATAGTGAAAAGAGTACTGGAATTAGAATTTAAAAACATGGGATTAAGGCCCAGCTCTATGAATCCCTTCTCAGAATAACGTCTATTGCCAGTATTCTTAATTGAAGGAAATGATAAATTTCAGTTAAAGGTTAAAGAAAATAAGATGTAATTTTTTTTCACACCCCGAAATCTATCCATAGATCCCTTGGGAGTCCACAAACCCAAGGTTAGGCACCCTCCTAGACTACATAATCTCTAAAGTCATCGATCATAGATGAAGAGATTAAAGGGACTCCCAGGGTTATCTAATACCTCATTTTGCAATTGAGGAAACTGAATTAAAGCCCCTCTGTATGTAAAATTATTCTATAGATGCATCTATTGATCAGTTCTTTCTCTGGATGTGGATAGCATCTTTCTTCATATGTCTTTTATAGTTACTTTGGGCATTTATAATAGTCAAAATAACTTATTCACTCAAAGTCATTCTTAAAACAATACTAGTTTTCCAAGGGTGGTATGAAGAAAACAGTTTGTAAACTGCTTTAGAAAATAAACAATTAATCAGGATCAAGGAAACTATTACAATTATCAAATTGAGTGTGGACGGCCCAAGTTAGTGAGATTTTATTCAACTTGCTTGAATTTATGTGTTTTATAAATTCCTCTTTTGACATATAGAATTTTCTCAAAGTAAGGTACACCTACTCTTCTGGGATGACATTTATTCATGCCTTTTAATTTTACATTACAGTCATTTCTGGACAGACCACCATTAAAACCACTGCCATGTTTCCTAAGCCATCTTCTCTTTTAACAAATGAAAATAGTTAAGCTTACTGCTGATATAAGGATGACACCAACTGCCTGCATATGCAATATTCTGCATCCATAATCTTCCACCCCTCCAAGGAAAACAGGAAGAAGGGGCAGGAATAATAAATTATGATATAGTGAGGTTGGGTATTTTTTTGTTTTGGGTTGTGTTTTTTTTTGTTCTTTGTATCCCCAGTGCCTACCAGGGACCTGCCAAATACAGAAGGCACTTAAATGCTTAATGAATTGAATTGTACCTTATCAGCCTGAAAGAGTAGTTTCCAAAAGGGCATCACTTTTAGCCCTAAAGAGTTTCAATAAAGGAGGTTCTAGCTCAGTGGCTGAGGAATTATTTATATAGTGTCTGCTTCAAACAAAATCAGACTGCAAGTCAAACAAAATTTCCTTTTCTTTTCCAAATTCATGAATTCCCCAGCTTTCTCTAGGAAAGAATGGGATACTTTGTATATGTACACACAAAAATTTAATCCAACAAAGATTTATTAAGCACCTATTACATGCAAAACATATGCTAGACTCTGAAAATGCAAAGATATTTTTTAAAGCAGAAATATTTCCTAACCCCAAAGAACTTACATTCCACTGGGGGATACAATATAGGATCATAAGATCATAGGTAGACATAAGAAGGGAATTTTCATATTGTCAAGTGACCCTCCATTTTAAAGATGAGGAAACTGAAGTCCAGGGAGGGCATGAGACTTGCCTAACATCACATACCTGTCTGGCAGAAACAGGATTTGAACCCAGATCCTCTGACTCCAAGTCCAGCACTCTTTACACTACACCACATGGTCCTCACAAGATAAATACTATAATACAAGACATTTGATGAGGAGGAGAATACTGACAACTGTAGAGATCAGGAAAGGTCTACCTTTATTTTGAGGGGTGGCACCTAACTGAGCCTTGAAGGAAACTAAAATGTTTAAGAGGTGGAAATGAAGAGGGAATATGTTCAAGATATGGAGAACAGCCTGTACAAAGGCATGGAGACAGGAGATAGAATGTTAAATCTAGGGAATAGCTATTAGGACAATTAACATAGATAATAATTATGGGTGTTTATGTGCTCTTGTTCTATTCCCTCTAAGACTAAGTTAATTTGGAAAGAAGGGAGGAAGGAAGGAAGGAAGGAAGGAAGGAAGGAAGGAAGGAAGGAAGGAAGAAAGGAAGGAAAGAAGAAAGGAAGCCACGAAGGAAGGAAGGAAGGAGGGAGGGAAGGAGGGAAGGAGGAAAAGGAAAGGAAACAAGGAAAGGAAGGAAGAAAAGGAAGAAAGAAAGAGAGAGAGAGAGAGGGAGAGAGGGAGAAAGGAAGGAGGACTAACAAACCTTTTTCATGAGCATATAGATATGAGTTTGAGCAGCATCAAGAACATAGCGATGAGGGTGTTTCAGCCCTTTGACTGTGATGTCCATGGTTTTGCCATCTATATTAATCCACCGCCTTGCTCCTGGAGCCAGAAAAAGCCTAGGGGGTCAATAGGAAATTATTAGCAAAAGTTATTTAACCTTCTGAGCCAGAGTGGTTTGGACCAAGATGGAGTCTATAGCTCATTACCTTCATCTTCACAATCTGTAGCAACAAACAGAAACTTGGCCAAGGAGACCATAATAAGTATGTAGCTTTGGTCACCACTCTCTTTTGTGTGTTGATAATCCATGAATTCTCTCAATTCTCTCATAGTGGTCTATATTTAGAAGTTCTGAGCAATTTTCAGATATTATTTCCTACATTGTGACATTCAGGTTTTGTTTTTTATTCGTCATGTTCTTCTTGGAGATCCATGAAACTTAAGTTACCTCTGCATAACTTATTTTCAAAGTCAGTCACTTTCTCTTATGTGGAATTCATAAATTCTCAATATTATTGCGTTTTGTTTTCCTTCTACCACATTTTACTCCATTTAAGTATTTTCATGTTCTAAATCTGTTTATCTATCTTTCCACTTATTTTTTTTTTTTTTTGCTTTTTGGAGGGGGGAAGGCAGGGCAGTTGGGGTTAAGTGACTTGCCTAAGGTCACATGGCAAGTAAGTGTTAAGTGTCTGAGGTCAAATTTGAACTCAGGTCCTCCTGACTCCAGGACCAGTGCTCTATTCACTACGCCACCTAGCCACCCCCTTCCACTTATTTTAAGAGATCCTTCATGATAAATTAAATATTTTTTTTCTAATCTTCTAATTGAATATTTAAATTCTGCATGGAGAGCTCTAGGTTCTGACCTAGGTTCCTTCCTAATTTCTTCTATGGGTTTCACTTTTTTTATTGTAGAGTTTCTTGTTGTTATTTTATTCTCTCCTTGAAGAACGGAGGAGTTTTTATTTTATAGAATATTAGTTAACTTTTCTTTGTATTCTGTTTGTTAAGGTAAGCTTTAAAGCAGTCTCAGCTTCCTTGAATTGGGGAATATAGGTTTATCTTGGTCTAGGTCCCTGCTCTCAAAAACCTCTTGAGCAACAGGACTGTCTCCAACAGGGCTTCTATCCCATTTCCATCATGGGGACAGGGTGTAGTGAGTGGGGGTGCTATGGAACAACAGCAAAGTATCTTAACTGGCAGCAGATTCTGTTGATCAATTCATACTCCTGCCACTTGGAGGCTGATTGGGGAAGGGTGCTAAATGAGTATGTCAAGGATTTGAGTTCTTTGGTGCTAATCCATTAGGGTATCTTCTTTCTCCTGTGGATTTAGTTGTGACTAATCTAATATGGTACAAAGTTCCTTTTTCTGGCAGAAAGCTGGGAAACAATTTTTACAGGCAGTATCTCTGATAAAAGCCTCATTTCTAAAATATATAGAGGATTGAGTCAAATTTATAAGAATTCAAGTTGTTCCCCAATTGATTGTCAAAGGATATGAACAGGCAGTTTTCATACGAAGAAATTAAAGCTACCTATAGTCATATGAAAAAAATACTCTAAATCACTATTGATTAGAGAAATGCAAATCAAAACCCCTCTGAGGTACCACATCACCCCTATCAAGTTGGCTAACATGACAAAACAGGAAAATGATAAATGTTGGAGAAGATGTGGGAAAATTGGAACACTGATGCATTATTGGTGGAGTTGTGAACTGATCCAATCATTCTGGAGAACAATTTGGAACTATGCCCAAAGGGCTATAAAGTTGTGCATATCCTTTGATCCAGCAATACCACTACTATATCTGTATCTCAAAGAGATCTTTAAAAAAAACAAAAGGACCCACATGTACAAAAATATTTATAGCAGCTCTTTTTGCAGTGGCCAAGAATTGGAAATTGAAGGGATGCCCCTCAATTGGGGAATGACTGAACAAGTTTTGGTATATGAATGTAATGGAATATTATTGTTCTATAAGAAATAGTGAATGGACAGATTTTAGAAAAACCTGGAAAGACTTGCATGAACTGATGCTGAGTAAAGTGAGCAGGACCAAGAGAACATTGTACACAGTAACAACAACATTGTGTGATGACTGACTTTATTAGACTTAGTTCTCCTGAGCAATGCAATGATCTAAGATAATTCCAAAAGACTCATGATAGAAAATACTATCCACATCCAGAGAAAGAACTAGGAAGTCTGAATGCAGGTCGAAGCATATTATTTTCTCTTTTTTTCTTTTTTGTGGTTTTTCTCTTTTGCTCTGATTCTTCTTTCACAATGTGACTAACATGGTGATATATTTAATATGATTGTACATGTATAGCCTATATCAGATTGCATGCTATCTTGGGGAAGAGAGAGGGGAAGGAGGAGGCAAATTTAGAACTCAAAATCTTATAAAAGTGAATGTTGAAAACTAAAACTAACTAAATAAATTTTAAAAAATAAAATATGTGGTCAAGAGAATGCTAGGAAGGTAAAAAAATAAAAGTTCCTTTTTCTGGAGGGTTGTAGAGCTGAAGTGGTATAGAGAAAATATCTGTCATCTTTACTGGTCTTAAATATTTTCTTATTGAGGAAGAAGTTATAGAGATCTCTTAAGCTATCTTCAGAGAAGTCCCAGAAAAAAAAATATCCCAGGAAGGGTTGAAACATTTGAATTACCAGGGTCAAATATCACCATAATTGACAAGAGAAACATGCAAAGCCCAGCACTCATGCATACATGCCACACACTCTCTTCTTTACTGAAAAAAACACAAACACAACTGGGGAGACAAGCTTCTGATTTCTGGTCTTCCATTGTGTACTCCTGACTGGTTGGCTTTAAATAGACAAGGAATCCATAGACATTACAAATTTTCCCAAGTCAGGGAAAGCATGATCTCCATGGTTTCTTGCCAATAAATGCGACCATAACTAATTTATAGGCAATACAACTTCACACAACTCAGATTTGCTCAGCTATTCACAAAAGGATGATAATGCACAGGGTGGTAGAAGAAGAGGCTGAGGGAAAGATTTTCACAAAACATCAATCTTTCCGATGCTCACTTGTAAATTTCCTGGGCCTTCTCTTTGACCTTGGACTGATCTCCATACTTCAAATCTTCACAAGCTTCCCAGAATCCCAGATTCTCCCCTGAAGAAGTTAAGAGGGACCAGACAGACAAGAACCAAAAGAGAAATGAGTTGCAGGAGAGAAGAAGAAAAAAGGAATAGGACAGCAGAGGTTGATCAAAATTTCATTCATTATTTACTACCTCCTTATAAATTCATTGGACTGCTACTTGCTTTCTGAATTCTGCAAAACACTCCTGTCTTCAAATGGTTCATAGTGAATAATTACCCTGGGCTTAGTGCCAGGCTTTCCATCTATTGAAGTACACAGATCAAATCCCATTACAACAAATTCCATGAGATCATCTGCTGTTCCTTTATTGTATTAGAATTTGATTGTGGCAAATATTGTCTGAAACAAGCTGACCTATAACTCGGGCTTAGAAAAAAAATTTTTATTTAAATTGAATTAATCTGCCATTTTTGGCAGATTATAATAGGATTTATCATCACGAGTTATTCCAAGGGAAGTATTTGTGAATGTGCATGCATGCCTGTGTGGGATGTGGGGTGTGTGTGTGTCCCATTTCCCCAACTGGATTTAGGCAAGAATAGTAACCATCTATGTCTCTTCTATTATCCTCTCTCCTCATCCATCATGCACAGAATGCAGAATGAAAGCTTCACTTAATAATAGTTTTGATGAATTGACCTACAGAGTAATTAACATCCAAATATGTAACTTTTGGATGGTAAAGACAAAGTACTTTAACTTGATTGGAGGGAAGGATCAGTTTTTGGAAAAAGATACAGAAAGTAGAACCAACTATCCTTCAGTTCTTTCTCAGCCAAGTCAGTGCCTCACCACACTTTGGTGTACTCAGAAGTCCTTGAGCTTCCATGTCGTGACATTCTTCAGTTTAAAAGTAAGGTGGTGAGTAAAGGGAGAATTACTGGGGGAAGAGGTTATATAATTAATGTGGCAAAAAGAATGCAAAATAGAGGGTGATGGGTATGGTTTGGAAGATGGCAGGAAGGGCCCTCTTCTTCCTTCTGTATGTAGACAAGTTCTTGGACATATCACAAATGGGGGGAAAAAGATGGCAAACCCTAGATTAGTTGGCAGATGAAGTATGAATGCAACTCAGGATTCCAAAGAGAAATATACCCTGTTCAGGAGAAGCTACAGGGAGCCAAAATTTTAGAATTAGAAAGGATCTAGGCCAGCCTCTAATACCATGCACACTACTAGTTAGGATATTGATTGTCATTGTGTGGGAGCCAGTCTGTAAAAACCTAGCTGGTGAACATGACTATATTAGACTAAGTACAATAGAAATGAACTATCTTCTCATGTGGAGGACACAATTAGATGATGTACATAAGGTTAAGTAGAAGAGCTAACAATTTATTTGCCCAATTCACACCTGAATCCCACATCTTGCCTAAAGGAGGGGATAGGCAACAGACAGCACAGAAATGACAGCATTATTACAAAGAATTCTTGTTGTGTTTGATAGAACTGTGGATGTGATATTGTCAGCAGCTGTATTTTGTCACTTGGACCACTAGATGGAGCCATACTCACCTGGCCACTTGGTTCTTTCTGTAACTAAATGCACTTTTCTTGGTCTGGGTTTTATCACCTTAATTAGGATGTATTACAAAGAAAGATTTTTAAGAAGCCATATCATAAAGTAATATTTTACAAGAAGTTGTCAGACAGGTTATTGGTATGTCAATGAGAATTAGCTAATGGATCCTACAGAGGAGTAACATAATCTCAGCTGGATGGGAAATAGGGACCATCTAGTTGTTCTCATGTAGGTAACTTGAGTATCAGACCTCAAATAATTAGTTCTCCCCGAGGGGTGGGTTTGGGGACAGGGAATGATGAGGGGATAACTTTCAACTAAGCTCACACAACCAGTTTGACTTTCTGCCCAAGGAAGGAAGGGGTTTTTGTTTTGGTTGCGTGTGTGTGTGTGTGTGTGTGTGCGTGTGTGTGTGAGTGTGTGCGTGTGTATGTTGTTTTGCCCTCTGACATAGCTTCCTGATTTGGCCGGTTATTTCTCAGACATCATTTCATATTTATGAATGTGCAAGTGAACAACTTAAGGAGATTTTTATTTTTCCTGAGATCCGAACTTCAAAGTTTATCCCGTCCAGTCAGGACAAATACCATAGGACAAAGAAAAAAATAATAATAATAGCCAAAGGGAATCAGGAAGTGGGACATTAAAGACGTTAATACACTTAGCTTTTCCATCCATTGCCCTTCTATGTTTGTCTCTGAATTTATGTTTAAGAAGAGAGAGAAAAAAAAACATCAAGGATATGCGTCATTAGTAGAGTTCATCGCCTGATGAGTGACAAGGCAGGGGAGGATGTGGGCAAAGGAAAAAGGTGAAAGCAGGATGGAGACATGTGGCCAAGTTTAATAGAGATGCATGTGTTTCCCCACCCCAAGGATCATTTGGCACTAGAGCCAGCACAGCCTGCAATAAGGAAGACCTAGGCTCAAATTCTACCTCTGTCAATTGCTATCTATGTAACCACGACTCACCTAAACTCTGAGCCTCAGTTTTCTCACCTGTCAATTGTAGATAATAATCCCTACAGTACCTACCCCACAGGGTTGTTGTGAGGTTCAAGTGAGATCAATTATATAAAATACTCCACAAACTTAAAAGCCTTATATGAACGTCAGCTATTCCCAGGACTGACAAATATTTCTGAAAGTTTTAAAAGGAAGTACAGTGAGCACAAAACAAATAAGACTGTGAGAACATCCAGGAAAGTGCACTTTCCTGAGAACCTCCCAAGATTCACGCCTGGCTAAAAAAGAGGGTATATAAGGGAGACGGAAGTTAGACATACCACTGAATTCTTTCTTCAGAAAAAATTGGAAGCTTTGTCGTCCCTTGGGATCTCGGATCAGCTCACTGAAGTTAAAGGCCCATCGTTCCACTCTCATTTTGGTTGGGATGTCTACCCTGGAAGATGAGGGAGGACACCCAGATCACATATACATTCAGATTCAGAAACAGAAACAGAAAGTGCTGTCATCAACTTTGGACTCTCTCCTCCACCCCTCAGCCTTCACAGAAGAGCAGAAACAGGGTGGGATCGTGGAAACCATGCTGCATCAGAAGTCAAAGGACTAGGATTCAAACCCTGCCTTTGTTGCTAGCTACCCACAAGACCTCGGGCAAGTCACTACCTCTCTGGGACTCAGTTTCTTCTTCTGGAAAGTGGCACAGTTGAACTAGATAATCTCTAAGGGCCACTCCATTTCTAAATTAATAGTCTTATCATCTCTCGTCCTAGAGAAAGTCTCTCCCTGTCTCAAAATAAATTTGACCTGAAAGAATAAGAACCTGAAAGCAAGCAGTGACATTGACATTTCTTACTGTTTCACGCCTCTATAAATTTTTATCCAGACCTAAAGGGTAGAGATGTATGACATTGTGTGCCACCTAGAAGTGTATGAGACACTGTATGCCAATGTTCTCTGGCCACTCACAGCTTCATCAAATACTGCTTCCAGATTTTCCATACGTGTCCACCCAAAGTTGTATGGACCTTATCCTTAGTCTCTCCATGAAGATCACTGTCAGTGAAGTCTCTCTACTCCTAGAAGCTAGGGACTCAATACCAAACTAAGCAGTCATGAATTACCATCCTCATTCCCTCTTATTGTAGAACAGGGGTGGGGAAGCTGAGGCCTCAAGGCCACTTGTGACTATCAAGGTCCTCAAGTGCGGCCCTTTGACTGAATCCAAACTTCACAGAACAAATCCCCTTAATAAAAGAATTTGTTCTGAAATACTTGAACTCAGCGAAAGGGCTGCACTTAAGGACCTTGAGGATTACATGTAGCCTTGAGACTGAGGGTTCCCCACCCCTGTCCTAGAACTTTTCAAATACCTTGCAAATGACTTTTTCCCCCTTCCTTCCTTCTTTCTTTCCTTCCTTCCTTCCTTCCTACTTTCCTTCCTTCCTTCCTTTCTTTTATTTTTAATTTATGGAATAAAATAAGTGTTTCCATGATTGATATGATATGATACAATAAATGTGATATGATATATGATATAATTAATATAATTAAAAAGATGATTGCACAAGAAACTGAAAATCTGTTACATACAACTTGCTATTCCTTTGGTAGGTTACAAAACTGAATCTGCAAGGAACCAAAGACTCACCTTGGTGCCCAGGAGAAATGGGAGGGAATCTGTGTCCTGGGACAGATATAAGTATTTACTTTGGGGTGTTTCACTGCCCCTATTATCTCCCAGTACTTTTTCAACAACACACTTAGGGGTTACTTTGATCAGTTTATGCTCACCTACCTAGAAGATATTTTTAATTTTTCCCCCAAGCAATTGCAGATGGTGCCCAACTGTGAACCAACCACTAACTTGCACCAAAGGCAGATGTTCAAATGAAACCTGTTCAAGAAACATCATTAAATACCTACTATGTGCAATGTGCGAGTGTTAGACACTTGAAGCACAAAAATAAAAAACTACCACAGCCCTCAGGAATTCCTCAGGTTCTGCAATTTCAACCTTTTAACCATAAAAATTAACAGGTTTTAAAAAAAATGTGTTTCTTGTTACAGTTCTGTTGAAGTAAGAGGAGCATTTTCCTATGGATTTCAGCTACCCACAAAGCCTCTCTCAACCAAAAACAAGCAATCTGGCCAGTTTGATGTCATATAGGATTTATTGTGGAGGCAGAAGATGTCATCATGTCCCAGGTACAAGGTCTATGAGTGCATCTTCTATTCCCATCAACTAACCACTACTGAAACAACAACTAGCCCAGAAAAATTTCACAACACAATTTGCTTTTGATGGGTAGAGAGCTCAGGAGGTATACAATACATTGTCCATGACGGAGAGCCTTTCAAAGACTGAAACATATAGCATCAAAGAACCTCTGAGTTCATAAATTTGAAGAGCAGAAGAGATTTGGAAGTTTAGCTAAACCAACCCCCTCATTTTGCAGAAGATAATGAGTATGCAAGGATGTCAGAAATCATCTGGCTTAACCTCTACCCAAATCATGAATCCCATGCATAAATCCCATCACTAAAAAGTGCTCACCTGGGCTTTACGGTACCTACAACAAGGAGGCCTTTATTTTCACATACTAATTTCCACACCAATCTTTTATTGATGCTTCCTGTTGATAAACTAAGGGTGTGTTTGTTTGCTTGTTTTTCCTAACCAGTATCCAATCTACTTATAAATATCTTGTCCTCCTAAAAGATTGCAAGCTTCTTAGGGATAGAAACCATTTCATCTTTGTAACCCCATTGCCTAGCACAGTATATTGTAATTAGTAGACACTTAATGGAGGTAGCTAGATGGGGTGGTGGATAGATTGCCAGGCCTGAGTCAGGAAGACTCATCTTCCCGACTTCAAATCTGACCTTGGAAACTTACCAGTTGTGGGACCCTAGGCAAGTCACCTGACCCTGTTGGCCTCAGTTTTCTCATTTGTAAAATGAGCTGGAGAAGGAAATGGCAAACCACTCCAGTGTCTTTGCCAAGAAAAACCCAAAAAGGGTCATGAAGAGTCAGACACAACTGAAGAACTAAACAGCAAAGACACTTAATAGATACTTGTTGCACTGGCGTTTGTCTCAACTCCTTTTCTGTCAAAAAACGACTCAATTCTCTGGTACAAAGGACAGTACTTTATGAGGGGGAGGGGAGGGATGCAGGGAGAAATTACAGAGACAGTAAAACAAAATATATTAATAAAAATCTATATTTTTAAAAGACTAAGTTTAAGTATCTCCTACATGAAGCCTTTTCTGATGCCTCCATCTTCTAGGGCCATCTGTCTCAAAACAGCTTATGTTTAGCCACTTTATGTTTATGCTCTTTATATTTATTTTGTACACAATTATACGTGTCCTCATTGTTTCCCCCTTGGGGATGTAAGTGTCTTGAGAGTAAGGATTGTTTCTTTCTTTACCCCAACTAACACACAACTAACACACACATTGGCACGTTGTTGTTGTTCAGTTGCGTTCAACTCTTTGTGACCCCATTTGGGGTTTTCTTGGTAAAGATCCTGGAGTGGTTTGCCATTTTCTTCTCCAGCTGATTTTACAGATGAGGAAACTGAGGCAAACAGGGGTAATTGACTTGTCCAGGCTCACACAGCTAGTGAGTATCTGAGGCCAGATTTAAATGCTTAATAAATATTTCCTGATCGATCGATTGATTCCTTTCCGTACTTTTAACATTATATGAAACTACAGATTAGTAAGATCACAGGACCTAGAGCTGGAAGGGACCTCATAGTCCAGCTAATCCAGTCTCTTCATTTTATCTACAAGGAAACTAAAGACTGAAGAGGTTAAGTGACTTGCCCACAGTCACACAGATAGCATCACAAGCAGGATTTGAACTTAGGCCATTTAATTCCAGAGCTAATAATGCTCTTTCTACTGTACCCTACTGCCTCTTCAATGGATACTCAATAATAATAATATTATTATAATAAGTATATTAT
>CM053586.1:202691855-202716417 GCA_028646515.1 Pseudochirops corinnae
TACATTTTTGGTGACATATTTATGTCTCAATTATATATTGTATTATGTCTCAATACGTGGTTAATATTTGTTAAAGTTTCATGTGGAGCTTATGTTGCTGTTTAGTCATTTCAGTCATATCAAATTCTATATGACCTCATTTGTTTTGTTTTGTTTTGGCAAAGGTACTGGAGTGGATTGCCATTTCTTTCTCCAGCTCATTTTACATATGAAAAAAGAAAGACAAACAAGGGTAAATGACTTGCCCAGGGTAACATAGTTAATAAGTATCTGAGACCAGATTTGAACTTGGATGAGTTTTCCTGTCTCCAGGTCCAGCACTCTATCCACTGTGCCATCTAGCTGCCCCAATATATATGTACCAATGGGCTGAATCAATGCCCCAATACAAATTTAATATTTTTGTTTTTCTGCATTTTTGGTGAGGTATTTATGCCTCAATATATGGTCATTTTTTGTAAAAGTTTAATGTATGACTTATATATGTATTTCTTTCTATTTTGATTTCTTAACAACCAGAGATCTACCATTTCTATTTTTTTCTGAATTTCTGTTTAGATCTTTAATGTCTTGTTTTACTTGTTAGATTTTTCTAAATCTGAAAGATATACACTCTGATCTCTCACTCTTACAGTTTACTGGTTATATAGCCCTACAATTTGATTAGATTTCCTTTAAGCATTTTGATACCATGGTATTTTGATGAATATACATTCAATATTGATATTTATTAATTGACTAATGATGCCTTCAAGAGTAATATAGTTTTTCTGCTTCTTTCTTTTGATAATGGATATATTTATTATAGCTTTATCTGAAGTTGTAATTACTACTCTCTGTTTTTTTAGATCAACTGAAACAATAGATTTTGGTGTAGTCCCTTATTTTAACTCTATAAGAATATTTATGCTTCAAGTGTATTTATTATATAGTTGGATTATGCTTTCTAATTATTCTGTCTCTTCCATTTGATAGATAAATTCATCTCACTTGCATTTATAGTTATGATTGTTAGTTGTGTATTTCCTCCATCATGTCCTCTTGTATAATTTCTTTCTCTTTGCTCCTACAAGTCAGAAAGGAGAGAGAGAGAGAAAGTTGCCTAACACTTGTGCAGATGAAGAGGTATGTTTCTGTTCCATCACCCTTCTTCTCTTTTCCTTGCCCTAGCCCTGACCCCAGGTTTTTACTCTTTCTTCCTTTCCTTTAATCTCCCCTTCAGTCTCCCTCCAAATATCACAATTTATTTGCTTATTGGTATTCTCTTACCTATCCTTCCCTCTTTATTATATCCTTTTTTCTACCCTCTTTTCATTATCCTTTCCTATTTCCCATTCCAGTTTAACGTTTTTCTATATTGTTATCTGTGTGTGTGTGTGTGTGTGTGTGTGTGTGTAATTGTGTTCAGCTTTCCTTTATCTACTTGTGATGAAAATTAAGTTCATGGAATTAAATTGATGCCCATTCCCTCCATTCCTTCCTCCATGTCTGATTATCCCTTATCTTTTGCATTTTTTTTTTGTTTGAGGGAATGATTTTACTCCCCTTCTTTCTCCTTTTCTCCCCAGTGTGGTCTCCTATTCTTTCATTTTCTATCTTCTCTGAAGACTATTGAAAGAGTACAAAACCACCCTACATTCTTTATTGTCTTATTACTTTCTCTACGACCTATGTATATATTAAGGTTCTGACATTTATTTCTTATATTCTAATAGCATAAAAACAATTCTCTTCTAATCTCTTCCAAATGAACATATGTATATGTACCTTTCAGTGTTCCTCTGGACTTTTGCATTTCCATTTCAAAATATCTATTTAGGTCTGACCTTTTCATCAGAAATGTTTGGAAATTCTCTAGTAATTGAAGGTCCATTCCTCACCAGCCTCTGTCCATTAGCATTATACTTAGATTTGTTAGATAGGTTATTCTTTGTTGTAAGCCTTTATATTTTGCCTTTCAAAATACTGTATTCTAACCTCTCCGCTTCCTTATTGTGGCTGCTGCCAAGTCTTGTATAAAGAAGGCTGTGGTTCCTTAGGATTTGGACTCCTTCTTTTCAACTGCTTGCAGTATTTTCGCTATGACCTATAGGCTCTGGATTTTGTCTATGATGTTCCTGGGAGTTTTGATTGTGGGTCTTATTTTAAGAGGTGATTGGTGAATTCTTTCTATTGTCACTTTGCCCTTTGGTTCTAAGATATCTAGACAATTTTTATTTATTATTTTTTGAAATGTGATATCCAAGATTTTTTCATCATGATTTTTAGGTAATCTGATGATTCTTAGGTTATTTATCCTAGACATGCTTTCCAAGGCAATTTATTTTGATATTATACTCCCAACATTTTCTTCATTCCTGTAGGAGGGCAGGAACATTAATGTATTATTGGTGAAAATAAGAAATGGTTCAACTGTTATGGAATTTAGTTTGGAATTATGCTAAAGACGTGACTAGAATGTCTACACTCTTTAAACTAGAGGTCCTACTACTAGGTTATATGCCCTAAGGAGATCAAAGAAAGATTACACACACACACACACACACACACACACACATGCACAATTGTAGCAGGGGAAAAAATAGGTACCCATCAATTGGGGCAGCTAAGTGGCACAGTGGATAGAGTGCTGGGCTTAGAGTGAGGAAGACTCATCCTCCCAAGTTCAAATCTGGCCTCAGATACTTACTGGCTGTGTAATCCTGGACAAGTCACTTAACCCTGTTTGCCTCAGTTTCCTCATTTGTCAAATGAGCTGGAGAAAGAAATGGCAAACCATTCCAGTATCTTTGCCAAGAAAAAGATCACAAAGAATCAGATATGACTAAAACAACTCAACAACAACAACAACCCATCAATTAGAGAATGGTTAAACAAACTGTGATACTTTAATGTAATAATTACTATGCTATAAGAAACGATTAAGATGATGAATTCAGAGAAGCGTAGGAAGACATATGAAATGATACAGCGGGAAGGGCAACTAAGAAAATAACATAAAGTCTACAACAATGTAACAACAGACAAAACAATATAAATAAGAAACTGAATATCTTGTAATTACGATGACCAAGCTTGACTCTGGGTAATAGTGAGAAAAGGAACCTCTTTTCCTTTGCTTCAGAAGTAGGAGACTATGTTTCTGAAAAATCACATATAATGTCAAATTGGATCAGTCTTTTATTCGACTTCGCTAAAACAATTTTTTTCCTTCTGTATGTTTTGTTACAAAAGAAGGTTTATTGGGTAGGGGAAGGGAGAGAAATATATGTATAAATGAATGTGATATAAAAAAGTGCGTAAGTTAAAAAAAACAAACCAGACTGAACTTCTGTGTTACTGCCTACCAGAGACTTTGCACCTTCACCATATATCATGTCATATTGTGAAATATGGTAGCAGAAAGAGCAACAGATTGGGGGCAGAAGGCTATGTAGAAAGACTGACTCTACTATTTGCTCTGTGATCTTGGGCAAATTATTTCACATTTCTGGATCATGGTCTGGTTCTTTATATGTAAAATGAGACATTGAACTAGAAGGTTCCTTCTATCTCTAAATCTTAAAATGATTTATCAGAATATCGATCACTTGACATCACATAATAATTATTGGCCACAGAAAATAAAGTTTTTCTGACTTTCAAAATATATGTAGTCAATCAATAAACATTTACTGAGTACTTATGTGCCAGGCACTGTGCTGAAGATACAAAGAAAGGCAAAATAACAAACAAAAACACTCCGTGCCCTCAAAGATCTCATAGTCTATCTATCTATCTATCTATCTATCTATCTATCTATCTATCTATCTATCTATCTACATATATATAATGATAATAATATAATATATATTTATATTTATATGTAATATAAATATAATATAATGTAATAATATATGGGATAAATTGGAAATAAGAGGAAAGGCACCATAAGTAAGAGGGGTTATGAAAAGTTTCCTGTAGCAAGTGAGATTTTAGCTGGTACTTGATGAAAGCCAAGGAGGACAGGAGGCAGAGATGAGGAAGAGCATGTTCTAGGCATGGAGGACAACCAGGGAAAATGTCCAGAGAGAGGTGATGGGGGATCTTGTGCAAGCAACAGCAGGAAGACCAGTGTCATAATTGTGAAGTTACTTAGTGGTTCTTCCTCCCACTCTACTATTTTTGACTATTTAGGAACTGGTTCTGAGAGACTAGAAATTATTCTGATTGATCAAAATAACATCTAGAAATGTTTCTTCCATGAGTAGGCCTAGGATATTTGAAATTTTACTAAGCCTTGAAGTATAACATGTGAATCTGCAGGAAAGAAGTGTTCGAGCAAATCATAGAATCACAGAATTTCAGTTGGAAGGTCTCAGTGGCCATCTTCTACAAATCATGCCTGAAAACAGAATTTCTTTTACGATGTTCCAGAAAGTACTTTTCTGGTTTTTGCTGGAAGACTTCTACCTTAGGACAAATCCAATTATTTAAAAATCTTCTCTTATATCAAGTCTAAATCTGCCTCTCTACAATTTTCACCCATCACTCTTATTTCTGCCTTCTGGGACCTAAAAGGATGAATCTAATCCCTACTTCAGGTCACAGTCATACAAATACTTGAAGACAATAATGATGTGTTTTCCCCACATCAAGTCTCCTCTCCTTTAAGTTAAACACCCTCAGTTTCTTTATGGTTGAAGGATGTCCCATAAAGTAGCCCATCATGGTACAGAGATTCCAGAGAGGAATTAAGAAGGGGCAAGATAGGGGGTAGGGCATGACTTTTTCAGGGCTAGGAAGTTCTAATGACTCAGTCCATAAGATGGGGCTTTGGCGTATGGTTATATTTACCATTCAGACATCAACAATCTCTTCTCCATCCACTTCCTTTCCATTTGAAGCTGCTCTTTCCCTCCCCCACTCTCCACTTCCCCAACCCAGACATGCAAGCTTAGCCTCTAGGGACTTTGGGAGAATTAATGAGTACATGGTCCATAAAGGACTTTTAGATCTTTGGAAGCAAGTACAAAGTATACTTTTTGTGTGGATTCACTAATTAATGAACAAGAAAAGCTTTGAAAATTGCAAACACCATATTATTATGATTTGCAAGTTCCTTCATGCTTCAGTTTTCTCATCTATGAAATGGGAATAATAACATTTATCTCAATGAGATTTAGAGAAAATAATTATATAATGTTAACTGTTAGGTGCTCTGTGTTTTGATATTCAGCAATAAAGACAATTTTTTTTCTCTCTCTCTCTAACCTGGATCAGAATTTGAAGTAGAGAGAAATTCTTTTAATCTTATCAGCAAAAGTAGGCCATTTGTATGAGGTCATAATTACTGGCTGAGCAGAGTTATGAAATGGATCTTGTAGAAAGAAGCCTAGTGTAAATATCTGAGGAAATAAAATGGGCCTTATAGGCAGTAAAAATGGCACAGTACCTAGTATCAGGAAGACCTGAGTTCAGATTCAACCTTAGACACTTAATATCAGTGTGCCTCTGGGGCAATGACTTAACCTCTGTCTGAGTTTCCTCCTCTGTAAAATAGAGACAATAATAGGACTTACCCCCCACACTTGTTTAGAGGCTCAAATGAGATATTTATAAAGCACTTTATAAACACTGGCTAAATACAAAATGCTGTTACTGTTATCATCGTTGTGTTGCACATATCACTTAGTCTCTTCTCTAACCATTTACTCTACACGTGAAGCTGTTCCTTTCCACTCTCATTCTCCACCGTCCCAAACCAGATGTACAACTTAGCCTTCGAGAATAAGAGAATTAATGATCCTTTATCTAAAATCTTTGAGTGAAAGAATAAAGCTTATTTACCTACCTTTTAGATCTATTACCTCAAGTTTGAGATTGGGAAAAAAAGAGATGCTTGTGGGAGTTACCAGTTAGCAAGGGAGTTTACTTAGCCATAGCATGCATGGAAAAAATATTCAACAAAGATATTGCCTTGATTCAGTTGAGCTCAACTTTTTTGCTTCTGTGCTGCCCATAATGGTTTATGGTCAAAGCAAGTCAAGTTCCATGTGCCCTTGGCCCTTTTGTAATTCAGGCCACTAGAAAGCTATGCCAGTGGCTTGAGTCTAAACCCTCTGAAGCCATTTAAGTTTTGAGGACAATTTCAATACACAACTAGTAAGTGTCCAAGACTGAATTTGAATTCAGGTCTTCCTGATTCCATGGTGCCATCTAGCACCATCTAGCCATCTAAGATAAAGGAGAACTAGGAAAGACTTCTTGCACTTTAACTGAGACTTGAAAGAAGCCAGGGAAGCTGTAACATCAATTCAATACTGTAGCACCAATGCAATATTCATAGCACTGATGGCAACTGTAAATATACCAGCATAGTTCTCAAGCACAAAATATAATAGACTCTCCATACAGAAAATAGAAGCAAAACATTTAGTCAGACACCAGAAAACCAAATCACAACACCAGGAAACTGAATCCATCATAGCAACATAGAAGTTAATACACCACAATGCAGCAGAGAGCCACATCATCCTTTAGCTTTCCCAGAAACCAGCATTCACAAGCCTAGTTTTCTCCCTGGGTGTGTCCTCTCTCTCTCTCTCACTGTCTAGCTGCTCTGACTACCAGCTTTCTGTGGGCTCTGTTCTACCCTTCAGCAAACTCCTCCCACCACAGGCTCCATGTGATTATATTGAGTCTAGTAGAGGACAGGGAAAATCTTTAGATCAGGGAAGGTCTTCAAATTCCCTTAGGCTTATTAAGGGGTAGGGAAGATCTTCAAATTCCCATTACCATTAGAGATACCCATAGCAACCACTATGAATATGCATGTACATTTCCATGATAAATTCACAAAATATAATAAGCTCTCTTCCTCAAAGGCAAAACCAAAATATGTATTTGGGATATCATCAGGATACCAGGAGGTAAGATATAACAAGGTACTTATCACTAACCCAGGGAGTGCCAACATGGCAAGCCTTCTTTCTGTCAGACCTCTCCACAAAAAACAAGTTCCCCTACACAAATTCCTCCCTCCACTCACTCATAGCTTGCTTTTCTCTCTCTGCTCTGCCTGGCTCTCACTCTCTGCTCATGCTTTCTCCCTCCCTCCTTCTCTCTCTCTCTCTCTCTCTTTTCTCATCCTTGGACAAGCTCCTCCCACACACTGTGCTCCATGTGACCCAGACTCCAGGTCACATAGGCATATTAATGGACAGGGAAGGTCTTCCTATTTCATTAACATTACAGAGGGAAATATGAGGAGGAAGAGATTTCCATGAATAGTGGACAGCTAGTGGAAAACCTGGAATCAAGAGATGGAGTTTCATATCTAAGGAAAAATTCAGTCAACAAACATTTAAGTGCCTACTGTGTGCCAGGCACTGTACACTGACCATGGTCACTGGAGCTCAGAGTGTATGGAGGATAGTAGAATGTAAGGAGCCTGGAAAGGAAAGAAAGGAGACAGGTTATGAAGGGCTTTAAAAACCAAATAGAGCATTTTATATTTGATCCTCTAGATAAAAGAGAGCCACTGGAATTTACCGAATAGGGAGATAACATGGTCAGACTTGTGCCTCCCCATTCAAATCATCAGTGTGAGTGGCTTATTTTGCCTGTGGTTGGCCCTAGAGAGCTGAAGAAAGCAATAATTGGAACAGACAACTCTTTTGTGGACCAGAGAACTTAAAACAAACCCTGAGTTATCTATGTCTGAGTTAGTTACCTCGGTATAGGAGGTGGAGTTAATGAGGCACTCATTACCACAAGAAGCTTGCAATCTAACGGGTATATATAAGCAAACAAACATGTACAAACAAACTATATACAGGATAAATAGGAAGTTATTATATGAGGGAAGGCTCTAGAATTAAGAAGGGTTGGGAAGGACTACTTACAGAAAATTGAATTTTAGTTGAGACTGAAAGGAAATCAATAGGCTTGGGTGATGAGGGAGAATATTCCAGGCATGGGGAGCTGAGAGAGGAATACCTCATTCATGAATCAGCAAAGAAGTCAGTGTTACTGGATTAAAGACTGCTTGGTGGGGAGTAAGATGTAATAAGATCAGAAAGGTAGAAGGGGGCTAGCCAGGCAATGAAGATATTTGAATGCCAAATAATTTTGTATTTGATCCTAGAGGATATTGGGTGTCGCTGGAGTTTTTTGAGTAGTGGGAATGACATAATCAGACCTACACTTTAAGAAAACCCCTGTAATGGATGAATGGAGGATGTTTTGGAGTGGGGAGAAACCTGAGGCAGTCAGACCCACCAGTAGGCTATTGTAAAAGCTGAGTCGTGAGGTGATAAGGATCTGCACCAGAGTGATGGCAGAGTCAAGAGAGAGCAGGGGTATGACAAAAGATGTTCCAAGGTGAAATTGGCAGGCCTTGGAAACAGATTGGGTGAGAGGGAATGAAGAGTCAATTCAATTCAGTAAGCATTTATTAAGCACCTTTTATGTTCCAGGCACTGTGCTAAGAAATAAGAATAAGAGACAATCCTTGCCCTCAGAGCTCATAATTTATTTGGGGGAAAACAATACTGAAAAAAAAAAGAGATGTAAAGGGGGGGCACCAGAAGGTACCCAATCTAGGGCATGGTGTTCCTGGAATCAAAGCCAAGCAGAACTGCTGATAGAGAATGGAATTACCTGGAAGGTTGTGAACCTTTGATAAAGGAAGGCTTTGGGAAGAGTTTAATTGTTCTGGTCTCCAATCAGAGGGGGAAGGGAACTGAGGATGATTTGAGAAGGTGATAAGTATCAAAACCTGGGTAAATCAGCATGGTGATGAGATTTTAGGTGATCAGGTTGGAGTAAAGGGTGGTGGGAGATATTTCCTGTGGATCCAAAGTCAAATAGAGCTACTGATGGAAAGATGGAATCAAGAATGATGCCTGGGTTGTGAACCTGAAGAACTGGGAGGATGGTGTTGCCCTATACAATAACAGGCTACATATGGTGACTTACACATGATCGTACAGCTAGTAAGCTTCAGGGGTAGGATTTAAAACAAGGTCTCTTGACTCTAGGTCTGGCATTTTGATAAGAACTTTCCATTATTCCACACTTCTCTCAAATGCCTGAGATTGTTCCCAGAGAAAATCACATGAGAGGTCAGCCATAAATCCATCATCAGTTCTGTAACACAAAACCAAACCAAACCAAACCTTGAAGTCCATAGTCCCCTGGTAAATCACTTTAGTTCTAGTCATCTTGGTTATACATGATAATGAAGAAAAGTTACTCCTGGAATAAAATAGATGATAGACAGACAGAAGATAGATAGATAGATAGATAGATAGATAGATAGATAGATAGATAGATGATAGTGAATTTATTAAGAGCTTAATATGTTCCAGGTGCTGAAGATGCCCATAAAGAATATTATATTCTAGTTGGAGAAGATAATATGCTGAAAATTAAAGGAAAAAATGGGAGAAGGGCTTGGCAGGGGGCTTGGTGGGGTCCTACTTTCTAATGAGGTAGAGATGGTCCGAGGATAAGGCCATGGGGAAATTAGAGTAGTGGCCTTGTTCATAGTTAGATGAGGCTTATTAGAGTGGAAGGGGAGGGCAGATGGGTGGAAGCCAAGAGTGGAGTAATATTTTCCAAGGAGGTAGTACTTGAGTAGTTAGACTGCTACTGGTAGTATGAACCTGGCTAGCACCGATGAGTCCAATTCCATCATTCACTCAGTAACTGATAGGTGGAATTTTCTATCTTTCCATCCTAATTGTCCCCATCCCAACTCAGACTTCCTTCATTCGTTACAAGTTAACATAGCCATTTGTTTCCTTTCTTTGTCCCACTGTTGTCATTGACCTTTTAGACTAGATTTGATAACCGACAAACTTCAGAGCTCTGTGCATGTATTGGGCTTAACACCGAGATAAAACCACAACTCTTCTGGGAATGTTAAGCAAAGTTAAACCATTCCCATTTTGCAGTCTTGCAAAGTATCTGAAGCAAAGGCTGTAAGGAGCAGAATGGAAGGCAAACGAAAGTGGTTTTTGTCAAATATTTATAAAGAAGAACAGCTCTTTACCAAACCAAAAGTCTATTCACTTAGGTAAACAGATATTTCATTGTACAAGCCAAGATCCCCACTAGAGTGCTCCAACTTGTTTCAAAATCTCCTTTTAAATAGGATCATTCAATTCTGTCTTTACTGCCAGGCTTTTTATCTTGTAGTAGCTAAGGCAGTATCCTCTGGAGAAGAGGAAAATCAGTGGCTGATCTGGTTATAAACCTGAACTGTATTAACATTGCTTGAAAGTATAAATTCTTTCTTCTTTCTATCAGTTGTCATTAATACTCGTCTGTTCTCCTGAAGAAAACACTTCAAGACCTTATTGGACTAGTATAAAAATAGGGACCCAATTGAGAAATGAACATCCTCAAGTATCTTGGATGCTCAGAAGAAATACTTTCAGATCCAGAGGACTCATAGGTAATGAAGCTCAACCAATTTGGTCATATTGATAACAACCCTTTGACTGGACAAATAAATCAGTTAAGTCCTAGGGTGTCCAAGAATGCAGCTCTCCTGTCTGAAAGAAGTTGTTGCTAAAACAAAAAAAGACTCAAGTAATTTATTTTTTAAAACAAATAATTCATTATGATCAAGTTAGATTTATCCCAGAAATTCAAAGATGGTTCAATATTAGGAAATAATTAACATAATTATTCCTACTAAAAACATCCAGAATCACTTGATTATCTCAAGAGATGCAGAAAAAAAAGCTTTTGACAAGGTATAATTCATTTATGATAAAATACTACAAGTACAGGCATAAATTAATTTTATGTTAAATATGATTTTAAAGTATCTAAAATAAAAAACAAGCATTATATACAGTGGGGAATACTAGAAGCTATCTCATTAGATATAGGAGTAAAATAAGGATGTACTCTTCCCTAATATAATTTGATATAATTTTAGAAGCGTTAGGAATATCATTAAGACAAAAAAGAAATTAAAGGCATAAAGATAGACAAAGAGTAGGTGAAACTATTTTTATTTGTTCATAAAATAAATAGCAATTATATATACAATAATAATAAAATCCAGGAGGCAATATAAAAAGGAAAGTCTTATTCATATTAACTACAAAAGTCAAAAAGTAGAGACATCCAGGTGGCACAGTGAATAGAGAACTGGCCCTGGAGTCAAGAGGACCTGAGTTCAAATCCAGCCTCAGACACTTAACACTTACTAGACATGTGACCTTGGGCAAGTAATTTAACCTCAATTGCCCTGCCTACCCCCCTCCAAAAAAAGAAAAAAAAATTCATAAACTGTTTGGGAGTCAGTCTAACAAAGCACACTGAATGCCTGTATAAGTTAAAATACAAATTATGCAGTGAATTTTAATTTACCTATTCTACTTAGTCTCCTTCTTTCCTCTTTCCATAGAGGAAAGAAAATAAGATTAATTTTATGCCTGTACTTATAGTATTTTATCATAAATTAGTTGCCCTGACATAGGCAAAGTCTGTTCCTTAAAATTTTGTTTATCTTTCTTCATTTAAATATTTACTTCATCTCCTCAGACAACAGTTGCGATATAATTCATTAATCTCTTGCATTAAAGCCACTCTCAGAGGAGAGGAATTGAGAGAGTGACTGGAGAGAATGTCACAAGAGCAATTGACAATCTTGCCATCAGCCTGGCACCGCACCATACAACTGCTCATATAAAATGCCACAATTTCAGATCTATATTGGATGTAAGTGATGGCATATCATTAGTATTGCATTATATATTAAAATACTATAAATGCAGTGTTAATGACATGTATGAGTATCATTCCTTTGCGGTTCCCCCTCAACTCACAAGGTGAATTTTTCAGAGGACAGGCACTAGAGGTTAAAAATTCCCTGTTGGTTCAAACTCCTAAATCTAGGTCTGTACCTGATGACTTTTGGAAGTCCTAAGGTAACTGATGAATGAAATGCAGAAGTATATCAAGCCAGAAAGCATCAGTGCATAAGTATTTAAGTAGAAGGAACTTTTAAATGAGGGTTTCATAATGGAAGGGGGCTATGAACTTGATTTTTTAAATAAAATACTTTGACAACCGAATTTCAATATAAATTGTTTCCCTTGTAATTCCATATATTTTATGGGATTTAAAAATTATCCTGAGAATGGTTCCATAGGCTTTGCTGGATTGCCAAAGGAAAGGAACACGACCAAAAAAAGGTAAGGAAATCCTGCTTCAAATGATAGTTGTTCATTCATATCCTAAGTGTTGGAGAAAAAAAAAAGATAAAATAAAATGCCAAAGAGTCACAAACTCCTAAGGAAGGGTTTTAAAAGAGGGTTTTTTTTCCCAGTGCTATTATTTTATTTTATTTTGGGGTATTTACAAAAATATTTTATAGTATTAAAGTGAGAGTTTTTTTTTAAAGCTATGGGTGCAGTTATCATGACAAACCACAAATGAAGTAGAAAGATAATTGTGCCAATGTATTTCTTCAAGCAAGCTACAAAATCTAAATGATAGATCCTGAGATGCTCTGATTGACCTGTAGTCTCACTATTTTGAATTCTCTCTCTAGTGAAACAGAACATAACTCATATATACATTCTTGTCCAGAGCAACACTTGTCCATGTTCTCCAATGCAGAATTTCACCCAATAAACTGGAGGAGTAGGAGAATTCTTCTTCTAGATCTCTTGACTTTATGAGAATATCTGTTATTTTTCACTCTTGTGAAATAACTGGTCCATCTCTGTTTCTATGTATATATTCCTCTGATGTCATCATTTATACTGCTTCTCCTGAATATTTTTTCATTGACAATATATTTTAACCTATTCATGTCTGTAACATGACTTTCCATTGTCCTTCAGATGAACCACAACCTTATTTCTTAAGAGACTGTAGTATTCCATGATTCAACCATTTACCATCACTAGAAGAATAATGATATTAAAATTGATTGGACAGTAGGGTAGAAGAAGGTAGAAATCATGCAATGCACAAGGTAGTCTCCTAAAGTTAAACCCATTCTCCTTCGTCTGTTCAGTTTTAGTTCCAACTCATTATCTATGCAAGATACATGCATGATGAATCAGATCTTTAGACTGTCTACCATTGTCTGAGGAATTAAAAATTTTTATCATTTTATAAACAGGAAAGCTGAGTCTAAGAATCAATTGGTCGATTAATCAACACGCATTTATGTTTTTAAGTTTTGTTGATGTATTGTTTTTACATTCCAAACATTCACAGATTATTCCTATTTCCTGAGAGGTCTCTTGCAAGTAAAACATTTAAACAAAACTAATAATATATTGACCTCATCTAAAGGAATATGCAATATTCCACATCTGTGAATTATTTTTAAAAATTAATAAAACTCTATTTCTCTCTCTCCTACCCCAGTCCCTCCCATTAGGAACAAAAAGAGAAAATAAAAATAAATTTCCTTTCAACATTACTCATAGTAGAGAAAAACGAATCCCCTTGTTGACTACATATAAATATACACTTATATCTATATAAAATATATGTATATATTATATACACATATACATATTATACATGTATGTGTATATGTTTATGTTATGCATGTTATATTTATATATAATATTGTAAAGCCAAGCATGAGCAGCTTTCCAGAGGACTGCTGATGTGAATAGCTTTAAGGCTCTGATTACATAGTATAGTGAACTCTCTATTTATTTAGCAGTAAACTAAAGCAAAACATTCACAGAAACTAAAGTACAACATTCACAATGTTATAACATCACAACTTATCATCACTAAAGTGGCCATATAGTTTTCACCAAAATGGCCACATAGTTTTAAACAAAAGATATAATTCAGTAAGTCCTTAACTCATTCATCCTTAAGCAGCGAACCTCCTTAAGGGACACAAAGTACAAAGGTCAAAGTTCTCCACCCCTAGGTCACATTGTCTTAATCTCTCAGTCAAAAAGTCTTCTTTCTTCTTGATTGGACATTAGTTTCCAATCATCCTTAACTCAATCATCATTAAGAAGTACAAGGTACAGAGTACAAAGTTCTCCCACCCCTAGGCCACAGTAAATCATGATCTTCTCAATCAGCATTATGTACTCAAGGAGAGGTCTTTTCATCTTGACTGGAGGCTGGCTCTCAGATCTCATGGTTCGTCTTCCATGGTCCCAGCTTTTGCCTGAATTTACCCAGCTGTCACCTGGATTCAAAAGTAGGCAGCTCTCAGCTCCTTGTCCAGTTCCTCCTCCATCTCTGTATTGAAGCTCACAGTGTCCAGTCCATTTCAAGTCCTTTGCAGTTTCTGTTTCTGGGAAGACAAAACTTAACAGAGCCACAATAACATTCATGCACATTTCCAGGACCATCATCAATTCACTATCTGCCTATGAAATCAATATAGACCCCCAAACAAGGTCTGAGAATTCAACATATTTCATCAGTATGGTCTCAGGACCTCTGAAACCCTCTTCCAGGACTTCTGTAAACAGACAAAAAGAAAATTCTCTTTCAGGGCTTCCAGTAAGGTCCCAGAGCTTCTGTACAAAGTATCATGAACAAAAATCAACACAGACAGAACAGACACACAGAGTGCCGGCCTCCACAACCGTTCCCCTTCTCAGTTCTGCTCTCTCCCAGCTTGAGCCTCTCCTTATATATGGCCATTAACTCCTCTCTCTTCCATCCCTTCCTGTTGCATCAGCAAGTTCCTCCCACTGTGGGTTTCACAAGTTCTGTTTCTTAACAAAGACTTGAAATAATCATGGGCAAAGCTCAAAAGAAACTTGACCTGAAACAAGGTGTTAATAATTCAATAGCTGAAACAAGGCCATTACAAACATATTTTTATACACATATATACACATATCTTTTATATGCATATATTTATATATAATGGATTATTTATGCTATATATATATATATATATATACATATGTATATCTTATTATCTGTCAAAGAAGTAATATATTTTATTGTTGGTCCTTTGGGATAATGGATGATCACTGTATAAATCCTAGTTCTTATAGCTTTCAAGTCTGCACAGTGCTGTTATTACTATATACAATTGTTCTTTCTCCTTGTTCTTCTAATTTCATTGTTAAACCACAAAAGCCTTCAAAATTATTCATTTCTAAAATATTGATATTCTAGTGTAAAATGTTCTTCTAGTTCTGCTTATTTCACTCTACATCAGTTTATGACTCTTTGAAATTAAGGAATGGCTCTTATTCTTATAAATTCAAATCAATACCTCATGTAAATCAGAAATCAGACAAACATACTGCAAAAATTTTCTCCCAGTTAATTGTTTCCCTTTTAATCTTCATTGGATTAATTTGTGCAAAAACCTTTTTTAGTAATCAAAATTATTGATTTTATTTTTGTGCTCTTCTCTATCCCTTATTTAGTTATGAATTTTGCTTCTATCCATAGATATGATGGGTTATTTTTTCCATCTTAGTCTAATTTGCTTTTGATATAATCTCGCAAAAACTAGAGAGAAAATCTGGTATTGCTGGAATGCCATAAAAGGTGTCAGATTCCATTGTTAAGTCTTCCATTAAACATAAAAGAAAGATCATGTAAGTGCTCAACTAAAGAAGATACTACAGGGGCAGCTAGGTGATGCAGTAAATAGAGCACCAGCCCTGGAGTCAGGAGGACCTGAGTTCAAAAACGGCCTCAGATGCTTGACACACTTACTAGCCATGACCTTGGGCAAGTCACTTAACCCCAATTGCCCTCCAAAAGGCAAAAAAAAAAAAGATACTATAGAAGAACATAGGAAAGCCTAAGGAAACAGATAAGGATTTGGTAGAACAAGATAGGACAGCTTGATAAAAATGGTGTCTGTATCAGCATCTTCCAAATTTTGAAAAGTTGACAGACACTGTATGTGGGATAGATTGTGAGCATAAGGACATTTGTCCTAAAAGAATTCAATGTCATGAGGCAACAGGGGCCATTGGAGTTTATTGAGTAGAGGAGCAGCATTGTTAGATCTGTACTTCAGGAAAATTATTGGCTTCTTTTTGGAGGATAAATAGAAGAGGAGAAAAATCGGAGGCAGGGAGTACCAAGTGAGAATCCCTTGCAATATTCTAAGTAAATAGTGGTAAGACTCTGAACTCATATGTGGCTATGGGAGGAGGCTAAGGGCGGGGGGGGGGGAGGGGGGAAGAAGGCAACAAATATTATGGAGGTAGAAATGTAGACTTGGCTACTAATTGGTATCCTTGATGCAATTAAGGAAGTTTGAAATTAGGATGAATTTTAAGAGAAAGATAAATTTAGTTTTGAACATAATAAATTTGAGATACCTATGGAGGCATGCAGTTACCAAAGGAAACCATCTTTCCCAAAGTAGCACAACCAAAACCAGTGGCAAAACCAGACAAAAACCTTCCTATTCTCTTTCCCCTTTACCCCACAACTGTGTTCTTTTCATAGGAATCTTAAATAAAACACCTCAGAAATAACTGACTCTGGGACTTTGCAGTAATATGCGCTTAAATTGATTATTCTTGGAGATACTTTGTTGTAGGTGATTGTCCCATTTCTAGGTTCAGAGTTCAATGCTTTGCACCAAGTAGGTGCTTAATAAATATTTGTATAAGCTTCATTTTAGGAAAAAACCCACCATTTTAGATTTCTTTCTTTAATGTTTCTTCTATCTTCAGGCACTTACAGAAACCTGGCTTCTCTACTCTCACTCTCACATGACACTGCATCCCTGGGTGGGACTTTAAGTGGAAGTTGAAGATCACCAAGGAAGCCAGGACATGAAGATGAGGAAGAGCATTTCAGGGATAGGGGATAGTCTCTAAAAGTACATGGAGTCAGGAGATGGAGTGTCTCATTTAAGGAACAGAAAGGAAATGTCATTGGATTGAAGAATACCTGTAAGTTTGTGTAAGAAGACTAGAAATGTAGAAGGGTTAGACTATTAAGGGCTTTTATTGTCAAACAGAGGATTGTATTTGATCCTGGAAGTAATAGGTATCCACTGAAGTTTATTGAATGACATAGTCAGACCTAAACTTCAGGAAGATCAATTTAACAGTTGAGTAAAAGATGTACTAGAGTGTGGAGAGACTTGAGACATGGAGACCATCAAGAAATCTTTTGGAATAGTTCAGGTATAAAGTGAGGAGGATCTGCACCACAGTGGTGGTATTGTCTAAGGAGGGAAGGGGGCATATGCAAGAGATGTTACAAAGGTAGAATTGGCAGGATATGGCAACAGATTGGCAATGGGAGGTGCGAGAGAATGAAGAATCTAGGATGTTACCTAAGTAAGCCTGCTTGATTGGAAGGATGGTGGTAAGCTTGACAATAATGGGGAAGTTCAGAAAAATGCTGGGCTTAGGGAGAAAGATAATAAGTTTAGTTTTGGACATACACCAATTGCCAACTGGACATTTCAAACTGTATGGTCCATAGGCATCTCAAATTCAACATATTAAAAGTAGAATTCATTTCAATCTTCCCTAAACCTACCTCTCCTCAAAAAAATTCCTTTACAGTATTGGGCATCATAATCCTTCAAGTCAATTGGTATCATACTCAACTCCTCTTACTCACTTTGCATATTTGATCAGTTACCAAATCTTGTCATTTCAACTTCAAAATCATCCCTTACATGCATCTGCTTCTCACCACTCACATAATTCAGTTTAGACCTTATTTAGCTCTTGCCTGGACTATCACAATTAGGTCTTCCTACCGCTAATGCTACTGCACTCCAATTCATTTGCTGCCAAAGTGTCTGCACAGGTCTGATCGTTTCTCTCTCTTATCAATAAACTCTAGTGGTTACCTCTAGGATCAATTAGAAAATCCTGTTTAGCATTCAAAGTTCTTCACAAGTTGTTCCGTCAAGCCCCAGCTTATAAAAGAAGCCTTTGACAATCTTTCTTAACTCCAGTGTTTTCCCTCTGTTGTTGTTGCTGTTCAGTCATTCAGTCATGTCCAACTCTTCATGACCCTGTGGACTGTACTATCTATGGAATTTTCTTGGCAAAGATACTGGAATGGTTTTTTATTTCCTTTTCCAGTGGGGCAAACAGAGGTTAAGTGACTTACCCAGAGTCACATAGAAAGTAAGTGTCTAAGGCTGGATATGAATTCAGATCTTCTTGACTCAAGGTCCAGTGTTTTGCCCATTTATATAGAGAACACCATTATCCTTTCAGGCTCCCAAGTTTGCAATCTCATCATCATCCTTGATTATCTTATCATTTTTACCTCTATACCATGCCTTTTATTTGTCCCTTTCTCTATATTTACTCTGCCATCACCATAGTTGAAATTCTCATTACCTCTTACCTACACTGTAGTTTTAGCATCCTGATTGGTCTCCCTGCTTCATGTCTATCTCCTATACAACCTCTCTAGCATCCAACCAACTGGCAAAGTGGTATTTCTAAAGCACAGGTCTGTCCATGTCATTCTCTTACTCAATAAACTCTAAGTGGCTCCCCATTACCTCTGGGACCAAATACAAAGTCCTCTGCTTGGCATTTGAAGCCCCTCAGAACCTGACCCAAACTTACCTTTGTAGTCTTGTTATACACATTACTCCCCTTCCAGTATTCTATTTGTCTTGTTGTTTCTCACATTTTGTACTCCATATCCTATCAATGTAGAAAATTCTGGCTGTCCTCAATGTCCTCAAATAGAATGCACTTCATGTCCGTTTCTTTTTTTTTTATTTTTAAATTTTAGACTTAAATACTAAAACTTAAATACACAATAGAGAAAAGAAACTTAAATATTGAAAATTAAATAATAAATTAAGAAAAGAAAAAAATCATGTCACGTACACAGCAGATCATGAGAGGATTCAAAAAATATAGCAATAAATTTCCATTTCAAGAAAGTCTATACAATAAATACTATATGTTGTGTTGAAGGCTGTCCATCTTTTCTTTATTTCCTTGTAAGTTTTATTTTGTTCTTTGCTGTGCATTTTTTATTTTGTTCCTTCCCC
Organism: Pseudochirops corinnae; assembly: GCA_028646515.1. Lineage (NCBI taxonomy): Eukaryota > Metazoa > Chordata > Mammalia > Diprotodontia > Pseudocheiridae > Pseudochirops > Pseudochirops corinnae. The sequence goes on from CM053586.1 coordinate 202,710,832, forward strand.
CCCCTTCTCTCACCCCTTAGAAAGCTACAATTAAGTATGGATATATTTGCATAGAATTATATATATACACATATACATATATACGTATATAGATGTATAATTTAGCTAACAAATTCTACTCTTGATCTTTATTTTTATGTTTGTGTGTATCCCTTATTTCCTGTCCCTCCTGTCTCCTCTACTTTACTTCTACCTGATAACTTGCCCTCCCTCCACAAATTCCTCCCTTATTCTCCCATTTCCATAAGTCTAAACACCATTCTATACCCCCTTTTGACATGTCCATTTCTTAGAATCTCCAGTTGACTTAAAAACTCAACTCTAGTACCATCTTCTATGAGAAGCCTTTCATGATCTCTCTAGTTGCTTGTGCTTCCACTTCACAAATTACTTCATATCCATTTTGTCTATACTTGCTGTTTACTTTTATATGTATATATTGCCTGTCCTGGTAGAATGTAAACTTCCCGAGGGCAAGGAATCTTGTCTTCCCACCCCAGGGCTAGCATAGGACCCTGGAGCATAATAGGCACTTAATAAATATTTGTGTAAGTGGGGAAGTAATAATAGAAATAATAATAAAGTAATAATAGAAGATCCAAAACATAAGACTAAGCATAGTCACATATGACAATTTTTTTCATATGAAAACTAGATATGTTGATCATGGGACCCCCTTATGAGAAACAACTCTCTTTTGTTGGGTCAAAAAGGGAACAGGATGGTTGGCTTTCCAAATAAGATAAGCACTCTCTGTTGGCCTTAAATAGCTGGAGAAATTTCTTCATTTTGCCAGTTCAAGACTTGAAACCAAAAGTGGATGAAGAACAAGGCTTCTGAAAAGGGACTCCTCTTGAGAGGAAGAAAGAAACATCTCTTTCATTCAGCCATCTTCAATTATGTCATTGGAACTACTGGACCAATAGAAGTCAATGCAGGCATCTTGGCAAAGAGCAACATCCCTCAGGGAGGAGAGACCAGGAAATGGAGGGATAGGGAAGAGGTACCTCTGGACACATCCTGGTAGAGAGAAGTGCCAGCTATGGATTCAAGAAAGAAGCAGACTCTGGGAGCCCAGTGGAGCCGCCCATCTAGGAGACAGCTGTAGGAGGAAGCTGGAGGGCTACAAGAGAACTATACAAAGAAAAAAGGACTCACAGTACCAGAAGTTACGAGTTATCTTTTGGCACAAATATATCCTATATGTGTGTATTCCATACAGTTTGAGCTCACTCTTTCCACAGATACTTTGTATATTTATGGAAGAGTGCACCCTAGTCTTTGGGGAATTTTTTTAAACCAACTTTTCTTACTATATCATTTTAGTAAATACCTTTACTAAAAGCTAATTAAAGTCTGCTGGCTAGTTATTCATGAAAAGCACATTGGTGAGGGCTTATGTAGGAATAGCAGTTGAGCCCCAACCTAAGTCAGCCCCAAGTTAGGCCAGTAGCCAAGACAAAGTGTTAAAATTGTTAATTGATTGTTTGATTGAATGAATAGATTATTAAATTACCATGCTAGAAGGTACTGCCTCAAAGATTTGCATGAAACTGAGCAAATCCACCCTCTCAGCCCCAGACTGTAACAAAGCTGCAGCCTGAAAGTGTTAAGCTGAGAACCAGCTACCTAAGATCCTCTCCACTTTCTAGTACTCAATGGAAAAAGCAAACACTCCTCCCCAAGGTATGAGAAAACCTAAGTGAAGATTGACACTAGGAATTAGATTGGTTGGGATTAAAGGGCCAAATAAAAAGGAGTCACATCTGGTTCCTTTTTCCTAGTGAAATTATCTCAGACTGACCAAGTAGGACCTTCTCTGAAGTATATAAATGCAGAAGACACACATATGGTTGTTATCAAAGAGTATTGTGCAAAATTAAATTGGCTACTTTATGGTGAAATGAAGAAGAAAGGCAGGCATTTCAAACACGTGTGTCTCTTTGTTGGGTCTGGAAGTGATCACTCAGTAGGGTGTGATACTCTAGCTTCATGCAGTGACCACTCTGAAAGGCTGAAAACTGTGACATGGTCAAGCCTATATCATTGCAGCCTGGAGATAAACAGACTTCCGATTTCCTGAGAACTTGAGTTGTACCCATCTGTGTCCAATGGATGACACCCTTCCCCCACTTTCTAATTCTTATAACTCGGCCATTACCTGCTCTGTGTTATCTCTTTCTAAGCTCAAAAGGGTGACAGGGATTTATAACCATCTACAGGTATTTCTAAAAAAGTTTTGTCATCTTCCAGGCCCCAGAGACTTTGCTATACTATAGCCAACTGGCACTGATCCCCAAGTTGTTCCTGGGTAGAAGACTGTCTTCCAGGGAAATGAATCCTTCAGCATATGAGAAGCAGATATCAAGGAAGTGTTATGGGAACTTATGCTATGCTATGCCTTAAAATTGCCTCCAACCAGAGCCAAGTAGAGAAAATGCTGGAAAGGACTCCTTCCTACAGCTGGGCATCATCTGGCTAAGTCCATCAAACTTGTAGCTTTTCCAGTGTAACAGAAATCCCTATTGGGATAAACTATCCCAAGAGGCCCATGGGAGCTAGCAGGATGCTGGAGGGCTGAGATGGGATGGTGATATAAGGGAATATGTAAAAGGTCAAAAGATGGGGGGAAGGGGAGGAAGGAGGTATCAAGATGCTTTCTCTCCTCCAACTTTCCATATGTTAGAGTTTTAGAAGCTGTGTTGAATAAGGGGCCTGAATCAAAATATAAGTGAGCTAGGAATGAAGATGAATTGTTAACCTAGAACAGGGCAGTGTGAAAAACCCTTGGGAAGAAGTGGTGTGGTGGTGCTTTCTAGAACTTACATTTCTCTTCAATTCCCTGCAGGTCTTAGGTTGGTACCTGGGCCTGACCATGTTATACTGAATACCTTCACAACCTAAATCTCCAAGAAGATTACCATGCTTTTGTTTGTAACCTAGTAGTTTCAAGCATTGTTCCAGAATTACAAATGGGAGGAGCTTCAGAGGCCATCTAATTATATCCATACATCTAAACATAAATCCTCAACCACCTTTTTTCAATGCTTTTCAAAATCTCCTTCAGGAAGTCTTTCCTTATTGCCCTACTTATTAGCCCTCTTTCCATCCTGAAATTTTGTATTTTTTTCAGAATATACTTTGTACTTATTAAGAGAGGTAATTTGGCAGAATGGATAGAGAATCAGCCACGAAGATCTGCATTCAAATCCTACCACTGAGACCCTAGTAGACAAGTCATTTAAACTCAACACTCAGATGTTTTTAAACTTTTTGGTGTGTGTCATAAGCTCCTTTGGCACCGTGGTGAAGCCTATGGGCCCCTTCTCAGCTTTTAAAATGTGTAAAGTAAGAAACATAGAATTATAGAGGAAACACATTATATTGAAAAATGTTTTCCCCTCCAAGTTTACAAACCTCCTTAAATTTGCTTATCACTAGTTGAGACCTCTGGGGTTTAGATGGATTTCTAAGTCTCTAAGTCACAGAGAAGATACTAACAAACATTAGTAGAAAGGAAGAGTTTCCTCACCTGGGAGTTATCTATGCCAATGATTTCATTGGCAGGTCCAATTCCCATCTTTGTATTTATTATCTATTAACCATTGCATCCCCTGGGTAGAATGTAAGATCCTTGAAGCCAGGTGCTATTTTATTTTTGTCCTTAAATTTAGTAGGTATTTAATAATGCTTATTAAACTAAATTGAATCCTTGAGTGGTCACCCAGGGTCTGCTTAAAGACCTTCAGTGACAGAGAAACACTACCACCTTCAGAGGAAGCTCTTTTCACCTTTGGACAATTCTGGACAAATTGGACAAATTTTGGACAAATGTGCAAGAATGTTTATCCTTACAAAGAGCAGATATCTGTCTTTCTAAAACTTCTGCCCATTTCTCCTGGGAAATACAAATACATTTGTGTACAAACAAATTTCTGTAAAACCTAGGAAAGTGAATAGTCCCCTAGTTTTGTTGTAACAGACTTGAATTACCCCACAAGTCTGAATGTTAATTCTCACTGCCTTACACCATTGTAATAGAGATGGTGAATCTCATGGAAAAGTTTGGTTGGGGTGGGATGGGCAGCTTCTCTTTGAATTAATTTATTTATTTTTAGTTTTCAACATTCACTTCCATATGATTTTGAGTTTCATATTTTCTCTCCCTTCCTCTCTTACCCCCTACCCAAGATGGCACACAATCTGATATAGGCTCTATTTGTACATTTATATTAAATGTATTTTCACATTAGTCACAATATAAAGAAGAATTAGAACCAATGGGAGGAAACATGAGAACGAAGAAACAAAACAAAACAACAACAAAAGAGAGAGCAAAGAGTTTGCTTCCATATTCATTCAGACTACAAAGTTCTTTCTCTGGATTTGGATAACATTTTCCAACATAAGTCTTTTAGAGGTGTCTTAGATCCTTGCATTGCTGAGAAGAGCTCAGTCTATCAAAGTCAGTCATCATACGATGTCGTTCCTACTGTGTACAGTGTTCTCCTGGTTCTGCTCACTTCACTCAGTATCAATTCACATAAATCTTTCCAGGTTTTTCTGAAGTCTGCCTGCTCATCATTTCTTATAGCACAATAGTATCCCATTACATTCATATACCACAACATTCTCAGCTATTCCACAACTGATGGGCATCCCCTCAATTTCCAATTCTTGGCCACTACAAAAAGAGCTGCTATAAATATTTTTGTATAGGTATGATCTCTTTGGCATACAGAACTAGAAGTGGTATTGGTGGGTCAAAGGATAGGCACAGTTTTATAGCCCTTTGAGCGTAATTCCAAATTCCTCTCCAGAATGGTTAGATCAGTTCACAACTCTACCACCAGTGCATTACTGATCCAATTTTCCCATATCTTCTCTAACATTTATCATTTTCGGCTCCAAAACTCATAAAATGACAGAGAAACAAGGCTCCCACTGAAGGCAGCCCAGCAGACAGACAGAAAGGGCTCATTGCAGTGCACTGAGAGCAGAGCCCAGCCCCATGCGGTTTTCGCCCCAGGCCATCCAGGAGAAGCCCTGGCTGGAACTTTCAGGAGAGCAGATCACTGGCAGTTGTGGCGATTTCCAGAATTACCAACTCATAAGAGCCAAGGACAAAGGGAAAAGGTCAGTGGAACTCAGCTAAATTTGGGAGAGAGGGTCTGGCTGACTGCCTCCAGGGCTAGAAGCAGTCTGAAGAGGCAGCCCTGCAGCTGCCTCCACGTGGCTGCTTCAGAGCACCTGGCCTGCAGATTGAAGGAGGGACAAGCAATCATTCCCAGGCTAAATGCTCTTTCCTTGAGCTGCCTGGATCAGAATCGCGATGTTGAGTGGTAGTCCTGAGGTACATTTTCAGTGAGCCAAAGCTGGTGCAGAAACTGCGGCCTCCTAATAGCTCTGGCAGTTGCAAAAACCCCAAATGCTTCTGGACAGAGCTCTCTCCTCTGAAAGCAGAGTTCTACTGAGCCCAAAAGTCAAGTAACTGACTGGCAACATGAGCAGGCAAAGGAAGCAAAGAAAGCTCAACAATCCAACTTTAGATTCCTTTTCTGGGGACAAAAAGGATCAAAGCATGGA
>CM053586.1:202716917-202734016 GCA_028646515.1 Pseudochirops corinnae
CTACCAAAAAGTGACATAGGAGAGAATAGACTGGGGGAGGGGGGACACACTGGGATGGCTGTTTTGGGGCAGTGGGTAGGGGAAAGAGGGGGAGAAAATATGTAACTCAAAATCTTATGGAAATGAATGATGCAAACTGTAATCAAATTTTAAAAAATTTTAAAAAAAATTAAAAAAAAAGTATAGCTGTGATCATTTAAATGCAAATTCAACCTATAACAGCAACACAAATATACCATGGTAAAATCTTCCCTTTCTGATACTTACTAGCTGTGGGACTATGGACAAATCACTTCATCTCTCTGAGTTTCTATTTCCTATCTACAAAAACAGGATAAAACAGTATCAACTCACAGGTCTATTGTCAGGATCAAATAAGATGTTGCACATAAAATCTTTGTAAACCTAAAAGTTCTGTGCACTGCCATGGGAGGCAGTGGGTTGTTCAAAACTGGAGGACTTCAATAAAAGGTTGGAGGGCTACTTGCTAATTGTATAGCGGAGGACTTTCCTTTTTAGTTATGGGTTGAACTAGAGGTCTCTTTCAACTCTAAAGTTCTGTGATTCTGAAATGTCTGCAGTTTTTATTCAGAGCCTTTGGTTGATAACTGTAAATGTGCAATGACCACAGCCAATACCCCATCTTGATGATACACCCTAAAATTAAAACTGAACTGAACTCCAAAGACATTTTGGATTTGCCTCAAAGTATCATCTTTGACATTGCCCAGTGCAGTCTGATCACTAGGGATCTACTCTGGGATAAGAGTTGGTAACTCAGTTGCAAAGGTTCTGACCCGTAGTTTCAAGATGATTAATCTCAGAGTTGCCTAATCGATTATAGGCCAAGTAGAATCAATTTCCCATCTTTCATCCCAACCTTATGTAACACTTCTGTACACTCAGGTTTGGCAATGCCTTTAAAGGCACCTCCATGACCATGATGCACTATACACACATTGTGGGGCGTGATTCTGATTGGCTAAGAGAACATTGCTCAGTAGCTGTGACAGTAATACCTACACGAGTAAAGAAAGTACTTCTACAGATGGTTGGAGAACTTCAAAAGAGGCAGTTGTTAAAGACAAAAACAGACTTTTGAATGGTGGGTAAGATATCCCCTGTCCTACCAGACATGTGAGGAATCTATTTCCTTACCATATCCCTTGACTTCTAGAACCTGCAACCCTACAGATTAATAAGAGTGAACTCCCCTTGATGAGATCATTTTCCCTATATTTGGTTGAGCTGAGATCTGACTTCACTACAGGTTGAAGAGTTCATTTATTCTCTTGAATATTCTTTGATCTATTCTAATATGTGTTAACGTATTCAATTTCTGCTTTTTTGTACTTTGATAAAGAAATACTCTAGGCTATTTATGATGGCATTTTTATAACTAGCATTTGGCAAAAGGGGACTAAGGTGGCAAGACTGAGCTATATGATTTGCAGCCAGTCATGACTCTCTTCTTGTTCCTCACATGGCTATAAATTACAGTTTCTTTTGGAGAAGGAGAGGAATAGATACCAGATCAAATATCTATCCATATCACACATAAGCCAGCCATATCTTTACATATACACAGCTTAACCACTTACATTTTCCACATGTTTAAAATTTCATCTGCATGATTACAAAGTCAGTAACATACCCTCCAAGAGAGACTGATGATTTCACTGTAGACCTCATTAAAGCTTGTTGGTAGTACATCATCTGTAAGGGACAAAAGTATTAGAAGATATCCAACCTCTCACCTCTCTGGATAATATCTGTTCCCAAAGAATCTCTAACAGATCAGCAGTTCCCTCCCAAATCTTAGGTTCAAAGTGTCTTCATCAACATCAGAAGGTATGCCTCCATGGTTGATGGGTGACTTCCAACTCCAAAATAAGTGGTCTTTACCAACCTTTCATTTGTTATTTGAAAGACAAGACACTGATTGAAAAATGCTCTAGGAATTCTTAAACAAAGAGATAGGAAATAGACTTTGAAGCACCATCTTCTGAAGCACATAACTGTTGACAAACTCCAATGATTTAAAAAAAACAGGAAGCAGTAATGCCTGACACAGATAATACCATCACCACTTCCTGGTTCTAAAGTTGATATTAAACAATCTCTGTCCTCTTTCCCTTCTCTGTCCCACCCCCATCAGCACAATCTGCTTCTCTGGCCAACATTGACCCTGGCACAAAAAAACATGTGATATGCCTCTGTAGGAAGCACTTCAGATCCAGGGATAGCCATTAATAATTTTCTATCCTGGACAGACTCTCAAAGTGCCTATGGAGAGAGGTGGCAGAGGGGGTGAGAATGGGGGGAAAAGAGGGGACAGGAGGAAGGAGTAAAGAACAAGAGCTACGGTAGGATGGACACACGAGAACCAGTCCCAGGTCCATAGATAGCAGTATAGCCCAGTTCAGACCTTAGAAATCAAACCCATAAAAAAGCCAATGTCTTTCAACAGATAAAAATGATAGAAATTCCAGAGTCTGTCAAATTTGTTGCATTATACAAAACAATCTTATTGGAGCTTATTAAAGTAATTACCTCTTTTCTGACCAAGGCAATTGTCATTTTCTGTAAAAGAAAATACAAAAATCATTAAGCAATCAACAAAACAACTTTACTTTTAAAAAATGAACTTATCTCTTTCTTATTTGAATAATTGGACATCTCCAACCCTGACCAAACCATAGCAGAGCTGGGTAACAAAGAGATGATGTAGATCTGATCTTCCAATATCATGTTCCATTTCTCCAAGAGCACTATCAGTGAATCTTACAATTAGGTATGAGTTGGCTTAATTCTACCACAATGTATATAGATGCATCTACAATATAAAACTGAGACAACCAATAGTACAATGCTTTAAACCTTGGTGACAATATTATTATCACCATATTTCAGATGAGGAAACTGAGGCTCAGAGAGGTTGAATACACAAAATCAATACAGCTAATAAGTGGCTGAGCTCATATTTAAGTCTTCTGACTCTTAAGTCCTGTGCTAATATCAACCCATCTAAGTCAAAAGAACTTGGAGCTTGGGTTTTCAGTATTTCTCTGTCTGTATGTATTATGTAAATATATATAGGTATATATGCATGCATATATACTTATAAGGTTTTATATGTGATAGTTATATACTTATGCAGATAGATAGATAGATAGATAGATAGATGTGTTTAATTCTATGCTCTGTTAGATATATGTGAGGGTCAGTGTAGAGTGACACAGGGCAGCTTTGGAGTAAAAGAAACCTGGAATCAGTTCCTACCTGAGAGATCCTGCATGACCATGGGCCAGTTACTGAACTTCTTGGTGCCTTAGACAACTGTCTAAGATTATAAACTGCAAGTGAACTGCTAATCTGAATTGGTAGATAGAGTTTGCACATTGGAAGTTCAATATACCAACGAAAATTTAAATCTGGGCCCTCCCCCCAAAAAATAGGTAAGTGTGATCTATATCAAGTTCCCTTAACATGCCTAGCTATATACTGACTGAATTTATTAATATATGAAAATGGAAATATTTCCCCAAAAAATTAACTTTACAATTTAAAGTCTCAAAAATACAATATATCTGCTACAAGCATTATTTTGAAAGCTATGTTTAAACTAGTGTACGTCTCATAGATATCATCCACAAGATGGCACTATCCCCAAGAAGCAGTTTTTGCCCTAAACTAGCCAGATAAACTACTGCTTATAAATAATCAGAATTGTGAAGTAAGCTACTCCAAATTCAGTTTAGTCAAAATTAGGACTTCTGAGAGAGAGGCCTTGACGACATTCTGACATATGTCTCTCATTAAATCCACAAAGAACTCCTCTAACTCAAAAAGGAAGGTTCTAAACCTCATCTTTCTTCCTCGTCCACTGGGTGGCCCAATGCTATCCTTTCCCGTTAAGTATAAAGTTACTTTCAGCCTTATTTTTACAGGCCTGGTTTTTTTTATTTTTTGTATTGTTTTTTGCTTTGACTCACAAGTTCCAGGATGAGCCTCAAAATTCAGGGACTTTAACATCTGCATTATTAAAACTAATTTAGTTCTTCTATCAAGGATCTGTGATTTTATAAGACTGGGGACTATTGTAATTTAATAGATAAGTCTTAGAGAGTTGACCAAAGTTCAGTGACATAGTAAAATTTTAATTCAGATTTTCCTGAAACTGTCTGATATTCTCTCTACTACACTACCCTACCTTTCAAATGAGTGCTTAACTAATAATAAAACCACAACTCTGAAGAACTTTCTTCTAGTTACCCCGAATTACATCATCTACAATCCTTAAAATGCTTAGCCCATTCTACCAACCATGAAAATAAGTACAGCTCACAAGCGCAGGACCAGTAAAAAAAAAAATTCTAACAAGAAACATGAAACAGATTCACTTTTCTATTTCATTTTTGTTTTTAACAATTTGGGGGGAAAGAGGGTGGGAGAGAGATGGGAAGAAAAGTTCTTTGTGTGTTTGTTGCCTCACTTAAATCCAATTCATTTGCAAGTCAGGGCATCACTCTCCTGGTGTCATTGGTCCTTTTTGAGAATTAAGGATGAACAACAAAGGAAGATGGAGAGCAGAAAAGGGAAGTGAAGAGGGAGGTCATGGGTAAAGTGGAGGAGCCTCCCTGCCCACCCTTTCCACTACTGGCTGCTCCTTCAGTCATTTCCTTCAGCTTACTGGTCAAGGTGGCAAGGGTGGAAGACTACTTGCTTCCAGTTGTCATTTTCAGATTCTCTCTCTACCTCTATCACTCAGTAACCTCTCCTCCTTTAGAGTTCATGCTGTTCACATCTACCACCCAATCAAAATCTTGGTAGCTACTGTCTATATACCTCCAAATCATTCTCCTTTATAAATCAATGAGCTCAATTCAGGCTTTACAATTTTTCTCTCCTCCTCACCTGTTGCCCTAGTAACAAGAGGACTTCAGCATACATATCAACTCTCTCTCAAATGCCCTACCCACTCAGTTCCTCAGCCTATTCATTTCCTGTGACCTACTCCTTCACCCCACCTCAGCTGCACACAAAGAGGGTCATAACCTTGATCTTGCCATCATCCACCTCCACATTCAAGAATTCTGAAATCCCCTTATCCAACCATAATCTATTGGCTTTTCACCTCTTCCTCTGCCTTCCATTACAAAACCCTACTCTGTGACCTCCAATTCCTTGACCCCTCAATTCTCTCCCAGGCTATCTTCCTTGCACTTAGCCACTCTTTCTTTTTTCCTCCACCTTGACTCCTAAGTGAACCAATTCAACTCTATACTGTCTTCCTCTCTTGAATCCCTAGCCCTTTGTCATTTTACAAATCATGCCCTGCCAAGCCTCAGCCTTGGATCATACCCATCATTTGCCACCTTCACTTATTCAACTAAACACTTCCTCTATACACTTGCTGCTGAATGAAAGTGGAGAAAATCATGCAACTATTCTTACTGGGCTGAGGACGAGTTTATATTATACAACCTCACCTGGGCCCTCCCTACTGCTAGGCAATCCTACTCTACCTCCCTTATCAATTAACCCACTCTCCATCCAAACTTTTTCATCCCTCCTCAAACCCCTCATGGCTTTTCCTCCCCCTCCTCTCCCAGATAAGAACCTTGCCTCTTGTTCTAAAGAAAAAAATTGAGGCCCTTTCCAATGAGCTTCCTCTTCTACTTCCTCATCTCATATCACTTAAATGCCTTCTATCACTACCTATTATTTCACACCTGTTTCACTTGAGATAGACTTACTCTTACCAAGGCTAACCTAAGAGAAGTTGCATGTTCAAATGATCCCATTCCTTCCTGTCTCCAATAAATTGCCCCTCTGTCATACTCACTCTATCACTTATTTTCAATTTCTCCCTGTTTACTGGCTCATACCTTACTGTCTACAAATATGGCTAATGCCTCTCCCATCCTGAAAGAAAGCAACCCTCACTTGATCTTTCCAACCCCACTCTCATCCTATAGCTTTTCTGCGTTTGTGGCTAAACTCCTCACAAAGGCCATCTATAATAGGTGCCTCTACTTTTTCTCTTCTCACTCTCTTCTTAACCCCTTATAATCCAGCTTCTTGCCTTACCATTTTACCAAAATTACCAAAGTTACTCTTGGCTGTCAAATCCAATGGTTTTTTCTCAGTCTTCATTCTCTTTAACCTCTCTACAACCTTTTATACTGTTGTTCACTCTCTTTTCTCTATGTTTTTGGGGAATCACATTCTCTTGGTTTTCCTCCTACATATTTGACCACTCCTCTGTCTCCTTTGCTGACTACTTGTCTATATAACTCCCTTTGACCATAAGTTCCCCAGAGAGTTCTGTCTTGGGCCCTCTTCTCTTCCCTTTATATACTACTTCACTTGAAGATCTCATCAGTTCCCATGGATTTAATTACCATCTCTTTACTAATAATTCTCAAATCTACATATCCTGCCCTATCCTCTCTGCAAACCTCCAATCTCACATCTCATTTGCCCATCTTGAACTGGATGTCTAGTAGACATCTTAAACTAACATGCCCAAAATGGAACCCATTATCTTTCCCCCTAAACCCAATGCCTTCCTTATTATTGTAGAGGGCAACACCATCTTCCTAGTCCCTCAGGCTTACAACCTAGGAGTCATTCTCAACTTCTCACTTTCTATAACTCCCCCCCCATTTCCAATATGTTGCCAAAGCCTATCAATTTCACCATTGCAACAACTCTCAACTATGCCCCCTTCTCTCTTATGATGCTGCCACCCCTCTAGTACAGGCCCTTATCACCTCATGCCTAGACTATTGAAATAGCCTGCTGGTAAGTCTGCCTGTCCCAAGCCTTACCAAGTCACCCATCTGCTCAATAAACTCCAGTGGCTCCCTGTTGCCACTGGATCAAATACAAAATATCTTACTTGACATTTAAAGCCCTTCATAACATAGCCCACCCAACTTTTCCAGTCTTCTTACACCTTGCTCCTATCATGTACTCTTCAATCCAGTGACACTGGCCTCCTTACTGTTCCACAAATAAGACACTCCACCCCTAGGCTCCAGAAATTTTCCCTGGCTGTCCCCCATACATAGAATGCTCTTCCTCCTCATCTCTGCTTCCTGTCTTCCCTGGCATCCTTTAAATCCCAACTAAAATCCCATCTCCAATAGGAAATCTTTCCCAAACTCTCTTAATTCTAATACAGTCTCTGTTCATTATTTCCCATTTATCCTGCATATAGCCTGTAAATCCATTAGACTGTAAGGGCAAAGGACTTTAGGGCAGGTACTGTCTTTTTGCCTCTTTGTGTATCTCCAGCACTTAGCACAATGCAGGACGTGAAGTAGGTGCTTAATAAATTTTTATTGAATGATTGATTGAATATGGAAAGAGTCAACATAAATTTCTAAGCCAGGTGACATTTTTTGTAGTCAAAAATGTTTTGAAAACAATATATAAGGCTGTCCTACAGTACTTAAATAATTCAGATATTTTATCATGATTGTCAGGACCCGTCATAATTATACATTGGAAATTTCATTATTATGTACCTATTTCAGCAGTTAGCATAGCACCTGGTAAATGTTGGTCTTGTCAAGTCATTTCAGACACATCCAACTCTCTGTGACCCCATTTGGGGTTTTCTTGGCAAAGATGCTGGAGTAGTTTGCCATTCTTTCTCCAGCTCATTTTACGATGAGGAACTAAGACAAACGGGGTTAAATAACCTACCTAGTTGAGTGTCTGAGGCTAGATTTGAACTCAGATCCTCCTGATTACAAGACCAGTGCTCTCCACTGAACCACTTACCTGAAACAAAGTAGGCACTTGATAAATATTTACTGGTTGAAAAGAATGGAGAGGGGTGGCTAGGTGGTGTGGTGAATAGAGCACTGGCCCTGGAGTCAGGAGGATCTGAGTTCAAATCCAGCCTCAAACACTTGACACACTTACTAGCTGTGTGACCTTGGGCAAGTCACTTAACCCCAATTGCCTTGCCTTCCCCCCTTCAAAAAAGAAAGAAAAGAATGGAGATATTTACAGATTTATATAGAAACTTGAAAGATATTGGATCTTCCTAACAAGGTGTGATTGATCATACCCAGGTAAGATTTTGGATCTATCCTCTGTCCAAAAGAGTAGCAATATTTTTTACAGATCTAAATGTTGACCCAAGACAAAATAGAAGTATAACTCACTTTCTTCAAATGAATTCCTCCTCACCCAGCTGAGAAAAGTTTATATGCTGAGGAATAGAATGATCCTGTTTCTTAGGAAGCAATAAAATCAAACAATTACAGAAAAGAGGGTTGTTTCCCTAGAATCTCAAGAATTACGTGAATGGCAGCTAGGGAAAATGCTCTCAAATTAACAGTACCCTCATGGGGAAGAGATGCCATATGCTGCCGGGGTGGCAAATTTCATACATACTCCCACAAAAAATGCCAAAGATAGAAATATCCGCATCATCCTTAAACGAATGAGCCCTGGTATTGGGGAAGCATATATATTTTTTAATCTCCTTTTTAGTTTCTCTAGGAATATTTAAAAAAATACTATTTCTCCAAATTAAAACCTTCTCCAGACCTTCCCCTTTAGGAAAACAGTAAGAACAAAGTTTAGGGCCTTCCTTTGAAATTTGAATAAAGGTGATAACCAAACTTAACTCTTGTCTAGATGAAATCACTGCCCTTCTCACCCACCTGGGGTGATTGGTGCCATGACTCACTTAAGGTCACTGTCTTCTCTTTTGAAATTCAAGGTTCAGATATTGATCACAAGAAGGTACTATTAAAGGGAAATGACAGAAGGAAATGAATGGTCAGTATCCTGGAAAGTTAACCCCAAACTGTATTTGAATATATTGTGATCATTTCCTTTTTTCAAGATTCCAGTCGATGTTACCTTAGATATTTTTGGGGCAGAGAGCCAGGCTGACAGACACTGGGGTCTATTCCAGTTTGGACATCTCTCTCTCCCTCTCTCCCTGTCTCTCTCTGTCTCTCTCTCTCCCTCTCTCTCTTTCTCTCTCTTTCTCTCCCTCTCTCTCCCTCTCTCTTTCTCTCTCTTTCTCTCTCTCTCTCTAAGCTAGAAATTACTTGGAGAGCATTCAGTAAAATTGTTTCTAGAACACTTGAGCCTAAATCACAGAGAATGATACTAGTATTAGTGTATTTTTCCTTTGACAATGCTACAACCAAAAGAAACTTGCAAAGATTTCAGTAAGTCCTCAATTTCCCTTAGTTTTAATACAGACATATTACCACTTGTAAGTCAACAGTACTACTGTCTCAAGTGATATGAAATGAATATAATTTTCTATTTTAGTTCATGTGGTTTTCCTTTGGCCCAATACTTTTGTTTCCATGACCATAATCTCCTTAATCAGAGGCTTTTGCAAAATGAACAGCAAAAGCAGTATGTACTTCGTTTGATTTTGTTACTCTGATAGGGTTTTGCATCTGGGATTGTTTTTTGTTTGGTCTGGTGTAGTACAGGCTTTTTGGGTAGTTGTATATATGTAATTTTTTTTTATATGTCCTATATTAACAAACATCTGGGTATCTCATTGCAACATACTTTTGGTAAGACAAGTCCATCATATCCAACAATTCCCCTCTCTCCCTGCTTCCCTCAATTTGGATCACTGATGTTTCTTTCTTTGCTTTAAAAAAAATCTGGTCATGTTTATGTTAGTAAATTTGTGTTGACTTGTATGCAGTGGAGAATTTTTTTATCCCCTTCTAAATGACTTCATCAGAGGTACATCCCACAAAACTTAAAGCTAAAAATGGTTGTCCCAAGAAAACCTCAATGTTGATCAGAGAATATTACCCTATCTTAATTTGTATGAACAAGATGACAAGCTAAAAGAAATTAAGACTTCAGTTCTGGGAATCAAATTTTCTTCCTCAAAGCATGTGACTTCCACCCACATGCACACACCTTCCATAATGAGTCATTTTCTAACAGCCTTTAAAAGCTCATATGTTTTCCTCTTTAAAGAGGTTCCAGAAGGTGGGATAAGAGAAAGCCTCTAAAACATCCTGCCAAAATGCACCAAACTAAACAGGAAGTGGCAATGCTATCTATGTACACATACTGATACTATCACTTCCTGGCCCAAATCATCAGGAAAGACAAGACATGCCCTCTAAAAGCCCCCAAATCTTAGGCTATTTAGGAATATGGCATTATCCATCTTTATTTTGGTTGGGAGCCGTGATTTCTTTGATGGTAGGAATTCCCAGCCTGGAAAACTCCATTTTGCAAATTGACCACTGAGCTATAATTTATAATCTTGGAGAGATGCCCACAGTACAGACAGAGTGAGTGATTTCCCTATGTTCACACAACTAGCATGTATCTGAGGTTGGTCTTGAACTCAGATCTTCCTGACTCCAAGATAAGCTCTCTATCCACTATCCTATATGGATATATCTATGCTATAAAAGACATATTTAGATCTTTTTATATTATCTCATAGGCAGCTAGTGTTACAGTGGATAGAGTATCAGGCCTGGAGTCAGGAAGACCTGACCAAAGACCAAATGTGGCCTCAGATACTTACTAGCTGTGTGACCTTAAGCAAGTCATCTGACCCTGTTTGCCTCTGTTTCATCATCTGTCAAATGAGCTGGAAAAGGAAATGGCAAACCACTCCAGGCTCTTTGCTAAGAAAACCCCCAATGGGGTCATGAAGAGTTGGATACTACTGAACAACAACATGTGTTATCTTATGTGTCATGAGCCCCCATTCACTTAGTCTTCTGATGAATCAGCCCTCATTGAAATTAAGGGAAGTTTAAAGCAGCTGGGTTACTTTTCTTTTCTACTATTCTAGACAAGATTAAGTAGATTCACCCAGTAGAAGGAGCACCTGAAGTATCTTGGGTGTACTTCCATTCCCAATGGCGACTTATATCCGAGACCCAAGTCATTTAGACATATATACTAATCACCACTCAAAAAAGAAAAAAAATAGATACAGCATCTCCTAAAAGATCTGACATCCTATAGATTTCCCTCTTCTATTGAGGTAGCAGTTACCTCTTATTAATCAGCTGCCTCCACTTTAGCACTCTTCCCTTTATATAGGGAAGTGGCCCCAAGATGAGCAGAAATAATTTCATCCATTTAAGGTTTTTTTCTTTTTTTGGAAATTTTCTCTCATGCAACCAACCTATTTCAGATGTACTAGAAACTGAGGTCTAAGTGGGGGACCAAATCAGAAACCTCTTTCACTTTCCCCAATGCTCTTTTCTTCTTATAATTAAATAGTTTAATACAGAAACATATGGTAAGATCATAGAACCATAATGGAAAGGGCTTTATAGGTGGTCTACTTCAATACACTTATTGAGGAAAAGGAAACCCAGTGAAAGGAAATGACTTGCCCATTGTCACGGAGGTGGCTGTGATTTGAACCCAGATTCCATACCTTCAAACCAATCGTCTTTCCACTGTATCACATGGTTTAGATACACAGTCAAACCAAATCTTAGTCTAAGACATGGCAAATAGAATGAAATACTATAAATCCTCATCTCCATCTCTACTTCCCTTTAGTGGCTGCTTCTGATAGTCATGCTGAAGTTGAGAGTGAAAAGAGGGTGGAAGGCAAGGTTCCTGGGCTATTGAAGGCACACAGCTTGCAGGAGAATTAACAATTGTCATCCTTATACTGCACGACAGACTGACACCATCACAAGAAGTAACAATACAGAAATGGGAGAAAAACAGCTGGTGGGAAAGAAAGAGAAAGAGAGAAAGAAAAAAAAGGTAAACAAAAAAGAAAACATGCCACAGGTCTAATATTAACATAACTAATGCAGCTCTCAGCTCAGCCTCTCTTCACAGAAGCTAGATTTTCTGACATTCGACTGAGAAATAATATTCCACATATGTCTCACTACAATTTTTTTACGTCTTAATATTTTATTTTCCCCAATTACATGTAAAAACAATTTTAATATTCTTTCTTTTTTCAAATTTTGAGTTCCAAATTCTCTACTTCCTCTCCTTCCCCCTTTCCCCTTGAGAAGGCAAGCAATTTGACATAGGCTATATATGTGTAGTCATACAAAACACATTTCCATGTAAATCATTCTGTGAAAGAAAACATAGACAAATAAAAGTCAAGAAAAATAAAGGAAAGAAAAGGTATCTTTGGTCTGCAGTAAGGCTCTACCAGTTCTTTCTCCGGAGATGGACAACACTTTTCATCATATGGTCTACAGAATTGACTTGGATCATTATATTGCTGAGAATAGCTAAGTTATTGATAGTAGATCATTATACAATATTGCTGTTACTGTGTTAAATGCTCTCCAGGTTCTGCCAGTCTTGCTTTGCATCATTTCATGTAAGTCTTTCCATGTTTTTTCTGAGAGTGTCCTGCTCATTGTTTCTTAAAGCATAATAGTACTACATCACCATCATATACAACAATTTGTTCAGCCATTCCCCAACTGATGGACCTCTCCTCAATTTCCAGTTCTTTGCCACCACAACAAGAGCTGCTATAGATATTTTTGTACACATAGGTTCTTTTCCTTTTTGTTTATCTCTTTGGGATACAGACCTAGTAGTGGTATTGCCTGGTCAAAGGATAAACATGGTTTTATAGACCTCTGGATATATCCAAATTAAGCACTGTCATTTTGAAGAAAATATTTTTTAAGTGATACACATGGAATGTTTTCCAGACAGTGGCTAATTACTACTGAAAAATACTTCTTCAGGGAGAGGGAGAAGAGGAGCAGGGAGGGGGAGAGACAAGGTACATGTAATGTCTTTCCACATTTCTCTGGGACTGCTGTGGTCTTATCTCTCAAGGTAGAACATTTCATTATATCCTTACTGCCTTCCCTACAGAAAATGCCTTGATTTGACTCTGTAATACCCTTAAACTCTCTGATCAAGAGACTAGATTAGTTGGCTTCTTAGGGTTCTGTCCAGTTCTAACATCAAGAAACAGGGGTGAAGGTAATCATAGCAAGAGGGTAGATAGGACTAGACCTGAGATTTCATTGATATAAGGGTGAGGGGAATGTAATTCTTCCCCAGTTCAACTGATGTAGTCACAGAATATAATCACACATGATGAAGTTTCAATGCACATATAAAATATGTCCACATTCTGTTCCCTTTGTGGGATGAGAGCATCCCTCAAATTGAGTCAAGAAAAGAACACACCATTGACTAAGAAAACAAATTAGCCTTGTCTCTATAGGCATTAAATACCTAAAGCCTAAAGGAACTTGAGGCAGTCAAAGCTCAGAATAGCTGCAGAATAATACTTTTGGGGTGATGCAGAAGAAGGAAGGATTTCTCTGTCTTCATCTCCCCTTCCCTCTTAGGTCCTGGTATCTAGAAATATTGTATAAGAACTCTATCCAGAGTTCAAGAGTTGGAGCAGATGGTAGTGGAAATGCCTGGGCCTATATTAGAAGACTCCCCCATCAGTCATGTCATTGGAGCTATTGGAGCAGAAACATGCACAAAAGATCCACATGAAAAAAATGTAATTTAATTTTTAAAAAATATCCACATGGATATAGAAAGACAGTCCCTCAAGAAAGGAAGAAGCTTCAAGGAACTAGTTTCTAAACTAAACTTCAAGGAACTAGATTCTAAACCCAAGCTGAGCTTTATGAAGATTCTCCAAAAAGAGAGAGAGCACTTACAGGACCTGTGATGACAAGAGTTATCAGTTGCCTTTGTCATGTTTTTATCCTACATATATGTCTCACAACAATCATATTCTAAATTTGAGCCAACTCTCCCCAGGAATGCTTTGTGTATTTGTGGAAGAATAAGCTCCCGATTTACAGAGGAAATATTTTGTATCTACAGTCTTACTACCCATCAGTAAATGCCTTTGATAAGAACTAATAAATGACAACTGGTAGATTGTTAATGAGGAGCTCAGCAGTGTGGGCTATACTCCTATTTTGTTAGGAGCAATCAAATAAATGGTTATAGATAGAGCCCACGGGTAACAGCTGCCCTTTGGGGAATGAACTCTCAAGTTCCAGTACAAGTTGGGAGAGCACTCCAAAGAACTTTGACTTTTATTCTAGAAGTTAAAAATGCTTTGCTATTTATAGAACAGCTCTCCACAGACATCTTTTCTTCTTTTCTTGAAAACACTCTTATTTCTCTTCTAAGTTTTAGCTTTATATAACACAATAGCCCAAATTCTTGGAGCACTGCAAAGTTACATGATTTGCCCAATATGTGGCAGTTGGTAACTGATCAATACAGTGATGCACTGCAACTCCAAAGGATTCAGATTGAGAAATAATGGTCTCAGAGTGCAGATGTTAGCATTTTTAATTCCTTTCTTTACTTTCCTCAGTTTTGTTGGGGGGGGGGGCAGTTTAGAACATGACTAATGCAGAAATATGTTTTGTATATTCATACAAAACATGTACAAACAAGTAATATATAAATAATATTCTATTTCTTGCCTTTTCCGTGGGTGGGGAAGGGGGTGGAGGAAGGGAGAGAGCTTAGAACTAAAAAATGAAAAAATGTAAAATAAAAATAAAATAAAATAAGAAATGAACTTGAACCCATCTTGCTTGCTCTGAGGCCAGGATTCCATCCACTATGTCATGCTGCCTCCCAATCACAGCAAAATAGGAATAGTAATAATACCTCACATTTCTATAAGACCTTAGGATTCACAAAGCACTTTTCTCATGTAGTGGGGTATTTGGAAACCAGCTTCTTCAGGTAGAAGAAAAAGCTTAATGTCCATCTGTAAAACTCTGGAAAAAACAGCTATTTATTTCACCAATCCACTCCTCCCTCATCCTCAAGGAGGGAGAGAGGGAAAATCTCTCAAGGAGGAACAAGCAATGTGCAGAGGCTTGAACTGAACATTCACACAGAAAAACTGACAATTTTGCATTTGGGTTTTGCTTTTGGTTTGGCAATTTAGAGTTCAAACTGGCCATTCTAGGGAAAGGCTTAAAGGATCCCTGATGTCATAAGCTTTTCTAAGACTATTTTGGACTACATTATATTGTACATTTGAAAACAGTGTGGTACAATGGATAGGGGAATTATTTCTGATTTGATCCTCAATCATGAGTGGCCAACATCTTAACATCTGAGCACCATGAGTATTCTCCTATGCTTTTTTCTTGACCCCCTCTAAAGCACCAAGGCAAGAGCAAAACCTGAACTGAAAAGGCTTCCTCTGTCAAACCAGCATGCAGATCAAACATCAGCATGCTGGCTCATCTTTTTCTCCTTCTACTGGGGTTTTCCTTTTCCTTTTCCTTCTGGAAAGAGCAGATTGTCTTTTTTTCTGAGTCACTGATAGCCTCACTATATTCAGAGGCTCAAGAAGACAGTCTGCCTACAGAATCTAGTCTCCTAATGCCCTAATACCCTTGCAATTCTGCGAGGTAGATAGTGTAAATATTATTCTCCCCATTTTACAGTTGGGAAACCTGAGGCTTTAGAAGGTTCAATGACTTGCCTACAGAACCTCTAAGAGTCAGGGTCAGGATCTGAACCCAGGTCCTCTGTCTTGATCTGTAGCATCCTATCCACTACACCACACTGCCTGTTTATATGAAACACAAAAAAGTTCTAGAAAAGCTCTGCAACAGCAAGACATATATTTTCTCTAAACCTTACATCTCTTCCAGTGCCCTGAACAGTATTTTTCATATACTGTAGATGCTTAATTAAGGAATCGTAATTTAATTGCATCATGGACACAAATTATTATTGTTCTTGACTTTTTTTTTTTCTCTCTTGGTCCTTAGATCTCATTCATCTTGTTGGGAGAAGTGCTATAATGGCTACCTCCTGACCTCCCCCTCCTCAAAACCAGAGAGAACTTCAGAGCTGTCAGTTACCCATGAAAAAGCAAAGCTTCAACTCCAGTACAGCATTTTATTCAGTGATTCTGTTTCCATAGCAACAAAGCTTACAAGGACACAGCAATTATCTGCTATCTGACAAAGAACACTGACAAGAGCTGCTATGAAAACAGAATGTGAAATAGTGAGATAGTTTGAGGTAGCAAAAAAAAAAAATCATCTTTGGTTCCTGAGACCAAAAGGTTTCTACTGCATTCTTCCTCCTCAGGTTCAGTTCCCAGCTTTTCTAATATGTGGAAATAATTGGTCTGTCCATATGCCCCCACTCTAATTCAAGGACTGAGGTATTTATTTGTAAGATGAAAATAGGGCCACTAACTTAATGGACACTGTCTCATAAGCAAGCTGAATATAGTTGGGGGTCACCAAAATCCAGTTCCAGTTCGGTTTTCAAGGTATATAGGTATGATCCATAAGGGACCTTTTTTTGACTTGGATATTTTTCTATGACAGAGACAATAATGTTTGAACATCATATATTTCTTTATTTTACATATTTTATATTAATGATTAAAGAATCATTGAACAAGGGGGAAGAAAGGTATATAAGGATGGAAGGTATGACAGCTGAATGGCATAATGGACAGAGTGCCATACCGGGAGTCTGGAAGAACTGAGTTCCGATCTAGCCTCAAGCTAGAAGCTGTATGACTAATATCCTCATCTGCAAAATGGGTGTATAATAGCACCTGCCTCCCACAGTTGTTGTGAGAATAAGATGAGATAATATTTGTAAAGTGCTTTGCAAACCTTCAAGTGATATATAAGTGCTAGCTATGGAAACAACAGGTGACACAGGGGATAAATTGTTGAACTTGAGCTCAGGAAGACCTGAATTGAAACCTGCTTTAGACATTTACTAATTATACGACCCTGAATAACTCATGTAATCTCTTTCCACCTCAGCTTCTTTATTTGTAAAGTAGAGATAATCATTTCCCTTAACTCATAGAGCTGTTATCAGGACAAAATGAGATAAAATAAGTAAAATGCTTTGCAAATCTCAAAGCACTATATAAATGCTATAAATAGCATTACTACTACTACTACTACCACCACCACCACTACTACTACTACTACTACTACTACTACTACTACTACTACTACTACTACCACTATCACTACAACCATCAAAACCACCGCCACCACCACCACCACTACCACTACCATTACGACTACTACTACTACTACTATAGGAATAACTCC
>CM053586.1:202734516-202785973 GCA_028646515.1 Pseudochirops corinnae
AGGATTCTTCCTTCAAGGGGAGCAAAATTCCAATTCTGTCTCTCTGTCTCTCTCTGCCTCAGCTGGCTTCAGTCTCCAGGATTCTTCCTTCAAGGGGAGCAAAATTCCAATTCTGTCTGTCTGTCTCTGGAATTCCTGCTTATGTACACACTTCAGCCAATCCCTTCCTTCCACATCAACAGGGGCTCAGCCAATCCCCTTCTTCCACATCAACAGAGGAGTTCATGCCTTCTTAACAGTGGGACAGCATTTGCACCTTCCATACTTAGCACTTACTAAGTGCTAAGTATCCTGCTAAACTGATTACTATTACAATATCTGTCTATATACCTTAAAAATTGAAATGTGATGGGATTTTGGTAACCCCCAACTATTTTTAGCCTGCTCATGAGACAGGGTCCACTGAGGTAGTGGCCCTCTTTGTACCTTGCAAACAACAACTAAGAGACTCCTGACCAGAGATGGATGGTGTCTAACAAGACCTAGCAAGAAAGCATTTACTTGGCATTTTTCATCAAATCAAATCAAAAGGGCTTTAGAAATAAGACTGCCCATGCATATCCCCCAAGTTAGATACCCAAAAAGGACTTGCAAAGAATCAACCAATCAAGAAATATTTATTAAGCATCTAGTATTGCTAGGCACTATGGTAAGCCAAGGAAGAAGTATAGCAATTGAGAAAGTCAGAATTTCACAGGAGATAAGAAGTCCAAGAAAGAAGCCAGCAATAAAATTTATGGCCTCAAATACCCCTTCACAAATGTACAAAGAGTAGGCAATAAACAAGAGGAATCGGAAGTCACACTGCAAGGAGGCAAATTTGACTTTCTATCTCTGTTCTCTGCCAAGGAGAATGACCTTAGGACTAGAAATGACAGAACAAAAATTTCTAACAGGGAATTGGTACCTAAGATAAATAAGAGAGCTCTTAGCTATCCTTGATGAATTCAAGGCCCAGTTGAACTACGTCCTCAGGTACTAAAAGGACTGCCACATATGATTGCTGGGCCACTATCAGTGATATCTGGGGGAAAAAAACCATGAAAAACAAGAAGGATACTACAAAATAGAAGGGCAAGTGTTTTCTCAGTTTGCAAAAAACAAGTGAAAAACACAACCTACAAATTACAGACTGGTAAGCTCAATTTTGATTCCTGGGAAAATTCTATAAGGGATCATAAAAGAAATGGATGATGAACATTCAGAAAGAGAAATATTGATCACAAAGAGCCAGTTTTGCTTCATCAAAAACAGGTCACAGGACATGCTAATCTATTCTCATTTCCTTTTTTTGACAGGATTACTAAACTAGATGATGAGAGGAATCTTGAGGATACTGTTTGCTGATATTTTATCAAAACTTGTAGAGAACATCTCATACTATTCATGTGGAGAAGATGAAGAAATGTGGATTAGATTATCTTGAATTAGATGGACTCATAATTTGTCACGTGGTCAGGCTCAAAGAGTAGCTGTTAATGGTTCAATATCAATGTGGCAGGAGATCCCTAGTGGAATACCCCCAGGGAACTGTGCCCAAACCAGTGCTGTTTAACATTTTGATCAGTGACTTGGACAAAGAGATAGATGGCATGCTCATCAAATTATCAGATAACACAAAGATGGGAATGATAGCTAAGACAGGGAATCACAGAGTCAGATTCCAAAAGGAACTCTCTTGACAGGCCAGAGCACTGAGATGGAGCTAATAAGATAAAATTCAGTAGGGAAAAATATCAAGGGGAAAAATGTCAAGGCTTACACTTGGGTACAAAAAAATCAGCATTAGAAGTACATGATGTGGGAGGCATGGATAGATAGTAGTTTTTCTAGAAAAGAAAACTGAACTCATTATCTTTCACTCCCCCCCAAAAAAAGCCCTCCTGCTCTTCCTAACTTCTCTGTTTCTATTGCAAGTCACCCAGGTTTGCAGCCTAGGTATCATCCTACACTTCTTATTTTGTCTCTTACCCCTCCCCCTATATCCAATCCTGTCCATTCTACCTTCATAAAATATCTTGTATGCATCCCCTTTTCTTCTCTGATATTGCCACCATCCTGGATTTTTAGCTCAAGCCTGGATTTTTAGAAGAAATTGCCCATTGGTTCCCCTGTCTCACCTCTCCCTACTCCAGTCCATTCTCCATTCAGCCATCAAAGCAATTTACCTGTTATTTGTTAATTTTACCTTTTAATCTGTCCTGTGTTTACCTAAAACACATGTCACCCCTTACTCAATAAACTCCAGTGGCTTCCTATTCCTTCCAGGATCAAATATAAAATCCTCTGTTTGGCTTTTAAAGCCCTTCATGACCTGGTCCTTTCCTACCTTTCCAAACTTCTTCCACTTTGCTCCCTTCATGTACTTTACAATTGAATGA
This sequence comes from Pseudochirops corinnae, assembly GCA_028646515.1. NCBI lineage: Eukaryota > Metazoa > Chordata > Mammalia > Diprotodontia > Pseudocheiridae > Pseudochirops > Pseudochirops corinnae. The sequence goes on from CM053586.1 coordinate 202,736,898, forward strand.
CACTGGCCTCCTTGCTGTTCTTCCCACATGGCATTTTCACTGGCTGTCCCCATGCCTGGAATTCCATCCCTCCTCATCTCTGTCTCCTGGTCTCTCTGACTTCGTTCAAGTCTCAGCTAAAAGCCCTCTGTCTTTAAGAAGGCTTTCTCAATCCCCACTAATGCTAGTGCATTTCCTCTGAAATCATCTGTAATACATCCTGCCTACACCTTGTTTGTACGGTTGTTGGAATGTTATCTCCCCCATTAAACTCTTTGAAAGCAGGGAATGATTTTGACTTTCCTTTGTATCCTCAGTGCTTAGAAGAGAACCTGACATATAATAGGTGCTTAATAAGTGCTTATTAAAAGCTCACATTGATGAGTCATCAGTGTGATATGGAACTAAAAGAGCTAATCTGCTCTTGGGCTCCATTAAAAAAATAGCTTCCAAAAATAGGGAGATTTCAGTTCTACTGTACTCTACCTAAGTCAGGCCTCATCTAAAATATTGTGTTCAGTTCTGAAAGACTTGAGAACACTTCTGCTGGAGAGTGTCCAGAGGAAAGCAACCAAGGTGGTGAAAGGCATTGAGTTTTTGGCATGTCAGGATCAGTTCAAGGCACTGGGCATGGTTAACCTGGAGAAGAAGGGGCACAGATGAATGTCCTCCAGTATGTGACGCCATCATGTGGAATGGGGTTTCTCAAGAGGAGAGGCTGCACAACTTGTCCAGTATGTTATAGTGTATATTTCTTGGTTTATGGGTTGGGGCCTCTATAGTCCCTTCCTATACTCAAATTCTGTGACATGCGCCTACTTTTTCTTTAAATTAGAAAAGAAATTAATTTTTAAAGCATAAAATTGTTTAGGTAATTTGCCATTAGTCAAGGAGGGCTCATAAAATAAGCCTTAGAGATGAAAGGGATCTTATGGGCCATCTAGTCCAAGGAGAAGAAGTTCCTTCATTTTGCAGAGGAAGTCCAAGGGGCTAAATGACTTGCCCACAGTAACAAAGGTATTAAGTGTCAGACCCAGGACTAGAACTCAGGTCCTCTGATCCCAAATCCAGCACTCTTTCCATTACATTGCCATCTTCGTGCTGCTTTTTAAAGAGGAATAAAGAACAAGATCTTCCCATGCTCAGATTCCAAAGAAAGCATGGAAATCAACGTTTAAATTCAAATTTGGCCCAGTGGTTGATTTAGGTGTATCCTACTTTGCTTCTCACTCTCTGATCCCTTTGTCCACCCCAGTACCTTAGTCATTATCCTCCCTTGACTCTGAACATAGATCCTTTTAGCCTTTCTCTTCTGGTCAGCATCCAAGGGTACCTGAGCTAACAAGAAGATATTTGTCCCTGGTTTTACACATTACACATTCCTCTACAAAGAACACTATATACACAAAGTGTCTTGCAAGGCTTAAAGTAATATATAAATGTTAGTTATTTTTGTTATCAAAGTGCAAAGCCCAGAAACATACCTGTTTACCTTATCTTCATTTGGATTGGTCACCCGATTTAAGCCATAGTCAAGGACGTTGTCTGTTCCTGGCTAAGGAAATAATCAAGAAAAACTTCCATTAGAATCCTTTTTTGTTAGTAGGACCCTAGACTTATGAGCCATAATCTCATTTGCCATAATTAGGATTATCCCAGGACACTGGAGTAGGGGTTTTGTTATTGAGTCAATGAGTTTGAATAAAAGAGGGACCCTTCTTATTAGGATAGGATCCCTAGGACTGAACCTAGTTCAAAGTAATTGGGCTGGGCACAGAATAGGGAGAGGCAAATGCCCTATCCCCTGAGGACTCTGCCGAGTAAGTGGTAAACAAGTATTTTTAGAAAGTGGTATTTTTTTAACCATCTAGGAAGAGGAACATACCTAAAACTCTGCAAAAAACTTCTTTAAAAAAAGGCAAATTTCCCAAGGACCATCAAATTATCTTGTTAATTAGTAGTAAATTTCTCCCTGAAATGTCCTCTCCTGGCGGAAATCTATCTTCTGCTTGTCTCCTGACTCTAAAGGTGGAATCTTGTTCATTATAAAGGACATCATTGAAAGTCACAGTTCTATATATAAAAGAGGGAGTCCTCTTCTCCCCAAGATCTTTTTGATTAACTAAGAGAATCGATCACACTCTTTGGGACTATATATAAAGAAAGCAAACCATTCAGTAGTGGAAAAGTTTGAGTCTGAATTCAAGTTGTTATTTTTCCAATTCAAGTTTCAGTTTGCATTCAAGAGTTAGAGGAAATTGTGTAAAAATATTCATATAACGTATTTTAGGGTAGCAAGGGAAAGAAGCAATTCTCTCTTCTTCCCCTTTCCCCATTGGAAGTATCATAAGAGCTACTGGATCAGTAGGAGACACTGCATCCAAGCAGGAACAGAAATATACACTTCAAACACTGAGGTTACCCAAAACAGGAAGTAGCTTCAGAGAGGTAGCCCTAGAAATCAAGAGTCAGCTATGGAGAGGAGCAGACCCTGCTCTACAACCGGAAGAAATACTGTACCCAGGGAGAACTTTGTAAGGATTCTGAAAAAAGAAAAAGCTTCCTGTAGTAACAAGAGTTGTAAATTGCCCCACACATGTGTTCCCCACACATGTGTTTTACCAACATTAGATTAAAGTTTGAGCCTATTCTTCCCACAAAAGCTGTGTATATTTTTAGGAGACTGAGATCCAGGTATATGGAGGGAATATTTCTTACCTATTGTTCTTACTACTCTTCTTAGTAAAGGCCTTTGCTAAGAGCAATTAATTCTACTGAATGATTAAGTATATCAGTGGAGGCTCATGAGCTAGAAGGTTATATGAGTAGCCAACCACATGCCTAAAATCCAAAGGTAGTGGTGACTCCCTGACTAGGGACCTGACCTTAAAGTTTGAGTGCAAGTTGGGAGTATTCCAGATAGGTGCTATGTATATAGTCTCATATGATCCTTTTGATTACAATTCTAAAAGTCAAATACGCTTTGCTATCTTTCAAGTTCTCAAACATTTCTCCATGTTTTTTGAGGAACAGCTCTCCACTGATAATCTTCTTACATTCTTACATACAAAGGTTTAGCCTTTGTGAATATTTATAAAACACTGAATCCCTACTTTCATAAATAGGACATAAAAATGGATTCTCCAACTTCTAAAACTATCCGTGATTTCTGTTCATACTAGAAGAAATAACATCGACAATATTCTAATGAGGAAAAGACTGTTGGGAAACCATCCTAAAGGCATCAAAATGTCTGCCACCTGCCAGTTACACAACAATGTTTTTTGTATGTATTACTTTTGTGTTCTGCCAAAAACTACTCATCCCTCATGCGAGAGTGGTGGTTAAAGTTTATACCAGAAGAGTAGAAAAGAACATTGGTTTCATTTATTTTTTCAGTTGGCTACTATTCCCTTTGGACTGCTAGACCTCCTAGTTCCAAAAAGTGGAAAAAGCCCAGGTAAACCATGTCAGGAGACATGTTTGTAATGGTTTCATGAATTATAATCAATAGTAGTCTCTGGGCTCTCCACACCAAGGTTTACCCTCACATGGTCTGAAAGTCACTCCTTTCATAACAAACTTGTGGAATCTGAACACCTTGTGTAAATCCTTTCCCTAATTAAGTCTACCAGCTCACGAAACCAAAATATCTACCATACTATGAGTTCCAGCCAAAAAAACGTATTTTCTCTTCCACCCAAAAGAGATACTTGGGCATTCAAATGTCACAAATAAACCTCCCAATTGGTACAAACCAAGCACCATAGATAGGCTGACAGTAGGCTTGGAGTAGAATGAACATGGGAGAATGAGAAAGATGGGAGAGCCATTGGATGGAATTCATAGGCAGAGCCATAACTAGTACAGGGTAAGTAGAACTTTGCCTTAGGACACCAAGCTAGAGCAGTTCTTTATTTTTTATTAGGTGACCACTATCCCAACAGCTCCCTAAAAGGCTCTATATAGGCCCCTATTGCCATGTAGCATAGCTACCATGCCCAGGATCCCTATCACCTCCACACCGCCCTCTCTCAGGTTTGCCTTTCCTCCTTGACTCCCTATCCTGATCCAACCATCACCTCAATTAGATTGTCCTCCATACCACCTTTGTTTGTTCCTCATCTCCCCTTCTGCCCCACACAAAATAATTTCTAGTTATGGATCTACTCACAGGGCAGCGGTGGACCAGCCAATAAGCTTTTTCTTGACAATCCAAGGCATACCTGTCTGCTTTCTTCCTTTCCTTTCCAGTTCTGCAAAGCCAATAACACAGTATAAAGTCAGTGGTGCTTTGTTCATTTAGGATGAGCTTTGGTCCCCATCCCTGATAATCTGCCTCCTCCTTCCCTTTCCCATCCTTCCTGCTCAGCAAAAATAGCTTATGTTAATAATTATTCCATCTTGACATCAGGAATTAAATGAATAAATGAATGAGAAAGCATTTATTCAGCACTTACTAAGTACAAAGTACTATGTTAAGCCCTGGGGATACAAATAGCAAAGTAAGAGAACAGCCTACTCTCAGACAGCTCATATTCTAATGGGGGAGGGAGAAAGGGGGCAACAAATACCGGTTTCAGCTGTGAATTAGATTGAAAAGGCCAGAGGTCCTTTGGGGTAGCATCAAATCGTAAGACATCTTCTTTCTTGTCATTTCCATAAATAAACCTTATCTGTTTCTGATATTGAGTCATTTAATGGTACCAAGGCCTCTTATGGTAAGAATCTCTTTTCTGGGTATTCAGTAAGTTGGCTGCTGAGGAAGCAGGGGCTTCAGCCCTGCAGAAGCAATTGCTAAGTCATACTTGCACAACGGTTGTTCCTTCAGACAATGACTTCAGACGCAGGGCCAATGAATTGTATAGTCTCACTGTTGCTCAGTATCTTGGGAGTTATTTCCATCTGGGTCCAAGGAGGGGTGGAAGTTGCAGTGATGACAATTGTTTGACTCCCTGCTTCCCTCTACACATTCTGCCTTCTATCCATCCTTCATGATGCCTTGCTGTTCTAGCCAGGGTGGTTTGCCTTCCTCATTGGTGGCAGTAAGTAGGCAGTTGGTGATGATGGCAGCAGGAATGGCAGGTCCCTTCTCCACAGAAGATGGCTCCCTGATTGATGGATTTGGAAAGGGACGTGCTTTCACACTACAAGTCCTAGATGAAATCTAACTCTCTGGCACCTTAATTTTTTCCCCAATATCTCACTATAAGTTTATGGAAATTACAAAATCAACATCTAAGTAAGACTGGTAATAAGAGGTCAAGGCCCACAGCCTTCTAATAGAGTATAGTGACCCATAGAAATTTGCATACCTTCCTGCCTGTTGGTTGTGTTCTATCACACTTGGATTGTGCTCCCTGAGACAGGTGTTTTTTGAAGCCTTGTTTTATTTTGAAAGGATTTTCATTCTTGTCTTTTTACTCTTCTTTGTGTACATGTTGTATCAATATCAAAAAATTATGCTGGGCTTCCCTGCTACAGGGGAATGAAATCTACTCAAATCCACAAGAATGGTTGATCAGCGTTACCATGTCAGAATTCAGAACCGATTACCAAGAATGGTATAGTACCACTTGGCTTATTCTCCATGATGTATATTTGCACAGGCCAAGAGCACAATGCACAATGATGAACGTATGCTATGAAATGCAGAGCTAGTGGATTTATTTCCCATATAATGCATTATGAATAATACATGGAAAACCAGGTTGAGTAAATAGCTCCAAATGCATGGCGTTCTGGTTTGGGGTTGTTTTTTTAAGACCATTGTTAACACCAACATTATTGAACTAAGTAATTACATTTACCACTAGGTACATTTGTTTGTGCATGCTGAAGGATAAATGGGTAATAAATAGGTGCTTCTGAAGAACTGTGGGGTTTCTATCATTCAAGGCAGCCTTGCAAATATCCACAGTTTTTAATTATCTGTGCCACTGAAGGGGAAGCAATGGTGTGGATGAATCCAAAATAGGAGATAATCAAAAAAGCCATTTTTTATATAATGTTTTGATTTTTTTCAACAGCTTTTCTTCTTAACTGTATTTATTAATAGTTAATATTTGTAAATAGTTAATATTAAATAAGTTTACATTCTCTGAATAGCTGGCAGTTACCAGGAGGGGAACCATCTAAGACAGTGGTTCTCAACCTTCCTAATGCCGTGACCCTTTAATACTTGTATGTGGGCGTGTCTGCATGTGAGCAGATCTGCCTGGAGACGGATAGAGGTGTCTCAGTTCCTAAGACCATCGGAAATACATGTTTTTTGATGGTCTTAGGCAACCCCTGTGAAAGGGTCATTCGACCTCCAAAGGGGTTGCGACCCACAGGTTGAGAATTGCTAATCTAAGAACAAGCTGGATAAAACAAAGAAGATAACCTGGGGTGAAAATTTTCCCCCAGTGAAAAATCCAATAAGTGGATTCATTCCAGTAGAATATAAGCTCCTTGAGGGCAGGGACTGTTTCATTTTTGTTTCTGTATCCCCATCACCTCACACTCTGCCTTGCACAAAGCAAGCACTTAATAAATGTTTGTTGAAATGGATAAAACACTGCCAAAGAATTGAGAACAGGCATCAAAATGAGCACCCACTCCTAACGGAGTATTCATATTTTGGGGTGGTGAGAAGGCAAGGCAAAACAATTGGAGCTAAGTGACTTTCCCAAGGTCACACAGCTAGTTAAGTGTCAAGTGCCTGAGGCCATATTTGAACTTGGGTCCTCCTGACTCCAGGCCCCATGCTCTATTCACTGTGCCACCTAGCTGCCCCCAGTATTCACCTTTACAGCATATCCTTCCCACTAGAAAAAAGAATAAGAGGCTAAACTCATTGTTCTTTGTAGTTCATACTATATACGAAATGCCATTCAGTCAGTCAATGAGTCAATTTATTTAGTGCCTCCAATATGCTGAGCTCTGTGAAATGCTACCTAAGGCACACAAGTGCACTATGTGAAAAGTGGAACTCCCTATCCAATAAAATCCGGTAAACATAACTTTTATGATGCTACTCTTCATAAAGTCTCCCATATGCAAAACACTTGGGTTGATCTTTGACTACTGACTCTTTCTTACCTCTCATATCCAGCTAGTCATCAACACTTTTCAAATTTTCAAGGCCTATTGATTCTACCACTCATCATTTCTGGAATTGGTTCCTTCATTTTCCATTCCCACTGCCAATACCCCAGCTTAGACAGTCATCTACCTGGACTATTACAATTGACTTCTAACAGATCCTCCTGCCTTAATTCTATCCTCCTAATCCATCCTGTACACACCTGCCAGACTAATTTTCCTTCTTCATGGATCTGGTTATGTCATTCTTCTACCCCATACTCTTCAATGGGTCCTTATTGCCTACCAAGAAAATGGTGGGTGGTAACATCCAGGTACACAATAGATAAACTATTGGGCCTAGAGTCAGGAAGACCTGGATTCAAATATGGCCTAAGACATTTACTAGCTGTGTGATCCTGGGTAAGTCACTTAACCTCTGCCTCAGTTTCCTCAACTGGAAAATAGGATGATAATATCAGCTACCTCCATGGGTTGTTGTGGGGAATCAAATATATTTGCATATGAAGTAATATTTTTAAAGCACTTAACACAGTTCCAGCATACAATAGATGTTTAATAAATACTCCTATTCTTCCTTCCTAATAATATTCAAGGCTATCCACAATCTAATGCCACATTTCGTTTCCAACCTTTTCATTGTCCTCTAATCCAGGTCCTCTATGTTCTTAACAAACTGGATTACTCACTGTCCTGTGTTCAGGTCCTGTAGTTTCCCACCTCTGTGCCTTTTTTTTCATATTGTTCCCTCTCCATGGAATGTTTTCTTCATTCTTCTCATGCCCACACTTCTTCCCCCCAAGTCTGTTGAATTTCTACCTAAGCTTTGAAGCCCAACTCAAATTCTATCTCTACTTCAACAGTTGACCTTTCCTGCCTTGGGCCTCACCATGTATTATTTCCCTATTAGGTTACAGGCTCCATGCTGCTAAGCATTGTGTATAATCTAATCTTTCTCTTTCCTTTTGATTAAGCAGAGAGCTCTGAATGTGATAGCCATTTAATAAATGTTAAACGAATTTTAGGATGTGGAACTTTTAGGGAGAATGAGGTTGAAGAATATGGATCTCTTCTTTTCTCCCCTCTCCCAATAGCCTGGCTCTTTCTGCTTAACCAGAGCTCTTCAAAACCAGATGGCAACAGAGGAGGAGGAGTAAACAGGGCAAGAAAATTATTTTTCTTTACTCACTTGTACTGTTCTTTGGCCTGCATGATGACGAAGTCCCATTTATGGTTAATCTTTTTGTTCAAAAAACTGTAATTTTCCTAGAACAGGAAGAACAGAATGAGAACTAAGAACACGTCTCTGTCTGCTGAGTCAGCTAAACTGAAAAGTGTCTAGACAGGGATTGTTTACTCTAGGTTTTTGACACCTCAAAGAATATTGCTAACTTCTCCAAAATGTATCAGAACAAATTCTCATCCACTTCTTAAAAATAAAAATCTACCAAAAAGCTATTGGGGAGGGGAGGAAGCCACAGCATCAGATAACACTCGTTCAAAATGGTTGATAATCACTGGTCTAGACCATTTATGTGCGATTACCTGTGCGATTTTTGGAAAGCTACTCAAAACCTCCCTGAATCTCAGTTGTCTTTTCAGCAAAATGAGCGGGTAGGACTAGAGCATTTCTAAGGTGCCTTCCAGTTCTAAGTCTCCGATTCTGTTAGGGCATTGACTTAACCTTTTTTAAATCTAGAAGCAACAGCAGTTGCTGTTCTAAACTATCCAACCTTTTAAGGGTTAGACTGTGTTCATTTGGAAATCTGGACAGAGCAGCAAGGTCCCCCAGTGGCTCTCAAATCATACCACATAGACCAGTGAGTAACACATAGTGCAAAGCAGGTCCTGAAGCAAAGCTTTTGACTCAAAAACAGCAGCTGATAAAAAGTTCCTGATTCTCTAACCCCACTTCACACCAGCTGCAGACAGAAAACCTGGGTGATGAGTTATAAACTGTGGCAGATTCTCAGGGGGACATAAATAGGAGCTACATGGTATTGAGATATAGGAACAAAGGATAGGAAAAGCACCTATTGAGAACCAACGTTCAACCAACAAAAACACAGTTCTAAAGGATCTCTGTACCTTTTCGTATTCTTCTAAAATTCCTTTCTTCTTGATATTTCTCTTGGCTAGATAGATGGCTAAAAAAGGAAATGGATTATATTCCATCATCCAAAAGTAGTTTTTCAGCCCTTCTCTGGGAACTGATATGCTGATTGTAGGGGTGATATACTAGGGCTGCAAAAAGAATTTTCAGCAGACATAGTTCTTACTCTCTGAGAGCTGACCTCCTAAAACTAATACTAGCCAGCTGATCAAACAGAAACAATATAAAAACAATATTAAATAACAATTTATTTATATGGTTTAAGAAACATATTACATATACACAATATTTATTTGGATATTGTATGTTTTAATATTTATGTTAATTAATATTTTATATTCATGTTAAATAATTATACATAATTAATATTGAAAATAATAAGACGAATATCAAGTCAGTGAAGAAATAAGGTAGCAGGGCTTAGTGGATGTCAAGAGACTCTAAAGAATCCTTAGTTTTTAGACCACTCTCAACTTATCTTGTACATCTCTAATCTTACATATTTGTTTTCATATTGTCTCCCCAATTAGACTGAGTTCCTTGAGAGCAGGTTTTTTTTCCCTTTCTTTTTATTCTAGTGCTTAGAACAATGCCTAGATAGAATATAGCAGGCATTTAATAAATGCTAGCTAACTGACTGATTAATTAAGATCAATTAATTAATTAAGATTAAGAAGGCCAGCCCTGCATTCAAGAAGACCTCAGTTCAATTCCTGCCTCTGACATATACTAGCGATGTGACTATGGCCCAATGTACCTAAGATTATAAATCAACAGAAGAGTTGCAGATCTGTATCTGTGGAGAGAGTTTCCACACTGGACATTTCCCAAAGCAATGAAATCAGAGGTCTAGTTGCCAGAAAAAGAAAGGGAAGTAATAGCATACAGAGCACAAGGAAAGGAGTACTTGCCTATAGTAGAGGGGAAAGGAGAGAGGAAAAGTGTTTACCATAGTCTGTGTCTTCAGCTGACCACTGCTGAGTGGGCCAGAAATAGGGTGCCTGTAAAAGGAATCAGAGAAACAATGCTTGGTGATTATCAGGATCTTAGCTTCCAGATTACCTGAGAAGAACCTTACACATAGGTCCAAAAATTACCAACCACCATTTTCTCCCATCCCTGGTATTTAAGTTCCAATGATGCTGATTTGTGAAGACATGAAATCAATCTCTTGTTTTTTTAAGAATAGAATAGCACTACAGGTGTCAGGCAGGGTTAGCCAAGGGTACAACTCACCTGAAATCGGTAAAGACTGTTGCTATCAGGTTTGAGGATGAGATTCTTGGGGTCCTGCAGGGGGTAAATGTAGCCATACTTGATAATGAAATTCCCCAAGTTCTGTGCCTCTAGAAAGAAGCAGGTCAGACCCAGAGACTGAGATCAGGTGAGTGCTCAGAATTCCTTCTGTCAAATTCCCACATGCATTCTGCTCCTCCACCACCACCCAAACTATGGGAGAAGTGAATTCATCCTAACGAGCCCTCGTTTTTTTCAAACACTATCAAAAGATGAAAAGGTCTAGTCAGGTCATAGGGATCTATATGGGAAACAGAAATCAACCAAAAAACAAGAAGCATTAATTAAGAATCTGCACCTACACCTGCCAGGCAACTGTGATAGGAGCTAGTAAAAGGTAAAACAATCCCAGCCCTTAAGGTGCTTGTGTTCTAATGGGAAGACATGCTATACACACAGACACACACAAACACATGCACCCACACACATATACTCCCACATATGTATAGTAAATGTATATATTTTGCGTGTGTGTGTGTATATATATATGTATATTTCTATTTACTTATATCACAGGGTGGTCATGAAGAAAGCTCTTTATAAACTTATATTTCGTGTGTATATACGTGTCTGTATGTATTTAGACCCTTCGACAAAGGTCTGATTTGCCCATGGTCTCCAAACTAGTATCTGAATATTTGAAGTATCAAACATTATATATGTGTATATATGTGTTCACACATATATGTGTGTACAAACATACATACACACTGGAAATTTAACAATCAGTTTTCATGAGCCTGTAGGAGCTGACTCCAGTTATCTTCAAGGTACTCTCATGCCCATCCAACCTCATAATGTTGTTGTGAAGAAAGTGACTTTGACAACCTTAAAGCTTTATATAAATGCAAATGATTAAGATAGGGAGGCAGTGCAATATATATTATAGGGAAAGAATGCTAGGCTAAAAATCAGGAGATCTAGGTCTGAATGCAACTTCAGACACTAGCTTTGAAACTATGGGCAATTCATTTTACTTCTCTTTATTTTTACTTTGTTTTTTATACTTTATTTTTTTTATGTTTATTTTATTTTATTTGTAAACTAGGGGATATGTTATCTATACTTTCTATATCATGGGGTGGTCATGAAGAAAGTTTTTTTTATAAACTTAAAGCATTATACAATTGCAAGCTATTCATATATACATCTATATGCGCATATATATGTATATGTCTGTATATTCATATATAAAGGCTCTGTGAATTCAAGAGTGCCAGGGCTTTCTCTGCCAACACAGTCCTAAACTCATCTATAAGTTAATAGGTAAGTCTTAACAAACTACCTAAGTCACAAAGAAATTAAGCAATTTGCCCTGGGTAACACAATTAATAAGTGTCATTTGTGAGATTCGAACCTAGACCTTACTAATTCAAGCCCAACATTATATCCATCATGCTACCATATCTCTCAGAGTAATCACCTCTCATAGTTCCCTCACATCATCCCTCTAATCTTGCTAAAATGATCCTTTTAGTGTCCCTACACATTTCTTGCTCACTATAAATTCATTGCTTAAATCACATTATTTCCTCCTCCCAGAATACCTTTCCATTTCCCCTCCAGTGATATTCATTCATCACTTCCTTCAAAGAACTACATCCCACATCACTGCTTTATTTTGTATTCTGTTTGTCCTATATGAGCACGAACTAAATATTTCACAAATACTTTATCTCTCCATCTGGGGCCTATACTCTTTTTTTTTTTTTTGCACCTGCTAGCTTTCTTTTCCTTTTTTTTTTTTTTATTTTAGCACTTTTAAAGTTTTGAGTTCCAAATTCTATCCCTCCCTCCTCCTCTTTGAGATAGTAAGCAATCAAATATAGATTATACTTGTACCATCGTGTAAAACATTTCCATATTAGTCATTTTGTACAAGAAGACTCGAATAAAAGAAAAACAATGAAAGAATTAAGTGAAAAAAGTATGCTTCAGTCTATATTCAAACAATATCAGTTTTTTCTCTTGAGGCAGAAAGTATGCTTCAACCTCAGTCCTTTGGGATAGTCTTGGATCATGAGAAAAGCTAAGTCATTCACAGTTCTTCATTGAACAATAATACTATTACTGTGTACAACATGTACACAGTATCATGTTCTGTAACAGTTCATGTAAGTTTTTCTAGGTTTTTCTGAAATTATCCTGCTTGTTATTTCTTATAGCACAATAATATTCCATTATAATCATATACCACTACTTGTTTAGCCCTTCCCCAATTGATGGGCATTAAGGTATATACTCTTCAAGGAAGGACCATGCCTCCTAATTCTTTAGTGTCCACCAAAGAGCCTAAAACAATGAGGGAGGGAAGGAAGGAAGGAAGGAAGGAAAAAAAGAAGAAAGGAAGGAAGGAAGGAAGGAAGGAAGGAAGGAGGGAAGGAACTTACCTACGTTGCCAATCCAAAGCCTCTGGGCAATCCATTGTAAGATATCATTTCCTACAAAACAGAAGAAATCCATTGTAAGATATCATTCCCTAGAAGACTAAAGAAATCCTCAAAAAACAGTCAGAGAAGACCATTTGGCAAAAAAAGGGCTGCTCTAAGACTTCTCTCCTAACACCACCCAAATATACAACATTTAACAGGAAGGTGCTAGCAGAGATTAAAAAAAAAAACATAGGTGGTACACACACTGGGAATTAACACATCTTCAGGCTCAACATTTATGTCAGGCTGATGTTTGTAAGGGATTTGTGTGTGTGTGTATATGTTTACACACACACGTATATAATACATATGTAATTCCCCAACACACTCCTTACACCATCAAACTCTCCCTTATAACAAAGACAAAAAGTTTAAGTAGTCACATTTTATAGCATATGCAATATTCTACACCCATGGTCCACCACCTCTCTACCAAAGAGAGGAATATGTATGCAGTCATGCAATTCTTTCTTAGAGAAAGAAATCCAAGCTATCAATAGTTACTTGGGGAAAAAAAAAGTTCTATTTTACACAACTATGTATGTATAACCTATAACAAGTTGCTTGTCTTCTCACTGGGGGAAGAGAGTAGGACAGAAGGAGAGAGAGAATTTGGGTATTACATTTTTAAAAAACAAATGTTAAAAATTATTTTTACATGTAATTGAAAAAATAAAATATTTGAAAATTAGAAAAAATGTTCTAAACCACTAACAGAGAAACGCAGATTAAAGCATCTCTCAGGCTCCACCTTACCCCAAATCAGATTGACAAAGATAACAAAGAAAGAAAAGATAAATGTTGTAGGAGCCATGAGAAAACAAGCGTATTTATGCATTTAATACCAAGATAGCTGCAAATGAATACATGGCTGAGATATAAAAGTTCACATCATAAACAAATTAGAGAAACAAGGAAAAACTTAACCATCAGATTTATGGATAGAAGAAAAGTTCATGACCAAACAAAGGATAGAGAGAATCAGAGAAGTTAAAATGAATAATTTTTATTACATAAGACTAAAAAGGCTCTTGCACTAACAAATCCAGTAAAGGTAAGATTAAAAGGAAAACAATGAACTGAGGCGGAGGGGGGGGGGAGGGGGAATCTCCATAGCAAGTTTCTCTGAAAAACATCTCATTTCCAATATTCACAATTTTGGATCACAAGGAAGTGATTCAAATTTAGAAGAATAAGAGAAATTCCCCAATTGATAAATGGTCTAAGGATATGGATGGTTCTGAAGAGAATAAATAAAAACAATCTAAAAGATATTTCTAAAATGGTCAAAATCACTAATAATTGGAGAAATACAAATTAGAGCAATTCTGAGGTTCTACTTGGTACTCATGAGATTGACAAAGATGACTCCCAAAAATTGACAAGTGTTGGAGGGGCTGTGGGCAAATGACGCATTATTGGTAGACCCATGAATGAATCCAATCATTCTAGAATACTGCTGCTATGTTTGTACCTCAAAGAGATCAAAGAGGAAAAAATATGTACAAAAATATTTATGGCAATAGTTTTTGACCAAAAAACTAGAAATTAGTGGGATGTTCATCAATTGGAAATGATTGAATAAACATCTGAATGTAATGGAACATAATTGTGCTATAAAAAATGAGGAAATAAATTATTTCAAAGAGACATGCAAAGACTTGTATTAATTGATGCAAAGTGAATAACAAAACCAGAAAAGTAATTTACCACCAATATTATAAAAACAATTTTGAAGACATGTAAATTAATGAATAATAATATAAGCAAAATCAGGAGAATAAATAATACAATAGCAACATAAAAACAAATAACTTTGAAAGCAGTAAGAATTTTGATCGATGCAATAAACTTCTGTGAATCTAAAAGACTAATGATAAGGCGTGCTATTCATCTCCTTACAGAGACTGTAGAATGAGACATATAATTTTTGACATGATGGATATGGTCAATGAGAGAATTTGTCTTGCTTAACTATGCATATCTATTACAAAGATTTTGTTTGTTTTTCACAGTGGAGAAAGACAATCATTTTCTTTTCATTAAAAAGTAAAATTTAATTTCAAAAAAGACTGGCAAACATTCCAAAAATGAAAATGGCAAATGTTGGAGGGACTTCGGGAAAACAGGCACATTAATTGCTCTTAGTAGGGCTGTGAATGGTTTGATTCTTATCTAAAACATTTCAGAACCAGAATCCTACAATATGTTGTTTACAAGAAACACACTTGAAGCAGAGAGACATATACAGAGTAAAAGTAAGGAACTGCAGCAGAGTCTACTATGCTTCAGCTGAGGTTAAAAAAAAAAAAAGCAGGGGTAGCAATCCTGATCTCAGACAAAGCAAAAACAAAAATATATCTAATTAAAAGAGATGAGGAAGGAAACTACATCTTGCTAAAAGGTATCATAGATGATGAAGTAATATCAATACTAGACATATATGCATCAAATGGTATCACATCCAAATGCCTTATAGGAGAAGTTAAATGAGTTACAGATTTATGATCAAACAAAATATAAAAAGCATTACAAAATGTAAAATAGATAATTTTGACTATATTAAATTTTAAAAGCTTTTGCACAAACAAAACCAATGCAACCAAGATTAGAAGGAAAGCAGAAAGCTGGGAAACAATCTTTACAGGAGGTATCTCTGATAAAGTCCTCAATTCTAAAATACATAGAGAATTGAGTTGAATGTATATGAATACAAGTCAGCCCTCAATTGATAATTGGTCAAAGGATATTAATAGGTAGTTTTCAGATGAAGAAATCAAAGCTATCTATAGGCATATGAAGAAGTTCTCTAAATCACTTTTGATTAGGAAAATGCAAATTTAAACTACTCTGAGGTACCACCTCATACCTATCAGATTGGCTAATATGACAGAAAAGGGAAATAATAAATATTGGAAAGGATGTAGGAAAATTGGGACACTAATACACTGTTGGTGGAGGTGTGAACTGATCCAACCATTCTAGAGAGCAATTTGGAACTATGCCCAAAGAGCAACCAAACTGTGTATACCCTTTGATCCAGCAATACCACTATTATGTCTGTATCCCAAAGAGATCATAGAAAATGGGAAAGGACCTACATGTGCAAAAATATTTATAACAGCCCTTTTTGTGGCAAAATATTGCAAATTGAAGTGATGCCCATTAGTTGTGGCATGGCTGAACAAGCTATGGTATATGAATGTAATGGAATACTATTGTGTAATAAGAAATGATTAACAGGCAGATTTCAGAAAAACCTGAAAAGATGTGCACAAACTAATACTGAGTGAAATGAGCAGAACCAGGAAAACATTGTAAACAGTATCAGCAACATTGTGTGATGATCAACTATGAATGACTCAGCTCTTCTCAGCAACACAATGATCCCAGACCAGTACAAAGGACTCACAAATGAAAATTGTAACCACATCCAGATAAAGAACTGATTGACTCTGGATGCAGATCAAAGATCAAACTCACTAACTGTACTCTTTTCCATGGTTTTTTTTTTCCTTTTAATCTGTTTCTTCTTTCATAACTATAACTAATATGGAATATTTTACATGACAACACATGTATAACCTATATTAAATTGCCTACCATTTTAGGAACAGGGAGAGGAGGGAGGGAGAAAGAAAAATTTGGAACTCAAAATCATATAAAAATGAATGCTAAAAATTGTCTTGAATTGGGAAAAAATAAAATACTCTTAAATGTAAAAAAAAATAAATTGCTTAATGGAAAAAACTATGCATAAATTTTAAAAAATTAACAAAACTTTTCAGAACTATTCCCTAAAACTCTAAGAGATTAGGTGTACCCTTTGACCCAGTGATAATAATACTAGTCCTATTCCCCAAAAGAGATCAAACAGAGAAAGAAAGTGCATTTTTCATGTGCACAATAATATTTATAGCAGCTCTTAAACAGCATCAAAGAACTAGAAACAAAAGGCTGTTTCTATTAAAGAATGGTTTATTACATAGTATAATGGAATACCGTTGTGCCATTAAAAACGACAGAAAGGACAGATTCAGAGAAACATGAGAAGATTTATATGAATTCATGCAAAGAGAAGCGAGCAGAACCAGGAGAACAATTTACACTTAAAAGCAACACTGTAAAAATAAACAACTCTGAAAGACTTAGGAACTCTGATTAGTTAAAGAAGATGTAGAAGGAGACATATAATTTTGGACATGACCAATGCAGGAATTTGTTTTGCTTTATTATATATATTTGTTATGAAGATTTTGTTTGTCCTCTCTCTTAAAAATTGAGGAAAGGTGGACAAGAGAGAAAATAAATGTATATTAGAAAAAATATATATAATAAAACAAAACAAATTCCTGAATTGGTCATGTCTGAAAGACTTAGGAACTCTGATTAGTACACTGATGAATCACAATTCCAGAGAATCAATGATGAAGCATACTGTTGACAAAGAGGACTGGCTTCTGAGTAGCAAGAGCTGCCAACTCGGGAGACTTTAAGGAGCAAGACAACTTCCATTCTCATTCTTCTCTCTTCCTTCTAAATACACACCTTGAGACTCTGAGAATTCACCCTTCAAGATGCTCACACATCACTCCAAAGACGTGCTTGTTGAGATGACAATGAGACTAGATCTCAAGGCTCTAATTGACTCTTCTGCTTTATGCTTTTTTCACTGAGGACAAGTGACCAAACAGTAATCTTGAGGCAGGTTTTTCCAGCTCAGATAGCTACCTCATGAACTCCAGCAGTCTAGAGTTACCAAGAGGTCCAAGTCCCAGGCAGCATAAGGTGCTCCCTACAGCTACTGCAATATTTCTTTTTTTTTTTTTTGAGGGGGGAAGACAAGGCAATTGGGGTTAAGTGATTTGCACAAGGTCACGTAGCTTGTAAGCGTGTCAAGTGTCTGAGGCCAGATTTGGACTCAGGTCCTCCTGACTCTAGGGCCAGTGCTCTATTCGCAATGTTTCTTAGAGTTGAAGATGACCACCAACAGGAGTCATACTCTAGAATGCCAGATGCTACGGACCTTGAAAGATTTGCTCTGACAGCACAGAGCTGAGGTAAAATGAAATGACTGCTCAGTAGTCACACTAAATTTATTGTGCTTTGATGTTTGCAGTGTCAGTTTCCCATGAAAATATAATAGGTATTATTAGTTATTGATTCATGCTTTGCTTTTATCAAAATGAATGCTTATGAGTACTCTATATTTTAAGTTTTTTTTCTTTTGTGGTAGAGAAAATAAATATCTTTCCTATAACTGATCCATTTTGTATACTTACAATCTTTCTTTTTACATATAAATAATATTTTGTTTTCTCTCTAACTACATGTAAAAACAATTTTAATACCTGCTTTTGAAATTTTTTGAGTTCCAAATTCCCTCCCTCCCTGAGACAGTAAGCAATTTGATATGGATCATGCATATGCAATCATGTTAAATATATTTCTATATTAACACTGACTACCTTTCTATTCATCTCTTTTGGAGAAATCTTAGACATAAAGCCAAACTTAAGTTTTGTTTAAGTGATTGTCCCCACAATTCTGTTTTGGGATGAATGTACAAGGAGCCAGAGAAAGTGAGGAGGAAAAAAGTCTGACCCTTTTTTCTGGAACTAAAACCATTCAGTGTAAGTCTAAAGTTAGGGTTCCTTTATTGAAAGTGCCCCTGCCCCTTGGGCCAGACAATTTGCTATTCCATTGTGATGCAATATTATTCTATTACATTCATATACCACAATTTGTTCAGATATTCCCCAATTGATGGAAATTTGCTTTGCTTCCAGTTCTTTGCTACTACAGAAAGTACCATTGTGAATATTTCCTTTTAGGTTTTGATCTCCTTAGGGGTATAAAACCAGGAGTGAAATCACTTCAAAAGTCAAAGAGAAGGAATAGTTTAGTAACTTTTCTTGTATAATTTCAATTCACATTCCAGAATATTTGGACCAATTTTGCTCATAGGATATTTGAGCATAAGAAATATGGGTAATAGCATAGTTCTATATAAACTGTGAGATGGTGCAGTGGATAAAGCACCAGGTCTAGAGTCAGAAAGACCTGAGTTCAAATCCAGCGTCAGAGATTTAGTACTTTATGACCCTGGGCAAGTCTCTTAATCCTGTTTGCCTCAGTTTTCTCATCTGTAAAGTGAGCTAAAAAAAGAAATGGCAAATCACTCCAGTATCTTTGTCAAGAAAACTCCAAATGAAGTCACAAAGACTCAGACATGACTGAACAACAATAATCTAAACTGGCTATTACAGTGCAGTTATTGAAAAGAGAGTTTCATGAGAAGCAAGAACCACATATGACACTTGGCAGTGGTATATTTCATATATATATACATATATATAGGTATATTTCATATATATACACATATATATGGGAGAAACAATATTCACTTCTCTCTCTTTCTCTCTCTCCCTCTTTTTTCACATACACACACACACACACACACACACACATACTCACAGTTGGTTGGCCAACCTACGATGTTGTGCTCCAAAGTCAAAACAGATCAATCCATCAGGGGAGCTTCTCAGTGATGACCTATGTTCTAAATTCAGCCTGGGGATATACATATGACTATACCAGCAGAGACCATTGCCTGGCTACCTTGGAAGTAAACAGTATTGGAGACATAGGGGCATAATAGTAGAGGAAAGCTACAGAACTTCTCTTGTAGTTTCTTGGAGAAGAATCTAACTAAAATGATTAGAAATACCCATGAATGGTATACCATGGGTAAAAATACCATACCCAGGGTGCCCCATGAAAGCTTGAAAGTTAACTTAAAAAAAAAAAAAAATTAAGACATTATCACAGATTAGAAGACTGCAGCATCTCAAATTTCTTCCTTTTGTCTTCTGTAGGTATAATGACAAGCAAAACAGGATTTTTTGCTGTTTTTCTGGATGGAGTTTTAGCTCATCAGGTGCCTTTGAGCCTCACATTTGATTGTATCAAGAGTCTTTGAGTGGAAACAGTATATATTTTATTGCCCTTAATAGGCCTAAGGGAGTTTGAAGATCTTCCCTGTCCTTAATAGGCCTGAGGGAATTTGAAAACCTCTCCTGTCCCTTAATAGGCTGAATATAATCACATTGGAGGGGGGATCTTGCAGAAAGAGTGGTACAGGAAGGAGCAGATAAGAGCATGAGCAGAACTGGGAGCAGATAGAACTGAGAGAGAGAATGTTTGTGATATTGGCACTCTGTTGATCTGTGTTACTTTCTGGAACAAAAGTCCTGCCTATTGTTCTGGGGTGATTTCTCAGACAGAAGTCCTGTCTGTTGTTCTGTGTTGATTTCTCAGACAGAAGCCCTGCATGTTGTTCTGAATTAGTTTCTCAGAAAGTTAAGAGATATGATAGCATTGGTCATGTGTGTAAATATTGTTATAACCCTATTAAGCTTTGTTTTCCTAGAAACAGAAACTGTGAAGAGCGTGGAGAGGAGAATTCCCCAGGAGCTGAGATACGGAACAGGAGTGGAGAGCTGCCTCTGTGTGAATTCAGGCAAGAATTGGGAGCAGTCAGCCCAGTAGCCATGGGGTTTGGAACCTATCCTCAAGTCAAGATGAAAGAGGACTTTACTTCAGATACTCTGTGTTAACTGATGAGATTTGTAATTTTCTATGATGTAGAGGTGGATGGTGTTTGTACTTTCTGCTAGCCCTTAAAGATGACTATAAGATATACTGAATGATATGTTTTAAGAGTATGTGGCCACCTTAGTAATAAGTTGTTATGTTATGTTGTTGTGAATGTTATGCTTTAGTTTCTTGCTGAATAAATACAGAGTTCATTATACTATGCAATTAGACCCTTAAAGTTATTCACAGCTGCAGTCCTCAGGAGAGCTACCATGAGTGGCTTTACAGGAGGTTATTTAGAATCCTTAATCTGAGCATTTAGGTGTGAGGATTAGGAAATATGTGCAGATTGCAAGTGGTTGTGTTGAGGCACAGGGAAGTGTCTGAGACCCTGGAATCAGTTGAGTCATGTAGAGGTCAGAGCATATTGCACCATCCCTGGCCAGGGGTACTACATTGCTCAAGATTCTCTTACATGGGGTTACCTGATGTTCCTGATTAGTGTCTCCACACCCTGGGGCCTTCATGCTGTTGTGATTGCACCTCCCTTCTCACAATTTACCTCCCCTCTCACAATTCTGTTCAGGGGGGCTCTGTCATGTGTGGTATGTGGATCTGGGGTATAGGCTTAGGCCTTGGAGGTAGTTTGAAGCCTGCCTTAAGATCTGGCTATAAGGCTTCCCCATGAAGAGACCTCAATAAACCTTCTCTGCTTGTACCTCCAAGCCATGATTCTTCTGTTCTTAAAATGCGCTAGTGCCTACTTGAGCAAGGTAAGTAACCGGCTCCCCTGCAGGCAAGTTAGGGTACTCTGAAAGAGAACCCTGACATTTAGGGAGCACTCAAAATATGTAAAGGTCAACTGGACTCTAAGAATATAGGAAGACCAGTTGGGCATGGTTCATAAAAGTCTATTTGGAACATATCCTGAGTCCTCAACAACTATAGATTTGATGACTAAAGCTTTCTAACAACTAGCACTAAAGAGATTTATTTTCAATTTGATTTGATAAATAATATTAACTCTTTGTTATATACAAGCACTGTGAATAGGTACCAACACCCCCCAAAAAATTGTCTTTACTCTCAAAAGAATTTACATTCTAAAGGGGGAAGGAGGGTTGACTCTGGGAAATATAAAATGTACATAGATTAGCCTCTCCTCCTTCTACTGTGCCCTGGACAAGGTAGGAATTCTCTGGCTCAGTTAGAAATTCTCCTTGACCCAGGTTCATTTACTGAGGCCTTTGTTCTCTCCCTGGCCCAGTTTTACATCTCTTTTGTGGCAGCAACACTGGGGCATCCAAGAGATGAAATAGGGGGAGAGAAAAGAATAAACATTTATATAGCACCTACTTTAAGGCCAGGAACTAAGCTAATCACTTTACAAATATTATGTAATCCTCACAACAACCCTGCAAGATAGATGCTGTTATTATCCTCATCTTACAGTTAAGGAAATAGCGGCAAATCTAGAGATTAATGATAAATATCTGTCAATTAAGGCAGTCAAACCAATGTCTGAATGTTAAGAATTATCCCCTCAACTTTTAATATGAACTCCAAAAAGCAGAGGAGAGAATAACATTTGAGGGGCCGTTATGTTGCCTCTAGGCTAAAACAAGCTAATTGTTATTAAAGGTGTGGCTGATTAAATCACCAGAAACCAAGGGGGTAGGGAAGAAACTGTACACATCCTCAATGACAGCTGCAAAATCCCCTGATATTAAATTAGCATAGCAAAGGAACAACTTGCATCAAGAAGCAACCCATACCAAACTTTGTTAGTTCTGTGAGTTATGTGGCCTATATAGGTTCCAAGGGAAGGCGGAAGAATTGTTACATGCCTTCCAGAAAAACAACAAGAGTTTTACTCTGAAGGAGTGTAAGAGTTTCAGAAAATACATTCTATATTTTCTTTCAGGTTAAATAAAATCTAAGTCTATGTTTTCTTAAGTCCTTTTAGTCTGAGCAAAAATAAGTGAAATGAGGACCCATTTAGGAAAAGCAAAATGAACCATATTCTAATATTCTCTAGAACCTAACTCATAAATGTTATAATGTATATCACAAGATAGCACCATATGGAGGGATCAAGAAAAGCTTTACAGAAGAAATGTCCTTTCCCATCATTCTGCTATCTCATGAGATTAAAACGCTACCCCAAGAGATGAAACTCTGAATCTCTTCCACAAAAACAAAATGTGGACTTTTTAAAGTCAGTGCCTCATAAGGAACACCCTGGAAAGCTTGAGAAGAAAGGAGAAACTAGCCATCCCAATTTGACATTCCTTATGATCAAAAATGGCCACATCTTCCAACAACCATCTAAATTTCCAAAAATGGAAGGCATTCCCCCTGGCTTCATGGGAAAGAACATGCAAAACAGCAGTGAAATTCCCCAGGCATTCCCAAGACAGATTCAGAAGCCTAGACCTTCCAGAGATTTAGTGGTATTGCATAATACTCTCAAAAATTGTATTCTGCAGAAATTTCTAGATAAAACATTAGCTCCCTAGATCTAATGTTTTCATCTTCAAAGATGTTTCTTTCCATACTTTTGAGAAGCAAGGCCACTTGTTAAATAATATGATTGATTCACATACTCTCTACCTTAAAATCTGATCTACAAATATGGCTAGAATTGGATTTCTTATTGTTCAGTCATTTTTTAATTGTGTCCAATTCTCCATGACCCCATTTGGGGTTTTCTTGACAGAGATATTGGAGTGGTTTGCCATTTCCTTCTCTAACTCACTTGACAGATAAGGAAACTGAGGCAAACAGGGTTAAGTGACCTGCCCAGGGTCATACAGCTATTAAGTGTCTGAGGCTGGATTTGAACTCAGTTCTTTCTGACTTCAGGCCCAGTACTCTATCCACTGCACCACCATGGAGAATTCATGCCTTTTCCCAATCACATCTTCTGAGGAGTATCATGCCTAGACCCAGTTCAACCACCAAGATTAGCTCACTTGTATTTATTTAATGTTATTACCAGTTGATGCCACTGTCTCTTCTTCCTCTTAACCTTCTGAAGCCATGATTGTTTTTACAGGAATAAGACTCTCCATCTGAAATTCCATTTAAAATACTAGAGATCCATGATTTGGTATACTCAATCCAACTCACTTTCTGTAAATGTCACATGGCAGTGTATAAGCTGTTATGGTGTCCTTTGTTGACATTAAACTAATTACATAATGTCACCCAAGGAGCCCTAGGATTTTTCTCCCATTTGACTACTTCCTGAAATAGATCAAATTACAAGATTATCCTGTCACTCACAGCTGGACAGCTTGATCTGTAGACATAGCCCAGCAGGTTGGCTCAGCATCCTAAAGATTTAAAAGGGCACCAGAAGAAACAAAAAGAAAACCTAAAGAAAAATACCAGTAAGCACTTCCATCCAGTCTAGGACTTCAGAAGTAAAGGGGAGAAATCTGAAGGCATTCTAAGCAAAGATGGGAATGGAGGAGGACACTGGCAGGTCACTATATAGGGAGACAAGACAGTGGCACATTTGGGAACCTTCTAAGAAGCCTGAAGCCAGCAATCCTGTTGGCACCACAGAAGACAAGGCCAGTCCTACAGACCTGGTTAAATTCCAAGGGAGAAAGAATAAAAACACCACCCATTTCACTATCTCTTACCTGCTGCTTATTGCTATTGGAAATTCATCACTGAATGGAATGGATTAAGTAAAATTCCCCCATGTTGATTCTTCATGTCTGCTTGGTTGCTAACACTGGCCTTTCCCCTCTCAAATCCAAACCTAACCACTACTGCCAAGGGTATTCTGATAGTGGATTGTGTATTGAAAGAGATTGAGAAATATTCAAGGAAGAAGATAAACCTCTTACAGGATAAATATTACCAGAAGGGAGAACCTATAGAGATCTGACTCAGGGATGGGCATAGGGGTGGAACCCTCTAGACTCGTTATATTTTCAGCATAAGCTTTTAAACCACAGAAATGAGTAATCCTACAAATCAGGGTTTGATTTATTGTTCTGTCAGTTTCTAGACTCAAGAAAGTGATGGGGTAAACGCTAAAAATGTGGATTAAACTTAAAAGAGCATACTGCGGACTTTATAAAGCAGAGCCAGCCGTTAAAACACTTGCCATCACTCTTGCCTGACTGGTTCTTTTGGATTAATCTACTGAGACTGAATTTCATAAATTAAGGAGATTAACTCTTTGTTAGATTATTTTGATGCCCCATATTGTCAGGATAGGAGACTTATATCTCTGTTCCAGAGAGTTCAGGAAGGAATAGACAGAATTGGTCCACAAAGGACAAATTCCATGCTAATCCTGCCCCCGTTTAGAGACAGAGTAGAGAGGATATTCGTTATCTTAAAGATAAAGGGAATTCAAGATTGACTACTTAATATTGATCATCTGAACAAGCCCCCATCCCCTAGCACACAACCTGCTGCAGAGGCATTAGAGCTAAGCCTTTGGAAGATGCTCTCCCTGTATGGATGCAGGGGCTTGTCAAGGTGGGCCTTCCCCCTTTGGTTCTTATTCGGGATTGGGCAGATATGTTTTTAAAGTTTCTAGGAAGGATAGGCCCCCAGATGTTAAGCAGACTGGAGTGGTACTTCATCTCCAATGGCCTGCTTTGAAAGGGTTTTTTTGTTGTTTGGTCATTTTCAGTCATATCTGACTCTTCATGACCCCATTTGGGGGTTTTCTTGGCCAAGATACTGGACTGGTTTGCCATTTCCTTCTCTAGTTCATTTTACAATGAGGAACTGAGGCAAACAGGGTTAAGTGACTTGCCCAGAGTCACACACCTAGTACATTTCTGAGGCCAGATTTGAACTCAAGAAGATGAGTCTTCCTGACTCCAGGTCTGGCATTCCATCTACTGTGTCATCTAGTTGTCCCTGTGAAAGAACAGGGAGACAGAAAGACTCGTCTAAGAAGGAATTATGGATTTGGTCACTAAAACATGGGTTTGACAAGAGAGAAATTGATAAGCAATTCTTTTGTATCCTAACTAGGGAACACCAGGAGAAGCAGTGTGGTCTTCAGCCCTACCACCCCACAGACCCTGAATTTATAGAATTTAAAGATTATCATGGGTGGGGTCAAGCTCTCCATTCAGTTCTTGACATCAGATGAAGAGAGTATAAGACACCCTAGGCCTGGGTGATGGTTTTCTTAATGGAAGGTGGGATCTTTAGGGATCTTCTAGACACAAGGAGTCATGTGGCCATCATTCCTAGAGATCCTATTCAGGTTGAACATGAAATCCCAATGGAGATGGGAGCTTTAGAGGGAGATACCACACGGAAAGCAAAAACCACTGTCGAATCCAAAATAATCCCAAAGGACTCATGATGAAAAACGCTATCCACATCCAGAGAAAGAACTGATGGAGTCTGAATGCAAATCAAAGCAGACTATTTTTCACTTTTTCCCATTTTTTTTCTTTCAATCTGTCTTTCACAAAATGACTAATATGAAAATACATTTTGCATGATTGCACATGTAGAACCTCTATCAAATTGTTTAATCATGGGGTGGTGGGGAGTTGAGGAAGGGAATGAAAAAATTTGGAATTCAAAATAATTTTAAATGAATGTTAAAAATTCTTTTTACATGTAATTGGGAAAATTATTATTAAGAAAAGACAAATTTGGAGGCAGCTAGATAGAGTAGTGAATAGGGCATGGGCCCTGGAGTCAGGAGGACCCGAGTTCAACTGTGGTCTCAGACACTTAACACTCACTAACTGTGTGACCTTGGGCAAGTCACTTAACCCCAAATGCCCTGTCTTCCCTCATCCAAAAAGACAAAAAAAAAAAGAGCATTGTCCAGATAAAGGCAAGAGGACAACCAAAAGTATATGTACCCCTATTATGGTTATATATCAGCCTGGATATATAGTGGAGATGAATTTGTTGGGTTTATGGGCATTGGTTCCAAATTAGGCTGTTGTTTCCTCATCTCAGTCCATTACAGTGGGGAAAGTTCATTGAAAGCCCCTTGATTTACCCAAGTTATTTGATACTGTTAACATTCATCTGTGATGTGTCCCCATGGATTACTGAGCCTTCCATTCTCAAATCTGGCCCCAGGCACTTACTAGCTGTGTGATCCTGGACAAGTCACTTAACCTCTATCTACTTCAGCTTCTTCAACTGGAAAATGAAGAGAATAATGATACCTCTTCCACAGAGCTGTTGCAAGGATCAAATGAGATAATATTTGTAAGGAGCTTAGCGCAGTGCCTGGCACATAATAAATGTCTGTTACCTACAAATCACAGCAGGAATAAATTTAAATAGAATGTGGAAGGTCAAGGCGCATGCTGAGCCTGGACCCATCAGTGTCTTTATGGAAAAGTCACCAACCTCCTCAATATTCCCAGGGAGAGCCTTTCCCTGCCATCTTCAGCACTGGTCACCTGGATGCTTCTTCCTAAGAATCTGAATGATCTAAACACCTCTTGGAGCTTGCTCGATGCCCATGACAGGCATGGCATCCGCCGCTCGTTCTCTGCTGAGTTCATCTCTGTCTCTGGTGAGGTGGCTAAAGGGTGCCATGTACCAGAATCGAAATCTGGCCTCAGGCATTTACTGGCCATGGGTCTCCACAAAACGTTTTACTTCTTTCTGCCTCAGTTCTCATCTATTAAAATGAGAATAATAACAGCACCTACCTCCCAGAGCTGTTGTGAGGATCAAATGAAATTATATTTGTAAATGCTTTAAAAACCTTAACACAGAATATGTATATGCTTATATGCTACATTATGGTAAGCCCCCAAGGGACAGGGGACCGAAATAATCTTTCTAGTCGTTGAGTAGTCAGGCGCCTGGAAACTCCAGTGATTGGACCATTAAGTGGTAGAACTTTGCTGGCACATATTCAGGTGGCCCACGTCAATACTTATTAGATCAGACATCACTTCAGTTGGACAAAATAATTCTGTGGACAACCTGTTTCTTGACAGACATCACTGTCATCTTCTTTGATCACAGGACCCATTTTCACTCCAGCACCATACAAGATGTTCCCCTCAATCTCACATTTATCTTTCTCCTTGAATGGTTTGAGAAATTCATCTCCCCAAAAACTAAGGAGGAGTTGGCAGTAGAGAGAAAAGTAGTGAACTCTGATCATGTGGGAGAGAATGGAGGGGATGGAGGGAACAGACACTGGGGGAAAGTGTGTTGTCCAAATACTCTTTCTGCTGAGCCCATAGATAAAGGGAGTGTGGGTAATGGAACCCCCAGATAAATTGGGGAATCATTAGACTCTGGGTCCAGAGGGTGCGCCTCACCTAGGAGGAGAATTACCTGAAAGGAAGAGATGGCAGTCAGGGAACCAAGGAACAGAGCAGAGCAGAGCAAAATGAGGGAAAACATCATCTCAGGCCAAGGGCAAAGTTGCAAGCAAAGGGAGTCTAAACTTTTATCTTCTGCTTCCAAAAGTATTCTTTTGCAAATGTTTTGAGGCAGAGAGACTTTTCAAGTGCTGCTGATTTTCTGCTCCTGGCTGCTGTCCTACTCACAAGTTTCACTATGAATTTCACCAATTAATGGCTTGACCATACCACAGCTGTTGTGACTTCAAGGTATGGTCAAAGTTTTAACTGTAACTTCCGTTTTTTTCTTTTGTTGGCAGCCTGCCTCATATAATGTTCTCTTCGGGGAATTTATTTGTTAACTTAGAATTAATGTCTAGATAATTTATCCCTGGACACAAAATATGGCTTCAGGCCTAGTGTGGTCATGCTAAAGAATGTCTGCAGTGTTATTTGTACCACCCAGGCCTTGGACCCTGAGGGGCTGATTAAAATGAGAAACTTAGGGTCTTTGGCAGCACTGACAACGTGCTAGAACACATAAAATTATAAACAAATACAGAAAAGAAAAATTAAACATCCTTTACTGATCATAAGACAACACAAATAATAATCAATAAAAGGCATTTGCAGCATTCAAGGAGAAAGACTAAGTAATTAATCCTGAAGAATATATGGGTAAAAGAATAAATTATAAGAATGAGATATCAACAAAAAAAACAAGAATGAGACAAGATTTCAAAACTTTTGGGAAGTAGTCAATGCAGTCTCTAGGGGAAAACTCATAATTCTAAACACATCCATCAATAAAAAAGAAAAACACATCAATGAATTTCACAACTTAAAAAACTATAAAATCAAAAAATTCTAACTAAACATAAAAATTTCCTGAAAGCCAAAGAAGATACAAAACTAAAAACAAAGAACCATCTAATTAATTTTTTTTAAACTAGGACCCAGGTTTTGTTTTTTGGGGGAGCCTGGGGGTAATAACAAAATACATAGTCATGGGGTATTTTTTAAAAGAGAAAAAAAACAAATTGCCAGTATGAAAAATGAAAATTTATAACAAATTAAGAGGAGAAAACACAAGCCATTCTTCACCAATGGACTTGTTATCTCAGAATACCTTCCCACAAATGGGAAAATTAATCCTCTATTGGGAGGTTCTTTGGACCATTGTTATGGCTCTCAAAAATCATGGACTTAAATCCCACTGAAATGCAATGAGACAAAGGTGATCATAGCTCATAGACGGTATATGTTTCTATTAATGCTCACCACCCTTACAGAAGTTAGCAGCTGACAGTGAAATGTTATAGTGGCTATAGTGAAACAAACAAAAAAGTTCCATACAAAACAAAATATTCATAGTAGCACTTTTTATATTAGCAAAAGAACTGGGAATAAAGTAGGTACTCTTCAATTTGGGGATAACTGAACAAATTGTAATTTGTTCCATTAATATAATGGAAGATTTTTGTACTATAAGGAGTAATGAATACTAAGAATCAAGAGAAAGATAAGAAGATATCCTGAATGAATGTAGAGTAAAGGAAATGAAAGCAAGAAGACAATACTTCCCTTGTTCTAATAATATTAAAAGTGGCAATACAAAAAGAAAACAGAACTCAATGATCAGAATTGGCTCCAGATGTTTGATATTTGAATACAATATAATTATTTTAGTAAAAAAAAAAAAAAAAAAAGTAGGACAGCGCAGCTAGATGGTGCAGTGAACAGAGCACTGGCCCTGGAGTCAGGAGGACCCGAGTTCAAATGTGGCCTCAGACACTTAACCCTTACTAGCCATGTGACCTTGGGCAAGTCACTTAACAACAATTGCCCTGCCTTCCCCCCTCCAAAAAGCAAAAAACAAAAAACAAAAAATAAATTTTAAAAAAAAGTAGGACTATGAATGCAGAATGTAACATACTCTATCAGTTGTCATCATTGCATCAGTCAGTTTTGCTCAATTGTTTTTTCTATTATAATAAAGAGCAAAGGGGAAGGTATTAACAGATTATTGAGAAGTGGTTGTGCCATAAAAACAAACTGCATTAAATAAAATATTATTTCTTTTAAATGGTGACCTCCTAAGAGAAATGGTTTCAAGAAATGACACATTCAAGTCATCTCTTACCACTCTCACCACTGGGAATTACAGCATCAAAACCTTATTTTAGAACTGACTTCTATCACTTCCTGTTTATGACTTAATCCAACTAGTGTGACAAGATTACATGCTGTTCCAGGCACAAACTTCAGCTTGAGAGCACCCCAAGTCTTTGCCAGGCCCTACCTGTCATTGCATGAGGGACATTAGTGATCATGACCCTCTGGCTTTGCATTCTGATTCCCATCTCTGGGTCCTGCATCTCCTTCACCAAGTCTTCAATCTGAAAGACAGAATGGAGAGAGGTCAAAAGATAAATCCTAAAAAAGCATTTCTTGTCTATTTCCTCAGATTTTAAATTTTTTTAAAATTATGTATGTTTTATTAAAGTCAGAAGAAAAAGAAACCTGATTCTAGATATCTGGCATACTTATATGGATATTCTATTTGTGTTATGCCAGATATCCAGAATCAAGTTTCTTTTATTTCTGGCTTTAATAAAACATAACTAAAAGTATTTGTAATTTTTTTTTCCATCCAGCTCATCTGGTCCTCAGATGACAGACATCATCTGTCACTTGAGTCACACTTGAAGACTTTCCAACTTGAGAGGACCTCTCAAAGTGTACATTCCATTGACATAGGCTTGGAGAAACCAGGTTTACCCCTAGCATATTAAGGCATTGGAGCAGGACTTCAGAGTTTCTCTAAAATCAATCCACAAGTATTTATTAAGCACCTACTATGTTCTAGGCACTGGGCACACAAGTGCTATGAACAGAACAATCTCTACTCCCAAGAAACTTACATTATAATGGGGGAGACAGCAAAAGTGTATGTATATATATACATATACATATATATGTGTGTACACAAATACATACATACACATATATGTACACATGTATGTGTTAATATATGCACACATATATGTATATTATATATTGTATGTATATATTATATATAAAATAAATATAAAGAAAATAAATGCAAAGTAGTGAATAATTGTAATAATAGTTAGCATCTATGTAGGTTTACAAAGTATCTTCCACATGTTAACTCATTTGATCCTCATAACAACCCTGGGAGGTAGGTGCTATTATTATCCCCCATTTTACAGATGAAGAAACTGAGGCTGAGAAAAGTTAAAGAACTTGCCCTCTGTCACACAGTTGGTATCAGAGGCAGGAGCTGAGTTCGAGTCTGCCCTGAATGACCTAATTGCCAATTATACAATACAATGTCATTTGAGAGGAGAATACCAGATAACCGTTGATGAGATCAGGAAAGGCTTCATGTAGCTTGTGATGTTTGAGAGGCATCTTGAAAGAAGAGGTGTTCTATAAGATAGAGGGGAGGAGAGAGTAGATTCCTTAGGTTTCAACTTTTTTAAAGTTTTAGCTAAAGTCCCATTGTTTGCAAGAAGCCTTTCCCAGACCTCCTTTAAATTTTAATGTCTTCCTCTGAGATTATCTCCAATTTATCCTTTATATATCTTATTAGTACATACTTGTTTACATCGTTTCGCCCATTAGCCTGTAAATAAGCTGCCTGAGAACAAAGGCTGGGTTTTTTGTTCTTTTGTTTTTTGTCTTTCTTCATATCCTCAGCACTTAGAATAATGCCTAGCATGTAGTAGGCACTTAATAATGCTTCTTGACCTGATGTAACTTAACCAAATATCAAAACATGTCTATGGTGAGCCCCTAAATTGGAGAGCGTTTCATAAAAAGAAGAAAAGTAGTTTTTGTACAACTGAGTCACTTAGCTTAGAGGTAGCAATAGACTGGGAGTTCTGAGTTTGTTTTATAAAAGGCCTGAGTGCAGTACAGGGCATCTGAGCCTTGTTCTAGCAACAGATGCTTTTTGGTAGCAGTCAGCTAAAAGTGTGAATATGGAAAAGAGTCTGCTCCAGTAGGGGAGGGAGTGTAGGAGATATGTGAAGGTTCAAAACTCTTATAACTATAACGAGATGTCGAACAGGAAATCTCTGATCGACTGTGTCCCCATAATCCTCCTGACAAAGTTACAATAGTTAAGGGACAAGTAACAGAGACAATGAGATGTAAAGGTGTGTCCCTGTCAGACTTTAAAAAGCTATATTTTCAAGCTTTCAAAAACTCCAGATTCAGAGGAGCACATTTGCATATAAAAGGGCCAGGCACATTAGCTGGGGGTTGAGACTTGAAAATTTTTAAGGGGGGGGGGGGCAGAGTTGACCTTTCTAACATTTGATGTTTGGGGAGAATTTAAAAGACAGCCAGTTATGGAAAAGGACACAGCTGTTAAGAGTTCACTTTGTCGCCTTTTCCGACGTACCTCTTGAACTTTTCAGGGTGATGCTGGGGGAAACAAGGATTCCTCTTCTCATCTCATCAGCCATACCATTTCACCAAAGAAGCACATAGAGGAATCCAGCTCTGAATTTGAGCAGATGTCCATTCCAGGAGAGCCTGGGGCCAGTACCATTGGAGAAGACCATGCTCAAAGTCAAGGCTGAGAAAGCAGAATTATGGAGGTTCCTATTTATTTCAGGGTAATCCCAAATTTTCTAGGAAAAAAATGGATAGTAGCACTCTAGGGCAGGATTTCAGAGAAATCATAAACAGGAGGCCATGGTGACTACACTGTAACAATATCCAGTGGAATTGGCAAGCCCCAAGTTAGTGAGAACGGGGCAAGGACTCCCGCACTCCTGAAACATCAGAGATTTAAGTTATTCTTCCATTTTCGTGTTTTAGCTACAGGTGTGCCTCTCTGCTTGTGAACTCTATATGTGTGTCTACTCCTCCATTGATGTTGTATGTATTTGTGGGACAGTACAACCCAGATTTATCAACAAATAAATCAATAAGCATTTATTAAACATCTACCATTTGCCAGGCACTGGTGATGCCGATTAATAAAATGAAACAATCTACTCTCAAGGGCTTGCATTCTATTGAGAGAGCCAACATGTGTTTATAGGTCTACGTGTGTGCTGGCAAAAAAAAAAAAAATCCCACAAAATAAATTAGGAGACAGCTAGTAGGGCAGCCAGGTGGAGAAGTGGATAGAGTGCTAGGCTTGGAATCAGGAAGACTCATGTTCCTGAGTTTAAATTTGACCTCACACTCTTACTAGCTGTATGACTCTGAGCAAGTCACTTAACCCTATTTGCCTCAGTTTCCTCATCTGTGAAATGAGCTGGAGAAGGAAATGGCAAACCAGTCCAGAATCTTTGCCAATAAAACCCCAAATGGGGTCATGAAGAGGCCAACATGACTGAAACAACTGAACAAGAAAATCCAAAGTACATGAGGGGAAGGTCAGGGAAGGCTTCATATAGGTATTTTATGAGGCAAAGGTTAAGCAAGGAGTGTGTTCTAGGGATAGGGAACAGACACTACAAAGGCATGGAGATGATAGGTGGTATATTATGCTTGAGGAACACATGACCGTTTGAAGCCCTACTTGGCTAGATCATAGAGTTTGAGAAGCATATTTTCTTTGGGTGGTAAGAAATATTCAGAATCAGTTTTCTTTTAGTTGTGGCTTTAATAAAACATACTTTTAAAAAATTAAGCCTAAAATAATAGATAGAGAATGCTTAGTTAACAATAAATTCTCATATTTGTATATAACATTTTAAGGTTTGCAAAGCTCTTTACATACCATATCTCATTAGATCATCACAACCCAACGCTACTACTTGTCCCATTGCTGTTGTTCAGTTGTGTCTGACTCTTTGCGACCTCATTTGGGGTTTTCTCAGCAAAGATGTTGGAGCGGTTTGCCATTTTCTTCTCCAGATCCTTTGACAGATGAAGAAACTGAGGCAAACAGGGCTACACAGAGTCACACCACTAGTAAGTGTCTGAGGTCAGATTTGAACTCAGGAAAATGAGCCATCGTAACTCCAGACACAGCACTCTATGCGCTATGGTGCCACCTAGCGGCCCCATTTTGCAGATGAGGAAATTAAAACTCAGAGAAGTTGTTACTTATTATTTTCACCGGCAATCCTTTGAAAGTCAAGTGTTTATAAACTATTAGATTATGCCCTTAGGATCTTCATCTATCAAATGAGGGAGAAGTTAAGCAGTCCCTGAAGGGACAATCTCTAATGTCCCTTTCAGCTCCAAATTTATTATCTTAAGAGGCGGAGGATAGGATTTATTATTTTGGGTCTCTGGAACCGAATCAAGTGCCATACTAAGGATGATACAATGTTAGGAGTTCTGCCACTGTAATTGGCTGTGTAAACAAATGCTAGCAAAGACATCCCTTCTGTCTCAGTCTCATCATTCCCCGGATAACAGCTACAGACGGTTAGCTAATATGTAAACAGACGTTCTTGGCTTCCAGACAGCTCCCATTGGCTCCTAATTTAGAAATGTGTTTTGTTTTCATCAAAGCATTGGGATGGGGGGAAAGGGAAAGGAGGAGAGTTGGAATAGAAAAATATTCATTTAGTTCCCTGTAAAACTGTTGTTCCTTGGCTTTCCTCAATGACAGGGTCTGGCAGACTTTCAGGCCACTAAGTCAACGATACAAACACAGGGAAAAGAGGTGAAATGATAATACCCATAGGAGAGAGTAGGCTAGGAGGCAGCACCAGCTGTTGGTCTAAAATATGATGTCATTCCTCTGCTTCAGAAGCTTCATTAGTTCCTTAGTGCCAACAGATACTCCTCTGTTTGGTATTTAAAGTCCTTCACAAATTGGCTCCAATCCATCTTTCCAGGCTGATATTATATATATATATATATATATATATATAGTTTCCCCTTACATGCATACATACATAATACATAATATATTGTTCCCCCTTACATGCATACATACATAATACATAATATATTGTTCCTCCTTACATCCTCCATCCAAATTGCCCTTCTTTCTATTGCTCACATATATGATCTTCTTCCTCCTTGCACAGTCTATCCTATGGGCCTGGAATGCTTTTGCTCATCACTTCTGCCTCTTGGAGCCCCTAACTCCCTTCAAAGCTAAGCTTTAATATGACCTTCCACAAGAGGCACTTCCTGATTTCCCCAGCAATTAGTGCCCCCACCTCTGAAATTGCTCTGTATTTAGTTGTTGTGGTTGTTTTAAATGTGAAAATAACTTTTTCTCACAAGTGTTCAGGGAAGTTTTAGGGGGAGCTGTGACTAAGAATTTGGTCACCATAAAAAAAAGGATTCCACTGGTTGACCCTCCCCTCATTTCTCTGGGCGGAGAGAGAATGATGAGCAGAGATGGTAGTGAAGGAGGAAGTGACCAGGACCACCTCAGTTTGACAGAGGGTTAGCTAATATTGCTATAGATACAGATATAAATGTACATGTAAGTATATATTACATTTACTTACAGAAATACTGCTTAATATAATAATATTTATATATTATATTTACATACTATGCATATGCTGTTTCTAATTAGCAATCTTCTTGAAGTCAGAGACTATTTGATTTTTGCCTTTGTGTCCCAAGCACCTGGTACATATTAGATTCTTTAAAAAAAGCCAGTTGAATTGAATTGAAGACACAAAATATATTCCTACCAGGAGAGGTTAACTACTCAGCCTCCTCTATGAGCAGAAAAGTCTTTTTAAAAATACTAAGGCAATGGGCAGCTAGGTGGCACAGTGAATAGAGTACAGGCCCTGGAGTCAGGAGGACCTAAGTTCAAATCCAACCCTCTGACACTTACTAGCTGTGTGACCCTGGACAAGTCACTTAACCTCAATTGTCTCCAAAAACCAAACACTAAGGTAACTTGTCACCTATAACCTGGACAAGTTTCCTAACTATTTATACATACACACATGTGTATATATATTTGTATTATGTACATATATACACATACAAATATATATAGTAGAAAGATTAGTCATAGGACTAATCTGGAGGGGACCTTAAAATCAATCTAGTCCAATCTCCTCATATTACAAATGAGGAACCTGAGGCCCAGAAGGTGAAGTGTGTACCCAAGGTTATACAAGTGATAAGTGGCAGAGCCTAGATTTAAACCAAGGTTTACTCACTCCAAATCCAGTTCTCTTTTCACATCACGAAATCTACAGCACCATGCACCTTCCACATCTGTCTTTCCTTCTAATTATACACTTTAGCTGTGCAAGTAAGAAGTCACATTGGAAAAAATATAATTAGATGAGCCCACAACTTTCTGTCCATATGGGAGGAGGATGATTAGTGTTGATGCAGGGAGATACACCTGGTTTCTGAGTTAGGCTCTTGAGTTCATTTTTTTGTCTCCAAAGGAAAAAAAATGACACTTATTAAAGATTCCTATAAACTTAAAAATAATCTTCCTGCAGATCACGTGGAAAGAACTAAAGTGCCTTTTAAAAACAGTGAGATTAGCTCTCCTTTTCAGCATTTGTGCAACACAGGGAAGGGTATGGGAGAGAAGGGTAGCATGGAAATATTTAAGGGATCCTTCCCATAAGGGCTCTGATAGATTTTTCTATTACTATATTCTGGAAATCTATTCAGCATCTCAAAAGGCAAGGTTTATCAAGGTCACAGAGTCCCAAAGGTTGGGAAGCACCAGCAAGGCAATCTAACCCATCTCTTTTCAAATAGAAACACACTTGGACTCACAGACAAATGAGGATCTACCTTATTTATTGAGACCTCCAGAAATGGAAATTTCACAGCCTCCTACACATCACCTTTCCAGAACCTAACAACCCTCGTTGTCAAGAAAATCTTCTTTATGTCTCATGTACATCTTTTCTGCACTGGATCCTGTCCATGAAGAGGGAGGACTTGATGCTCTAATCTAGGCATTAATTCCAACGTACATAATGTTGGAGAGAAACAATACCCTATTCAACTCTTGCTGAAGTGTTAAGTTGTCTATATACATTTTTCTGAAGGCATGAATAAATAATACTTAGATTAGCCCTTAGGAGGGCCCCACCTGAGCCAGGGTTTCAGAATATGTTATTTAAGCTTAAAAAGGAATCCAGTTTTTCTCTCAGTGCATCTATTATTAATATACTAAACTTCTGAGGTTTGAAATGTCTAGGAGTGAGTATAAACCTAAGTTAAGTAAAAGGACAATCAAAAGGTATCTTGCTGTTTTCAATGTGTTTAAATCACCAGACCTGGATAAATTAAATGGTAGAGTAATAAAAAACTAGCAGATGTAATTACTGAGCTATTATTGGTCATCTCTGAGAGATGCTGGGAGAAAGTGAAAGGATTTTAAAGGACAAATGATGTTTCAATTAAAAAAAAAAAGAATAGAAGATTGATTTGGGAAATAATACAACAGAGAACTTGTCTTCTATTCCTGGCAAAATTCAAGCACCTACAACTTCATGAATAACAGGTCACACTAGACTACTGTCATGTCCTTTTCTGACAGAGCTATCAATATAATAGATCATGGGAATGCTAAAAACAGAGTATGCTTAGCAAAGTATTTGATTAATTCTTTAATTCTATGTTAAGGTGAGATAGAGAGATATGGGCTAGATAGTGATAAGAGATAGGTGCATTTGGAAGTGGTCAAAGGATTGGTTTCAAAGGATAATTATTCAGGTGTTAATATCAACTTGAAGGATGTTCTCTAATAGGGCATCCCATAAATCTGTCCAACATTTTAATTAAAGACATGGATGAAAGCCCAGATGGAACGCTTGTCACATTTGCAGGTAACTTTGAGCTTAGAGAAATGACAATGCTGCATAATGGAATCTGTATTTATGAAAGATTTACACAAGTTAGAACAGTGCTGAATTGATGAGCTGAAATATAAGAATAAACTTAATTTCTACACTTGAGTTATACAAAACAACTTCACAAATAAGGTCAGGGCAAACGTGACTAGACATAAACTCTTATGAAAAAGATCTGAGGGATTTAATGGATTTCAGGCTCTAAATGAGTCAATAACGTAATATGGCAGTCCCCAAAAGCTAACGTTATTCAAAAATACATTAAGAGAGGCATGGTATACAGTGTAGAAAAGTTGATCTTTGACTACCCACTCAGTCCATAAAGCCTAAAATGGTATCATAAGGTGTTAATAAACCAATACTAACTGGTCAATAGCTTCATCACAGAGTCCAGTAGTCCATCATCTATAATCACAGTGCCAAAAAAGAATGGATAGATAAAAATGAATGTAGACTACCACACTTTGAACAAAAGAACTAAAGTGAACCAGTGCATCATCACATTGGTTCAATGCTATGCCCTTGAAAGGCAGACAATGTTTATTAGTATTGAATTTTAAAAGGGTATACAATCAGATTACTATGGGAGAGGAAGAAAAGGAAAAGGCTGCTTTCTTCTACCCAGCTTGTTTTTATCAGGCTGAATATATGCTCCAAAGTAGAAGTACATTAATGCACTATTGGTAGACCTGTGAATTGGTTCAGTCATTCTAGAAAGCACTTTGGAACTTAAATAATCAGATTGTTTCTGTGTCTTTTTTTAATTAATCCTACTTATAGTTAATTGATTTTGTCCTATAACTGCCTAAGTCATAGTTCTTTCTTGAATGTAGTTCAGAAATTTAGCTGCCTTGTAATGAGTTAAGTTTAGAAATCCAGTTCACCTGTTAATCATTTTCTATCCTTGTGTCAAGGAAATCTGTAATCTTTGAAGGAGGCAGGTGGACATTAGGGAGTCTGGTCTAGTATCTTGTAATGGCAAGCAAAATAGGATTTTTTTTTGCTGTTTTTCTGGATTTAGTTTTAGCTAATCAAGTGCCTTTGTGTCTCACCTTCGATTGTATCAAGAGTCTTTGATTGGAAACAATATACATTGTACAAATGAATTGGAATATTATAGAGCCATATTATATGATAATGAGAAAAAGAGAAAGAGAAAATAGATTTTTGTTTTCATTCAACTTTTTTTCAACCTAGTCATAACAAAAAAAAAAAAACCAACCCAAAATTATGTGCTTCATTTCTGTTTGGATAATTGGTAACAGCTGTGCAATAGGGCAAGAAGCAATCCCAGATCCCATCTGACTTCGTGTGAGGAGTACAAACAGGTGCCAAATGTCACTTGCTACTCAGTTCTGGGTCATATATTCAGTGTTAACTGAGGAGGGCGTCTGCACCTGGGCCTGGGAGGAAGAGGATTCAAAGGAAGGAATGGTGGCAGGTCCTAGGCTGTGTACTGATCAAGAAGCAAGTAAAGAAGAAAGTAGCAATTGTCTGGCTCTGAATTCAGGAATGATTCAGGTTCTCAGATTCAGCCCCAGTCCCAGGCCCATCTGAAGTTTGCAGCATAATATCTAGGGTAGGAAGCCCATACCAAACAGAAGCCTGCAGTTCTGTCACTCTGAACCGTAAAGCTTTCCAACTGACAGTGATGAATGCAGCAGCAAACCACTGAAGCACCAAGCCCATATCTGCATCTCTTGTGGTGCTCAAGCCAGGAAGTCAGCTCTCAGAGTTCACCCTTGATCAGACTGCTTTCAGTGAAAGCATGAAGATTCCCAGTCTCAACTGTGACCAAGATCCTGGAATGAGCAAGCAAGCCAATGTCTCCGAAAGTACACAGAGCTCAGGCCACAACACAAAGTCAGAAATGAAGAGGAGGAGGAGGGGGAGAAGGAGGAGGAGAATCCCACCATAGAGAGCTATTATAATGACAGAAGCACTCAAGTCATAAACCTAGAAAATAGAATGACCCCAAAACATCTAAAAGCAAAGCCTTAAAGAAAATACAGTTTGGACACAAGTTTGGCTACAATTCCTGGAGGAGATGAAGTGTGAGCATTAAAAAAAATGATTTTATGAATGAAATGAAAGTGCTAAGAGAAAAGAAATGGAACAGAAATGAGAACTATGGAAGAAAGAATTAGAGAATTAACAACTTGACACCAGAGGTATAAAACTTTACCCAACCAACAGACTCCTTAAAAATTATAATGGATCAAATAAAAGTTCATGACTCTATGAAACAAGAGAGATGCTAAAATAATGGTATCTCATATTAAAAAAAAATTGACCAAGATCAAACTCAGCAACTGAAAGGTATGTGTGTAATATAGGAACCTAGATATCAAATTTCAGGAAATAATAAAAGAAAACTTTCCAGCTCTCATAAAACCATAGGGAAAATTGAAAATGAGAGAATCCACCAGGCACATCCTGAAAGAAACACAAAATAATAATTCTCAAGAACTTTTGGCCAAGATTCAGAGTTTGCAAGTCAAAAAAAAAAAAAAAAGAATATTGAAAGCAACCAGAAAGAATTTCTAGTGCCAAGAAATCACTGTTAGGATCACACAGGATTTAAAAGCCACCACTATAAGGATGTGCAGAGCTTGGAATATAATATTCCAGAAAGAGAAAGCTATAGGCTTACGATAAAATAATATAATAATAATAAGTTGCCAAGCAAAATTGAATAATCCCACAGAGGGGGGAAAATGAACCTTTAATGAAACAGAGAACTTTAAAGCATTCCTTATGAAAAGATGAGAACTGCATAGAAATTTCAAAATACAAACAGAGGGTTAAAAAGACAAATATGATTGAACAATCATAAGGAACTAAACAAGCATGAACTGTTTACTTTTTACTAAGGAGAGATGAGACAAGTGTTCCCTCAGAGCTCTCTCATCA
This sequence comes from Pseudochirops corinnae, assembly GCA_028646515.1. Classification (NCBI taxonomy): domain Eukaryota; kingdom Metazoa; phylum Chordata; class Mammalia; order Diprotodontia; family Pseudocheiridae; genus Pseudochirops; species Pseudochirops corinnae. The sequence goes on from CM053586.1 coordinate 202,777,450, forward strand.
GCAGCAGTCATAGAGGAAGTCTAATAAGATAAAAGGACTGGGAGTGTGGTTTGTTTTTTTTTTTTTTTTAAGATTTTATGGTTCAAAAACAAAGGAAAGGGATGGGACAAGAAATATGTTGGAGTGAGGGAGATTTATCTCACATAATTGGAGTACATAACTAGAAGACTATACAAATAAGGAGTAAAGAGCAGGGAAGAACAGGTGACATTTGAATTTCACCATCATTCAAACTAGTCAAAGAAGAGAAGAATATGCACACAGTAGAGTGAAGAAGTACATTTTTCAACAGGAAAACAGATGAGAAAGGGAAGAAGAATAAGAAGGAGAGTATATTAAGGAAGAAATTTGCCTTAAGTAAAATGAACTCTAAGTACAGACAGTGGAATAGAAGAGAGGTTTAAAAAGAAAGAAAGGATAAGAACCTATGATTGGGCTACAGGCAAGGGGGAAAAAAAGAGGGGCAAGGGAACAGAAGCAGATAATACCAAACCTATAACACTGGTGCTGAACACATTCCATCTCTCACATCACATTCTTCTTTATAAAGAGTGGATAGGAAACAAAGAGAAGAAAAAGCATAAAAGAATTGGATGGGGGCAAAGTATGCAATAAAAATGGTAAATTAGTGTAAATGGGACAAACTCACCCATAAAATGGAAGAGGACAGCAGACTGGATTAGAAAATAAAATCCAACAATATGTTGTTCACAAGTAACATACTTGAAACATAAAAATTCACTAGAAGTAAAATATAGAGATAAATGAAAATCTATTTAGCTGAAGTTAAAGAGACAGGGGTAGCAATCATGTTCTCAAAGTAGTAGCAAAAATAGACTTAATTAAAAGAGACAACCAAATATACTATATTTTGCTAAGAAGGCAGCATAGACAATGAATTAATGGCAATACTATTTTATATGCACTAAATGGCATAGCATCTAAGTACTTAAAGTAAAAGTGAAATGAGGAAATCTAGAGAATAAAATTATAATAGAAAAATAAAATAGAATCATACAAACAATAGATGCTTTTATTAAAGATAATGACAACAATGAAACAACAAACAAAAATTTTGGAAAATAGCCAAAGCAATCCTAAGAAAAAAATTATATCTTTACATGCTTTTACCTATAAAAGAAAGATAAATGAATTGGTCATGTAACTAAATAAACTAGAGGATCTGCAAATTAAAAACTCCAATTAAACATAAAATGCCTCTAAAAGCAAAGAAGAAATTAATGAAATTAAAGGAAAAAAGTAATTAATAAACAAAACTACGAGCTGGGTTATTTTAAATAGAGAAGTCATTTGCTATTTTCTTTTTTTTTTAATGAAAGAGCAAGTCTAGTGTTGATAAACTCAATGATCTCGGCTATTAGGGTAAGAACTCACTGTCTGACAGAAATTTCTAGGAATATTGAGAGAAAGCAGGTATAGACCAATATCTCATACTATCTACCAAGCTAAGTTCCAAACTGATACATGATGAAGGCATACAGAGTGACATCATAAACAAATCAGAGGAGTAATGAGGAAATTACCTGTTAGATTTATGAAGAGGGGAACAGCTAATGACCGAACAAGGGACAGGAATTAGAGATTAAAAAATGTAAAATGAACAATTTTGATTATACAAACAACCAATTCAGCTAAAGTTAGATTAAAAGGGAAATGGGGAAAATATTTACAGCAACTTTCCTTTATAAAGATCTCATTTCTAAGATATATAGGGAATTTATTCAAATATATAAGAATAAGAGGCAATTCCTACTCAATAGTCAAAAACATGAACAGTTTTCAGAAAATGAAATCCATTCTATCAAATAGTCATATCTAAAAATGTTCCAAATCAACAATAATTAAAGAAAGGCAAATTAAAACAACTGTAAGGAACCAGGTCAGCTTGGTTAGGTTGACAAAAAATTGGAAATGACAATTTCTGGGAGGTCTGTAGGGAAATAGGTACTTTAATGCACCATTGTTGGAGCTGTGAACTGGTCTAGCCATTCTAGAAAGCAATTTGTTAACTTTGTCCCCAAAATTACTAAGATGTACCCTGTGACCCAGTGATAGTGATATCACTAATAATGATAGCACTATTAGGTCTATACTATAAAGAAATCAAAGAAAAAGAAAAGGCACCTATATGTGCAAAAATATTTATATCAGCTCTTTTTGTGGTGGCAAAGTACTAGAAACTAAGAGGGTACCCATCAGTTTGGGAATAGATAAATTATGGTATATGAATATGATGGCATACTATTGTGCTATAAGAAATTATGAAGAAGATAGTTTCAAAGAAATCTGGGAAGGCTTATATGAACTGATGCAGAGTATAGTGAGCAAAACTAGGAGAACAATTTATACAATAACAATAGTATATGTATCTAAAAAACTTTGAAAGACTCTTATTAATGCCATGGCCAGCCAATAATCCAAAAGACTCATATTGAAACATGCTACCTATCTTCTGACAGAGAGGCAGTAGACTAAGGTTTCAGACTGATAAAAAAAATTTTTTTTTGTACATGGACAACTTGGAAGAATTTCTTTGTTGAAGCATATATATTTGTTACAAGGGTTTAATTTTCTTTTTTTTTTTTGCTCTTGTCCTATTGGAAGTGAGAATAAGAGGAAAATAAATGCTGATTAGTTGAAAAAAATAATAAAAATGAAATATAAAACTGTTTCTTTCTATTCTGTACTTTTGCAAGGACTATTTGCCATTAAAAACTTAGTTAAATTCTGTAAGAAAACAAAAAATAACAAAAACAGAACTTAGGAAACAAGGTCAGGAACCAGGGATTAAGGGAACAAATAAGATTATATCATGCCCAGAATCATAGCCTATCAAAGTATTTCAAAAGAACCAACCTATAAAATAAGAATTTAAGAATCTCAGAATTTAAAGGGACTCCAAAAGATAACAAGACCAGTTTGTTCTCATGTAGGAATTGCCTCTATAACATTCTCAACAGGTGGTCATGCAGTCATCACTGAAATCCTTCCAGTGAGGGGGGAATCACAGACTCCTAAAGTAGCTCTTCCATTTTTAGACAGCTCTAATTGCTAGGAAGATTTTCTTTATGTAGTACGTAGGCAGATTTAGCCTTTCTATAACTCCCAACTATAGCCCCTTGTTCTGCCTTCTGTGGCCAAGCATACTAAGGCTACTCCATCTTCCACATGACAGTTTTTTAATAACTCATTGACAGATAAAAGGTGCTGTTAGAATTAAAAAAACAGGAGTCTTAATATTTAGTTTGGGGTTTCCATATAAAGATAGGATGAAGATCTTGAGTCTCAACTGGGAGGTGGGGTTGCAGAAGGAAATTTTCAATTTAGAAGAAATAGAACAAAAATAATAGATAGATATACATGTAAAGCCCTCAAAAATGGTTTGAAAAATTTGGCTGGTACTCGTTTCTCTCCGCATTGAAGATACTAAAATATACAATGTAAACATCTCTGAGATATAACTAAGATAGACTAATGCTCCAAGTTTCATTGATGAATCTCCTACATTCACTAACTGAGATAAGTTCCTGAGTTTTTTTTGGACTAGCTAGACACATTTTCTGATTGTTTGGGGATCTGGGACTCCTATCACCAATCTGAAGCAAAGGGCTACAGTCTATCACAGAGGATTCAGCTAATACTGTTCCCAAAGATACACCAAAGAAGATGAGCTCCCAGATAAAGCCATGGGGAGGGGGGAAGTGGAGAAGGGGTGGATTAATGCCTAATCTCCTTCAAGTCTTTCCACTCCAATTTTCTCAAAACCCTCTCTAACAGACGCTGTAACAAAATGAGACCAAGTACAACACTTCCTCCTTCAATGGAACTCAAACTCCACGTATACAACTTCACAATGCTTGGTTTTCTGGGATGCTTAGTCCCATAAACCTTTGTAATTCAAGAGAAACAGCATAGAAAGCCACTGTGGACACAAATATGACCAGTGCCGTTATGAAATACCTCATTACAATACAGAGTATTGCAAACAAACAAACAAAAAAAAGCCTTTCAAATATTGTATTTCAGCTCAGGGAACAACCAGTTTCAGTAGAGAATACATTTGGTAGTCAAGTGTCTATTACACAAGGAGGAAAAAACCTAGACCAGATAGAGATCCTCCGAGGTGCTCCCTAATCCCCAGTTTTCTCATCTAACAGGTTGTTTTCAGCCACACACTGCTCTAAACAAGAGCTCTGTGTGTTTTTATTCTTCTGTATAAATTCCCACTCAGTTTGGAAACCTAAATAGCTTTTTATTTAAGCAAACACATACACATATACACCACCTCACAATACATTTAACAAAAATCATTAGTGGTAACAATTAAAAATAAATGCCTTTTTATGGGGACCATACCTGCTCCTCACTTCTATCCCCCTCCCACAACTTCTAAACCTGGAGGTATTGTCCAGGTTTGGGCTCCTAATGAAGAGTTGCTTTTATTCCCCACCTATTTTCCCCCAGGTTACCTTTCTGAGGAATGCCATTCTTGGCCTGTACTGCTGGCCTTGATGTTTGATTGTCATCCTGGAAACTGAATAGTCTCAGAATCAGTTAAATAAGTGATGGTGTGGTGGTTAAAAATAAATTTAAAAGACCAAAAAATTTTAGAAGACAAGAAATCTTATGGTCTAGGGACAAGGAGAGGTAATGATAAGGAACAGGGTGGTAGATGTGGTGCTGGCTGCTGCTGCTGCTACTGCTGCTGCTGCTGTTGCTACGATTTAGACTGGCTCTGCAAGCTGCTTGAAAAGCAGCTGTGGAATAAGGCACACACCCAATCAGCAAGTGGTTCTGTGTTCATTAGCATGAGCTGTACTTATGCAATCTGTCCACAAGGGGGAAGGCGTGCACCCAGCCAAGACTACATGAGCGTTCCAATGAGGTAATGAGGGAGCTGAGGATGTAAGGGGATTTGTAAAAGGCATTCACCTCTGTCCAAGTCTTAAATAGATAGAGACAAGGCTAACACACTACTTCAGTGCCTCATTTGTTCACTGACATATGCTGTCAAATACACAATAGCACAGTTAGTAAGAATGATGATAATCGTGCATAGAGAACACTGAATCTGGAGTCGGAACATTTGGATTCAAATCCTGACTCTTCAAGTAATAATTGAGGGTTAGATTAGAAGATCTCAAAAATCCCTTCCAACCCTGGAATTTCATGGCTCAAAAAGATTATGGAGAAAAATCTCACTTTCTCTCTTCCCTCTCCACCTTTTTGCAGGCATTGAGGAATTGGGGATGGAAGAGGAAGGATGGAATTGTATAAAAAGAGAATGGAGATATTTTCCTCAAGATAACATAGGCTATTTTCCTAAGCAAGTAATAACTTACAATGCTGCTTAGTTTTGTACTCTTGGTGAGTTTGTTGGTGAATTTTTAAAGTGTGCTAACTGCAATAAACCATAAACCTAAAAAAAAAAAAAGATGGCATAATGATCCATTGCATTATCATATTAGGGCTGCATAGGACCTCAGAGATTATTTAGTACAACCCTTTCATTCTAGAGGAAATTGAGGCTCATGGAGATGAACAGAAATTTCTTTACAAGAAATTAATAGTTGAATGAGAATAGAAACCAAAGTCTCCAGAATCCCAGTCTAACATATTTTAATCTTATATGGTGCAATGACTCTCCACCCAGGCTGGTTCAGAGAATCTGGTTCCCCTCCTTTGCGAATAGATTCCCCACCAAGATAACTTGACAACCATTTTAATGTTCCTGGGGTTATCAGCCCCAGGGAGGAGGGAATATACCACCTTCCTTTCATCAAATGGATGAGGACTATGGGTCTAGATTTGTCTCTGAGTTGCTAGTTACTCAACTATTGTTCTTCTTTACAATAACAGGCTCTTTGGAAGGAAGAAGGGGATATATCTGAAAGTGTTCTCCACACAAGGTACACTGTGATCAATAAAAGGTTTCAGCAGAGATAGGACTATATTCATTCTCTATCCCAACCTCAGATAAATGGAATGAGAAAGCAAGAGCTCAATTTCTCTGGATGAAAGAAAAGAACTTCAAGGAACACCAAGGCAGTAGTGGAGAATCTCTGGTCCATCCTATAGTGTACATGCCAAGAACGAATACTATTTATGTCTTTACTGTACTTGCCCTCTGCCAAAGAAAATATGGCTTCAAATTTCTTTATTCACAGTACCATAATAGGCCACAAGATGGCAACATCACTCAAAAAATTAATCTGTGTGCCATTAGATGGAATTCAATTTAATTTAATAAACAATTTAAGAGGCAGTAGGCTAAGGCCCTGGGGATTCAAAAACCCAAGAAAGAGTGTCTGACTTCTAGGACTTTACATTTTACCAGGGGTAAGTTAATTTTAAAGTTAATTTTTAAATGAATGAATGGAAAGGCATTTATTAATTGCTCGCTCATCCTATTAGAATATAATCTCTTTGAGAAGAGAGATTGTGTCTTTTTTGGTTTTATTCCATCCCACACCATCTCTTTGCACTATGCCAGTCATATAGTATTTCATATGAGAACAGCAGTAGAGGGGTCCTCACAGGGATTATATTCTAATAGAAGAAGGCTATATATATTGGGTGCTGATTACTAGGGAAGAGTGTTTTAATCTGAGAAGTTACAGTGAAGGAAAATGGAGCCATAGGACAGATGATTAATATATGCCTTCTAGAAGTAATGATTGTATAGATTTGATTACTCATCTCAAAGCATGAGGTAAAAGGGATAGAGTGAAGAACAAGGAAGAAATAAGGCTGGGGTTAAATATGGCTGGGCATCTGGGACCTAGTAAATAAGACAGATTCTCATCAATCAAAACAACACAACCCCAAGGCAGTAGCTGCTAAACAATCAGAATTAGTTCCTCCTAAGCATGCTCTCTGGAGGTCTGGTTTGAGAGTACAGAAGCAGAGGCAGAGCCACAAGGTGACATAGCAAGAAAATTTCCCCAGTGAAATACGGTTGATGATCTGAGAGGTCCAGTCATGGCAGGCTCTCACCAATCAGGTCTACAAGGCCCCTCAGCAGGAGGGCTAAGTGGCTTAGATTCTCCAAGGCATGGCCTCGGAAAGTCTAGTTCAGATAATACCAGAGCAGAATGGTGGCATGGCATATAGTCCAAGTAAAGCATGGTTTGGGGTCTGGAGTCACTTAGAAATAGTGAGCTATCCCAAATCAATATGTAACAGCCCAGCTACACTCACCAGCTGGGATAGGTGCCTGAGTTTTTTGGAGTAGCTGAACACTGTCTGGGGAGCTGGGGACTCCATGACCATGTAGATCAGTGATTCTCAACCTGTGGGTCGCGACCCCTTTGGGGGTCCAACAACCCTTTCACAGGGGTCACAGAGGTGGCCCAAGACCATTGGAAAACACATATTTCCAGTGGTCTTAGGAACAGAGACATGGCTCCTCTATCCTTCTCCAAGTGGATCCGCCCACATTCAGATACACCCACATACAAGTATTAAAGGGTCCCAGAATTAGGAAGGTTGAGAACCATCCATCTAGATAGAATTGTGATAGAAATGAAGGAAACTAGAGTACAGCGCTATGAAAAGTTTCATAATAATTCTTTGTTGTTCAGTAGTTTCAGGCATGACTAACTCTTTGTGACCCCATTTGGATTTTGTATGGTGTGTTTCTTGGTGCGTTTCTTCGTGAAGATACTGGATTGGCTTACCATTTCCTTCTCCAGTTCATTTTATAGATGAGGAAACTGAGGCAAATAGGGTGAATTCAGAGAACTATTGTTCAGTAAGTGACTTTGCCCAGGGTCACTCAGTTACGAAATGTCTGAGATTAGAGTTGAACTCAGGTCTTCCTGACTCCAGGCCCAGCTTCCTATGCACTGAACAACCTAGCTGCCCTACAGTCTGGTACAGGGAACTGAATAAAGTAGCTATGCCAATTGATGTGGCTATTCTTGATCTTGTCAACATGGTAGCTCAAGTAGCCAAGCCATCAAGTGAGTGACATAGGGCTATTGATCTTACCAAGGCTTTTTTCTTCATACTCATAGCTAAGACTAGACAGGGGATTTCACCTGGGAAGAACTTCAGTCTACCTTCATTATTTTTTCTTGGGGTTACTTGAACCCTTAAAATTGCCACAGTTTTGTTGGTCAGCAACTTAAAAGAAGCACTGCTTCTTGAGAACATTGACATTTACCACTGCATTGATGACATAAGGTTGACTAATATCTGCCATGGCGGCTGAGGTTCTAGATATGATGATGGAATAGTTAATCATATGAATAACAAGGTTGAAAAATCAACTACAGTAAAATTCAACTATAAAACTAGTTACACATATGAGTAACAAAGTTGAAAAATCAAGTGTGACATCGTATTGTGACAACCAACTTTGATAAACTGGACTCTTCTCAGCAACAGACAGGTATAAGACAACTCTACAAGTCTCAGGATGGAAGGGGATATCTACATTCAGAGAAAGATCTAGAAAGAATAGAGTTTAAATGGAGACTGAAGCAATCTACATGCTTTT
>CM053586.1:202786073-202810016 GCA_028646515.1 Pseudochirops corinnae
ATGGGGGGAGAAGGGGAAGGGAGGGGAGGAAATCTGAAACTCAAGGGATTGTGGAACTGAATCTTGTAAACTAAAAGTAAAACTAAAAAATAAAAATAAAAAAAGTCAAATTAAAAAAAGACATTATATAAAAAAAGAAAAAAAGAAAAATTTAAAAAGAAAGAAAGAAAAATCAAGTGCGAGAAAATTTAGGACTCAGTCTACTCAGCTAAGTTCTGAGGAATACACTAGATGGAGAGAACTCAGATGATACTGAATATAGCTACTGACACTTATTTTCCCATAGTTTAAAAAGGAAGCTGAGAGGTTTACCAGCCTCTTCAGGTTCTAAAGAACTCATATTCCCATTGAGGGTAATGGTCTTATTTACAGCAATGTTGCCAGATACCTTCAATGAGTATGAACACAGCATCAAGATCAGCTAGCACACTGATGGTAAATTCTACAGCTTGAAAAGGCTATAAGCCAAGACTAAAGTAGAGGATAAGTTGATGCATGATTTTTTGTTTGAAGATGATTGTGCAATGCAGTCTCTGAAGCTGAGATGCAACAAAGTATGGATAGATTCTCTGCTGCTTATGCTAATTTGGGCCTAACAATTCAAACCAAGAAAACATAGATACTCCATCAGCCAGCATCACACCATCCATAGGTGGATGAGCGGCAGCAAATGGAAAAGTTTTTAATACTGTGGATGAGTTCGCTTACCTTGGCAATATACTTTCCACAGATGTACACAATGACAAGGTTGAAGAATACATTGCCAGAGCTAGCTCAGTGTTTGGAAGGCATCAAAGGAAAGTATGGAAGAGAAGAGGTATTAGACTGACCACCAAACTGAAGGTCTACAGAGCCATTGTGCTGACCTCATTATTGTATGCCTGTGAAACCTGGACAGTCTACCATGCCAGGAAACTGAATCATCTCTATTTGAATTATCTTAGGAAGATTCTAAAGATCACCTAACAGGATAAGATACCAGATACTGAGGTCTTTTCTTGAGCTAAACTGCCAACCATTCAAACTCTACTGCAGAGAGTACCACTCTGATGTTGCCATATTGGTCAAATGCCAAATGTACACTTGCCTAAAAAACTATTTTACAGAGAACTCACACAAGGAAGGTATTCACATGGTGGTCAGAAGAAGCAATACAAGGGCATTCTCAAAGTCTCTCTGATGAACTTTGGGACTGATTATATGACATGGAAGACACTGGCACAGGACCACCCACGATGGTCAAAGAAAGCACTGTGCTCTATGAGCAAAGCAGAATTGCAGTAGCTCAAAAGAAACATGAGATGCACAAATTTAGAGAATCCATCCCAAATGTTCACGTGGACTATTTGTGCCCAACCTATGGTAGAGCATTCAGAGCTTGTGTTGCTCTGATCAGTCACAGTCGGACACACTGAAACTTGACTCTAACATAGTGATGTCGTTTTGGTTCTCTTGGAGAATGAAGGAAAACAATTAACCACTGCAATGGTCTCATTTGCCCTATCTCCCACAAGTGTCTGTCTCTTGTGCTTTGTGTTTCTTTCTTGGGTATTAATGACCAAGAAAGATTCTGAAATAAACTATTACAGCCATAGAAGCAACCTTATGAGTTCAAGAGGTTGGAAGCTCCTGATCCCTCAGTCAGTGATGTTAAGTGACTTGCCCAGGGTCACACATATTGTATCTGAGGTCACATTTGAACTCAGATGAGTCTTCCTGACTCCAGGGCTGGCACTCTATCCATTGTGCCACCTAGCTGCCTTGTAAAGGCGAGTAGTATCACTTTTGAGAGGCAATCACTCCCACTTTTTGATTAGTGATAATTTCTGAAAATTATACAGGCAAGAAGAGGACAAATCTAAGCCTTAACTTGGCTTTCCAGAAGACATAGACATAAGAGGAAACTGTCTGGACAGTAAAGTGACAATGCGAAGGTGAAATGCCAACGTAGCAGTCCCACAAAATGATTCAAGGGAATCAACCTTCCAATATGTTTTGCATGACTTCACATATATAATATCATGTTGCTTGCCTTCTCAATGGGTGAGGAAGGGACCAGAGAAAGAAAAAAAATTGAAACTCAAAAACTTTTAAATGAATGTTAAAGTATAATTTTTTAGAGAATCAACCTTCCAAGAAAGTATAACAGAAGTTGTAACATACTACTGTTGCTTATTCAAGTTTTTGTTAGTACAGCTCTATGTAAACATCTCTTTTTATATCTGACATATTACATACTAAAAATCTTTCTGCTTCTCCCTTTGGAGGATACTCTAGATATGAACCATATCTAAATTTTAACTGATTCTCCCCAGGGATCTGGGGTAGGAGCTTAGAGATAAAGACTTCAAGACATCCACTTGATCTCCCTAGAAGCCAGATTCCTCCAGGACTGAACCTAGCCCTCCTGTGTAAATCCAAAGCTAAGAAAGTCTCTCCCAGCCCCCTAAAGCTCCAGCAGTGATTGTGTAATGTTATCAAAACTAAGATTTTTAAGAAATGAAGATGAGAAGAGAAAGTGTTCCAGATATGGGAAAATACAACTTGTACAAAAGCACAGAGAAGGGAAATAATGCCAATTTTGGGGAATAGTAGACCAGTTGGTGGGAATACACAGTGACTAAAGGAGAGCTGTGGTTGAGTCATGTCCTACTCTTCTAGACCTTATTTGGGGTTTTCTTGGCATAGATATTGGAGTAGTTTTGCCAGTTCCTTCCCCCTTTCATTTTACATATGAGGAAACTGAGGCAGAGTTAAGTGACTTTCCCAGGATCACACAGATAGTATCTGAGGCCAAATTTGAACTCAGGAAGATGAGTCTTCCTGACTCCAGGACTATCACTCTATCCATTGCACTACCTAGCTGCTTTGTAAAGGCAACTAGTATAAAACCCTTCTAAAATGTAGTCCTCAGCAGTGTATGTTATACTCCAGTTGTGAACAGATGAGTATAATAGGACCATTATTTCTCCAATTCTGAACACTCTACTTTTATTAAGGGAGCTTATGATCACATTAGATTTTTTGATTGCTGTATCAACCTCACAAATTCATATTGAATTTTCAAACCAATGAGCAAGGCACTAGGGACACAAGTACAAGCAAAAAGACAGTCTTTGCTGTCAAGGAGCACACGTTCTGATAGGGGAAGACAACATCTAAAAGGGGAACAGAAAGATCAGGAAGAGGGGAGGAAGAGTCCCAACTGGGACATGGTGGCTGAAGTCCAGGGAAGGAAAGACGGCTGGTCTGAGCCCTTCCTCAAAATGGAGGGTCCTGAATTTATCAATAAGGGAGAAAAAAAATCTTTGTAAAGTATTTGGCATCCAAAATAAAGATATCTAGTAGCAACACATAAGGCCAAAAGTTTCTCCTCAATAATTGAGTGGTCAAAGGATATGAACAATCAGTTCTCAGAAGAAGAATTTTACAAACTGTTAACAACCATATGGGGGGGAAAGTGACCCAGGTTGCTAATAATAAGAAAATGCAAATTAAAGGTACCTAGAGGTTTTACCTCACACCAAACAAACTGGCAAAGATGATAGAAGAAGGAAGTAATCAGTGTCGGAGAAGGTGTAGAAAGACAAGCACAACTATGCAATTATTAGTGAAGCCCTTAATTGATATAATCATTCTGTTGTGCTTTGTTTTGTTTTGTTTTGTGTTGGAAGCATATGGGGTTAAGTAGTGACTTGGCCAGGGTCACACAACTAGTAAGTATACAGAGCTGGATTTGAACTCAGGTCGTCCTGATGCCAGGGTCGGTGCTCTACCCACTATACGACTTAGATGCTCTGATATAACGATTCTGGAAAGAAATTTTGAATTATCCAAATAAGAGACTAACATGTCCATTCCCTTTAATAAAGAATTTCTACCACTAGACGTATATTGACAAAAAGAAAGGCTCCATATACATCAGAATATTTACAGCATCATGCAAAGGACATGAATGTAATAAAATTGTGCTATGAGAAGCAATAAACACAATGACTACAGAGAAGCATGGAAAGACACATGAACAAAAGTAAAACGAAATAAGCAAAGCCATATACAAGCAATATACACTATGACTACAACAAAGTGAATGGGAAGAACAACTATAAAACAATTAAAGTTAAATGTTGTAGAATCATTTTTAAAAAGAAGAAGAAGAAGAAGCTTGATTCCAGAGAAGAGATATGAAAAGACACCACCCCCAGCTTCTTTGAAGAGTCTGGGATCCATGGAACATTGCATAAAACATCAGATTTTTTTTCAATGTGTTGATCAGTACTAGTATTTTTTAAAATGCTTCTTTTTAAAGATATTCTTTGCTTTATAGAGTCATTCTCTAGAAGGCTAGAGGGGGAGGGACAAAAAAGGAAATTTAGGCAATGTGAAAACAAAATCAATAAAATTATTTTTTAATGATTTAATTGACCCAGAGGACTAAGCTTCAGGCTGTTGACATGGCTTCCTGGTAGTCTGTGTACAAAAAGCCACCAGGAACTCTAGCTGGACTGATGCTTGGCTGGCAGACCGCCATGGACAAAAGAGAGGCAGGGGAACTGCTTTCAATTGAATCAATGCACTGCACTGTCCTGAGTGAATATCCTTGTTGCATATTCTTCTGCTACTCTGGCTAAGTAAATCTCCTTTTGTTGACTGGCAGAGCTACAAATCTTTCATTTCCTTGCAATATTGAGCCAGAGGGTAGGCTTGAGTCAGGCCTTTCCTACAACATTTGGAGTAATTGGCAGGATTGGCTCAGAATGATCCCGTCAAAGTGAGGGAAAGATGAGCATCAGTTGGCCTCCATACTTGTGGTATTTCTGATGATGCTTTTATCAGTGGTGGCTGCTTACTGCAAGGTACCCCTCCCTATCATCCCTGGGAGGAGAGAGAGTAAACTGTCTTTGAACATTCAGTAACTAGAGACAAATATAAATATGTTTCTTGTCTTTAAAAACTGTACTCTGAAGATAATTTCAAAAAGCTATCATTTGTTGCATGAATTTTTTTTAATTTTAGGGTGATAGTTGTCTCCCAGGACCTCTAACCCCCTAAAGACTGTAGTTTTGGGATAGTCTGAAACACTGTACTGAAGTAACTTTTTGGGATTTTTTTTATCTGGTATTTGGGAGGACACTGGGAACAATGCCAGTGGGCACAGTTGGGACTTTTTGGTAAGCTTGAAATGCATTCCTTGATCCTCAACAAGAGTCCAGAGACTGTTTTCAATTGACCAATATTATCAGTCATAGGGGCCTGCATCAGTTTAAAAATATTAAAAGACTCTCTCCCTCCCTCTCTCTCTCTCTCTCTCTCTCTCTCTCTCTCTCTCTCTTTCTCTCTCTTCCAGAGAAGGGTAAATGAAGAAGGCTTTCAGAGTTCAGACCTTAGGAATTCTCTCCAATCTAGCAGAAATGGCAATTGCTTGCACATATCAGATAAAGTATGTGTCCTGGCTTAGAGGAGGAGTCTCTGACTTTCATGCCTTTCTGGGTTTTTTGTATTTTTTTTTCTTCCCCTTAGCATAGGCTCCAGAGCTGGACATTCCAAACCTTGGTGGCAGCCTTATGAGTTTGAGATGCCGGGGGTTCCTGGATCCTTCAGTGGAAGTTAACTGGCAATAGAGCCTATTTCATACATTAGAGATGATAATTGGAAGGAAGAACCCCTCCAAGTTGCCTGAGTTCCTTTGGGGATGTTATCCCTTAGACTGTAATCTACTGGGACTGGGGTGGAGACTGTGTTTTGCCTCTTTTTTGTTTACCTAGTGCTTGGCACAGTGCCTGGCACGTTAATAAATGTTTATTTAATTTAATGCTCCTGACCTCATCAACATGGTGGACTAACCAGGGACAGTACCCAATCTACCCATCAGCTCTGCCACACAGGGAGGCAGAATCTGTCCCCAGCACTAGCAGCACCTATAATAGTATTCCTGACCTACTTGGCCCTGGAAAAGGGGTAGGGGGGTAGAGAAAGAAATGACACTATCCTAGTATAGAAGGACAAGGACAGTTCCCATGAATGGCAACACCTGGGGACAGCACTTGGTCTCACAAACAAGATAGCATAAGCCCATAGACAGCTACATCAGACAGAGGCACAGGACCCCATGGCAGTAGAGGGGGCAGAAATATGGGCCCCAGCTGAGTAGCCACTAGTATAGATAGTGACAAAGACCTAGCCCAGTGGTTCTCAACCTTCCTAATGCCGCGACCCTTTAATACTCTCATGTGGGTGTATCTGCATGTGGGCGAACCTGCCTGGAGACAGATAGAGGAGCAGTGTCTCATTTCCTAAGACCATCAGAAATATGTGTTTTCCAATGGTCTTAGGCGACCCATGTGAAAGGGTTGTTTGACCCCCAAAGGGGTCGTGACCCACAGGTTGAGAACCGCTGACCTAGCCAGTGTAGCCTTTTGCTCACTATAATCTAGAACGGATGAGGCCACTCTCCATTGCCTCCATTGGTATCAGTAAAATACCCAGTAGTCATTGGATAACTCTACCCAAGGTAGGGCTTAAGGGAAACAAGGTTGAGAGAGATGGGTTTGGATTCTGGTGAGTAGGGAAGAGGTGAAAGTGTCTTCCCAAACACCATAGAAGAAGCCAGATAGTGCTTGAGAGGCTTCCAAATGATTTGGAGAGTCCCGCCCTCCACTCTACCTCCTTGAGACTTTCAGGGAGCCTGGTTGATAGGCCTGGGAATTCTGGTCTTCATTCACCTATATTTCAGTCACTCCTTCCAAAGGCTGTCATGTTTGCTTTTTTTTGTTTTTGTTCTTGTAGCAATTTCTCTGGTTTCCTTCTTCCAGAGCACAGCTAGCTACAACACCTCTTAGAGTTCTAGGATACCCCTGCGGGGCAATGAATGAAGCATCTTTCTCTAAGGTTATGGCTGGGATCTAATTCCCGAGTCTAAGTTTTTCTTCCCCTCCCACCCTATCAGTAATTAGCATCTCAGATGAATTTAACCAATTGCCATTTGTTAACTTTTACAAAGTAAAAGTAACGTACTGGATAGATTTGAACCTGGAGTCTGGAATACCTGAGTTCAAATTCTACCTACAATTTCATGCATTGTGTGACCACTAGTGAGTCACTTAATGTTTGTATGCCTCAGTTCCCTCATCTTTAAAATGTGGATAATAGTAACACCTGCCTTACAGTATAGTATATGTAAAGGTCCTTGCAAACCTTAAAGTGCTAACCAAATGTTGGCTAGTTATTTTAAAGCTATAGAAAAAACAGAATTATCAACATTTGCCCCAAGCATCTAGGAGCACACTCTCCCCTGTTTCATCTTAATCCCCCAGGAGAGTGGATTCAGATTTAACACTGTTTCTAAGTAGCAAGCACCCCACTAAGTTCACTTTCAAATGCAGCATAGCTGATGGCTAAACTCTGTTACTGCTGTGCTAGGGACTTTACTCTCCATTGTCTGACTTCCCGGAAATCTTGGCATGGATTCCAACTCTAAGAGAGCTGATATACATCCCTTTCTCTCTCTCTGTTTTTTTTTCTTTCTCTCCTCTATTCTCTCTCCATCTCTCCTCTATCTCTCTCACTGTCTCTTCTCTCTGTGTTCTCTGTCTCTGTCTCTGTCTCTCTCTCTCTCTCTCTGTCTCTCTGTCTCTCTGTCTCTCTCTTTTCTCTATCTCTCCTCTCTCTCTCTGTGTCTCTCCTGGGTCTGTCTCTGTCTCTCTATCTCTGTCTCTCTGTCTCTGTCTTTCTGTCTCTCTCTGTCTCTTTCTTTCTGTCTCTCTGTTTCTCTGTCTCTGTCTGTCTCTGTCTCTCTGTCTCTCTCTCTCTCTCCCTGATCCTTTTGAAACTCCTAAAATTGTAGCTATCTTAAATCTCTTTCATCTAAAGGATAAGGAAAAGCAAAAAGCACCTATCAAGAATTTACTCTGTACCAGACACTGTGCCAACCTCAAACAAACATATACAAGAATAAAGGCAATCCCTGACTTTAAGGGGCTTACATTCTGATAGAAAACACATAAAAAGAAGCTGAAAAGTGGGAAAAGGGAGAGAGAAAGTACCCAAAAGGGGGCATGATGACAAAGTCCAGAGTCAGAAGTATAACCAGAAAGGGAATGAAGCACAGCCAGCCTCTCTCTGTCCCTAAAATAGAGGGCCCTAGAAAGACCTATGGGCAATGGGGGCCATCATAGCAGAGGGATGTCCCACGTGAAAAGGAAGGCAGCTTAAGTCACAACAGTGAAGTCTGGAGTCAGTAGAAGGGCTGAGAAGAACCAAAATAACAGAAATAAAAGCAGCAGCAGAGCTTCATGCTGACTCCTGGCGAGAGAGGGCCTGAGGCCCTTCCCCCACCCAGAGGGCCACAGCAGCTCATCCTGTTAGTTATTTTTGTAAATGCTGCTGCTGCAGCAGCTGAATATTTTGCTATTTTGCAGGTCTATTGATTCTATTATCGCTTTTAAATTTGCTTGCTGTTATGCCTTATTGCCTTGTGTTATATGGATATTAACTTACTATTGTTAACATTTACATCAGCTATGAAATTTAGACTTACAGTCACTGAAGCAGCCTGTGAAGTGATGCTTTACACTGACTATGGCTATGGCATGCATTGTTGGTGTGTATATGTTGTTAATCGCACCTATAGGTGATTTCCTGGAACATTGGGCTAACCATTCTCGTTCTGATTAGGTGCTAGTAATGAATTTGATGCTGTACTCTATCATTCTTAGAGCCAAATACACCACAAATGACTTTTTCAAGACCCCAGGGAGGAAACACAAACTTGAGACAGATTTCCCCCAAAGCCAATCGTTGTGATTATAGTTCAGTTGTGTCCAACTCTTCATGATCTCATTTGGGGTTTTCTTGGCAAAGAAACTCAAGTGTTTTGGCATTTCCTTCTCCAGCTCAGAGAGTAAACTGAGGCTAACACAAGGTCACGCAGCTGGTTAGTGAGTGAGGTGGGATTCAAACTCAGATCTTCCTGATAGATCTTCCAGATCCCTATAAAATAGGGATAATCATAGCATCCATCTCATGAGATTGTTATGAGGACCAAATAATGTAAAATATGTAAAGTGCTTTGCAAGCTTTAAAATGATACACATATCAACATTTATACATACTATATATATATATTAAAAAGATATACATATCAACATACATACATACTATATGCACATATAGTATGTATATATATATATATACATGCTAGCTATTATTAGATATTATTATTTTGCAATGCCCATTCTGAGAATCTACTTTTTCCCATCAAACATCTCTCTGACGACACCCTTTATGTTGTACAACATCTTGTTGCACAAGTCTCAGTTCACGTGTTGCCTACTTACACCAACTACACACAACTTCATTGCCCTCTGAAGAACCCTCAACTTGAATTCTTCAGAAACATTCATATTCCATGTCTCACAGCCATACAGCATAAACACTCTAGATATTTAAAGGACAAACTTCTGTTTCAGGAAGAAGTTTGAGGCCGTCAAAAACACTGTGAAATTTCTCAAAGGCAATCCAGCTCACTCTCCTCCTGTTGCTCGAGAAATCAAAAAAATTTACAGCAGGATAGGACTTTAAAAACCATCCGGCTGTCCAATCTCTTCATTTTAGAGATGAAGAAATCAAGACTGAAGGAGGTTAAGTGGTCTGTTCAAGGACAACAGAATAAATGACAGAATTAGCACTCAAGTATTCTTTCTTGCTCCTACTTTGTTTCACATTAGACTTGTAATAAAGAAAACTTTGTAAACAGAGACATTTTCTCCAGGTTGGTTGCCATCTCTCATCGTTGTTATTCAGTTGTGTCCTATTCTTCCTGACCCTTATTGGGTTTTCTTAACAAAGATACTAGAGTAGTTTGCCATTTCCTTCTCCAGTTCATTTGACAGATGAGGAAAGTGAGGCAAAGAGAGTTAAGTGGCTTGCCCAGAGTCACACACCTAATGTCTCAGATTTGAACTCAGGAAGATAGTCTCCCTTACCCCAAGTCTGGTACTCTGGCCCCTGTGACACCTTACTGCCCCGAAATGCTGATATGAACAAATGTATACGGCATAAAGACTGTAGAATAAAAATATTAAATCAAATTATTAATAATTGGGTTTTGTATAACATGATAATAATGTTAATGATGAAAATGGTTGACCATGTATATAACTCTTTAAGGTTTACAAAATGCTTTCCATGTATTGTCTCATTTGCCTGCCAACAAACCTGTGAAGTAAGGGTTACAGATACTATTTTACCATTTTTATAAATGAGTAAGCTGAAGCTAAGCCAAATACCTGGAGCTAGGTGGGACAGTAAATAGAACTTTAGAATCAGGATGACTTGAGATCAAATCTGGCCTTAGATACTTAATTGCTGTATGACCCTGGACAAGCCGCTTAACATCTGTTTGTCTCAGGTTCCTTAACTAGTGAAATAAGGATAATAGCACCTACCTCACAAGGTGGCTGTGAAGACCGAAAAGATACCTGTAAAGCACTTAAAACAATTCCTAGCATGTAGTAGGTGCTATATAAATGCTAATTCCCTTTCCCTTCCTCCCTCCTAGCCTCTCCAGGATTCCATTGTTTGTAGATAATGGCATTTTCAAGGCAATAAGAAAAGCTCAGTTTGCATTTTAAATAGTTAATGAAAGAGAATCTATGGTGCAGCTAGGTGGCACAGTGGACAGATTACCAGCCTGGAATCAGGAAGACCTGAATTCAAATGTGACCTCAGACACTTATTAGCTATGTGACCCTGGGCAAGTCACTTAACCCTCCAAAAATAAACAAAAAAGAAGAGAATCTATGGAGATTTTATATGTAGAATGGACAACATTAGGAGAAAGAAATAGAAAACTAATAATAAATATGGATAAATAATAAACGATTTCCTGGAAGGAGTGAAATTTGTAAAGCCATTTAAGCAATGATGGGGAGATAACATAGCAGATTAAACAAAGTGAAGAGAAAATGCAAGACAAAACGTGTTTTGTAAACTGGAAAGTATTATATATTTACTATATAATACGTATATATTTCTTACCAGGTTACCAAGCACTCTCTGTGTAACAGCTTGTTGAATTTGGAAATACAAGCGTAACTATAGCAATCATATTTATGAGGAAAGTTAAATTCTGAAATAATTAATTAAGCATTTATTACTGCTACCAACTGTATGCCAGGCATTGTGCTAGACACTGAGAATACAAAGACAAAAATGAAACTCCTTGCTTACAGAATATAATGTATGGGGGAGACAGGAATAATATGTATATGGGTAAGTAAATACTTGACCCAAAAAGAAATTTTAGAGGAGGGGAGGACAATAACAATTAGCAATCTCAAGAAAGAACTCTTAGGAAGCAGCACTTCAGACTTGAAGGAATCTAGGAATTCCAAGCGGCAGAGGTGAGGAAGACATTCTAGGAAAGGGTTTGTGTGTGTGTGAAAAAATGGACATCCTGCACAGAAATACAGTCGGGAGATGGAATATTGTATATGAGCATACATGGAAAGTGCCAGAAACAAGACACTACCAGGGGTGGGGAACCTACAGCCTTGAGGCCACATCTCGCTCTCTAGGTCCTCAAGTGCAGCCCTTTGACTGATTCCAAACTTCATAGAACAAATTTCCTTAATAAAAGGATTTGTTCTGTAAAACTTGGACCTAGAAGGCCACATGTAGCCTCAAGGTCACAGGTTCCCCATCCCTGCTGGGACTAACAGGTGGTTACTAGGGTTGTGGGTTTTTTTACTACCATACCATAAAGTCAGCTGCCGCTGTGTGCCAAAAATCCCCATCTTTAACTGTGTACTTCTAATTTCTTCAGCAAGACTTTTTTTAGACTGTGTGACCTGACCACAATAGACACACTAGAATAACTAGCATTTGGGGGTTTTTGTTTGTTCTTATTTGTTTTTATTCTGAATTTAACAATCACCAAACAAAATGAGCATTTCTATACACAAAATAGAACCAAAAAAAGATTGTACATGAAACTGCCAACTGTATCTCTACAGGGATTGTTCCCCAGGATGATGGCTGTGGGAGGTGAACTAGACAGAAGCATCACAATTCCAAAGGCTCTGGGATTTAGAGTATCACTCCTACCTGTGTGCATTTACAAACCCTAGAATGCACTCCCTTCTCACTTCTACCTTCCAGAATCCTTGTCTTCCCTGATCCCTACCAGATGAAAGTTTTCTCTCCCTCATCTTCAAAAACTTTGTCTGGTTCCTTCTTTTGCTCATGTCATTCCTAACCTGTGTGACGCCTACCTGTGTACATATCATAGTATATCCCCTGGCAGTAGAATATAAGTTCCTCAAGGGTGGATAGAGACTGTTATATTTATTTTTGTATCTGTAGAAACTAACACAGTGATTATTGACAGGAAGAGATGATATGAGGAATTAGACTTGGTAAAGTGAGGACTCTCCTGTCCTCTAAGTCTGGATACATGGTTCTCAGAAAAACCTGGAAAGATTTACATGAACTGATGCAAAATGAAATGAGCAGAACTAGGAGAACATTGTACACAGCAATGAGCAATATTGTACAACAATCAACCGTGAATGATTTATCTATTCTCAGCAATATAATGATCTAGAACAATTCTAAAGGACTTATGATGAAAAATGCTATCCATCTCCAGAGAAAGAACTGAAGGAGAGACTGAACGCAGATGGAGGTATACTATTTCTTTACTTTATCTTTCTTATTTTGTTCTGCATTTTCTTTCACAGCATGAGTAACAGAGAAATATGTTTTGCATAACTGCACACATACAATCTGTGTGAAATGGCTTGCCTTCTCAATGCAGGGAGGGGAGAGAAGAAGTAGGAAGAGATTTTGGAATCAAAATTTTTAGAAAATGTTAAAGATTGTTCTTGCATGTAATTGGGGGGGATATTTTTTTTTAAAAAGACTGGACACATGTAGGAGAGAATGAGTACATATATAGAAAAGCTTAGGTAGAATGAAGGAAAGGCAGTAAGGGAGCTGACAAAAAAAATGTCCTCAAGCTTTTCAGTAAAGTGGGAGGCATATGGCACTCCAGAACTCTGGTATCATGACATCCACTAAGTAGACTGGGTAAATTTTTATCACAATTCCACAAGAAAGTTTCTAATTTCCCTATTTTCTAGATCATGCAACTTCATTCTTCTCCTGGGGACGTACAAGAAGTGACATACAATTAACATATAGGCCACTGGGCAAATACCCAATTGCCTTGGGATAGTCTATTTCTGTTTTGAAGCCTGTTAGCATTGGAGGAAGAACAGAGCTATGCTTCCTCTATAATAGGTGCTCAACCCTTCCTGTAAATACAGGTCCACTGGACAGTAATCAGTAATCCCACACATGATCTTTACATCCTCATGCAAATACTCATCTCATCAAGTCCTCTGCTTTCCAAATAGCTGCTTATATTCCTAGGAGATCCTATTATTCCTACAAGTCTGTCCTATTAAGGCACAGACCATGTCTTTTTGCTCTAACAGACTGTTTTTATGTATGCCTTTTTAAACCTCCTATGAAGGTTTGTCATAGAGGCCTACAGAGAAATTATGTATATCAGTCTTTCCATTGCATTGCTGGGTTCCTGCAAGTTTCTACTCTATTGGCCTTAGTTTCCTTAACTGTAAAATGGAGATAATAATAGCACCTTCCTTGCAGGGTTGTTATGAGTATGAAATAATATTTGCAAAATAATATTTGTAAAATAAAGTAATATTTGTAAATGAAATAATATTTGTAAAAAGTATTTAGCACAATCCCTGGCACACAGTAGGCAATAGATAAATGCTTTTTCTCTTCTCTCCTTCCCTTCCCTTCTTTCTTTCTCTCCTCACTCCTCTCCTTTCCCCTGGCCCCCCACCCTAAAGCCTTGTACATTCCCACTTTGTTTATCACAATAGCTCCTCATTAATCAATCATCTATGTTGAATATATGAAGCTGAAATGGATACAGGAAACTATGTTTTCTGGCTCATTCCATGCTCTCTTCCTATATGTGTGTGTGTGTGTGTGTGTGTGTGTCTGTGTGTCTGTGTGTCTGTGTGTATATATATATATATATATATATAAATTATTATTATTATTATTATTCCTATAATTTGTGATCACGGTATAGATATTCCACTAAATCCTCCATGTTCATCCAAGTCATTGACACGATACTCAACTATGGTGGTTTAGCCAAAGTTATTGATCTCCCTGAGGTTTTTTTTATTTTTTATTTTTGTCTTTTTGGATAGGAGATGGCAGGGTAATTAGGGTTAAATGACTTGCCCAAGGTCACACAGCTAGTAAGTGTTAAATGTCTGAGACCTGATTTGAACTCAGGTCCTCCTGACTCCAGAGTCGGCGCTCTATTCACTGTGCCATCTAGCTGCCCTTTCTCCTCGAGTTCTTTTGGATTCCTGAATGAATTTATCAACTAGTGACAGATCTTATACCAGTAATACCTTTTTCTAATCAATCAAAACAGGTATTTATTAAGCACCTGTGGTGTTCTAGGTACTGTACAAAGTGATAGTGATTCAAAAACTATGAATCTCTACCTTCAAGGAGCTCACATTCTAACAACTAAAACATTACATTTGGATATTTTCTAATGCAAGTGGTTTATTGGTCACAAAAATAAATTGAAGGGGTTATGAGAATGGATCATACCTTTGTTTACAATCTCATCCGACAACCCACCTCAGGTAGAAAGAATCCTCTATCAAGAACACAGCCTCATATGGCTCTCATCCAATTTTGTGCTCTCAATGCTGGTCTACAGTCCAATGAACAGTGATGGTTGGGGATCTTCTTGGTGCAGCCCTATCCTCCGGATTACAGGGATCCCTATGGTCCTGATCCTTAAAACCTATTAAGACAGGAATGTCTTAAGATAGGAATTGAGACATATATTCTAAGGCTATCAACAATAAAAAGAAAGGTCTCATACACACTAAAATATTTATATTAGTACTTTTTATAGTAGTAAAGAACCAGAAATAAAGTAGATACCCATAGAATGAGGAATGGCTAAATAAATTATGTTACAGGAATGAAATGGAATATTACCATACAGTATAAAATAATGAATATGATAAATACAGAAAAATATGAAAAGACATATAGGAACTTATGTAATATTAAAAAACTGCTTTTTTTTTTTTTCCTTGTAAGGGACAACAGTGGGCAGAGGAACATTTGGAAAATGTATGCTGTTGATCAGTCATTTCAGTCATGTCCAACTTCTCATGATCCCATTTGGGGTTTTCTTGCCAAAGATAAGGGAAAATTTGCCATTTCCTGCTCCAACTCATTTTATTGATGAGGAAACTGAGGTAAACAGGGTTAAGTGACTTGCCCAGGGTCACACAGCTAGTAAATGTCTGAAGCTAGATTTGAACTCAAGAAGATGAGTTTTCTTGTCTTCAGGTCCAGCACTCTATCCACTGAAACACCTCACACCAAAACTGAAAAATGTAAGCAAAATGAAAACAAGAGATAGCATAATTTTTTTGTAAAACAGCAGTTGTTTTATGGTGTCCCACAAAGTATCAGCCAAATCAGCCTCCAGGATGCTATTGGGTTTACAGTGACTTTCACCTACCACGGCAGGTTGCTAGGAGAGCTGCTTTTGGTGAAAACATCTCATATCAGAATACTGCTACCAGGGAGATTTGTTTATAATGAATCAGAAAAGTCCTTCCTACTATTTCCCTTCCCTGTGGAGTGTGGAAACAGTTCTTTCCACCCAAGCCAATATCCCTAAAATCATTAACTGAGACAGGAGTTCAAAGGGGCAGGGTATGTTAGGTTAAAATAAGGTCCAAACCAAGGCATGAGAATTCACCTGTTTGTTGGTTCACAATAGGGATTACAAAGACACAGACCCATTTACATGTTTGTGAGATGGGCAGACCCTTTTAGGGAAGGATGACAGAAGATTTTATATACCAGCTCTCAATGTCTTAGGTTCATGGGGCTACTTGCAAGGTTTGGAAAGGCGATGAATATCTCCTGCCCATTTCCCAACATTTAGGAGCAGATATCTCTAAATAGATAGTTATCCCTAATTATTATTTAGGCACATTTTTTCAAGTGATTATTGATAGGTTGGAATTTTTCATTTGAAAACTACCTATTCATATCACTAGACTATTTATCAATTAGGGAATGGATCTTAGGTTTGTACATTTGAATCTGTTCTTTATATATTGGAAATGAAATGAGACCTCTATTGGGAAAATGCATTACAAAAAAATTTTTTCCCAGTTACCATCTTCCTGTTTCCTTTTTATTTTTTACTATATTAGTTTGTGCAAAATCTTTTTAATTTTAGATAATCAAAATTGTTCTGCTCCTCCACTAACCTTCCCTAAAATGACATCCATGTGAGACACAAAACAAGTCTTCAGCAACACTGTAATTGGAGGCTGGATGATGATATTTGCTTATAAAGAGAAAAGTTTATGATACTGTTATTACTCCTTATCAACAAGACCCCCACACTCTGCAAGTATCTTGAAGATTTAAGAATACTACTTTCTTATTCTCTCCCTCAGTGCTGCCCACAATTGGGCTGCCAGAAACTCACAGGCAATACGTCTGCTCATCCTGAAGCTTAAAATGGTCAAGAAGAGAATCTAAGAGATCATCGAGCATCAGGTCACCAGGCTGACTAATACATCAAATTCAAGTGAAACCAGAATAAATCAAGACATAGTGACAACAAGATACAAAGGTAATTCAAAGGTCGGAACTTGATTCCCAATATTGATTACAGAAACGTTAAGAATACAAAACATTATCTACCCAGGGGATTCAGGAAATTTGGTGTACACATAGTCAGAGCTAGAAGTGGTCCTGAGAGGTCACAAATCTTGGGGCTTGGTGATGGTTTACAATATTTCTTCAAAGAATCATAAAGTCATTGTGGAGAGAGAGAACAGTTCAGCTGGCCACCAAGATCACCAATCCAAATTTGAGACTGAGGAGTGATGAAAATGAGTAATTGTCACATATTTTTAATTTTAAATAAAACCTCAAACTACACACACACACACACACACACACACACACACACAATTTAAATGCACTAATACTATTACTCTCACTTTGAGTCTATGAAGAGTCTCTTCTGCAATCGTGATTGGTCTTTGAAACATCTTGGCATATGTTGACTTTGGCATGTGTTCACTACCTTGGCATTGGCATGTGTTCAAGACCTTTAGCAGTTTCAGTAGGCACCTGTTGCCTGGGGGAGGAAATGCTGTGATGAGATGCAATATTTAGATGCAAATCATCTAAATCAAGGGAAACAAGGAGGTAGCAGTTATCTCAAGATAGTCCTGAGATATTAGTATCCATAGCTTGGATGCTAATAAGTATCCTAAGGATAAACTTAATGAAAGATATAATTATCTGGGGCAGGTGGGCGGAGGGGAAGAGGAGAGGTGATTTGTATCAATTTTCTTCTTGAATCATTATTAAACTGTATTTTAAATTTATAGAATGAAACAAGCATTTCCATGATATAGTACAATAAAAAAGATGATTGTATAGGAAACTGTAAATCTACTATACACAACTTGCTATTCCTTTCAAATATGCAACAAAATTATCATGTGAGTTTCTTTTATTTTTCTTCTCTTCTCCCTTCTCCCACCCTAGTGATGGCTACTGTTGATTGATTGGTTATTCTTTTGTGCTTGAAGAGGACCAAAATGACATCACTATGTTAGAGTCAAGTTACAATGTAACCAACTGTGGCTGATCAGACCAATACAAACTCGGAATACTCTAGCACAGGTCAGGCACAAATAGTTCATGTGAACATTTGGCATGGGTTCTCTAAATTTGCACATCTTGTGTTTCTTTTGAGCTACTTAAATTCTGCTTTGCTCATAGAGCACAGCACCTTCTCTGATGAGGGCACACCATGCTGAGAGGTCCTGTGCCAGTGTCCCCCTTGTCACACAGTCAGTTCTAAAGTTCCTAAGAAAGACCTTGACAGTGTCCTTGTATGGGTACCATCAGATACAAATAGGCATGTGTGTATGTATGTATGTATATGTAGTATGTATATAAAATTATTCTATACATACTTCTATTGATCAGTTCTTTCTCTGGATGCAGATAGCATCTTTCTTCATATGTCCTTTATAGCTAGTTTGAACATTTATAATAGTCAAAATGACTTAGTCACTCGAAGTTGTTATTAAAACAATATTGTTGTCACTATATACAATGTTCTCTTGATTCTATTCATTTCACTCTTCAATATTTCATGTAATTCTTTCATGTTTTTCTAAAATCAAGTTCATTATAGCATAGTAGTATTCCATCACTATATACCACAACTTGTTTAGCCATTCCCCAATTGATGGGCATCCCTATAACTTCTAGTTCTTTGCTACCACAAAGAGAGCTGCTATAAACATTTTAGAACAGATAGGTTTGTTTCTTTTTCCCTAATCATCTTCATAAATAGACCAAATAGTGGTCTTACTGGATCAAAGGGAAGTTTAATAATTCTTTTGGTATAATTCCAGATTACTCTCCAAAATGGTTGGACCAGCTCACAATTCCACCAGCAATGAATTAGTGTCCCAATTCTATTCCATTGATCCACTTCTCTATTTCTTAGCCAGTAACAGTTTAAATAATTACTAACTTATAATATAGTTTAAGATCTGGTTCTGATAAACCTCCTTCCCTTGTATGTATTTTTCATTATTTCCTTTGATATTTTTGACTTGTTGTTTTTCCAAAAGAATTTTATTATTTTTTTTCATTCAGTAAAAAAAAAAAATTTTGGTAATTTAATTGGGATGGCACTGAATGTATAAATTAGGTTGGGTAAAATTGTCATTTTTAGTATATTGGTCAATTTATATCAATTTCTTAAAAACTCATTGAAGTTTTAGCATGCAAATTTATGCTTCAAAGAAAAGTATTAATTCAACACACAAGCAAAAGATTAAAATAAATTATATTTAATTTTTTAAAAAGCTCCTATCTATGAAAGCAATCTAAAATTTGGGTTGTACTTGCAGTTTAGTATACAATAAGTCATAAATGACAACACCAACCACTTGATCTATCACTTGACTTACTTCTACAGATAGAAACTGACAAAATCAGGAGTACCTCAAACTATGAGATACGTCACAGTAGTCCAAAATCATAACTGGCTAATGAAAAAAAGGAAACTCCATATGCTTAGTGGTATAATGCGCAAATCTACAAATGGCCAAGCAGTAAGATGAGGTCATAACTCAGTCAGTCAGTCAGTCAATACTTATTAAGAGCTTACTACGTGCCAGGCACTGCGCTAAGTACAGGACCAAGGTGAGAGGGATTAGGGAAGAGTCTCAGAACTTCCTTCATGGTTAGGGATCTCTAAAGTTTGAATAGACAAAACCTTATGAGAGTTACACCTCACATGGCCTCATGGATTTTGTGTGTTTCTTACAAATTTATCACACGGGATTATAGAAATATAAGATCTAGAGATTACCTAGTGTAACTGTCATTTTACAGAGGAGAAAACTGGGGCGGTAGGTGAAGGTGGAACAGAAAAGCAAAATAACTTGCCCAAGGCTACCCAAGTAATAGTTTTTAGCGTATATTTTAAATTATACTTAAATGTCTTTATGTCTAATTTAATAACATTCAACCCAATAAGGATTTTGTAAATGCCCATATGCCATATATTATGCTAGGCACTATGGATACAAAGGTAAAAATGAAATGTTCCTTACTTTCAAGTAGTTTGTATCTTCCTAGGGGGAATGTCCAGTCACTTCCTACCAAATTTTAATCTCCTCTATAGCTTCTTAATGGACAAGAACATCCCATGGAGCATTTGTGGGAGGATATGGATAAGAGTCCCTAGCAGGGCATCTAGGTGGTGCAGTGGAGAGATAGCCAAGTCTAGAGTGAGGAAGCGAGTGAGTTCAAATCCGACCTCAGACATTTACTATCTATGTGATCCTGAGCAAGTTATTTAACCATTTGCCTCAGTTTCCTCATCTATAAAATGAGCTGGAGATGGAAATGTCAAACCACTCAAGTATCTTTGCCAACAAAACTCCAAATGGGGTCAGACACAACTGAAAAAATGATTGAACAACAATGAAATGGACAAGAGTGGCAGAGGATGAGAAAGTAGGATTGGGTTTAACCTGCCTAGTAGGATCACATAATAGATGGATCCATAATAGGATCACAGATTCTTTTAAAGAGGCAGTACAGGGTAAAGTCAGAGGACCTGAGTTCAAATCCTGAGTTTGTCACACCACTTGTGATAAACTGAGTCAATAAGTCAACCTCTCTGGGCCTTTGTTTCCTAACCAGCAAAATGATAGGGCTGAATTAGATAACTTCTAAGGTCCCTTCCAGCTCCAAACCATGTATCCCCACCAGTATCCAACATAGTACAATGTACCCAGCAGGTACTTAAATATTCATCTAATGAACAAGCCAATTAATTGCAAACAATATAGCATATGTTGAAAGTATATGTTGACTCCCCAATCTACTAAGCTACTAAGGTTCTCCTGAAATTCTTATCCCAGCGACCAGCATTCAGAATCAAGAGAAGCTGGTAGTCATCACTTATAAGGTGATAGTTCAGAAACTGTGGGCAGAGACTTCTGGGTGCATACCACTTCCTGTATGTCTGCCATCTCATGCAGCTGGCTCAGCTTGTCACACTGGTCTCGAAGAAAGTCCTTTCTTTTGTTAGGTGCTGAAGTTATAATGCCTACAGATATAGCCACCAAGCCTTCCTAGTTTTTGTAGATTTTTTGTTTAACCTGGTTTCTAGTCTCATCTGAAGAATTCTGCAGAAGACTCTCTTAATTGCTGGAGAGAATGATTACTGTATCAACTGTGAAAGCTTTAAAGAGGAGAGGTATTCTTTATTCCTGCTTTGAGGTACTATGCCCATGGTTCTAGGCTCTCTTTGGGAACAACTCCAAGGACAGAGCAAAAATTAATTTGGAAGCAGTAGACACGTAAGGAAAGCTAATGCCTCAACATGTCTCCGATTTCCATCTTACTTCTCTAAAGACTAGGGAATTTCCCCTTGGGTGAGATCAGAGCCTCTGTCTTCGTTAAGTGAAGATATCTTGCTTCCATCTAAAGAACTCATTCACCTTTGTGCATTTTTTTTTTTATGTTCGAATCTGTAAAACTTTCTGATTGCTGTTTGCGATCTACTTAGGGAAATCTCTACTGACTTTTGGAAATGATCTTCTGTGCAACTGGTGTGGCAACTGCAATACCCTAACCCTTCCCCCCATGTGAGTTAGACTAGTCTTTCCTTAAAAGGTATTGAGACGTTTCTCTAGAGTTGCTTGGGCTCAAGGGATTAAAGGATTAGACTACTGATATCACTTCTTCTTGCCTGAGTACAAAACAACTATGAGGAATGCCAGGGAAGCCCTGATGCTTGGCTGCTGGACCAAGGTAACTCAGGTAAGAATTTTTGCTCAGTTGTATCAACTTGAGGTAGCCTCAATGCCTATTCATGTGCTTTTCCAGCTATGGCTAAGTAAACATCTTTTTTGTTAACTGTTGACTGACTCTAAGTGTCTTATTTTGTTCCATTATTGAACCTAAACTACCAGAGAACTAGCTTGAGACAGGCCCAGCCCAGAACAACTAAGATTTGGTAGGAATGAGTCTAGTGTGCAGATATAAGCATGGGTTACAGTCCCATTTTAAAGGATAAGGATTAAGGAAGTGAATGGCTTTAAAAAAAAAAAAACCTTTTGAAACTGAAAAAAAAAAGTGCCTTTAGACCAGCAGCATTTAGGGAATCAGAAAACTATATTTCTAATCCAATACTCTGCTCTCAGAGGAGAGAAGAGCAGCCAGCTTTGTGGTACCTTCTTCTGCTTCCCTCAAGGCAAGAATCACATTCTCTGTCCCAGAGGCATGAGCAAGTTTCCAGAGATATCTATCTGTGTCTCCCCTTGAGCCACCTGTCTATACATTTAGACATCCAGGGTATATATCTTACATTGTCTTACCTAACTTACTTATCTATACATTTAGACATCCAGTGTACATATCTTACCTCAGTAACATCTTACGTCAGAATATAAGTTTTGTATTTCTACTGCCCTGAGTATCAAGAAATAACAATATCTGCATCTGAGTCTCTTCACATCCCTTGATTTTATTGGTTCCAATAACATCTATCCCACTAGGAGTTCAGAGGTGATGCTGGAAGCAGAGATTTTTCTTTTTTAAAAAAATCAATTTTATTTTATTTATAATTCCAAATTCTCTTTATATCTTGACAATATTGTTTTTATATAAATTATTCTTCTGGTTCTGCTCACTGTACTTTGCATCACATCAGTTCCAGCCCTTAGCACAGTGCCTGTCACATAGCAGGTACTTATAAATATTTATTAATTGAGTTCATTTAAGTCTTCCTAGATTTTTTGAAATCATCCCCTTCAGCATTTCTTACAGCACAATATTATTCTATCACTTACAAATGCCATTACTTGTTCAGGCATTCCCCAACTGACGGCATCCCTTCAATTTCTAATTCTTTGTCAACATGAAAAGAGATGCTATATTTTTGGCACACATGGATTCTTTTTTCCTCCTTCTTTACTCTTTTTAGGGTATAGACTAAGTAACTATCACTGCATCAAAGAAAACAGAGTTTAATAGATTTTTAGGAATTGTTCCAAATTAC
Source organism: Pseudochirops corinnae (assembly GCA_028646515.1). Classification (NCBI taxonomy): domain Eukaryota; kingdom Metazoa; phylum Chordata; class Mammalia; order Diprotodontia; family Pseudocheiridae; genus Pseudochirops; species Pseudochirops corinnae. The sequence continues at coordinate 202,808,797 of CM053586.1, forward strand.
TTTCCAGAATGGCTAGACCAGTTCACAGTTTTACCAACCACATTTAAGTACCTGCTTTCCATTTGTCATTTTCCTTTTTTGATAACTATGACAATCTGATGGGTGGTGGTACCTCAGAGTTGTTTTAATTTACTTTTGTCTAATTATTAGTGACTTAGAGCTTTTTTTATGGCAATTTGATTTTTTGGATCTCTTCCTTTGAAAACTGCCTGTTCAGGGGCGGTGCCAAGATGGTGGCATAGAAGCAGCAAGGTACCACAGCTCCCACATAGCCACCTCAAATACCCATAAAATATGACTCTAAACAAATTTTAGAGCTCTAAAATGCACACAAATATACCTCCCACTGAAGGCAGCTTGGCTAGAAGGGACCATCCCAGGACTGGGAGCTGAAACCAGCCCAGCCTGAAACCACAGCATGGCCCTGGGGGCGGCAAGCCGAGCCAAGCCGCAGCTGGAGCTTCAGGAGAGTGGATCAGTGGCAGTTGCGGCAATTTCCAGAATTATCAAGCCATAAGAAACAAGGACTAAGTGACAGGTCAGTGGAACTCAGCTAAACTTGGGGAAGAAAAGTGGTCCAGCCAAAATGCCACCAGGGCAAAGAAGCAGCAGAAGCGTGGCCCTGCAGCCACCTCCATGTAGCTGCTTCAGAGCTCCTGGCCTGCAGACTGCAGGGGGGCCAAGTGATCGTTCAGAGGCCAAGTGCTCTTGCGTTAAGCAGCCTGGATCCAGATTGTGGTCTTGGGTGGGGGTCCTGGGGTGCGTTTTCAGTGAGCCAAAGCTGGTGGGGGCTTCAAAAAAAATGACAGCCTCCTAATAGCTCTAGCAGCTGGGAAAACCCCAGCAATTTGGGACAGAGCTTTCCCCTCTGGAAGCAGAGTTCCACAGAGCTAAAAAGCAAAGTAAGAACAACAACCAAATTCTTGGGGGATAAGAAGGATCAAAGCATGGAAGGGGAGGAAGACAACACAGTCAGAATTCCCACACCAAAAGCTTCCAAGAAACATGAAGACTGCCTAAAAGCCATAGATCAGCTTAAGAAGGATTTTGAAAACCAAATGAGAGAAGTGGAGGAAAAACTGGGAAGAGAAATAAGAATGATGCAAGAAAATTGTGAAAATAGAGTCAACAACCTGACTGAAGAAAATAACACCTTAAAAAATAGATTAACTCAAATGGCAAAAGAGGCCCAAAAAGCCAATGAGGAGAAGAATGCCTTA
>CM053586.1:202810516-202834169 GCA_028646515.1 Pseudochirops corinnae
CTACCTGAAAGCCATGATCAAAAAAAGAACCAAGAAAGCATCCTTCAAGAAATTCTCAAGGAAAATTGCCCTGATATTTTAGAATCAGAAGGCAAAATAGAACTTGAAAGAATTCACCGATCACCTCTTGAAAAAGATCCCCAAAAGAAAACTCCTAGGAATGTTACAGCCGGGTTCCGGAGTTCCCAGATCAAGGAGAAAATATTACAAGCTGCCAAGAAGAAACAATTTGAATACTGTGGAAACACAATCAGGATAACCCAGGATCTAGCAGCTTCTACATTAAGGGATCAAAGAGCCTGGAATATGATATTCCAGAGATCAAGGAAGCAAGGATTAAAACCATGAATCACCTACCAAGCAAAACTGAGTATAATGTTTCAAGGGAAAATAAGGCCATTCAATGAGGTGGAGGACTTTCAAGCATTCTTGAGGAAAAAAACAGAACTGAATAGAAAATTTGACATTCAAATACAAAAAGCATGAGAAGGTAAACATGGAAAAGAAATCATAAGGAACTTATCAAAGTTGAACTATTTACATGCCAACATGGAAAAATGAGAATTATAACTTATGAAACTTTTCTCAGTATGAGGATAGGTGAAGGGAATATAAATGTGTGTGTGTGTGTGTGTGTATATATGTATGTATGTATGTATGCATACATACACATATGTCTATATAGAAGGGTATATATACATAGGAATACATATGGGAGTGTGTGTATATATGTGTGCATAGACAGAGGGCACAGGATCAACTGAATAGGGAAGGATGGATATTTTAAAAGGTGAAATTAAGAGATGGGAGAGGAATAGAATGATAGGAGATGGGGAAAGACAGAATGGGGTCAATCATTGCATATAGAAGAGGCAAGGGATAACTGTCACAATGGAGGGGAAGAACAGGAAGACAAAAAGGGAATGGGTCAACCTTACTCTCATTGAATTTGGCTTAGGAAGGGAATGACATACACTCTGAAATGGGTATCTTGCCCTGCAGGAGATTACGGGGGAAAGAGATGAGAGGGGGGAGGATGGAAAGGAGGGCAGGTTTGGAGGGAGGGTTGTTAGAAGCACACACTTCTGTAAAGGGACAGGAACAAAGTAGAAAACAGAACAAGGGGAGGGAGAGATAGAAAGGAGGGAAATATCGTCAGTGTTACACAATATGCCCATTGTGAAGATGATCTGCATAACTACACATGTACAGCCTGTATTGAATTGCTTGTCTTTCCAGTGGGGGTGGGTGACAAGGGAGGAAGGGAAAGAATCTAGAATTAAAAGTTCTAAAATCATATGTTAAATATATATATATTTATTATTATTATTATTTACATGCAACTGGGAAATAAGATATACAGACACTGGGATAGGGAGATCCATATTGTTCTACCAGAAAGTCAGAGGAGTGATGAGGGAGAATATAGGAGAGAACAATTTGGGGGAGGGGGTGTACAGTGGGATCACTGTTTTGGAGGGGTGGGTAGAGGAAAGACAGGGAGAAAATTTGTAACTCAAAATCTTATGGAAATCAATGATGTAAACTAAAAATAAACAAAAGTTAATTACCAAATAATAATAATAAGGTTTCCATATTAATTAATTAGCTAAAATTAAGTGAGGCATTGCTACTTTAATCATATCCATCCTTATTAACCCTGGATCTAGTTTTTTTCTTTATGAATCATGAAAAAACTAGACAGTATATATAATCTGTTCAAATTAACTTACTTTTTAAAAAAAGAAAATACCTTTATACAAGTAAAATAGTGTTAAATAGTATTAGAAAAATAATATGTAGTTTCTACCTCACAATTAGTAATTTGATACAATTATATGTTGTATATCTTACTCACTTATTGGTTACTTCTTAAATCTAGAATTGTTAAGAAAAATGTAGGTCGAAGAGATATGATTCCATATCCATGGCAACATGTTTTTTCTGTGTCTAACTTGTCAATACATTTACTTTATTGCTAATACCTTTTAGGAACTCAGAATAGCGTAGCTACTGGATTACTGCTATTACTACTTCCTAAATTGTCCAGCAGATATTTCGAGGATAGCCTGTTAATGGATGTCCAGACCATAGGCAACAGCAGGGCAGGGATTGCCAGATAAAGCACAGAATCAGGGCAGATAGTCACGTACATAGGACTTGGAGTTAACCAAACTTGGAAAATACTAAGTATCTAAGCAAGGAAGACAGGTACTTAAAAGTATATAGTCATGAATAGAATTTAAGATGGGAGGCCAATGCAATAGGAGTTGATGAGATCACTAAGTGAAGTAATACAGAGAGGGAGAAGGGAAGAGGGCCCAAGAGAGAATCCTAAAGAGCACCTTTGGTTAGAGGGCATGATCTGCAGGAAGATTCAGCAAAGGAGTAGTCAGACAGACAGGAGGAGATCTAGGAGAAAGTAGTGTCCCAAAAAACCTAGACAGAGGAGAATATAAGGGAGGAGAGGATGATCGAAGACCTGGGCTTAAAAAGGCCAAGGACCCCCTCACTGCATCCTGAGCCATTTCTAGTCTTCCTGATCTACGTCTTGCCACTGCACCAAGATGGCTCCAGAGGAGAAAGTGAGGCTGGTGACTTTGCACAGCCCTGCTCACTTAAATGCAATTCACTTGCATATCATGGTATCACATCCCTGATGTTATGGTCCTCTTTGAGAACTAAGGACAAACAACAATGAAAGCAGAGGGTGAGGAACCAGTAAAATTTAAAGATTAAATGTGCAGCACCTAAAAGGATAATATGTAGGAGCAAGACTCCTTCAGATCTGGAAATGGGATCAGGGTCAGGTTATCTTTAGAAAGGAGGAAGGATATTCATTTTTATGCAGCTGGAAGGGAAAGATGAGGAGGTATACATGAGAAATATATTGAAATGAAAAAGGGGGAAAAGTTAGCAGCTAGGGATAAATGTCCTCAATCTTCTCCCTTATAATAGGAAATGATCTTCCCAATTTATAAATTGGGATATAAATAACAGGCAGTTTTCAGAAGAAGAAATTTAAGCCATCTATATGATAGAATCCTAAAAAAGCTGCCCTCAACCCCAACATTCTAACTTCATTATAGGCCTCACTGTACCTACCAACACCCCTCCCTCCCAATGTCCTAATTTTTTCATGTATGCCTCACCACTCACCGGAACAATAGGTGTGTCCCTGAATTCTTAGTTCCTACAGAAACAGCAACTGTGTCCATATGATGGGAACCCAGCTACTGCCTCTACCAAGTCACTGCCCCCAGACCCATTCCCACAGAAACAGATGTGTTCTTGTACTCAATCACAATCACATCATCCATCTAACTCAAGACAGGACCACAATACCTAATTATCTATCTTGACCAGGCAGGACTACAATAGCTAACCAACTGGAGGACAGCATGACCAGAATGCTTAACCACTGAACCATAGATGGGAACCCTCCACCATTACCTAATCCCTTAACAAATTCCTCCTGCCTTTTTAATATTAATCATATTCCTATATTCTATGTAAATTTCTGTTATGCAATTGCATCTTTATCCTATAAAAATCCATCTTGCTTTCTCTGAAGTTGCTGGTTCTCTTGGAACTTAGCCTGCTTCTTGAGAGGGATCAATCTCAATAAATGCCTATACTTGGATTAGAGGGGGTCTGACTCTTAATTCTTTGAGATGGTTCCACCACAATATATCATGAAACTCCAACAGTTTTTGGGTGGGCAAAACCCCGACTGCAACATATAGTCATATGAAAAAAATGCTCTAAATCACTATTGATTAGAGAAATGCAAATCAAAACAACTCTGAAGTACCACACTACACCTAACAGATTGCCTAACACAACAAAACAGGAAAATGATAAACGTGGAACACTAATGCATTGTTGGTGGAGTTGTGAACTGATCCAACTACTATGGAGAACAATTTGGAACTATGCCCAAAGGGCTATAAAAAACTGTGCATACCCTTTGACCCAGGAATACCACTTCTAGTTCTGTATCCCAAAGAGAGCATAAGAATGGGAAAAGGACCCAGATATACAAATGGTGGTCAAAAATTGGAAACTGAGGGGATGCCCATCAGTTGGGGAATGACTGGACAAGTTGTGGCATATGAATGTAATGAAATACTGTTGTGCTATAAGAAATGATGAGCAGGCAGACTTTGGAAAAACCTGGAAAGACTTATATGAGCTGATGCCAAGTGAAATGAGCAGAACCAGAGCATTATACCCAGTAACGGCCACACTGTGGAATGACTAACTTTGATAGACTTAGCTCTTCTCAGCAATGCAAGGATCTAAGACAACTCCAAAAGACTCATGATGGAAAATGCCATCCACGTTCAGAGAAAGAATTTTGGAGTCTGAATGCAGATGGAAGCACACTATTTGCTCTTTGTTGTTGTTGTTGTTGTTTTGTTTCTTCTTTCTTGTGGTTCCTCCCATTGGTTCTAATTCTTCTTTACAACATGACTAAAGTGAAAATACATTTAATATGAATGTATATGTAGAGCCTATATCAGATTGTACACTATTTTGGGAAGGAGGAGAAAATTTAAAACTCAAAATCTTATGGAAGTGAATGCTGAAAACTAAAAATAAATAAACTTAAAAAAAAGAAATAGAGAGTGACCATCTACAGAGAGAAGAGAGGCAATAGAGGCTCGAAGGCATAGATGGTTTCAAAACAGCTTTGCTATTTCTTTATGAATCACCCATTCTAGGCCTATTATCCAACTGGCACCTATACCATTGTGCTAGGTGCCCATGAATATAGTTAACACCTTAGTTTCAAAAGTACTCTGTGGGTCTGCATTCCTAAATGAGCCCCCATCACTGAACTTATCACTACTAATCAACTTGTAGAAACAATTAGCTCAGAGCGAAGGCATTTGCTAAGATGGCATAATTACAGCAGTAACTTCAAAACATTGCCCCTATAAAGCTGGGGCCCACAGACATACACAACATCAGTGGGAAGAATGGGTGCATATGTACACTGGTAGTAAAGGGCAAACGTAAGGAACATACGTGTTCTTACATACTTACCATAGGACTACAATTTCCTTTCTCTTCCCATTGTATCCTTACCCTATTAACCTCTGGAATGAAGTGTCTCTTGGGTAAGTCTCTTTGCTGGGCTCCCTGGTGCTACTCCTCTCTGAAGAACGACTCCAAACTGCTAAATTTAGATATCTCTTGAATCCATAGATGGCTCTCTTCTCTGATGTGAAAAATTATAATCCCTGGAGCTCCCCTCATTGACTATCTCTCTGGGTGTGGTGCCTCCTAATGGATGGGAACCTTCCATGCAAAGTGCTATGATTGGTGGGGGAAAGAAAGGAAAAGAGAGGAATTTATTCCCCCCTCACTCCCACTGCCCTTTGGTAGAAATGCAAAGGTAAAGGCAAAGAGTAATACCTTCACAAACTGGGTTTGTCTTCTCTCCTCTGCCAAAGGGCCCCACTCTTGGAATTGTCTTTTGCCTTGACTATCCAGAGCTGGTAAACTTTTTTTTTTATAGGCTACCCGCCAATGGCAGGCTGCTCCTCCGAAGAAAACTTCATACTTCATAAAGAGGAAATAATGTGAAAATTTTTCTTTTTACTTTCTTTGACACATTGATATCTGGTCTCTGTATCTATTCCTCTGATTTTGACAGGGATCATCCTTACCAATTCCTCTATCCCCCACTATACTAACACATGCTAGCTTCTTCAGGAAATAAATCTTAAGGAAGGCCTTCAGTAAAAAGAATTTCAAAATTTCCTCAAAAGTATATGTGAAATGGAGTATTCTACTTTGATGGCAATTCTACTGCAAGGGACAGTTGCTTAGACCACAGACAAGAGAACAAGACAATTACAGAAAAATGATTTTACTTACTTCCTTATAAGGCAGGAGGAAGCTCAAGTAGATAAGAAAAAAAGGAATCAAAGACCAAGTTAGAGAAGAAGACTCCCAAAAGGAAATGTTGTAGTGAGTGATAATCTCTGTTTACACAATGCACTAGCAATGGCTGTGTGTTTACACAGACTATATCCCTTGGTGTAGTCTGAAGATAGATCAAGCTTGACCCCAGAATAGCCTACTTGTGCTGGGCTGATGTTGGAAGGAAATGCCTGTTCAGGCCTCTGCTTATAGGTCTGCCAAACCCTAGAGGATTTATGCTGCAAAAAAGCTAAGAGCATCTTGGCAAAATTACTGGAGAACCACGAGTTCTAATGTTGACCCTTTTGCTACACAGACCTGAGCCACTGATAGAAAGCCCTGAACAAAAAGTGAAGGGTCCTGGATTCTAAGCTTTTTGAGGGCAGAGGTACATCTGATTAGCCCATTTCATATAGCAGAGTGTATATTAAATGCTTTTGACAGCAAAAATGGTATACTCAAAATATACCACTGTACATTTGTATATCACTTTATGCTTCTTAAAGTATTTACACATAGTTTCTCATGTTTGCCTAACAAAATAAGCAGCAACTATTTAGTTTAGCCTCCACTTACTGCCTGTGTTCTTTGGTCATATCTGGGTGTGCCACTAGCACTGGTCACAAGGCTTCCTCTTGACCTTGGCCACCTGCACCCAGTGATTCATGATTCCCAATGACTCAGGATGCCTGAAAGGCAAAGAAATGTCTCTCTTGCTTTTTCCCCTTTATCATGACAGAAAAGTCATTCCAGAAAAGCGAATATTAATTGATAGGACAGAGCTATGGACCTCATAATACTTTCTGGGAAAGGTGATGGCAATTTAAAGCTGCTTAGAGATAGCATAGTGATCTGGGTCCTGGGTGTTGGTTTTTTTTTTCCCTATGCTTCTAAGAATGCAGAGTGCTCTTTATCTAGATAGAAAGAAGCAGGGCAGAGGTTGTTTTCTATGACTGAATCCAGTGCCTTAAAAAGCTGATTGGAACTCAGCTTTTTTTTTTTTTTAAACAAACACAGAAGCTATGAGTAAAGTCCAGGGTCCTGGTGTGAATCAGAGGGTGGGGTGGCTATTATAAATTATAAATTTTGGAGGCAAAACATCCCTAAGCACACAAATAAACACTGGGAGAAGTATGTTATACCAGGAGCTCAGCTGACTATTTCAGTGAATCTGCTTCCAAAGGCTCTCTGAAATTCTCTATTTCTATCAATGGAAACATTATTTTTCCAGACACCCCAACAGTGTCAACTCTGAGTCACTGACTTATTCCTCTTATTGTCTCATCTTTATTCCTCATATCCCATCAGTCACAATGTCCTGTCAATTTCTCCCTAGCAATTAATGTCTCCTGAACTTAACCCACTATTATTTCACTATCACCCACTCTGGATCACAGCTGGCATTCAAGGCTTGCCAAATGCTTTTTTTACATATACTACTTCATTTGGTCCTCACAACAACCTTGTATGGAGGGTACCATTATTACCCCCATTTTACAGATAAAGAAACAAACATAGGGAAGTTAGTAACTTGCCCAAGTTCACTTAACTAATACATATCTGAATGAGGATTTGAACTCAGATGACTCCAAGTTTTTCACTCTAAGCATAGTGCCACCTAGTTGCCAGTATATAGTTCAGATCCTCAGAAGATATTCTTCCTGACTATAGATTCTTTCCTTTCAAATCCATCCTGCACACTGAAAAATCTGACTAAAACACAATTTTACATTTGTTTTTATTGTTCAATAGTTTTTCAGTCATGTCCAACTCTTTGTGATACCATTTGGGGTTTTCTTTGGCAAAGAAAATGGAGTGGTTTACCATGTCCTCCTCTAGGCTCATTTGACACAATAGGAACTGAAGCAAACAGGGTTAAGTGACTTGCCCAGGGTCATACAACTAGTAAATGTCTGAGGTCTGAACTGAACTCAGGTCTTCCTGACTCCAGGTCCAGCACAGTATCCACTCCACCACCTAACTGCCCCTAAATTCTGCATACATTAATCCATTGTACAAGACCTTTCAGTGGCTTTCCATTACCAATAAAATAAAATCCTAACTTCTAAACTCAGTAGTGAAGGCCTACCACAATCTGGCTCCAAGCTTATCTCCCATTATTATTCCTACTTAAATCCTCTATTCCAATTAAAATGTTCTACTCTTTGTTCCCAAGGAGAGCCCACTCTGAAACTTGGGTATTTCCATGCCTAGAATGCCCTTCCCCTTCCTTTCTAGTTACCTAAATCATTTCAGTTGTCCAAGACCCAGCTCAAGCCTCACCTTCAGTGAATTCTCCTTGGACTTAATCTCCTTCTCCTGAAGTTCTAAGGCCTCTACTGTCAGTACCACTTATTTTGGAACTTGGCATATGCCACCTTTTTTGGTTTTCTGGTTTGTTTGTTTTTTACTTATATATAGCTTGGGCAGGGGTATGCTGGTAAATGTTTAACAACTGGCTCTCTGGGGAAAAACTGTCTACATGACACTTTTTTTTTACTTTAATCTGCATTATTAATATTTTCTCCATCACTTTATTGAGTCTAGACAACAAGACAATAAATTAAGCCTTGATTCTTAATTTGCTGATTTCTGAAGTATAAGTGCTTACACTGAAAATCCAACAATCAGATCTCACAAGCTGGTTAGAGTGGATTTTATCACACCCATGAGGCTCAAACATACAGAATGGCCAATAGTTGCACAAATGGAGGAAACTGTTACTGAGTGTGCTCAGGCTTTAGCAACGTGGCCAACGTCCTTGTTCACCAGACAGAGGTGGCCAGAGCATGGATTATGTCCTGTCATTGGTGAACTTTTACCTGGTCAAGAAAACAATTGGTTGGTAAAGTGGCTTCTTTCCTTTGTCCCTCCTCCCTTTCAATTAAAAAAGACAGATATTTAAATTCAGAGTTTAAAGTTCTTTCAAAATTGTTTATTTGTTGTTTTCAATGGTACCTTAAAGCTGGCTATCTCTAAATGAAGATAAGATTTGATCTTAAATGCTTTTGGGTCTCCGAGTAAAAAGAGTGAGGAAAATATCAGCAGTGAGACTGAATACACGATACTTTAAACAGGTCTAGAGACAAATATGCCTTCTTACCCTGGAATATCCTTCTACCAAGCCATACTTCCCCCCACTGGTGAGTTCCTCTTCACGCCTCCACTCTGTGAGAAGTCTAGACTAACCATCTTTTATTTCCTTTCAAATTTTGCTTCTGACTTTAAGGATGTTGGCACCATCCCCTTTTGTGTATTGTCTTCCTTCATTAGAACGTAAACTCCTTGAGGGCAGGGACTATCTTTCTCTTTGCTTATATTTGTATTTCCAACACACGGGTATGACATACAACAATAAATGTTTGTGGCCTTGTCTTAGTGACCAGGCTCAGATTCTGATTTTGGGGCTCCATGCTGTGATTATTTCATTGATAAAATGCATTACTAAATTTCTTAAAACAGCAGAGAAAGAGATCAGGTGGATTGAGGGCCACTGCTTGCTAGGCTAAAGCAAGCTCACTGTTCCAACAAGGTATAACAGATAGGGGTGTCCTTGAGCAAGAGCCCAGCCTCTGAAGCAAAAGAAGGAGGAGAGGAGGAAAGAGGGTGACTAAAGGGAAGGCAGTACCCAGTAGTGTGACGGTAAATGTTTAACGACTAGCACTCTGGAGAAAAAAAATAAATATATTCATGTAAAGCCAAGCACAAGCAGCTTTCCAGAGGACTACTGCTGTGAACAGCTTCAAGGTTCTGATTACATAGTATAGTGAATTCTATTTATTCAGCAGTAAATTAAAGCAAAACATTCACAGAAATCAAAGTACAGGATTCACAATGTTATGATATAACAACATCACTAAAATGGCCACAAAGTTATAAACAAATATAATCATTTAGTAACTTGATCATTTAGTAAGTCCTTAATTCAATCATCCTTAAGGAGGCTCTCTTTAACGGACACAAAGTACAAAGGTTAAAATTTTCTACCACTAGGTCACAGTAAATCATAATCTTCTCAGTCAGCATCAGGTACCCAAGAAGAGATCTTTTCATCTTGACTAAAGGCTGGCTCTCAGCTTCCATGGTTCCTCTTCCATGGTCCCAGCTCCGGCTTGAATCTACACAGCTGTCATCTGGGTTCAAAGGCAAGCAGTTCCCAGTTCCTTATCCAGCTCCTTGTCCAGTTCTTTGTCAAGTTCCTTATCCAGTTCCCATTCCATATTGAAGATCACAGTGTCCAGTTCACCTCAAGTCCTTCGTAGTTCCTGTTCTGGGAAGACAAAGCTTAACAGAGACAAAACAACATTCATACCCATTGCTAGCACCATCATTAATTCACTATCTGCCTATAAAATCAACACAGACCTACCAACAAGGTCTGAGAACTCAACACAAATGATCAGTATAGAAATTAACACAGACCCGCAAACAAGGGCCAACAGGTCAATACAAATCATCAGTAAAGTCCTAGGACCTCCAAAATCCTTCTCCAGAACTTCTGTAAATAGATAACCAGAAAATCCTCTTTCAGGGCTTCCAGTAAGGTCCCAGGCTTCTGTAGAAAGTATAACAAATAAACATCAACACAGAACAGACAGAGTGCCAGGATACCACTAAGTTTTTCTCCTTTTCCACCAAAAGAGCTCCCTTCTCAGTTCTGCTCTCTCCAGCCTGGGCCTCTCCTTATATATGGTCATTAGCAACTCCCCTTCCTGTTGCAGGAGTTGACAAGTTCTAGGGTTCACAAGTTGTGGGATTCACAAGTTCTGGATCTTAATACTTGCCATTACAATGGAAAGAATTTTTAAATTTAATCAACATTATTAATTTTCTCTATCACTTTCTTAAATCTAGACAATCAAAACAATAAATCAAGACCTGATTTGTAGTATTTGCCAGTTTCTGGGATATAAATGCCCACACGCTGAAAATTTTACAATCAGCTTTCAGGAACCAGTCCACGCCCCTGATAATGCCCTGGAGTCAACCTAGTGGAAGAAATAAACTCTGCCCCTTTCACAAAGTGGGGGGGGAGGAATAAAAGAAGATTTGGTGGCCACTGAGTAGCCATTTTTGCCCCATAGTGACAGTAGTACTCCACAGTGCTACTGCTCCTTACGAGTGGGAAACTGAGCCTGAGGTTTTGTTTATTTTTTTTTTCCATTTTAAGCTTCCTTCTTTGTTTTTTAGACTTTAAAATGCCATTTTCCCCCTCCTTGGTTTAAGCAGAATTTCTGGCATTATTGTAGCACATCTTAAATATAACCCCACTATAATCATTTTAATATTATTACAGAATTTTCGCTTTTATATTCTATGTTAATTTATTTTTGCTTTTATAGCTTGGGTTTAAAGTTGAATATTAGCCCAGTGCTTGCTATTTTTAAGAGTGGTTACTAGATATTAAATGTTCTTTTTAATTTTGTAGGATTTTTCTTCTTTCCTTCAATTCTGATAATACAATTTCCCTTCAAATACACTTTTAATTCTTGTTATATTGATTTTATTTTCTCTCACACTGAAGTTACCATCCAGATTTTTCTGTTTTGAATACTATTTTCATGGACTTTTATATTTTTGTGAATTGCTTACTTTTTCACTTTTCTTACCTTAGCATACAGATCCCATTTATTTCTTCGTATATTTCATACAAATATAAATGTTTATTATTTAATGATGGCAAAGTGAACACCAAATGTTATATACTTCCTGCTAAGGTGTAAGTGGAATGCTATCAGAGATGTTTATTTGCAAGTTTGCTTTGCTATATTGGCTGTCATTGCTGCTAACTATCATTGCTGGACTTCAGCTAAATTGTTTGCTTAGAGAATATTGTTGTTTGGATACTGGTTAAATACTGGCATTAAAGACCAATACTATGAAAGTATGAGTGTGATACTAAGTCCTGAAATAATTGTTGGATGTGATTGCTGAGCCAGTTGATGATAATTTAAATACCATGGGAAAAAAATTGAAGGGTAAATATTGTCCCAATTTTCAAAAAAAGAGAACAGTCTGCAAACTATAGCCAGTGACCTTGACTTCAATTCTTAAGAAAATTCTACTATGAGTCATTAAAAGATGGTTGGCAAACAAGTACAAATGGAAGAGGTGATTTAAAAGAACAAGCATGCCTTCATCAAGAACAAATCATGCCAAACTAACTTTATTTCCTTTTTTTTGGATAGGATAACTACATTAACAGATGAAGCAAATTATATGGATATAGTTTACTTAGATTTTAGTAAAGTTTTTCTCATACTATTTCTGTGGGAAAGATGAAGAGATGTGGATTAGACAATAATGCAAGTATATAGATACAGAACCGGTTGGATGGCCAGACACAAAGAGTAATTGTTAATGGTTCAATGTCACCATGTCAGAAGATTTCCTGGGTGGTACTCCACAGGGAGTCAGGATACAAAAGCAATTTGACAGGCTAAAGCATTGGGCTGAATCTAATAAAATGGAGTCCAGTAAGGATAAATGTAAAGTTTTGTGCTTGAGTACAAAAAAATCACCTTCCAAAATACAGGATGTAGGAAGTATGGGTAGAGCAGCAGTTGTTCTGAAACAGATCTGGGAGTCTGGCCTCAGCTACTTCCTAGCCATGTGAACCTGGGCAAGTCACTTAACCCTGTTTGCCTCTGTTTTCTCATCTGTAAAATGAGCTGAAGAAGAAAATGGCAAACCACTCCAGTATCTCTGCCAAGAAAACCTCAAATGGAATCACAGAGTCTGGCATGACTGAAAAATGACAGGATTACAAGAAGCTCAATAGAAGTCAGCACTATTATACAGCAACCTACAAGATGAATTCAGTTTTCAGTGGCATTAAGAGGGGTATAGCTTTCAGGAATAGGGAGGCAACAGTACCACTATATTCTACTCTTATCAAATCTTAGCTATAGTATTATACTCAGTTTTGTAGCATCATGGTTTAAGGACAATGATAAGCTGGAAAGTGTCCAGAGGGCAACCAGCATGTTCAAGAGCATGACAGATGAGAACTGACTGAAGAAACTGGGAATGATTAGCCTACAGAGAAGACTAGGAGATGGGGAGAAAAAAAGGGCCATGAAGGGAGGGGGACAAGAAAGATACTTTAAATGTCTTCAAGTATTTGAAGAATGTGAAGAATGGATTAGATTTGTTTGTCTGGACCCAAAGGTGAGAACCTAGAGCAATGAGTGGAGTTGAAAAGGTGCCAACTCAAACATGATGTTGAGAAAAACTTCCAAATAATCAAAAGATGCTTCCAAATAGAAAGCCCTGCTTAGAAAGTCCTCCTTTGGATCCATCCTGCCCTACCGAAAAGTGACACAGGAAAGAATAGACTGGGGGAGGGGGGACACACTGGGATGGCTGTTTTGGGGTGGTGGGTAGGGGAAAGAAGGAGAGAAAATATGTAACTCAAAGTCTTGTGGAAATGAATGATGCAAACTAAAATAAAAAAAAAAAAGAAAGTCCTCCTTTGAAGGACTTCAAGAAGTGACTAGATGACGATATATTAGGGATATTATGAGAATCCCTTTCATGTGTGGGTTGGACTAGATCGTGGTTCTCAACCTTCCTAATGCCGTGACCCTTTAATAGTTGTATGTGGGCATATCTGCATGTGGGCGGACCTGCCTGGAGACGGATAGAGGATGTTCCTAAGACTATCAGAAATATGTTTTCCGATGGTCTTAGGTGACCCCTGTGACCCCTGTGAAAAGGTCGTTCGACCCCAAAGGGGTCGGACCCACAGGTTGAGAACCGCTGGACTAGATGGTTGTTGAGGTCTTTTCCAATTTTCAAATTCTATTTGTTCTCAAATGAATTATTTAACAAGTAATACTTTAGCCTGCTTCTTCCATGTTTCCCCACTGTGCTAGACTTCCCAGGTTGGGCCAGTTTGTGAACTCAGAAACTTGTGAGGTCAGGTCTAGTTTCTTTGTTTATAAGATGAACATTAATACAGTCGGCTTTTCTTTGGAGTTGACCTTGTTTAGTGAGCAATTAAAGTGTGTAACATTAACATTGTTTTCTTTGTGGTTTCATTCTTGTTCTTTCTCTTTTGGCTTAAATAGATTTTAAAATGAAGAGATGTGTCTTTAGCACAGTTGAAATCAGACAGACCCTGACTAGCAGAAAATGATTTATAAGTTGATACTTGGTACATATGGGTGAACAGCTGTTCTTCACTAAGGCAAGAAGTAATGTGTTTAAACTCTGGTATAAGAAGTTTAGGCAAGACATAAGGAAAACCTTATTAATGCAATAGTAAATAACTAAATATTCAAAAGGCTGTCAAGAAATGTTGGTTTGTTCTTCAGAGAACTCTAGAGTTGGGCTGGACGCCATCATCTATTTTATTTGGTTAGGTTCAATTCAATATTTATTGCCTCCTTAATGTGCAAGGTGCTATGCTAATAAAAACTGAGTATATTAAGGTGAATATAAGAATGTCTTTATGGTCAAAGATCTTTCCACCTAGCAGGGAAGATAGGATTATCTATAAATATATATATATATATAAATATAGATATATAGATAAATATAAATATAGATAATTATAATACTTCCTTCAAAAGAGCCCTAATTTCATACATGTGGGCATTTCTAACCCCTTTATATATTAGTACATATGACTTCAATTGCTGTGATTAAAACAAATAATCACTTGATGTCCAATTTTTTGAAGAGGAACTTCTGTATTTAACAATACTGGTCTTCACACAACAGACACTGTTAAATGCTGGGCTCAGACCCAAGGCCTTTACAATTTGGTACATTTCATAGAATTTGACCTTCACTGGCAGAGCCAGTGTTTCTTCTATGCCACAACAAGACAGCAGAAAATAGACTAGAAGTGATGATTCATGGTCCCAAGACAGGGTTCTATTTATTAATTTAAAAAAGTAGGGGGGAAGCAACTGGATAGAAGACGCCCTGGAGTCAAGAGGGCCTGAGTTCAAATGTGACCTTAGATACCTACTAGTTGGGTGACCCTGGGCAAGTCACTTAATCTCAATTGCCTCAAAAAACAAAAACAAACATAAAAAAGGAAGAAATCTTGACATAAACTGAGCTATACATACATACATGTATATATACATATAACGAATACTTTATATGTATATATATATACATACATATATTTTATATATGTATACACATATATACATGGATATATATGTGTATGTGTGTGTATATGAGTGTGTGTGTGTGTGTATAGATGGATAGATTTATTTATATATACACGAAATTTGCTATTATTCTCTTCTCTTCTTACCATCTCTTTTTTGATCTCATTTCCCAGCTCTGTCTATGTAATTTGGGGCAAATCACTACCTTTCCAAGGCTCAATTTTCTTATTTGTCAAATGAGTGACTGGACTAGATGAGATCTAAGGTCACTAAGAAAAAAAAAATAACTAAAAGAAAGTGATCTTTTGCTGGTTTTTCTTTTCCTTCTGAAAACCTGCGTGCATTCAGACTCATTTAGCTATCACATTTCCTTGAATGTCACCTTGGATGCTTTCTTTTCATCTGTAACATAAGCATCAATAGTAAAATAAATTAGTTGGTGATATTCTCTACTTACTCTGGGAGCCAGACAAAAGACCAAAATGAAAATTCCTCAGTGCTTTTGGCATAGCCACAACCACAACTCCTCATGGTAGTCACGGCAAGATATATTGTAGTTGACTGCTATTTAATACCAAGGTAGAGAGTAGGGTTGCAGGTTATGGCATGCAATGTTCCATTTTGAGCCAAACAATCAGGGGAGTGGTTTAAGGAAGCTGCAGGCCTACACATGCTAATCAGTGCTCTCAGGGAAGGGGAGTTATATGTAATAAAAACTTTTGGAAGATTTCTCTTGGCCTGTGGGGAACAGCAGAGGGCTTTAAAACACAGGGTGAATTCAGATTCTATAGTTTGAAACTCTGCCATAGGGAGAAAAAGCACTTGCATAAAATTAGGGACCTTACTTGTTTCTGATTTGGCTTTTATTAATCAATCAGTAAGAATGTATTAAGTATCTATTGTTTGCAAATCTCTGTACAAGTAGCAAGAGATACAAAATTAAATAAAGGAGCTAATAATATACCCAAGAAACCATATGTGCACATCTCTCTCTCTCTCTTTCTTTCTCTCTCTCTCTCTTTCTTTCTCTCTCTCTCAATCTTTGTGTGTGTGTGTGTGTGTGTGTGTGTGTGTGTGTGTGTGTGTGTGTGTATACAAAATAGATACATGGAAAATTGGTGAAGGGAGGCACATTCAGCTAGGAGGATTGGGAAAAGCTTCCAGGAGAAGGTATAACTCAGGCTGATCCTTAAAGGAAACTAGAGATTCTAAGGACAGAAGGCAGGTTGGAGTACATTCCAAGCATAGGGGACAGTCAGTGAAAAGGATAGTAGATGGGAAATGAAGTACTATGTAAGAGCAATGGCAAGGCCCAGAGTGAACACTGAGGGAAATATTATGTAATAAGCCTGGAAAGGAAAGTGGGAGCCAAATTGTGAAAGGCTTTAAACACAAAACAGAAGCATTTATATTTGATTCTAGAGGTAACTGGGAGGCACTGGAGTGGCACAGCTCTGAGGTGCAGGTAATAAAATTTAAATGTTATATGTAGTTCCTCCTACAGCAATAGCTCCCCAATCCTACTTGAATTGAAAGGCCCAGGTACCCAAAGGGGATACCTACAAAGGGTTCAAGGTGTAACCCCACTGGGCAGTGGTTTCTCATGCTGTTCATGAGCTCCATTCAAAGTTCCCCACTGATTAGTCAGAATTAATTAGCTTTTAGAAAGGATACTTTTAAAGAACAGTTGTCACAGAAATATCTACCCAAATCAGAGGTATGCTCTCCCCTTGCACACACAGATTACCTGGTGACTAACTGACTCTACTCCTACCAAATTTATATAGGACTTGATCATAACTATTTTACATTTTTGATTAACTGTAATTACAATTTTATACAACTGTCCAAACTCGAAACTCCACATTACCCAACTATCATGAGGATAAATAAGATGCTTTCAAGATGTCCTTTGAACTGCTTGGAAGAAAACCATCCATAATGTACACAGCATAATAAGCCGAACTTTAACTTGGTGTTGTGAGACTGCTCTCAAAGTCACAGTACATTACACAAGAGCTGTTTTAGATGGATTATTCTGGTTATCTTTAAGACAATAAAGGCTGTGAATGAGCTGAGGTCACAGATGCTGTACAGTAAGTAGTTCATGGGACTTTTTCTAAAGCAGAAATAAAAGCAACCAATAATTAAAATCATGTTTTCCATTAGTTAAAATCAATCCCTCATGACTCTGCCTAGATTAATGAAATCTTTAGTACAAACAGCTTATTCCAGACATGACACCGTCAGGATTCATTACAATAACATTACTGTACTCCAATCTACATTTCCAACCTGACTTTGGTACTGAAAAGAGCATCGGATTTAGACTTAAGGCGACTGGATTTAAAAACCAACTCTGCTAGTACCTGTGGGACCTTGGGCAAGTAAGTCACTTAACCACTCCAGGCATTAGTTTTATCATCTATGAAATGGGAAGGTTGGATATGACTTCTAAAGTTTCTTCTAGCTCCAAATCTAATTAGCTCAAGTTGTGGTATAAATACCTTAATATAAACTAATTTGTGTGGAAAGAACGTTGGATTGCCCAACCAGAGAGCCTGGATTAAAAATCGGACCCTGTTACTTATTACTTTTATAATAAGTAATGAGCTACATGATATGGTGCATGAGAGTGCTGGACTTGGAAGACAGGAAGACATGAATTCCAATCCTGTTTCAGACAATAAGTAGCTGTGTGACCCTGGGCCAATCACTCAACATCTTTTGGTCTCAGTTTCTTATCTGTAAAACGGGGACATAAGAGCACGTTCTTCACTGGGTTGTTGTGAGATTTTAGGAAGGAAAGGGCATTGTTGTAGGTTAGATCTATATTAATCAAATTACACAAAGAACTCATCAATCATATCACTTATATACTATACATGCTGATATCTCATTTATCTATGTATTTATTAGCTACTTAAGAATACAGATATATGTTAATTAATAACCAAACCTAGGTGATCCTAGGTAATGTCTAACTTCATTTGGTAACATGCTGTCAGGAAGAGATAATCCAGTCCTATATAATAAAGCTATTTGCCATGCAGAATGAAGCAGAAAGACCGCCATATCAAGGACATACCATACCCATTTACCAGAATACACTTGGATTTAGTCCAAACCAGTTGCTGATATATTATGAAGAAAGCAAAAATAAGTGAAAAGGTGGCATGCATAATTCAATCTCTCCCTCTCTACTCCATCATTCCCTACTGTCTACAAACATGTCCAGGTCTCTCCCACCCTTAAAAAAACCCTCACTTAATCCTGTCATAGGTCAAGCAGATCTGTAGCCCTTTCCCTGAGTAGCCAAATTCCTTGAAAAAGCTGTCTACACTCCTTGCCTCTACTTTCTCTCTTTTCAATCTTCTATCAGTCCCTTGGAAAATGTCTTCCAACTTCATCACTCAATTGAAACTGCTCTCTCTAAAGTTACCAGGGATATCTTAGTCGGCAAATCCAATGGCCTTTTTCTTTTCTTTTCAAATCCCTGGCACATCCTTCTTGACCTCTCATTATCATTAGACATTTTTGATCTTGCTCTCCTCCAGGATAGTCTCTTCTCTTTAGAGTTTCAATGACAATGTTCTCTTAGTTCTCTTCCTATCTCTTTTGTTGGACTATCACACCTTGGGCACTTAAATGTAAAATACTAATGCTTTTTTATTTTTACCTCTTTGCCAAGAGCTGCACTGCTTCTCTCTTCTTCCCAGTTTAAAGGATGTTTTTCAAGGACTTGATGTAGACAATAGTTGGGAGCAGTCATACAGATGGCAGCTCAGTTCTAGATTTCAGCTTCAAAGTTCTGCCTTCCAGAAATCATCATCAGGGTTGTCAAACTTATTCAGAGGGAAGGTTAGGCAGAGGACTTTGAACACCTTCCTCTGACACTTGGCTTGTAACAACAGGAACTGGTTCAGCAGGAACTCCTACCTGCCCCTTAGCTATCCTTGAGTTTTGAATGCACATTGTACACTTTGATAGGGAGGGAAAGGGAAAAAGTGAACTCCCTGACTTACAGGCTTTTCTCCTTCCTTTTGCTGAAAGCAGATTTAGATTAGCATTTGTAGAATGGATTGGGTTCATTGGCTGTATTACTTTCTGTTTTGGCTAGTCCTACTCATTTCTGCCTCTCATAATCCTTGTCTTCCTGAAGGCTCAATTCAGGTGTTACCTCCCCTGTAAAGCCTGCCTTGTTTCCCCCAGTGGTTCTGTCTATATCCCTTCTCAACTTTCCTTCTCCAATGTGTATTCATATTAATGTTGTATAGTCTAGCTGAATATATAAGCTCCTCAAGGCCTGTTCCATTCTTTCTTCGTATTCCCAGCATCTTGTACACAGTAGATGTTTAACAAATGTTTGCTGAATTCTCAAAAGGACTGAAGTGAATATCCCAAGTCACACTCTTGCATCTCTTCAAGGTTAGGATTAGAGCTCATTCAACTCTGCAAATTTACTATCTACTTGTCCTGTTGGCTAATCTTGAATATGGGACTTTGAAGTAAAAACTCTTTCCAGAATGTCTACGGCCTAACAGATTTTTATACTGAAGCAGCTGAAAGTATTCTGTTCTTATACAAATGAATGAGAATTAGGTTGCCAGGCCAGAAGCAAAGCAGAAGTGAAAATGGTTTTTCCATTTACAGCTGAAAAGGCCAAATAAAAAAATTCTGCTTCCTTGGCACCACTCAAGCCTCACTACCAACAGCTGTGATCTTCAAGTTTCCATTCCCAGAAGTACTTTCAGTTGTCCTGCCTGAACTTTTTGGTTAGGAAAAAAGTCCCTTGGCAGGTCACGGTCTCTATAACCTGGCAGGAAAACCAGCTTCTCCCTGCTTCCATCCTCAGCTTGTTTGCTTATCTATTTCCTTGTAGGCAAGGGTCTACATTATATAATGTCTGGTCTACGGGAATTTTTACCATGACCTCACCCCTCCTGTTGCTGCCACTCAATTTCAGCATTATAGAGGCTTCTCTTAGTTGTAATCTTTGTGCAGTGTATGTAAAACTTTCTTAGAGATGTAAAAGGCCAGAGTTAAAGTCCCACTGGTATAGTGGATAGAGCACCAAGCCTGAAGTAGGGAAGACCTAAGCTCAAACCCAACCTCAAGACACTTACTAGCTATGTGCCTCTGGGCAAGTCACTTAATCTTGTTTCCCTTAGTTTTCTCATCTGTAAAATGAGCTGGAGAAGGAAATGGCAAACCACTCCATATCTTTGCCTAGATTCACAGCTGTTCTCAACCTGTGGGTTATGTTCAATTTGTAACAATGAAAATACCTCCTGCATATCAGATAGATTCATAACAGTAGGAAAATTACAGTTATGAAGTAGCAACGAAAATGATTTTATGGTTGGGGGTCACCACAATATGAGGAACTGTATTAAAGGGTCCTGGCATTAGGAAGGTTGAGAACCACTGCCCTAGAGAACCCCAAAGGGGATCACGACTGAACTACTGTGTATTTTCTCAAAAAAATTTGAGATAATCCTAAATTTGAGGGAATTCCTCAAAGAAAAGACTGCTCAAACCTTTCCTTCAGCAAGATCCCCGCCCCCCCTATTCCCTATGTGATGACCTCATTTACACGTTATATATCTCGTATGTAGTTTTGTATCTTGTACTTCCTATTATAATGCAGCTCCTTGAGGGCAGGAACTGCGTTTCTGTCTTTCTTTGTATCCTCCACCACTTAGTAGGGCCTGGCACCTAGTAGTTGCTTAATCAGTGCTTAATAATTGTCTTTCCGAACATCTAAGAACGCCACACACGGCTGCCAACAAATCCTCTTAGGAGGATAATTCTGTGCTTTTTTGTAGGAAAGAATAGACAGGCGGGGGTGGTGTTGGTAAGTACTGAAATCTGCTCCATGTACTGCAAGGATTTCAAAATTAAGGCAAATTGTGGAACCTGACAGTTTTTTGCACATTTTCCCTCTAAATAATCTCTTCCCACTCCACGCGCCAAAAAAAAAAAAAACCAACCCTTCCCTTGGCGTTCTACAACACTTCCGAGAACCTACAGCCAATTTTCGTGGGAATCAGGAAAGAGAGGGCTGTGATCTATCACTTAACCCAACGCACAGGGAGTGGTCCAAGCAAACAACTACCTAAGGCGCTCAGATATCCGCCAGGGCTGCAGAGTAAGCTAAAGCGCGCACCACTACTTCAAACAACTTCCTCACTCAAGGGCACCGGAGAGTAGCAGAGAAGCACGAAGACCCGTGAAGGTCACGTGACAGGCTCCTCTCCTCCAGCTCCTCCCACTAGTTCAAGCTCGCTCGCGACCCGTAGAGGCAGGTGGGGAGGAGACTGGACGGGACCGGGGAAACGAATGGAGAAGCTCTGCGCGTTCTATCACTCGCAGAGGAGGCGGAACCCAAGGCGCGAGGGTGCGCGCGCTCGCCCAAGGAGGAACTCATTACGCGCGAGCCGTCGCCTGCCTAGGAGGAAACGAGGCTCGAGAGTGGGAGTGCGCGCTCGCGTCCTTCCCTGCCCCCCTCCGTCTCCTCCCCCTTCCCCCTCCCCCCTCGTCCCGCCCTGCCCTGCCCTGCCCGCCCAGCTCGATTCCTCCCGCCTTCGTTCCCTCCCTCCCCGGCGTTCGGGCCGAGCTCCTTGCTCTCGAGCTGAGGTGCCCGGCCGGCGGCCGCCGCCAGAGGAGGCGGTGGAGGGTGCCGGAGGTGCAGGCGGCGGCGGCGGCTGAGGAGGAGGTGGAGGAGGCCGCGGAGGCGGCGGCGGCGGTAAGATGGCGGACTTCCTGCCGTCCCGCTCCGTGCTGTCCGTGTGCTTCCCGGGCTGCCTGCTGACCAGCAGCGAGGCCGAGCAACAGCGCAAGTCGAAGGAGATCGACAAATGCCTGTCGCGGGAGAAAACGTACGTGAAGCGGCTGGTGAAGATCCTGCTGCTGGGCGCCGGCGAGAGCGGCAAGTCCACCTTCCTCAAGCAGATGAGGATCATCCACGGGCAGGACTTCGACCAGCGGGCCCGGGAGGAGTTCCGCGCCACCATCTACAGCAACGTGATCAAAGGTGAGGGGCCCAGGGGGGACCTTGTCAGCCCAAGGGCCCACTGACCCGGGGCGGGGCGGGGCCGGGACCACGGGGGATGGAGCGCGCGGCGGCTAGGCCCCGAAGGGGGGCTCCCTGCAGGTCCGGTGGCCGGAGACCTTGCTCCGAGCGCCGCCGAGCCCGACGTCCCCAAGGTAAAGGGGAACCTCCCTGGGCATCATCTCGCGCCCCCACCCCCATGTTCCCGAGTAGAGGGCCCCCGCCCCGGCCTAGCCTCCGAAGGGAAGTGTGGCGGGGTGGGGTGACTCGGCGGGGAGCCACCCTCGTTGTCAGTGGAAGGCACCGCGCGGGACACTCCTCTCGGCCCCACGTTGGCCGTCGGACACTCCCAACCCGGTGCTGTTCCCCCTCCTCGCGCTGACCACTGGCCTTGAAGTTCTCGTTCCCGACCTCCTCCTTCCTTTGCCGAAGTCTGGGTGCGACAGGCTTGGTAAAAAGCCCTGGCAGAAGGGAAACTTGGTTGTTTGTTTGCATTGAGGTCTTTTCCAGAGCCATAAGTGTTTGCCTGTGGGGGCTTCTTGTGGGTTGTCTTGGGCCCTTTTTTTTTTTAGAATGTCAGACTTAGGCTGTGCTGGTGGCAACCGGTTTTTGTTGTAGACAGGGGTGTTTCATCCCCTCCTCCCCCAAAGTCCTGACAAATAGTGGTTATTCCATTTCATCTCAGTGATTTGCACAGCCCCAAATGCTTGTTTGCTTTCTGTATTGGTGTGGACAGGCCACCCAGTTGAGCCACAGTTTAATTAGGACGGTAGTTGGCACATACATAGGAATCGCTTAATAAATGTTTTATCTAATTGAATTAAGGAAAAAAGTGTTAAGGTCTGTTGTCTCTCTTTTAAGTAGTTACATTTTCAGGTTGAAAAACGATTTGGCAAGGTTTTGTAGCAGAAGCACTAGTATTTAGATAGAAGTGGCCTTAGAAATCACTTGATCACTTCCTCCCTTACCAACCCCATTTTTGTAGATAAGAAAACTGAGGCCTAGGGAGAGTAAGTGACTGACCTGAGATTTTACAGACAGTAAGTGGGAGAGATGGGATCCTTTGGTTTCAAATTCTGCTGTCTTTTGTGCTGCACCATGCTGATTTATTTACTTACATTCAAAAAAATGTTTCTTATAAATCCCCACCCCAGAACAGACAACCTATATGATACTTTTTTTGACTAACTTTTTTTAAAAAATGGATTTTTTTAATATAAAGGAAGTGTGATGAAACTGAGATCAAGTGCATTTGTTGCTTACAGTCTGCTGGTTTTGGTGTTTTGAGATTTCCTTTAATTTATGTAATTTCTGAGTAGCTACTTAAAGTCTCAGATTTCCAGTCTTCTAAAGCAGTAATTTCTTAGTGGAATTACTTCAGAAAGTAGTAAAATAATTTGTGTTATTTTTCTCTCCTTCTTCTTAGAAGAATAGGTAAGAAAGTTAAAACTTAGTCCTCAGCCTTTAGCTTCGTTGTATATATACTTAACCTTACTTGTTTGAATTAAATCAAAATAAAAATATTCCTTTTCAA
>CM053586.1:202834269-202845343 GCA_028646515.1 Pseudochirops corinnae
GCAGATGAGTCCCTGGAATCTGGATTCATAGTTACTAAGATGGATCAGAGGTTTCGTGATTAATATGTTGATTCTTATATACGTAGGCCTAGGTTCTGTGAATTGAAATCTCTGTAAGGTCAGTTACCCTTAAGCAGCCATCACTAAAACACACATACATGAGTGTGAGCACACACTCTCTCTCTTTCTCTCTTTCTTCCTTTCTCTCTCTTTCTTTCTCTCTGTTTCCTTTTCAGGGAAGATTCTGTTAACTTGAATTGATTTGACACAAGCAGGAAGCCCTAAGATGACTTGATCTTGGTATTGATGGATGTCTGGGGAGCATCAAATAGCTTCAGATCCTGATTGTAGTTGTTCTCTGAATATAAATTTTTTGGATTAGACTTAAAATCCCAAATAAAAACAAAAATGTTTGTTGAATTGAATTTACAGCCTTGCTCAGCCAAAATGTCATTAAAGTGTTAATTAACAGAAAAAGAGTGCTTGATAAGAATTTTTCTCAACAGTTTTTATCTACTCCAGAGGTTATTTTATGAAGTGATCTGGTTTTATACAAAATTCTTTGTAATAGAAGGTAATGGTAATGATATTGTGAACATCTAGTTTTATCTATGAGTCTGAGTAACTTAGTTACTCTGGGTATTTGTAGAGGAGATGGTAGAAGTGATCAGCTTAAAGCAGTGTTAAGTTTTAATTAATAGCAGTTTTAAAGAAGTAGACAAACATTTAAAAATTTTAATAATTTCCTTCACCCCATTTATTTTTTTTAAGGTGTGAGGGTCCTTGTAGATGCCCGTGAAAAACTTCATATTCCTTGGGGAGATAATTCAAATCAAGTCAATGGAGACAAAATGATGGCTTTTGACACTCGATCAGCTATGGCAGCACAGGGAATGGTGGAAACACGGGTTTTTTTGCAATACCTTCCCGCAATAAGAGCATTATGGGCAGATAGTGGTATCCAGCATGCCTATGATCGACGTCGAGAATTTCAACTGGTAAGAAATACTCTTTGAAAATGTTTCTTGTAAAAAAATATTTAAGTAAAATGTATTAGTGTCTACTGTTAGCAGCACACCCCCACCTTTTTTTTTAACTGAAGTTTGGCATAATGAATCTCTCTAAAATCCTGATCAGTGAAATTGATGACCACTGTTGATGTTTTTATTGTTGTAGTTTTACTGAGCAAAGAGAATAAAGTAAACCACATAGGGCTAATGAAATTGGAGTATTTTAAAAAAACATTTCTTTCTTTCTTTGCAAGGGTGGCCATAATATCTCTGCACCTCATTAATTTCAGTCATGTCAGATTCTTCATGACCCCGTTTGGGGTTTTCTTGGCAAAGATATTAGAGTGGTTTGCCGTTTCCTTCTCCAGCTCATTTTACATTTGAGGAAACTGAGGCAAAAACCGGGTGAAGTGACTTGCCCATGGTCACATAGCTAGTGAGTCTCTGAGGCCAGATTTGAATTCAGGAAGATGAGTGTTCCTAACTTCAGGCCCAGCACTCTTATCTACTGTGCCATGTAGCTGCTCTGGCTCTCTGTATAGTAGGTGCTTAAATATTATTGAATTCAGAAACCCTATTTTAATGCTTCTGTTAGTCCTTTTGCTTTGTGTTATAGGTTTGTTTTTTTTAGTAGCAACTTTTTATACTTAAGGACCTCACTAATTTTAATCAATACTAATATGTACTTTTATTGATAAATCACATATATTATGGATAGCGATGATAAATTAGAATATAAGTGTGTTGTGTATCACAGGTAAGAATCTGTGATAGCAACTATGACTCTTCCTTTCTTGGGCCAAAATGAAATCCCTCTATGAAAGAGATTCTTAATTTGCAGTCCATGAACTTATTTTAAAAATATTTTTACAACTATTTCATATGTATTTTATTTTTTGCATTTAAAAACATTATCCTGATCTATTAAGTTTTACCAGACTCCCAAAGGGGTCCATGAAACAAAAAAAGGTTGAGGCTTGCTGTTTTGTGATTTCTAGACAGCTTTTTATGAGAGACTGCGACCAAAAAATTTCATCATTCAATGGCCAATTTAGTGATGATCTTCAATGAATTCAACTAGATTGGTCTTCCAAAGTCAGAAATGTAGTCTGACATTATACCTTTATTGGAAGCCCTTCTCAGTTGGAATAAGACCTTCAAGGGCTTGAATTCCATGGCATAGTTTTTGAAGACCCAAGTTGTATCACAATGAGACATTATAATAGAACTTTAATGGAGATTATTTATTCCTTTAAATATTGTAAGTTTTCAAAGGCAAAAAGTCCCTCTAATCAGGTCAATAAGCATTTATTAATTACCTAACATGTGCCAGGCACTGTGTTAAGCACTGAGGATGTAAAGAATGCCAGTCCCTCTTATAGTCTAATACAAACAATTATGGACAGATGGGAGACAATCTCAAGAAAGGCACTAAGATTTAAGCTGGACTGGGAGAGGCTTCTTGGAGAAGGTGAGAGACTTAAGTTCAAGAGAAACCAAGAGGGAGAGATACAGAGGGAGAGAGTTCCAGGCATAGGGGACAGCCAATGAAAATGCCAGGAGTGGGAAGATGGAGAAAGAAATTCTTTGTAATTTACTTGTGAATGCTTTAATTGTATTTTCCAAAAACTGAAAAGATTTCAAGTGCTAACAACCTAGACTCAAAATTTTTTAATATAGAGGTGATTCCAGTCTGAGAAGTATTGCTCTGAAATAAACTTATTTGATAGCTAAAACATGGTTAATAATGCTGTTGACTGTTATTATCCATGTACAGGTGGTCCCAAAAGTCTCAGTACAGTCTTAATTTTGTATAAACTTTATTAGCTTAAAACAGCACTGAGACTTTTGGAACATCCTCTGTATGTGTGTGACTGCAAAATGATGTGCAAACCACAGTCATTTCTAAGCATTATTGACTATCAAAAGTTCGATTTCAGAGTATTGATGACAGGAGGGGTAGGAGGTGATCAGCAAATCTTTTTTTCTGTAGTCTATAATATTTGCTTTATCCATACAATCTAGTTCTTAGTTCTATAGCCTTATGTCATTTTCTTTTATTATTTGTTTGTGAAAGTGTTACTCTTCAACTACATTAATAAATTCTCAATAGAGACTAGGAATAAAAAGTTGTACATCCCTTTCCAGTCTCTAATTTGTCTATAGGATGACCTTATATGAGAAGCATTATAGTGTAATGTATGGAAAGCTGGCCTTGAAGGCCAAAAGACTTAAGTTCAAGTCTTGCCTCTTGACACATATTGTCATTGTGACCCTGAGCAAGTAACTTAATCTCTCACTGCTCTAGGCAACTCTGAGACAAAGTTACAGAGAAGGTGCTGCACAGCATTGGTAGTTGGAATATCTTTATTGATGGAGTTTTTTATGCTAATGGAAATCACAGATTCAGTCCCTGTCTCCATACTTTAATAACTTATTAGGCTATAGGTATGATAATGTGTAAGTAATATTTTAAAAATTTGTTGAGGCATTAGACAGGGACATTATACAGGATATTTTTCAATTCAACAAACATTAAGCACCTACTTTTTGTGAGGCACATAGACAGGCAGATCTTGTGACAGAAAACTGCCACTGTTGACAACGGGATAAGTATTCTGTAATTAGCCAAAGTCTAAATCAGCTTAAGTTAATAAAGTTGGAAAACTGCAAAAGACTTACAATCTTTCGTTTTTTTAATTGCTGCCCTTTACTTTTCATATCACGTATTATATATATATCCTTCATTCACCAACTCACCCCTTTATCTGAGGAAGTCTTTAACAAAATTTTAAAAAGAAAAGAAATGCCTTGTAGCCAACCAGCATATTGACTAGAGGAGAACTTAAGCTATTAGATTGAGAGATAAAAGGTAATTTAATTTGTAGGAAGGAATAATAAAGGTTTTGTACCTGCTGAATGGGACAGAGGAAGTCTTAATTTTTTAATTTTATGTTTTAACTTTTGGTTGTTAAGAGATTTTGAGTTTTAAAAATTGTGCTATAGTTTAGGAAGAAAGTTGTTAGCTTGAAAGAACATGATTTCTTGAATAGCCATAATAAAGATTATATAGGAATAGCAACTGGACTGTGATTTCACTAGTGTAGGAAACTCCCAGGTGACAAAATATCCTATATTAAGGCAAGAGTACAGAGAGGTTAAGTGATTTACCAGGTGGGTTGTACAGTTGTCTCATATAATGAGGTGGCCCTTCTCCTTACCAAAGCATGTACCTGCCATTCTGTATACACAAGTGAACACATTCCATCCCATCTTCTCCAGCAGATTTCCCCTCTATTATCCCTACTAATCTCTCCCTGGCTACTGGCTACTTCCCTACTACCAACTACCTACTTCCACATGTCCATGCCCCATTTGATCTATCCATCCTTCCCTATCTTTCTGTCCCTCTCTTCCTTTTTATGACTAAACTCCTTGAGAAAGCCATCTACAATAGGCAATTCTACTTCCTTTAACTCTCACTATCTTAACTTTCTGTGGTCTGATTTAGGATTTCATTCACTTGAAGCTACCCTCTCCAGGTGCCATCTGCTACTTATGGAAGATGAATTGGAGAGGAGAAAGATTGGAGGCAGGCAGATGCACTGACTTTTACAATAGTACAAATGAGGACCTAAGCTAGGGTAGAGGCCATCTGAGTGAAAAGAAAAGGAAGTGGAATTGAGGAGACATAGCAACTGATGGGATATGGGAGTGAAAGCAGAGGACAAGCTGTGGAGGATGCATAAGCTTGCAAGCCTGTATGGTGATAGTGCCATAAATAGAAATAAGGAAGTCTATAGGAATGATGGTCTTGGGGAGAAATATCATGAGTTTAATTTGGATGTGTTAAGTTTAAGGTTATTGATATTAGACATAATTTTTAAATAAGAATTTAACAGCAATAATAATAGTTTACCAAGGTACTTAATAGTGCCTACCATGTAGAAGAAGACAAAAGTCTATACCCTGGAGAAATTTACACGTCACCTTATAATATTGTTATTCAGAGCAAATTAAAAATTGTTGTACCTCTGGCCAACCCATTTTCTAGATGTACGGCTTCCTCCTGTACTTTATTTCAGGAAGAGAGCATAAGACCTAAATAAGTGGATTTCTGGTTTTATTCTTTTGTAGTTAACTAGCAAAGTAATTATGTCTTTGATATGTCAACCTTTAATGCAAGAAAACTGAATGTTGCATAGGATAATTTTGACATTAGTTTCAATCAATGATATGTGATTTTTCTCAAGTTCCTCTATTTTTTTCTAAGCTAACACAAAACAAAAAGTACTGTAACATTCCATGCTTTTCTCTGTTACCCAAAAAGCTCACTAATAAGATGCTGTAAGGTTTTCAAACTCTCCACATATTGTCTCATTTGATCCTCACAACAAATCCTGTGAGGTAGCAATTACAGGTGTCATTGTGATAATACTTTTAATATTAACAATAATAATGAGTGACTAGCTCATGGCCACACAGCTATCATCAGATCTGAGATTCAAATCTATGTCCTCCTTACTCTTGAGTCCAGCTGTAATTAATGTTCTCATATTCTGGTTACATTTGGGAACATGCACTGTAATTAATGTTCTCATATTCTGGTTACATTTGGGAACATGCAATCTATGGAATTATAGTTACAGAGTAGTTGAATAACTGAAAAGCAGAATAATAAAAGGAAATGTATAACTTGTAAAGCATATTGTAAAAAGGTTTGATCATTTTTCTGGTATATGTATTTGAAATACATAAAAAGCTGTTTTTGTGAAATAATAATTTATCACCTTTTTATGTTCAAAGAAATGGGAATTTCCTTTATATTTCTACACTCTTTCCTATCCATGTTAATGGGATTTTTTTTACATGAAGGATTTGTGTGTGACACTTAACTCTCTTTTAGTATACTTTTCACTCTCTGTAAAGTTGGGATAATAATTGCACTACCTCCCTAACAGGACTATTTTGAGCAAAGTATTTTGGAAACATAAAGCACTGTATAAATGTAAATTATTGAAGACGACCTGATATAATCTGATATAGTCATCTCTTACTGCAGCTAGAATAGAATTATGTAAATTCAGTTAAGGAAAAAAATATTTTTCAAAGAAAGACAATTTAATTATCACCTGCCATTTTAATTCTAAACTTTGATTTATTAGTATCCCAGTGCAGATAGCATTGTGAAGTTTAATCCTAGGGAATTACCAAGGCCATTGAGAACTTAAGTGGCTTACCTAAAGACATGTAGCCAGTATGTGTCTCAAGTAGAACTTGAACCCATATCTTCCTGGCTTCAAGGCCAACTCTATTCCTTGCCACCTCTTTTAAAAATCCCCTTATTTAACTCAAAATACAACTATTTCAGGTAATCCAACAAAATACCTTTAACTATGGCAAAAGGAACATAAATCTTCGGTTTTTTTCTTTTTCCTAGTAAACCCACTAGATCACAAATTTATTTATTCTAAGCATTATCTAAATCTTACTAATAACAGAAAAACTGACTAGAAAAATTTTTTAAAGTTGGGGGAGGATAAATTTGTCTTGATAACAGTTGGGTAAAAAGTAGAGAGGAAAAAAAAGAAAAGCACAGGAAGTCAGTTCTGACAACTCAACAGACAGCTAAAAAATAACCTGTTAAAGGATCTCTTCTCACATTTTGAAAGCATTGGGGGAGTTGACTAAAAAAAACCTATCAAAACAAAATGGAAATTGAATATAGACTTGAACCTCACACCTACTTCCCTTCTCTTTGTTTTCACAGATTTTGTAATTACTGATTATTTATTTGAAAAAGATTAATTTTAATTATTCTATCTACTGACCTCTCCAAATTTTTCCTTATGTTCGTGCTATCTTTCAGCACAGTGTTTTCACTATCAAGTAAAGGTAGAGCATAAACAAGAGCTTATCAAAAATGATTGAAATAATAGGGAATTACTTTTTTAGTTGAATTTGTTAGAACTTCACAAGATTTATAAAGAATGAGATTTTATTTGGGTTATATATTTGTCAGTGAACATTAGAAATGTTATAGCTCCAAGAGAATGATTATAGTATGAAATAGGAAAGATTTATAGGGAAACCTATCTTTGGAATCTCTGTGGTATATAGCAGAAAGAATACAATATTTTTAGTCAGAAGAACTGGGATTGAGTTTTGGCTTTATGACTTAGCTATAGATGTTTGGGGGAATCAGTTCACTTGTGTTAACCACATTTTCATCATCTGTAAGATGGGAATTATAATGTACTGCCAAATTCACAAGGTTGTTACAAGGAACTATTAATATATAAATCACTTTATAAACTTTTTAAAATAAAATAATATATTTATTTTTAGTTTTCAGCATTCACTTCCATAAGATTTTGAGCTCTAAATTTTCTCCTCCTTCCCAAAACAATGTGCAGTCTGATGTAGGCTCTACATATACATTCATATTCACATTAGTCATGTCATAAAGAAGAATTAGACCCAGTGGGAGGAATCATGAGAAAGAAACAAAACAGAGAGAGAGCACACGAATAGTATGCTTCCATCTGCATCCAGACTCCATAGCTCCTTCTCTGGATGTGGATAGCATTTTCCATCATGACTCTTTTTGGAATTGTCTTAGATCTTTGCGTTGCTGAGAAGAACATTCCTCTGTATGGCTGTTACTGGGTATAATGCTCTGATTCTGCTCATTTCACTTGACATCAGTTCATATAAGTCTTTCCACATTTTTCCAAAGTCACTTGTCCATCATTTCTTATAGCACAGTAGTATTCCATTACTTTCATATACCACAACTTGATCAGCATTCCCCAGCTGATGAACATCCCTTCAATTTCCAATTCTTGGCCACCATAAAAAGAGTTATTATAAATATTTTTGTACCATTCTTATGCTCTCTTTGGAATACAAACCTAAAAGTGGTATTCCTGGGTCAAAAGGGATGCACAGTTTTATAGCCCTTTGGGCACAGTTCCAAATTGTTCTCCAGAATGATCGGTTCAGTTCACAACTTCACCAACAATGCATTAGTGTTCCAGTTTTCCCACATCTCTACCACTTACCATTTTTCCTGTTTTGTCATGTTAGCTAATCTGATAGGTATCACTTTATAAACTTGAAAGCTCTATATAAGTTTGAATTATTATTGTTCATCAAAATATGATCAACTAAAATATTATGGATTCCATTATATTACCAGAGTGAGAAGGATGTGTAAAGAGATATTCCTTTCAGAATTCTACTTTTCTACTAAAACATTGTCCAGAGATAATGAAGGACAGAGGAATTCTGTCGTACTGGAATATAGCAGTATTTTTTGCTTCATTGGGTGTATTTTTTATATTGATGTATTTTAATCCACAAGTATACTTAATATATTTTGTCCATATAGACATAAGAAATTAAACTAAAAAGGAAGCGGGAGAAATTTATCCACTGAACTGTAAAGAGGGTCAGCAGTGAAACTCACTGTATCTAATGTCCAGAGTTTGAGCAGCAATCCAAGAGGAAGTAAAGGTTCTAATATAAGGAAGTGAATTTTATCTGATAGATTCCGTATTTAAAAGGAAAAATTGGGGTGTAGGGGGAATTTAGGGTTGGAGTTGGAATAACCCAGATTCTATATTAAGGCATGCTCATGTGAGGAAATCTAGGAATCAGGTTGCAGGGAGGGATCAGTTGAGGGAGAAACAGAAGTTTTTGCCATTAGGGTATACTACAGTTGTCATTTGAACTGAATAGAAAGAGGAAATAGATTGGAGAGTTTGGGAAATAAGATCACAAGCCTGGTAAAGAGACATAAGGAGGAACTTGAATTACCCAGACACACATGTACATGTTTAGAGAGATGATAGAAACAAGAGTAGGGTGAGGATGAGCACAATAGTCTGTTGTGTTCTATAAAAAGAGGATCACGTATATATTCAGATATGGTCATTCTTTTGATGTGTTTTGCTTCACTATACTTTTTTGTTTCACAAGAGAGGCTTTTCTATGGGGGTAAAGAAAAGAGGATTTGGAGCGGCTAGGTGGCACTGTGAATAGACACCGGCCTTGGAGTCAGGAGGACCTGAGTTCAAATGCGTCCTCAGATACTTAACATTTACTAGCTGTGTGACCTTGGGCAAGTTACTTCGCCCCAATTGCCCTGCCTTCCCGTCCTCCAAAAAGCAAAAAAATTTTAAAAAAGAAAAGAGGAGTTAGTGATGAATAATAAATATAAAAAAAGAGCACCAGCAAAACATTAAAAATACATAGAAACAAAAAGAATTTAAAGTAACAAACAGGATAGTTTTGTCACTTTCAAATCTACACTTTCAAAAGAACAGAAATTGATTTGTGTGTCCTTTGTTCTTTGCATCTGGAAATGTTTGTGTTGATGGTTAAATTCATATTAAAGGAAAAATTTTTTAAATAGGGTCAGGAATGCTAAATCTCAGAATAAGCTGAGGCTATTAAGGGAAACTAAAAATACGAAGAGTTCTGTTTTGGTTTTATATATGTTGGGTAAAAACAGGATCAAAGCTGAGCTAGAACCAACACTTAGAGCCGATAGGAGAAAGATAAGAAAGGACAGAAAAAGAAGGGCTTTTCAGCTCTCATTTTCATTTTCTGTTTTCTCTGCTGAGGAGAATGACTTTTGCATTGGAAATGATAGAACAAGAAATGAGTAATAAGGAGTTGATACTGAAGATAAATTAAAAGTTAGTACCAAGTTTCCTTGATGAATTTGTCACCCACCCACCTAAGATACTGAAAGAACTGGGAGATGGTGATTGGTAAGGCAATATTAATAATGTGTGAAAGAGCATGGAAAGTAGGAGAGGTGCCTCAGGACTGGAAATGTCCTGACTTTGAAAAAAGGGTAATAAACAGTCTATAAACTGCAGACCAGTGACTTTGATTTAGGTTCCTGGCAAAATTCTAGAATGGATTGTAAAAAAGATGATTGGGGAACATCTTTATAAAGAAGATGATAATTGCTTATAATTGTCCATCATCTGTAAAATTTTAAAATTTAGTTTATATTTTAAACTACTGTATCATTCTTTTATTAAAGTAATTAATTTTTAGTTTTCAGAATTTATTTCCACAAGATTTTGAGTTCCAAATTTTCTCCCCATCCCTTTGCTCTCTCCCTCCCAAGATGGCATGCATTCTGATTACCCCTTCCCCTAGTCTACTCTCCATTCTA
Organism: Pseudochirops corinnae; assembly: GCA_028646515.1. Taxonomy (NCBI): domain Eukaryota; kingdom Metazoa; phylum Chordata; class Mammalia; order Diprotodontia; family Pseudocheiridae; genus Pseudochirops; species Pseudochirops corinnae. Next base: position 202,844,476 of record CM053586.1, read on the forward strand.
TCACCCCATCCCTTTCCCCCTTACTTTCTTTTAGGGCAAGATAGATTTCTATACCCCATTGCCTGTATATCTTATTTCCCAATTGCATGTAAAAACAATTTTTAACATTTGTTTTTAAAACTTTGAGTTCCAAATTCTCTCCCTTCTTCCCTCCCCACCCACCCTCATTGAGAAGGCAAGCAATTTAGTGTTATACATGTGTAGTTATGCAAAACACTTCCATAATAGTCATATTGTAAAAGACTAACTATACTTTGCTCCATCCTGTCCTGCCCCTCCACTTATTCTGTTTTCTTCTTTGACCCTGTCCCTTTTCAAAAGTATTTGCTTCTGATGGTGCACCCCCCTCCCCAGTCTACCCTTTCTTCTATCATCCCCTATCCCCCTCTTATCCTCTTCATCTTTACTTTCCTGTAGGGTAGGATTCCCAGTTGAGTGTATATGTTATTCCCTCCGTAAGCCAAATCTGATGAGAGTAAGGTTCACTCATTCCCTCTCACCTCCCCTCCTTCCCCTCCATTGTGAAACCTTTTTCTTGCCTCTTTTATGTGAGATAATTTGCCCCATTCTCTTTCTCCCAATATATTCCCCTCTCACCCTTTAATTTTATTTTTTAGATAACATCCCTTCATATTCAACTCACCCTGTGCCATCTCTCTATCTACATATATATGTGTATGTATAAATATATATATGTGTGTATATATATATATTTATGTATATGTATATATATATGTATAAACATATATATATATATATATATATATATATATGTTTATATTTCCTCCAGCTACCCTAATACTGAGAAAGGTCTCATGAGTTACAAATATCATCTTTCCATGTAGTTCAACTTTAATAAGTCCTTTAT
>CM053586.1:202845843-202874188 GCA_028646515.1 Pseudochirops corinnae
TCAATTCACAACTCCACCAACAATGCATTAGTGTTCCAATTTTTCCACATCCTCTCCAGCATTTGTCATTTTCCTGTTTTGTCATCTTAGCCAATCTGACTGGCGAGATGTGGTACCTAAAAGTCATTTTCTTAAAGCAAGTGAGACCCCCTGCTTAATAAACTCCAGGGGCTCCCTTTCTCCTCTAGGATCAAATAGAAAATCTTTGGTTGACATTCATATCCCTTTATAACCTAGACCCCTCCTCCTATACTTCCATCTTCATACATCTTACTCCTAGCTCTATTACTCTTCAATCCAATGACACTGGTTTCGTGGCTGTTCCATGAAAAGACACTTTATCTCTTGCTGTCCCTCTTGTTTTGGAATGCTTTCCTTCAACTCTGCCTACTGATTTCCTTGGCTCTCTTTAAGACCCAAGTCCAATCACATCTTTTACAGGAAGCCTTTTCTAAATCCCTCTTAATTCTAGTGGCCTGCCTCTGTTAACTATTTCCTATTTATCTTATATATAGCTTGTTTGTCTAGATTTGTTTGCATGTTTGTTTTTCTCATTAGATTGTGAACTCCTTGAGGGCAGGGATTCTCTTTTGCCTCTTTTTATATCTCTAACACTTAGCACAGTACCTTCACATAATAGGCATTTAATAAATATTGATTGATTAATTAAATGAAGAGACATATGGTAGATATGTGCAGGCCACAACATATGACCAATGAGGAAAAACAGGAATGAAGGATAGGCATCAAAGAAATGTATGAAGAGAAAATGAGCTAGTTACAAATCAAGGGCAAGTAATGGTAGACAGCCTTCTCCACTGGTATCCCTACAATGTTAAGAATGATCAAGGAAGGCCTCTATCTAGCATATTGGGTGGGCTCTCTGTGATGAACTTATGGAAGGATATGGACAAGAATTACACAAAATAGGCAAACATGGATGCAGTCACAGATTCAGTTACATATGAGTGATAAACATCTTGCTGAAGTTCTCTAAAAAATTTTTACATTAATTGAATTTATCCATGGTAGTGATTATCAGAAATATTTTAAATCTAGGCCTTAAATAAGATTCTTTTTTTTAATGTTCATTAAGATTCTTTTAATAATTTAAAAATTATTTTTAAATATAGCAAACTATGTATTTTCAATCATAAAACACTTTTTTCCCCGTTTGGAGGGGAGGCATTTGGGGTTAAGTGATTCGCCCAGGGGCACAAAACTAGTGTCTTGAGGACAGATTTGTATGCAGGTCCTAATGTCAGGACTGCTGCTCTATCTACTGCGCCACCTAGCTGCCCCACTATTTTTACATTTATACATACATACATTGACTTCTGAACTTCTAAGCATTTCTAAACATTTGATTAATGTGTGGAAGATATTGACAAAGAACTTAAAATCTAGGTGAGTTGGGAAAGATACTCAGATAAGCATAATACAAAATAGAAACACTGTCAAGTTTGTAAGAGATAATTGTTCAGAGTTTCTGACTAAAGAGATCAAAGAAGTCTAAAGCAGTGAGTTGCATTTTCTTAAAGAAGAGGTAAAATTTTGACAGGTAGAAATATGGGGGAAGGCTATTGCAGGCATAGGAAATAGAATATAGGTAAGAAAGAACTGGGCACATTTTTTGACTGATGAGTAGTTCAATTTTATTGGAATATAAAATCCATGAAGAGAACTAGTATTTGGTAAGATTGGAGCTAGATTGTGGTAAGTCCATGAATACCAGGCTATGGAGTTTGGCCTCATTCAGTAGGCAAATTCATTTAATATTTTTGAACAATAAAATGGAATCATATTTTTGCATTAAGAAAATTAATCTGTCAGTGATATGCCAGAATGGAGTGGGCAAAAGGTGAAGTCTTGGAGGCGGGAAGATTGATTAGTAGATAAGCCAAGGTTAGCAAATGTAGCAAGAGGTAAGAAAGGGTGGCAAGTGGTAGGAGATGGATGGAGCAAGGTATTGTAAGAGGGTACAATCAACAGAATTCAGAAACTGATTAGTTATGAATAATGATGCAAAGAAAGGTAGAAATGATAACCTTCAATTTTCAAGTCTGGTTATTTAAGAAAATGATTTTGCCATTCCCAGAAATTAGGAAGTGGAGCTGACAATAGAATCAAATAGGAGTTCTGTTTTTTACATGTTGAGCTTGAGGTGAGGGTTGGGATACAGTTACAAATTTAAAAAATCATCAAAAAAGAAAGGAAAAATTATCCTTGATCAGATGGTAATTTCAACAGAAAAAGAAGAGAACTGAGTCTTAGAGAATATAAATAAACAGTGTTAATTACAGAGCCAGAATGTGGGCAGAGAAGATACTGCACTAGAAAAACTGAAATTTTTTTGAAACCATTTGTTAAGTTTTACAAAGTGAAATGATATGAAACACTTTACAAAAAAGGTGTTTAAATATTCATCCATGTATTCATCTGTGATATTGGGCACTGAAAAAAGCAACATGAAAACTGTTCTCTAAGAAGTTGAATATCACAAGGAATTATAACACCTTTTAAAATAATGTAAAAAAGCCAATACTCTCCAAGATCAATTTCCACTTAAGCTTTTAAGATAAAAAAAGAAAAATGCCATTCAACACAACCAAATAAGCCTAACTACCCTGTGTTGTTCAGTCATTTTTCAGTTGTGCACAAACTTTTGTGACACGATTTGAGGTTTTCTTGGCAAAGATACTGGAGTGGTTTGCTATTTCCTTCTCCATTTACTACCTATACCTACACAAAAATCAGTCTGCTATTCAGGTATTGTTATATGCTATGTGAAATGAACAGTTAAACAAAAGACCAGAAGGGGGGAAGAATAACAGAATTAATGTCATTAATATCTTTTTTTTTTAATTCAGAATCTAACAGGAAAAAACAACTCAGTTTGTGGAAGGCAGTAGAGGTACATCTTAAGATGTCTTAAGGGAATTGATCCAATTCCTTCATTGTACATATAAGGAAACTGAGTCCCAGAGGTTTAGTAACTTGTACAGGGTCACATAAGTAGTAAGTAGCAGAACCAGGATTCAAACTAGATCAACTTACTCCAAATTTAGTGCTCATTCCACTACTTCACAATATTGCATCAAGAGAAAATCATTCTAATTTATGTCTAATTTGATAAAATACAGCTATTTCTTCAACTTACTGATGTCAAATCACAAAAGGTTTACAGGTGAATATATTGAGTTTAGTTGAACAAAACATCCTATGCAATCTATGTTCATAACATTGACAGAGAAAAGACCTATGTTAACAACTGAAGTCCATATTCTATACATGTTGCCCCTCCTTTTTAGAATTTGAGCTCAAGAGTTCGGATTGTCGTAGCTTTTCTTTTTATATCCCCAATGCTTTGCAGGTCGCGCTTAATAAGTACTTTTTCTTTCGTTTGTCTTTCTCCTCTATTTCACTTTCATTACCCTGGTTTGGGCCTTTATTAAATATGTGCTTTAGTGAGCTTGCCCAGTTGATCAGCAGTAGCTTTTGAGAGTAAGTTTGAGACTGGTCCCTTACATGTGAGAAAAAACATATGCTTAACTCAGCAAGTTTTAATTTTGTTTTATTTTTGAGGCAGGCTCTCATCCCACTTCCTCTCTGAAGCAGCTCTCTCAAAGGTACTATAATCTGTTTCAAGGACAATTCTCTATGGACAAGCGTTTATGCCACATACTATGCTAGGCACATGGGTTATAAAGCCAAACATACTCAAGGAACTTAGACTGCATTGGGAGGAGACAACATGTATATAAAAGTTTATGTAGAGTAAATAGTAGGTATTTTGAGGAGAGCACTAGTGCCACTGAGTGGGATTAGGAAAGGTTCCATGATGGAGCCGTAGTACTTAAGCTGCATCTTGCCTTTCAGGCACAGAGAGAATGAAAGGCATGAAACTATGGATTTTGGGAAGGGGTAGTAGTAAGGTGTAATGAAGCCTGAAAAGATAAACCGGGGCCAGGTTCTGAAGGGCATTAAAAGCTACACAAAGAAGTTTATATTTAATCCTAAAGGGAGCCACTAGAGTTGATTAAAAGTGACATAGATCTTTTCTTTAAGAAGATCACTTTAACAGCCTTGTCAAAACAAGAATAGATAAAATATTTTAAAATAAAATTATTCCCCCAAAGTCATCTTCATCTACAAGAATTTACACATTAAGGATTTTAGTTTTTTCTTCCGTCTTGAATTAGGGGTCAAGACAACAAGAAGTGAGGTCAGCTAAGCACTTAGCAATATAAAACAGGGCAAAAACCAATCCTGTTCTCAAGGGGCTTACAAGTCTAATTCAAGTGATGCAAACAGCTATGTATAAACAAGATATAGGACAAAATAAATTGGAGATAAAGGGAAGGCACTGGGGACTTCTTATCCTTTCTCAGAATGTTTTTAAATGTATAAAATACATAGGGTTACAAAGAAAACTAATTATATTGATAATACAATTTTAAAAGCATTTTAAAAAACAATTTCATAGACCTACAAGTTAAGAATCCCTGGTCTAATTCCTGTGGAGTAGAACATAAATCCCACCATAAAAAAGTGATTTATTTATTTTGTCATTCAGCAGTTAACAAAGAACAGTCAAATTTAGTCAGTACCTAACAAGCATAAATGTATTGTTGACTTCCCTGAGTCTGAGCAACCACAGCATATTTAATGAGATGATGGAATGTAGACTGTTGGGATGAGGGAAAGAGAATTTTTCTATTCCTTTGATACTTATTCCTTTGCTGGTCACTTTTCCCCTTCTCTAATTCAGGGAATCGTAACATTTTTTGTGCCTTTTGCACTTTTGGTAATTTGGCGAAGGCAACAGATCCCTTCTTAGAATAGTGTTTTTAAATGCTTAAAAAAAACACAGGATTACAGAGAAAAACCAATTATATTGAAATACAGTTAATACATTTTTAAAAAACATTCACAGATCCGTAGGTGAAGAATCCCTATATTTGTTGATTAAAACTCTTGTTTACTAACTAAATATAATGATGTTAGAAATGAATGTTATGCTATAGAAGCTATGACTTCCAGACTTCCCATTTTGAAGAATTAATGTCTTCACTTCTTTTAAAATCCATTCTGTAATTGCAAAAGGTATATTCAGTTGGTACTACAGGTAATAAAGAACAACACCAGTCTCCTTGAGTTGCTGTTAAATCACTACTTCTCTGCTTTGTGGGACTACCTAATATATACAAAAACATTTTGGGAAGTAGAGTTAGTGGAAGAAAATTTCAGTACTCTTCACTTTTGCCAAAAATATGTCATAAATAAGCACCTTTATTTAGTGTGTGAGAAATCTAAAAGCACGTAGATCCCTCTTGCTTTTGAAAATTTTTCTGACCCAAATCATTTTCTATTTTTAGTTTATACTGTTCAAATACAAAGGCAAAATTCCCATAGTCAAGATTAAATATAGGGACAGAGTTTTGACAATAGTTTTTCATTAATCACATAGAAAAATACATCTTAACTTTCTCAAAACCCATTCGGTTTAGTCAAGGGTGAATAGAAAAGAGTGCTGCCTATAATTGGATTAATCAAAGGGTCTTCTTACTCTTAGACCAGGGGTGGGAAAACCTGCGGCCTGGATGCCACATGTAGACTTCCAGGGTTTCAAGTGTAACCTTTGACTGAATCCGGACTTCACAGAACAAATCCTCTTAATAAAGGAATTTGTTGTGTAAACTTGGACTCAGTCAGAAAGCCACACCCAAGGACCTAGAGAGCCACATGTGGCCTCAAGGCCTCAGGCCCCCAGGACCCGCCTTAGATTGATCTTTACCTTAATTTCAGGGAAGATTACTTCCTGGAGTGATTACGTCTCTCCTTTGAGAAACTAGTTAGACCTTGATCAAGATGAAGCAAAAAGATCAACTCTAGACATTATTTCTCCAAAATTGATAGTTAAAGAAAGGCTAATAATAGTTTCTCATTCAGATTAGTCAGAAGATTTCACACTAATGTACTCTCTTAATGTTATTCTTAATATATTCAGCATTATTCTTGACATTCCTAAAGAATGCTCAGGAAGACCAAATATGCTTGTGTAAATGCTATACAGGTGTAAGGTGCTTTTGTTATTTGACTTGATAATTTTTTTGTCTCATTTTTACTGGTTGAAAAAACTGAACAATTGATAAGATCTATTTTATTTATCCCACCTGAAATCTGTTGAAAAATTTAAATATGATGTGTAATTGTATGGTTTGGGGGGGAAATTGTGCAGATTTTTGTGATTTTTAGCTCTGTAGCTATAACATTTACTATAATGTTTAGTTTTCCTATAAAGCTGTCTTTACTCATTTAAGTGTCAAAAATAGTAAGAGTTTATTAACTTCTTAAAGATAAATCATGTCTTTCAAAAGCCAAATTATTTAGGGCAAGAAACTAGTGTTACTTTCTGGATCAAATAGAAAATTCTCTGTTTGCCTTTTAAAGCCCTTCATAACTTGGTCCCTTCCTACCTGCCGCTCCCTTACTTTCATATTCTATGCAATCTAAGGACATTGACCCCTTTGCTCTCCTTTGAACACAACACTTCCATCTCCAGACAGAATTTTTACTGTCTTCCATGCCTCCTATGTTCTCCCTCCTCATCTCTATCTCATGACTTCCCTGTGTTCTTTCAGTTTCCAGCTAAAATCTTACCTTTTACAAGAAGCCTTTCACAAAGACCCCCTGCAATGCTAATGTTTGACCTTTAAGATTAACTTTAGTTTATCTTTGAGATGAAGGACCATTTTTTGGCCTTCTTTTGTATCTCTGATGGTTAGCATAGTTCCTGGCACATATAGGCACTTTAATGAATGCTTCTTGACTTAATAAATCTGTATTTTTTTCAGTCACCCTTGTAGACCACTTGTAAGGTGCCACGTGACCATGTTATAATTAGCTAAAAAGAACCAACGATCTAAGTGGACTTGTACCAGTAATCCCTGCCACTGGGGAGACTTAAACAGGTGGATCATTGAGCTCAGTGAAACCATCAAAGAATACAAACAAAAAAGAACCAAGGATCTAAAATTCTAATTTCATGTTTCTTTTTGAAGAGAAGTTTTCATTTTATTACAATGAATAAATGCAAAACTACCCATTTTGGGGCTGACAACACATTTATATAACACTTAAAACATAGGTGCTTTCTTGAAAGTATTATCCCCATTTTACAGAGGAGGAAATTGAGATTCAGAGTAGTTATGTAATTAGCCTGAGTTCTCGTAGCTAGTAATTGTTGGTATCAAAACTAAATCTTCACTCCAGTTCCAGTGATATTTTCACTACCTTATGCTGCCTCTCATTCTGAATATAGTTATTTGGGGGATAAAAAAATAGTAATAGGCCTGTGGTACCTCCCTGACCTTCAGTTTTCCCTTCTGTAAGATGAGGAAATTGGACTAGGTGATCTTTAAGGTCTGTGATACTGGAGGGAATGTCTTATCACTTGTAACTGATTACGACTAGGAGTCAGAATATTTGAATTTAAAGTCCCAGCTGAGCCCTTAACTAGCTATATGACTGGGGGACCAGTGTACTACATCTATCCCTATATGTATTAATATTAGTACCTCCTTTCCACTGTCCTGCAGCTAACATGTCCAGCAGGAGCAGCCCGTGGGCAACCTTTGCTTTGTTTGAAACTGTTGACCAATCTCTCCTGCATACTCTTCTCTCTGGCTTTTAACTATTCTCTCCCAGTTCACTGACCTATACTTCTCCTTTGCCGATACATCATCCATGTCATGCCTGTAAACTATGACTATATTGCAAGGCCCTATCCTGGTCCCTTCTCTTTTCTATCCATTCTCTCACTTGATGATGACTTCATCAGCTCCCATGATTTCACCTATCATCTCTATGCAGATGATTCATATCTTTATATTAAGGCCTATTCTCTTTCTTGGACTTATGTCCTACACCAGCTACCTTAACTGAACTGAACTCCCCTCCCACCCTACCAACAAAACAAAACCAAAAACCTCACCCTTCTTCCAAACCTCTCTCCTGCTGTTCTTCCAGTCATCCAGATTTAAAACCTCAGTGTCATTTTCCACTTCTCCCTCTCAGTGACCCCACAAATCAGATCACTTTTGCTAGATCTTGTCCATTCTATCCCCACGGTGTCTTCCATCGCCAGTCATCTTGACCTATGTCTTGCCACTGAACTCTGATGGCTGAAGGAAAGAGTGAGGCTGATGACTTTACACAGCTTTTTTTTTTGCACACTTATTAAATGCCTGCTATCTGCCAAGCACTGTGCTAAGTGCTGGGGGTACAGAAAGCTGCAAAAGACAGTCCCTGCCTTCTAAGATCTCAAGCTAATGGAGATAGCATGCAAACAAACATATACAAACAAGCTATATGTAAGATAAATATGAAATAATTAACAGAAGGAAGCACTAGAATTAAGAGAGGTTGGGAAAGACTTCCTGTAAAAGATGAGATTTTACTCCAGAAAGGATGCCAGGGAAATCAGTGGGAAAAGTTGAATAGGGACATCATTCCAGGTATAGAAGACAGCCAGAGAAAATACCCAGAGGCAAGAGATAAAAGAGCCTTTTTATGTAACAACTATGAAGCCAGTGTTCTTGGATTGAAGAATATAGAGCTTGGGAGTAAGATAATAAGGCTGGAAAGGTAGGTGGAGAGTAGGTTATTGAAAGACTTTTGAGTGCTAAATGGAGGTTTTTATATTTGATCCTGGAGGTGGTAGGAAGCCACCGAAGTTTATTAAGAGAGAAGGTGAAGTTGATGGGCTGGATATGCAGGATGAGAGATATAGTAAGGAGTCCTGGATGACTCCTGGGTTGAGAGCCTGAAGGGACTATGAGGATAGGGTTCCCCTCTACAGTAATATGAAAGATAGGAAGGGAGAAGGTTTAGGGGGAAAGATAAGGAGTTCAGCTTTGGACGTGTTGAGTTTAAAGATGTGTACTGGACATCCAGTTTGATATATCTGAAAGAGAATTGAATATACAAGACTGGAGGTCAGCAAAGTTTGGGGCAGGATAGGTAGATTTGAGAATTGTCATCATAGAAATGGTAATTAAATCCATGAAAGTTGGTAAGATCACCAAATGAAGTATAGTATAGAGCAGCAGTTCTCAACCTGTGGGTCGCGACCCCCGGGGGGTTGTCGGATGACCCTGTCACAGGGGTTGCCTGTTGCCTAAGACCATTGGAAAACACATATTTCCGATGGTCTTAGGAACAGAGACACTGTGCTCCTCTATCCTCTCCAGGTGGGTCCGCCCACATGCAGACACATCCACATACCAGTATTAAAGGGTCACAGCATTAGGAAGGTTGAGAACCACTGGTATAGAGGGAGAGAAGAAGAGAGTCCAGACTGAACCTTTAGGGACACCTATGATTACGGGGCATAGTGTGGAAGAGGATCCAGCAAAGGGGATAGAGAAGGAGCAGTCAGGTTAGGAGAGAGTGTTGTCTAAGAGAGAGGGTAGTATCAAGGAAGAGAGAGTGATCAGCAGTATCAAAGGCTGCAGAGAGGTCAAGGAGAATAAGTATTGGGAAAAGACCATTGGATTTGGCAACTTAGAGATTGCTAGTAGCTTTGTAAAGAGCAGTTTTGGTGGAATGATAAGGTTTAAAGCCAGGTTGTATGGGGTTAAAAAGAGAGGAGAGAAAAATGGAAGCACCTATTATTGATGGCCTTTTCTGAGGAATTTAGCTACCAAGAGCAGAAGAAATTTAAGAATGGAAGGATCAATTGCAAATATTTTCAGGCTAAGGGAGCCATGGGCACATTTGTAGGGAGGGGGCATAAACCAGTAGACAGATAGGAAGAGATTGAAAATAATTGAAATAATGGGGATGACATTCTTTCCTTCTGTTGGAAGAGATAGGATAAAATCGCTTCAACAAATAGAACTCCGTTAAGGAGTTATGTGAGACAGGATTGGAGGAAGAGGTGGTGACAGAAGGCCACAATAGCCATAGCAGCACTTTTTGTGGGCAGAAAGAACTGGAAACAAAGTAGATAGCTGTTAATTAGGTAGAGAATGACCAAATTGTGGTATACAAATGGAATATTGTGTGTAAGAAATTATAGATATGGGAAGTTCAGGCAAGCATGAGAAGACTTACATGATGGGTTGCAAAATCAAATAAGCAGAATCAAGAAAATATGTACAATGACTACAAAAATGTAAGTGGAAAGAACAGTAACCCCCCAAAAAAGGAAATGAATGCTAATAACATTTGGTTTGAATCTGTGGAAGAATTGATTTAAAAGCAGAGGTGAGAGACTGAGAGTGTACAATATTGTAGATACTGTCAGTCTTGGTTGATCTGTAGATTTTGCCAAGCTGCTTTTCCCCTAAACCTTCTTCCTTTTAAAAAAATTCTTTATTATAAGGGATAGTTTGCTGGAGGTAGAGGGAGGGCAGGGCAGAAAGGACATATTTAGAAATGAGCCTATCAGTAAAAATAAAATGGAAGCAAAATGGCTGGAAATTACAGTTTAAAAAAAACCAAAAGTTTATTCAGAATTCCCTCAAATTTATTGTGCCAGTTCTGTTTCTGTTCTTTGATACTAAGAGAGTGATTTGAGCCATCAAGTTGACATGTCTCCAGGAACCTGTTGGTATTGTCCACATTGGCCCATTGAAAATAGATTATTCTCTTCTTTTGATTTAAAGGCCTTGAGGTTTGGGTGAAGGGAGTGAAGTGTAAAAAAATGTTATGATATTAGTGTTTAAAATTGCAGTTAAAATAATGGGTCATCTTAACTTCTAGTTAAGCATTTGGCCTTAATGCATTTATAGAAAATATATAAAAAGGCTTGTAAGTCTCGTCTTGTAAGCCTCAACCTTGAATTACTACCACTGTCTTCTGCCTATCATTCGTATTAACACACTGCTGAACAAAGCTGGACAAAGTCTGAAACCATGCTGACTGGGTCCATTACAAATTTATGATATATAATCTTAACCATGTCCTCACTATAGCAAGGCAAATCCTCCCTAATGTATTCAGTATTTTACTCACTAGTACCTTTTCTTCCCTTCTTAGCCCTCCCCCCCATGTCTGCCCTTCCTTATTCTCTCAGTAGAGAACTTTGCCTCATAATTCACTGAAAAAAATGAGTCCGTTCACTGAAAGCTCATTCTTTCCTTCTCATTATTACTCACATATCTTCCCACCCCTATCTCCCATAAAGAAATGGCCCTTCTCCTTGCTGAGGCAAACTTTTTAATCTCTCCATCTTATCAGTTGCTTCAGACATGCTCATGTCTCCTATCTATACTTTAAAAAAACTCCTCCCTTTCTCTGTCCCCACTTAGCTATCATCTTATATGTCTCCTCCTTTTCTTGGTTAAATTTTTTGAGAAAGCCATTTACAGTGGGTGTATCCGTTTTGTTTCCTCTCACTCTCTTGTAATTTTAGTCTGAGTTCTGACCTAATCGTTCAGCTGAAACTACTGTCTCTAAAGATACCAATGGTCTATATCTTTCCTTCTTTCTTCCTCCCTTCCTTCTTCAATTCCACATTCTTTCTAGAGAATTCATGGCATTAGCCATACTCTGGAAAAGAAAAAGAAAAAAATACTCCATTCTGTACTCTGAGCCCATAAGTTCTCTCTCTGGATATTTTTTAGCATGAGTTCTTTGAACTGTGAAGGGTCATTGTGTTGACCAGAGTTACCAGGTCTTTCACAGTTGATTATCTTTACAATATTGTTGTATAAATTGTTCTCCTGTATCTGTCCACTTCAGTTTGCATCAGTTCATATTAATCTTACCTGTTTTTTTCTGAAACCATCCCCTTCCTTGTTTCTTACAACCCAATAGGATTCCACCACATTCATCTACCATACGTTTACCCATTCCCCAATTGATGAATACCTCCTCAATTTCCAGTCTTTCCCACCACAAAAAAAAAAGTTAGAATTTTTTTTTTTTTTATGTATGAGTTCTTTTCCTTTTCTTTGATCTCTTTGGGGTGTAGACCTGGTAATGGTATTGCAGGGTCAAAGGGTATGCTTTTTGGGCATAGTTCCAAATTACTTTTCAGAATGGTTTATAGCTCTACCAACAGTGCATTAGTGTTCTAGTTTTCCCACATCCCCTCAAGCATTTTGTCATTTTCCTTTTCTGTCATTTTAGCCATTCTGATTGGGTGTGAGATTGTAACAGAAGTACTCTTGGGCCATCCATTGCCATCTTTGTAATTTGCTTAAAAATAACAATTCATCTATAAAATGGGAGATGTTAAAACTTTAAAATACAGTTAAATGCTCTGATATGGAATATATAGTTTTGGCATGAAAGAATATGCATAAATAAGAGATGCTGCTTCTGCTCAGGGATCTTGTGAGTTAGGGAATGATAAGATGTAGCCAGATGAATATAAGTTAAAGCAAGTTAAGTATGTGAGGAAAATATAAAATTACTATTAGATCAGATAAGGGAAAAATTAATCCTAGTTGGATGACATTTTATTTGGACCTTGAAGTAGAAGTGCCTTGGTTGGAGTGTTTTAAGAAATGTGAGAAAATATTAGAGGTAACGTGAAGGGTTCAGAACTAGGAGTAACAGGTAAATACTGAAAGGAGGCAAATTTAGGCTAGAGGAAAGGAAAAAACAATTAGAAGAATTATGCCTCAGAAGGTAACGGGTTCTCCTTCACTGGACATCTTAAACTAGATGATTGTTTGCCAGGTATATCGCATCTGAAATTTGATAAGGGTGTCATTTATGCCTTTATCCAAGTCGATTTCATTGATGAGGTCTTCATATGAGAAGTATTTGTCCTATTCTTGCATACATATAATTTGGAACTATAGCTGTCTGTTATGTCATGTGCACTTAGCTCTAGTCTAAGTTCCATGAAAACAGCTTATTACTGTATTTCTCATAGCATCAAACAGTACTTGGCATGTGCTGGATCCTCATTACATTTGGAAAACATATGTACTTTTAAAATTAATTCAAATGATGGCATATGAACCTTACTGTTTAGTTACTGTATCGCTCCTAATTATTTGTTAAAAGGTAATAGAATGAACCTCCCAGCACTTAAACACGGTGTCAAGGACAGGGTAGGTGCTTAACACTGGTTGACTAACTTACCTACTTAAAATGTACACATATATAATAATATTTTGAAGGTTTGTGAACTTAAGCCTTTTAAAAATAATTTCTGGGGGTGGCTAGGTTGTGCAGTGAATAGAGAGCACTGGCCCTGGAGTCAGGAGGATCTCAGCTCAAATCCGGCCTCAGACACTTTAATACTTACTAGCTGTGTGACCTTGGGCAAGTCACTTAACCCCAATTGCCCTGCCCTCCCCCTCCAAAAAAATAATAATAATAATTTCTATTCTCATAATGAAGACACAGAAGCAGCATGGTGTAGTGATAGAAAGCCAGCCCTGAGAGGGAGACCTGGGTTCATGTCCCACCTGTGACACTGTCTTATTTCTCTGTGAGCAAGTCACTTGACTTCTCAGTGCCCCAACAGTACTCGTGCTCTGTAAAGATGAGGATTTGCTGATTTCTATTGATGGAAAATGTTTTGTCAGCAAGAGTTCCCCTGGGTTTTACCTAGCTTTAGGAGCAAAAACAGCTTTTTTCCTTTAGAAAAGGAAGTGGCTGTTAACTATAATTTATCAAGATACATAAATGGGAAAAGCATCTATTGGAACCTTTAAGGAGTATTTTTTATTGTGGTTCTTTCTGTTGTTGTTTTTAGATGAGGAAGGCAGGGCAATTGGGGTTAAGTGACTTGCCCAAGGTCACATGGCTAGTGTTAAGTGTCTGAGGCTGGATTTGAACTCAGGTCCTCCTGACTCCATGCTCTATTTGCTGTGCTAACCTAGCTGCCCCTTTAAGGAGTATTTTTGAAAAAAGTGCAGGGTTTTTTTTTAAATTAATAAATTATCTTAGACATTACCATAATTGCTGAATTAGCTGCTCTCTGTGGTCAGTTATAAAATCAATCATGAGCAGCTCTCCTGAGAAGTGCTGCTGTGAATAGCTTTGAGGATCTAATTGCACAGTATAGTGAACTCTATTTTTCAGCAATAAACTAAAGCAAAACGTTCAAGAAACTAAAGCACAACATTCACAACAATATAACATAACAACTTATTCCTAAGGTGGTCATAGTCTTAAACAAAACATACCATTCAATAGGTCACAATCTCCTCAAGCAAGATAAAGTAGCCAAGTAAAGTCTTTTTTCATTTTGACTCACTGACTTCCAGTCATCCTTAAGCCAATCATCCTTAAGGAAGAGCAGAAAGTACAAACACCATCCACTACTAGGTCACAGTAAGTTACGATACAAAACTCAGTCAGCTCTGAGTATCCAAGTAAAGGTCCTCTTTCATCTTTAAGTTGAGGCTGACTTCCAAACTCGAGTCCTCCTGGCTCTTCTCTGGATTCACACATAGGCAGCTCTCAGCTCCTATTCATGTGACTATAGATAGCTTTGACCATTTATCAATTGGAGAATGACTTATGTATTCTTATAAATTTGACTCAGTTCTCTACATATTTTAGAAATGAGGCCTTTATTAAAAATAATTTTTAAAAACCATTATATAAATAACATTTTAATGAAATAGCTCTATTTTATAAAACAAAAAATATTTAATGAGAACATCATTTTACATATTTTTGCAGAACTTTTTATTGTCTGTCCTAAGAGAAACCACTAGATTCTTCTATCTGCTTCTGTGTTCATTGTGTTGCAGTGTGTTGTTTTGGTTGAAGTATATGAAGAAAATTTATTTCATGTATGTTTCTATTTGGAAAAGAATATTTTAATAAATAAATAATTTCTTAGTATTATTATGAAAGTATTAAGGTTCTGAATGAGCTTAGTCTGGTGATTGATGTTCTAGCAACTAAATTTTGTTTGGAGTTTGTGGGTTTTTTTGGTTTTGTTTTTTGTAAAGCTTTTTGGGATTTCTTGGTTGGTAAATGGTCAAAGGGTACAAACAAGCCATTCTCAAGGAAAGAAATTCCAGGCTATCTTTTGCCAAGTGGGGGAGAAATGCTCCCAAATAACTAATAATTAGGGAAATGCAAATTAAAACAAATCTGCAGTTCCTTTTCACATCCATCAGATTGGCAAAGTTGCTTGGAAAAAAAAGGAAAATGATAAATTGTGGAGGGGCTGGGAAAACAGGCACATTGATGCACTGTTGGAATTGTGAATTGGTCCTGTCATTCTGGAAAGCAATTTTGAGCTATGCCCAGAAAATTACTTAATTATGCATACTTTTGATCCAGCAATACCTGCAACTAGATCTTATACCCAAAGGAGATCAAAGAAAAAGGGAAAGGTCTTATATGTACAAAAATATTTATAGCAACTCCTTTTGCTGGCAAGGAACTGGAAACTAAGCGGGTACCCATCAGTTGAGGAACAACTAACAAATTATGGGGTATGTAAGGTAATGGAATACAGTTGTGTAGTAGGAAATGGAAGGAATAGTTTCAGAGAAACGTCAGAAGAATTGTATGAACTGATGGAGAGTGAAATGAACAGAACCAGGATGACAGTTTATACTATTACATCAGCATTGTAAAATCAAGCAGCTTTGGAAGAAGTCTAATCAACTCAGTGATCAATAATGATTTCATGGGACTGATGATGAGGAATGCTACCCACATCCTGACAGGTGATAAAATGTGTAGGATATGCCTAATATGAGAATTTGTTTTGCTTGACTATACTTGTTATAAGGGTTTGTTTTTGTTTGAGGACAGGGAGAGTAGGAGGGAAGAAAATTCTTGACGATTGAAAAAAAAATTAAGTTTGAATTTTAAAAATTAATAATATTACCTACCCACCCCTCAAAGCTAACAAACAAAGACAAAACCTATGTGGGCAAAGAAGTCTTAAGACCACATATTTGGGTGGGTGGGATGCTGTTGACTGACAGCAGAGAAAAGGCAGAGCTTCTTAGTTTGTTTTTGCTTGTGCTTTTTTTCTGCCAAGGAGAATGACCTGTGCACTGGAAATAACAGCAAGGATTTCCATATTGTTGATACCCAAAAAATAAATAAGGATATAGAGATCATCTGGTCATCCTTGATAACTCATATCACTTGACTCAAATGAGCTACATCCTTGGATAATGTGATGGTTGCAAAGAGCCATCATTGGCTTTTCATAAGTAGGCCATGTCAGATTTAACCTCATTCTATTCTTTTCAAAGGATTAACAAATGAATAGAACAAAAGAATACTATAGAAATATTTTATCTAGATTTAAACAAAGGATTTGACAAAGTATATCTAGCTGTCCTTGTGGGGGAAAAAATGGAGGGACATGGATTATTGAAATAGACTTCTAATTGTTCTCTTTCAAGTCTCTCCCCTCTCTAATACTTTTACTACATAGGTACAAAGTCATTTTCCTAAAGATTCGGTCTGACACTGTCTCCAGTGGTTGGTTCTCTCTTAACTCCAGGACTAGATATATAAATTTCTTTGTCATTTAAAAGTCTTCACAACTTTAACCATTCCAGACTTCTTATACTTTATCTCATTTTCACATACTGTCATCCAGCTATACTGGCCTACTTTGATATTCGTTACAATCCACTCTCCTTCCTCCATATTTCACATCTGTGCCTTTATGGTCATGGTCCCTCATGCCTGAATTTATTTTCCTCTTCATCTCTACTTCTTAGGATCTCTGATTTCCTTTATGACTCAGCCCAGAAGCTACTTCTGTAGGAAGCCTTTCTCATTTCCTTCAGTTACGTAGGAAGCTTTTCCCATTCCCTTCAGTTACTAATGCTGTTTCTGAGTTCACTTTCCATTTGTTCTGTTTGTGTTTTGTATGTGCAAGATAAAAACATTTGTTCTGTTTATGTTCTCTTTACATGTCTCTTTGTAGAGTGTAAGCTCCTTGTGGACAGGGGCTGTTTTATCTTTCATTATATCTCTAGGGCTGGTATGTAGTAGGTACTTCATAAATGCTGATTTGACTGACTTAATGCTTAATTGATGCTTAGGGTGGCTCAGTGGATAGAGCCCAGGGCTTGGAGTCAGGATGATCTGAATTCAAATCCAACTTCAAACTCCCTGGCTGTATGAGCCTGGGCAAGTCACTAAGCTGTATTTGCCTTAATTCACTGGATAAGGAAATGGCAAACCACTACAGTATCTTTGCCAAGAAAACCCCTACGGGGTCATGAAGAGTGGGACACAGTTAAACAATAACAACAAACACAATGATCTCTAAAGTAGGGACTTTGTATTCCTAGTGGGACATTCCATGCCTGAAAAGGTGTGTGATCAACTAATCAGAGGGTGAAAAGAGTCCTATCTCATATTTTCCTGTAATAGTCAAATATAGAATTGTCTCCAACACAACTGTATCACTCCCTTCACCCATTATTGCTCTGTTATTCCCTCATTTCTCACTTTCCCACTACTGGCCTTCCCTAGCTACTCTGAGAATTGACTGAGGGCAGTTAAAATCTGGTCTCAGCCCTGGTACTCATAGCATCTACCTAAGAATATTCCCATCCTCACAAATACCTTGTTTCTCTTATAATCTCTGGCTGGAGCTGGTACCCCTCAGCAGCCTAGCTCTGTACTCTAGGTAGTGGCTGGTGACTGCGAACCCTGCATTCTCCTCAGCTACCCCCCTTTAATTTTTGGTGGTATAAGGTTCATGGTATGAACAAGCATGAATATGTTGTGCTATCATAAGTCTCATTATATTATCTTTTCCTTTATATCCATACTTTTTTAGAACTTCCTGTTTCTGCAGAGGATACAGTCTCTTAGGTTCTCAACCTTGTTTAACTCCAGAACAAGATCATTTCTTGACACCTCTTTCTTCCTCAACACGTTTATTAGTTGACAAACATCATTGTTGCCGTGTCCACAACATCTCTCACATCCATCCTTTTGTCCCCACTCACACAGCCTCCACTATTGTTCAGTCCTTCGTTGCCTCTTACCTGGACTCTTTTTAGCCTCCTCATTGGTCTTCCTGACTTAAAATCTCTCCTCACTCTTAATTCACCTTCTACATAGCTACCAAAGTAATATTCCTAAAGCACAGGTTTGTTTAAGTCATCCTGTACCCAATAAACTCTAGTTTTTCCCTATCGTGATAGAGATAACATTTCATCTTTATCTCATCCTTTAAAAATGTATTTTTGTGTAAGTTTTATAATATAATTATCAATATCATGTTATATTATATAAATTTATAAATAAATATACATATATGAGGACATGTGCTTAAATTTTTTTCCATTGTACTAGACAATAACAGTCGGATGGATTCATAACTGGTTAAATGATCAGACTCAAGAGTAGTTATTAATGGTACCATGTCACGTTGATGTATTTCCAATGGTCCTAGGCTTGACCTTGTGCTGTTTAATGAAAAGGTTAAAGGCATAAATGGTGTACTCATCAAATGTGGAGATGGCACAAAACTAGACGTCATATCTAACGCACTTGAATAACAGAATTCCAAAAGATCTTAACAAGTTAGAGCAGTAGACTGAATCTAATAAGAATAAATGTAAAGTCTTATTTGTGAGTTCAGAAAATCAACTTCATAGATGCAGGGTAAGAGAAGCATAGTAAGACAACTGATGCATAAAAGATGTGAAGATTTTTCCATCAAATCTGATTCTTTCTGATCCCGTTTGGGGTTTTGTTGGCAAAGATACTACAGTGATTTGCCTTTTCCTTCTCTAGCTCATTTTATAGATGAGGAAACTGAGGCAAACAGGGTTTAGTGACTTGCCCAGAGTCACATAGCTATTAAGTGTCTGAGGCCAGAGTTGGAACTCAAGATGATGACTTCCTGACTCCAGGCCTGGCACTCTATCCTCTTAATCACTGTGAAGGCTTACAAACTCAATAATAGCAGTGTGACATATAGACAAAAACAAAAACACTAATGTGGTCTTGAACTGCATTAAGAGAAAAAGTAATTTCTAAGAATAAAATGGGGATGGTTTCCTTGTACTATGACTTCATCAGACCATATCAGGAGTATTGTATTCAGTTCTGGGCACTGAAGATTAGGAATGTCATTGATAAAATAGAGAACTTCCTGAGGAAGGGAAACAGGATGATGAGGGGCCTGGAGACTTTGTCATGTGAGGATAGATAGATTGAACAGTTAGCCTGAAGAAGAAGAAACTCAGTAGAGGACTTGAAAGATAATTTTTTTAGTCATTTTGAGAGCAATTAGACCTTTCTCTATATGGTTCCCAAAGGGCAGAACTAGTTGGCAGCTAGGGTAAACATTAATGATGGACAGATCTAGGCTTTTTGATGTAAAGAAAACTTCCTGGCAATTAAAGGCTATCCAAAAGTGTAATGGACTGCTTTGAGAAGTAGACATAATTGCCTCATATTTATACAGGATTTTAAGGTTTGTAATATACTTTATATATATTATCTTACTTAAGCTTCCCCTGATATAGGTTCTACAGTTGTCCATCTCCCACCCTCCCTCTACCATTTAGGAGATATTTGTGTTCTCCTGCATTTAGAACTCATTCCAGCAAAGGTTGGACGACCACTCGTAAGGGTCAGGGCAAAAAGAATTCTTGTTTGGGCACAGATCCAAATGGGGAAAGGACTTTATATCAATATATTTTTGTGTTAGAGAGAAATTCTTCTAGTGATCTTACAAAGGCTCCATGGGTATTTGAGAACATGATAACTGATGAAATTTGATCTTCAAAAGATACCATGTCCAAGGCAAATAGATAATTATATAGTGATTCTAGGTCACCCTTATGGGAAAAGAGATTCCAGAATGAGATGAAATGACTCATTTACATAGCCCTTTTAGGCTACAAAGGGCATTCTTTCCAACTACTTTATAAGGTAAGTAACACAAGTATCCTCATTTTACTTATGAAACGGGCCCAAAATAGTGAGGGACCCTTACTGCAACATTTCACTGCTGCAGGGCAAACCCCTCTCCCCTTTTTCAGACTTAGACAAATCTAAACAAGAGGTAAGCAGGAAAGAAGTTAAGGACCAGAATAGAAGTTAAGAAAAATTATAGCTAACAGAAATCTGTGGAATAGAAAGGAATTTACATAATTTTCAGCTGTATATTGGACCCTTGCAGAGATTAATCATATATTGAGGCATAAGGACTCTCCAAAAAAGGGTAGAAAAACAAATACTAAGTATGTCATTTACTGCTCATAATGCAACCAAAGCTGTGTTCCTTATATAGGTCCTTACAGAAAGAATTGTAAAGTAATTGGAGACTAACATGATTCTAATAAACTGGTGGGTCAGCTGCATCAAAGAAAATTAAAATGAGATAACTTACCAAAGACTTACAGGATGCAACTAAAAGCAGTTAAAAGGGGGGAAATCGTATTTCCAAATATTTTCATCCGTGAAAGAGAAAGAACAAATCAATGACTTGAATATGCAATTTAAAAACTTAAATAAAAACAAATGAAAAATTCCCAACTAAATAAGAGTAGAAATTCTGAAAATTAAAGATTAATAAAATTGAAACTAAAAAATCCATTGAATTGATAAATAAAACTAGGTTCTGATTTTTAAAAAGAGAGGGAAACTAAATTGTTGACATCAAAAATGAAAAAGGACTTAAATTGAAGAAGAAATAAAGGAAATTATTAGAAACTATTTTGTCCAATTATACGCTAACAAAATTGATAACTTAGAGGAAGTGAATGGATACTTGCAAAAATAAAAATACCTAGATTAATAAAAGAAAAAAGACTATTTAAATAGCCCAGCATCAGAAAAAGAAATTTGACCAAGCAATAATAAGTAAGCTCCCAAAGGAAAAAAAATCTGGAACCAAATGGATTTGAGAGTGAATTCTATCAGACATAAAGAACAATTAATCCCCAAACCATGTTAACTGTTTGCAAAAGAGTCTTTCAATCTCAGAAATTTCTGTAATACAGATAGTCTTGATAACTGAGCTAGAGGGAGATAACTACAAACCAATATCCGTATAATGAAACATTTTAAATAAAATATTAGCAAATAGGCTATAGCAATATATTAGAAAGATTATATATTATCACCCCTTTGGGTTTATACCACAAATGCAGGGTTGGTTCAACATAAGAAAGGCTATAAATACAGTAAGACAGTCTTTAGTTTGAATAATAATATATACAATCTGACCTCAGACACTTAACACTTACTAGCCACGTGACCTTGGGCAAATCACTTAACCCCAATTGCCCTGCCTTCCCCCCTCCATAGAGCAAAAAGAAGCAAAAATAATATATACAGGTCATTTAAAATTGTAATCTTAATATTTTTATTTGAAATTTTACAATAGGAACAAATAATTTTTTTCTGCAAACATTTCAAAATGCTTTTAATTTCAGTGGAATAAAAAATGTGAATTATTAAGCAAGGGAAGGATAAGAGACTTAATAAATTAGACAGTTATGTCATGTTAACATTATACTCTTCAATTCAGACGACTCACTTCTCCCCCATTTGAATAAACTTGAAGAAACATCAAAATTGCCATGTTATGTCCAAACTTCATAAAACCAGATACTTTAAAAATTATGTTCAAAAGGCATGGGAAGGAAGATTTGGTAGTTCCAAAACAGTGATGCCTAAGATGGTAAATATTGCTATATGTGTATTTATCCCTTTTACTGTCATTCTAAAGAAATAATTATGTTTATTTAGCTTGATGTCTTATAGCTAATGATTGTTTTTGAGTAGTAGTGCAGTGAAGTGCTATGGAAAAATAATTTAACTTTATAGTTAGCACAAGAGTTATAATAAAAAAAAGTGAGGCAGCCCCTATTCTCAAGTTGTTAATATTCTAATTAGGGTAGACAGTACACAAAGGAACATTCAACTTTGTGGTAGATAGAAAGGACAAGAGGTACTTAGGACCCTGCTTCAGAGAAGCTGGCACTTGATACCTATGCTTGGGTCAAAATTGGTCATCACATTGATCTGAGTTCTGATATCTTTTTGAGTTGTTTTCCTTTACATTCTTATCATCATATACACTTGTTTCTAGGCCAGTACTTGAAACCTTTCCAGCTTGATGTAAGCCTGCTTAAAACTAAAAGAGAAAAAGGAAGGAGAGAGAGGGAAAGAGATTCATACTTCAGAAACCATGGCTTTCTTTGGTGTAATGCAGGTTTCAGTACTACCACACTTTAATAAACAGTATTAAGAGCTGTTATGGCTAATAATAATAGTAATAGCTAGCTTAAAGTTTGCAAAACACCTTACAAATATTAATCTCATTTTATCCTCACAGAAAGCGTATTATTGTCCCTATTTTATAGATACGGAGATTGAGCCAGACAGAAGTTAATGACTTGCCTAGGATCACACAACTAGTATGTGCTGAATTTGAATTCAGGTCCCACACTCTGTCCATTGCACACATTGCTGCCACATCATTTGATGTCCCACATTCTGGGGATGATCCTCCTAGTTCATTTTCAGGTTTACCCATAAAGCCATTTTTGATTTATTGGGATCTTTTAGAGCTTGTACTCTACAACATAGCTTTTGAGAATCCTGGAGCCACCACAGTGACTTGATGAAACATCAGAGTAGAATTCTGATGTTAGGTATCATAGAGAAACTTGATTCAGGTCCCACCTCTGGTACTATGTGAGCTTGAACAATTTGCTTAGCATCTCTGGGCCTTAATTTCCTCATTTGTAAAATGAAAATGTTAGACTACATGACCCCTTAATCTTGGACTCTGTAATCCTCTAAGTACCCCCACAGCTCTTTAATACCATGTAGGTATTGAAATATAGATACTGAGCATTACTAAAGACATTACTAAAAAGCTTAACAATTTATATAAAGAGTTTGCTATGTGGACAGTGGTTTATAAATACATCTATTACACAGGATTTCTCCAAGAAAATCTGTTGCCTGCACTTCAGAAAACAACATTCCTGATTGCAATAGTAATAGTAATGCCTTTCATTTTATAGTACTGGTTTCCCCCTCCCGTTCCTGTATCTTTTGATCTTGAGAGCAACCTTTTGAGGGAGGTAGGATAATTGGAAACATTACAAGAAAAGTTAATATAGTAATATCCGTATTTGTTGTTTGTTTGTTTGTTTTTTTTGCTTTTTGGAGGGCAGTTGGGGTTAAGTGACTTGCCCAAGGTCACACAGCTAGTTTTTGTGTTAAGTGTCTGAGGCTGGATTTGACTCCAGGGCCGGTGCTCTATTCATTGTGCCACCTAGCCGTGCCTCCATATTTGTTTAGGTCCATTTTCAGGAATTAAACAATGTGATTGTGCCTTAATCCTTATTATATAGTTTTAAAAATTGAATAGTGTCTCCAGTGAAATAGATACTTCAATATCAGTCACATTTTCTTCATTCACTTGTACCACAACCACTCTGATTAAGGCCCTGAATCATTTCCCACTTGAATTACTACAATAGCTTCTTTATTCCTGCCTCAACTCTCTCCTGTGTCCACTACATCTTTCATACAATTGTCAAATTGATAATAAAGCACAGGTTTGACTGTGTAACACCCCTGCTCAGAATGCTTTAAGATAAAATATAAACTTTTGACATTTTAAACTCTTCACAATCTGACTGCAGCCTCATCCTTCCACTTTATTGTATATTAGTTCACTTCACACACTCCAGTCCATCCAAAGTGGTCTACTTAATGGTCCTTCTACCTGATATTCATCTCATGTCTCTCTTCCCAGTGCTCCAAACACATTCCTTCCTCATCTCTGTCTCTTAAAATCCCTAGTTTTCTTCAAGGCTCAGTTCAGTTGCCAGTCAAGAAGCATTTATTAAGCACTTACTGTGTTCCAGGCACTGTGAAGTGTGAGATACAAAGACAAAAACAAAACAGCCCTTGCTCTACAAGGAGCCTTAAGGGAAAACAACAATGAACAAATATTAAATAACATGTATAGAATAAATGAAGGGAGTTTGTTGGAGGGGATTACTAGTAGCTAGGGTAGTGGGGACAGGATTCAGGTGGGAGGTGGCACTTGAGAAGAACTTTGAAGGAAGCTGGAGATTCTAAGTGTAGGGGTAAGAAGGGAGTGCATTTCAAGGAATAGACACATTGCAAAGGCAAAGAAATTGGAGACGGAATATAAAACACTAAATATGAGTGATGAGTTTTACTGAAAGGTTAGTTAGGGTGGCATAAAAAGGAGCGGGATGTAATAAACCAGGAGAGGTCTTTTTTATTTTTTTATTTTATTTTTGAAGATAATGGATGGGAAGTCAATTTTGGAGGAGTTGTGGACAAAAAGACACATTGTTCCATTGCTGATGGAGCCATGAATCAGTAAACCATTTTAGAAACCAGTTTGGAATTATGCAAATAAAATGAATATATCATTTGACCTATAGTGAGTTAGGCTTATTTCCCAAAGATGTTATTGATAAGAATATCCCCATATACACAATAATATTTATAGTAGCATTTTTTGTGGTAGAAAATAATTGGAAGCGAAGTAAATTGCCTGTCAGTTGAAGAATTGCCAAACAAATTATGATACATGAAAGTAATGGAATATTAACTGTGCTATAAGAAACAGTAATTATGATGAATACAGAGAAGCATGGAAATATAGAGTGAAGTAAGCAGAGCCAAGAAAACAGTATATAGATTGATTACAAAAATATAAATGGAAAGAACAACCACAAAACAATCAAGTGAATGATGCAAAATTACATAGTACCAAGCATAGCTCCTAAGAGACATGACAACTCCTTACATAGCTGTTTGCAATAATAGGAAAAGAAAAGTTTCTTCCAATCTCAGAAATGTCTATAATACAAATCGTCTTGATAGCTGAGCTAGAGGGAGATAACTACAAACCAATATCCATATAATGAATGTTTACGCAAACATTTTAAATCCCCATCTTACTCCTTTGCAAAGGTACATATTTTTAGACTTCTCTTTTTTAAAAAAAAATGCTGTTTCTTACATGAAATGGCATTCTTGGAGGGGATAGTATTGGGAAGGATTGAACAAATTGACATGAGGACACTTTTTGCATAATTTCCAAAAGTTGTCCTACTGATAAAATGAAACAGCAATCATGTGGGTGTGTATGTATGTATACAGACTGTCTATATATATCTTTGTGTGTGGCACTGTGAATCTGTTACTCTTAGAGCTTGTTTAGAATAACATTGTTTTATTAAGGTATGTTCAGGTGAAGTATTCTAGGAACCAGAGAAAGGAAGCATGACAGAGTATTTGGTTGAATCAGTGGAGGTATCATTAAAAAAAAAAAATAGGACTTTGAGAAATAGATCACTAGCCTGTCACAGAGGCATGATACAGTGGTGATGGGGGCCTTCAGTTATCCAGACATCTGAAGAATGTGTTGTTCTTGCTTGCTCTACTTCTCAATTTTTTTAGTAATAATTTCATCCTCTGAAAGGTAAAGGAGAAGAAGATTTGATACTCTAAATCAGTGGTTCTCAACCTGTGGGTCGCGACCCTTTGGGGGGTTGAATGGGGTTGCCTAAGACCATTTCTGATGGTCTTAGGGACCTAGACACTGCTCCTCTATCCATCTCCAGGTGGGTCTGCCCACATGCAGATACGCCCACATAAGAGTATTAAAGGGTCGCCACATTAGGAAGGTTGAGAACCACTGCTCTAAATCTTATGGAAGTGAATGTTGAAAACTAAAAATTAAATAAGTTAATTTTAAAAGATGGAGGAATCAGTAAATGGGAAATTCTGTTGTTACCCTCTGTATCTGATTCTAACACGGGCAGCTAATTGCTAGGATGGAAACCTTGAGAAAGAAAAGAAAAAAAAAACTCTGTCTCTTAGAATTTGTGATAGAGAAGGAAAGAAAATCCCAGAAGAGTCTGACATGCACCCTAGATTTGGGGGGAGCAGATTGCAAAGGATTCAAGGGAAAGATAGAGAGATGATCCCATAGACTAAAATGCTGCAGAAGTTAGCCTAGGAGAGACTGGGAGATTAACAAGAATGAAATTCTGAAGACACTAAGGGAAACATGTCTATTGAGGAGGAAAAATGGAATTTGTTTGAAAAGACCAATGTAGCTCCCTAAGAAATTTATCTATCAACCAAGATTTTTAAAGAAGGGATAGAAGAAAGGCTAATTAATGTTGTTGAATAGAAGAACATGGCACACACATGGCATGGTAAAAATAGTCTCAGGAATGCCAAAGCTCAGAAGGAGCTTAGGCTGGCCAAGAAAACTAATGACAACAAACAGGGTTATTTTATTTTTATTCAGAGAAAGTAAGAGTGCTATGTTGTGAAGAAAAAAGCTGGTTAATGAAGGACTCATGTGGGGGTGGATGGGACAATAACTGACAATGAGAAAGCAGAACTTCTCAATGCTAACCTTGCCTATTTTCTTTACCAAGGAAAATTCCTTTACTGTTAGAAATGACAGGGAAAAAATTAAGAGTTTTATATCTGAGACAAGTGAAAATTAGTAAGAAAGTACCTAGTTGCCCTTTTATGAATTCAATGATCTAATCAAGAAGAAATGACATGTGATTTCTGAAGCACTGTCAATAAAATATGAAAGTCTGGGGAAAGCAGGAAAAATATCACAATTTTGGAGGACAGATGTCTTTATTTTAGAAAGGAAGACAAAAGAGCCCGCATACTGCAAAAGTTAAGGTTTCTGTATATAGAAAGAGAACCCTCCAGTTAAGCAACCTGGTAGGTTGCTGATACTTAGATAGAAGCTGATTCCTACCTTTCCCACATAAAATCCAGCCAATTTCTGAAAAGGACCCAAGGTCAGTGTTAAAAGAAAAGGAGGAGGTGGTTGAGGAGGGAAGGACAAGTAAGCTCCACCCAGTCCAGAATTACACAAATAAGTAGTAGTTAATGGAAGGGTTACACCAAGGAAGGCAGTATGAGCTCAGCTAAATATAGAAACTTTGAAATGCAAACAAAGGAGTCAAGACAAACCAAGGAAGGTAAATAAATATATTTGAACTGGAAAGATTTAAACAATGATGAAGTATTTAGATTCTGATAGGAGAGAATAGACAAGCATCTCTTCAGAATCCTACTGTTTTCAAGAGTCACGGGAGTTACATAAGGCAAATTTAAGACCTTGGTGAGTTTGCTGTGTTTTGTTAGGTTTTTTGAGAGAAAAGAAAAGGGGGAAGAAAGGAAAGCACTATGGAAGAAATAAGGAAAAAGAGGGATGAACTTATTTTGCATAAATGGGGTTGTGCTAGAAAAAGATTATACAAACAGGAAGAAAAAAGGGATTGGGGAGACTAGGTATCTAATGACTTAAAACTGAATCCATAAAGGAAGATTAGCCAAATACACACAGAAAGAGTTTTGGGTAGAAATATATTAAATTCAACAAAGAAATATTCAGGGATGAGATAAATGAAGAGAAGGTAGTGTTCAGGAGGGAATAGTCACAAGAAAAGTAAACCTCACCTTTGCAGGATTAATAGGAAAGGGAGAATTTTAAAAGCATAAGAAAATGGGAGTTTTAATTTATTAAAGAGAAATGGGGCAGAAGAAGAGGAACATACCATTTCGGTTATAGATTAATGTTGATTAGATTCCTTCTTATCCTCTACCCCATTCCCTTTGGGAATATGCAAAAAAGAGGACAATATAAAGTATCAATGGAGAAAAATGCAAAAATTAACAATTATGACAGTGAATGAAAACATGAAACTATGCAAAATCACACAATAAAAACAACAGTGTATAAGGAAAATGGGATCAGGGTATAATTCAAAAATTTGGCAGTGTGACATTTAAAAAATAGGAACCTGTTTAAAAAGATAGTATAGTCTTATACATGTTAAATGATTAAGAAATTCATGAATTTTACAATAAATAGTGACCAGATCTAGGCCTGAGGCTGCTGTCAGCCTGCACCCAGGCTACAGAGCCTCCAAAACTCTGGGCCCTGAAGAAAAAAAGGGGATGTTGGGCAAGCAGAGAAGGTTCATACCATCTTTTCCCCATCATAACTTACGCTGTGCATCAGAAGATATAAATAGATGTTTAACTTTGACAGAAACCTGAAGTTTGTTTGTGGAAGTGGATATTCATCGAAAGGTTGTGAATTATGAAATGGTGCAGTTTCTTCTTGATATTTTGAAAGAATTGCATAGAAACAAACCCAAATTTGAGGGATATATATATGTTGGAACAAACTTGAACAAATTCACATTTTTGAAACATTATAGTAGAACTACCTGTATTATGCTTTTGTTGAATTGAAAAAAACAAAGGTAGCATTGATGATCTCCAATTAAGAGTAAAAATAGGCAAAGAAACTGCATTATACTTTAATTAAATAACAATAATAATAGTTAACGTT